>CM068368.1:269556600-270756600 GCA_034769895.1 Magicicada septendecula
ATAGAAATCTCTTAATCAAACCAGATAAGAGCTATAGGTCGTTTGAGCGTCTTAATCATTACTTTTCACACTCACTCAATAATTATAAGTGTTAGGGTAGAATTAAGTCCTACCATTAACAATTTAAAGTTTAAAAATAATTAATTAAACGTTCATTAAAATAATCAAGAAATATTAAAGTGTTATTTGTAACGATTCCCCTTGAAAACCACAATCACTGAACAAATCCTGAGAAAGAGTGTCTCCATGCGCTGAGCTAAGCTGAAACCGTGTCATTTGTATCTGGGATTTGTTCTGGCGCCCAGGTACAGTAATATCACGGGTAAGTAACTTTTTATCTAACATCACAAATATTAGATAAATGTGTTAGACGAAAGGTAGCGTTGTATAAATTTGGCGCCGCTACTAATGGGCCCGATTAAAATCACAAAATTGTATAAATCTATATATATAAAAGAGAAATACCACTGACTCACTCACTGACTCATCACGAAATCTCCGAAACTATAACACCTAGAAACTTGAAATTTGGCATGTAGGTTCCTTATGTGATGTAGGTATCCGCTAAGAAGGGATTTTTGGAAATTCGACCTTTAAAGGGGGAAAAGGGGGGGAAAGTTTGCCTGACTGACTGACATAGAATCAACGTAGAGCAAAACTACTGAATGGATATCAATGAAACTTTGAACATAGCTTCATCATAGGTCTTACGTGCTCGCTAAGAAACGGTTTTAAAAACTTTCACTCCTAAGGGGCAAACCCCCCCCCCATTGTATCTATGTATGTATGTTCCACATCTCCTCCTAAACCATTGGACCGATTTCAACCAAACTTGGCACAAATATTTACGCGACGGGAGAACCAACATAGGATAGGTGTTTTTTTCGATGGGGTCCTTTGGGGTTTTTCACATCTCCTCCTAAACCACTGGACCGATTTCAACCAAAATTGGGACAAATATTTTACGCAGCGTGAGAATCAACATAGGATATGTGTTTTCTTCGGTGGGGTCCTTTGGGGGTTCTTTGGGGTCTTCCACATCTCCTCCTAAACCACTGGACCGACTTCAACCAAACTTGGCACAAATATTTTACGCAACGGAAGAACCAACATAGGACAAGTGTTTTTTTTATACGATCCTTTGGGGGGTCCTTTGGGGTCTTCCACATCTCCTCCTAAACCAGTGGACCGATTTCAACCAAACTTGGCACAAATATTTTACGCAACGGGAGAACCAACATAGGACAGGTTTTTTTTTTCGATACGATCCTCTGGGGGGTCCTTTGGGTCTTAAACAACTATTAGATCTGGTTACTATGGCAACCCAATAGAATAGATTCTTGTTACCATAGCATCGGTGGAAGTCTCCCGCGTAGGAAATAGCGCGGAAGTCGTCCGTCGGGCCTTCCCCGGAGTTCATCCACGGAACCCGGGGAGTCTTAGGTCGGATCCCGCGAAAGACGGCGGGGCCAGAGTCCACGGTTCTTATAAATAAAGATATAGGTTATGATATCAAAGTTGGTGTATGCATCTTAAGAAACGTCTTAATAGTGTGTGAATTTAGAGTTGTTTCAGTTTGAATTTAAAAGTGTTAAAAAGTGTGTAAAGTGTTTAAGAGTTAAGATCGAAGTAAGTTATAAGCGAGTACAAAAAACAAAGTTTTGATAGCGAATGTATTCAGACCATAGAGCTCAGATAATATAAATGCACTTGCTTCAGTTTGAATTTAAAAATTGATAAGCTGAAATCTATAGAGGTATTGTATTGTTAGAATAAGTTTAGGAGACACTAATTTAACAAATGCCTTATTTCAACATTAACACAATGAATTATAAAAGGACAGTTAAATACGCAGCGCGTGCAAGTACTGTAGACATTTTATTGAAAACTAATTTAGCTGTTCGCCCTCTCCCAGAGTTAGAAATCGAGCAGGAGCATCACGCACAACAGAATTCTTCTCCAGATATAAGAATACAGTTTATGACATGTTCTTAAACAGGTGCGCTACAGAGTATTCCTCCAGTGAGAATGCGAACGTAACAATATAAGGAATATTATACAGTACACAAGTAATATAACGTTAGAACAAGAATAGGTGCCTATGAGCCTATGAATAAATTATAAACCCGAGCAACGCTGGGTAAATCGGCTAGATATAGATATCTATATAAGCCAAATACCACTGACTGACTCACTGATCACGATATCTCTGAAACCACTGAATGGATATCAGTGAAACTTTGAACATAGCTTCATCATAGGTCTTAGGTGCTCACTAAGAAACGGTTTTAAAAACTTTCACTCCTAAGGGGCAAAAAACCAAATACTGAAATTTATAGCGGGAAATGCATACTTGGTAAATGAAGTGGTTGACATCTCAGTTTACTGGAAACCCCGAATACATTTAGTCCTGAGTTTTTAATCATTGTTTTAAATTGAAAAAACTTCGTTGTTTGCAGGTTCTTATAGTCGAGAAAATTTCTAAGTTCAATTAATTAATAAATGTATGTCCTTTTTGTTCTCGGAAACGGCTCTAACGATTTTCTCGAAATAAATAATAAATAGCTGTTGCTATGAATGTAAATAGACAAACTAAGAGTTGAGAATTTGTACAATCTATCTAATCCTATACTATTAAGCGAGCAATAATTGTACAATTACGTACAACGTGAAACTCCGTAGCGAAGCACGGGTATTTTGCTAGTAAAGTTATATAATTTGGCGTTGCTATTACCCAAGTGATTAGTTAAATTGTAATATTAATAAATTTGAAAAGAAAGTGGAATTCAAGGTTACAAATAACTATTAAATAATTGATAAACTAATTTGTTAAAAATAAAAATTAAATAATTAAAAATGGCTAAATCATCAGGAGTAGATATGGCAGCAATTGAGCAAATGTTTAAACAGTTGACCACTAAAATTGATGATACAAATAGTAAAATAGAAAGTACTAGTAGTCAATTAAAAAGTGAAATAAAAGTTATCAATAATAAAATTGAAGAAAATAATAAAAGTTTAGAGGAAAGTAATCAAAAATTGTTAACAGATGTTAATAATAAAATAGACCAAACTAATAAATATTTGTCCAGTGAAATGAAACAAATAAATGAAAATTTATCTAGCCAAATAGAACAAAGTAGTAAAGAGGCTACATTTAAAATAGATGAAGAAATATCTAATCTAGCTACTAAATTAGATAGTACTAATAATAAAATAGACGAGAGTAATAGTAGGTTTGATAAGCATACCGAAGAGGTTAAAACTACGCTAGATGAGTTTAGAAAACAAGTAAACACTAATTTTCGCCGTCAAGACGAAAAGCTAAATAAATTTATAAATGAATTACATGAAAGGTTAGAACAGAAAGTAACCCTCATTAATCAACAATTCAGCGAAGTAACAGCTGAATTAAAAACACAAACACTTCTAAATAAAGAAGAAATCCAGAATACTAGGGAAGAGTGTACCCAACTGGGTGTAAATATTAATGAAGTTAAGAAACAGGTAGAGAGTAAGGCTAACAGTGACGAAGTACATCAAAAGGTGGAACAACAGTTAAAGGTAATGCGGGAGGATCTGACTAAGGCAATGAAGTCACAGCAAACCAAAGTAGTGAGGTGTGGCGGCTATAAGGAAGAACCGGAAAACCTTGCATTTTCAGGAAACCCACATGAGAATCCTGTGGAATTCCTGAAGCTGTTTGAAGCATATGTAACTCGTGTAAATCCACTGATCAACGACGAGGATAAGAAGGACATGTTAGGCCGATTTCTCAAGAATTGGGCAGGTACGTGGTGGAAAGTCATCTCGGACAGAGTCCAAACCTACTCAGACTTCAGAGAAAAATTTCTAGCTCAGTACTGGAATGTTCAGATACAGAGAAGGGTACGCGATCATTTAGAATTTGGTAAGTATCACCCGTCAATGAATATGACAACTACCAATTATGTACTAACTGTAATGGCGCAAGTTAAACATCTAACACCACCAATAGAAGAGGGAGACCTAGTATATAAGCTAGCGCATCATTTTTCAGAACGCACTAGAGTAGCAACCACTACTAGAGGAGTGGATACTCCAGAGAAATTCATTATGGTTGTAGATGAGTGTCTAGATTTAGAGAGGGACCTACAGCGGGTAAGTAATCAGCTGAGTAACTACTCTAGAGGCGATCAGCAAGAACCAACTTTCTACTCAAATAAGAGGAGAGACAATGAACGTATGAAAGAAAAAAGGTTTACCCCATATCCGGGTAACAAACCACAAAATCGACCGGAATTGGAGGAGAAAGGTAGAAGTAGAAGTGTAGAGAACAAACCTAATAAAGGGTATAAAGTGTGTAAAACAACTATAACCTCTACCGAGCAGCAACCGTCGACTAGTAAAATGAATACGGGACACGGGAAGCCACTGCAGGTAGAAAAGAAACAAAACTAAACCTACCATTACCTGCAGTGAAACAACCAAAGAAAACAGGTAAAAAGAACGTAGCTAATAATATAAAACAAGTAAGCGATAGGGAGTTCTTGTTAAAAGAGGAGCAAGAAGTGGGTAGAAACCATTATCCTGAATGCCCGGAAATAATTTGTAAGATCAGTAATCTACTGGTAAGAGCGCTTATTGACACTGGCAGTGAAGTTACCTGTGTTAGCTCAAAATTTGTAGATAATTATCAGTTGCGAAATTGTCCCAGACTACCCGTAAAACATTGTAATGTACAGGGAGCCACTGGAGCCAAAATGCAAAAGATAACTGAACAAATATATTTACCTGTCAGTATACATGGTAACCAAACCCAAATAGTAGCTCTAATAGTCCCGAAACTCATTCATGATTGTATTATTGGGGTAGATACGTTGCTTGAATGGAAAGCAAAAATAAATTTTAAAAGAAATACCATTACTATAGAAATAAATGCTAATAAAATAAATGTAGGTATTAAAGAGTTTAAGCATTGGAAGTCGGTAAGTGTAATAATGAACTGTAAGCAGCTAAAGTCATTTCTAGGTTTAGCTAACTACTATCAGAAGTTTACAAGTAAATACGCTGAAAGTACTGTTCCATTGTTAAAGTTGTTAAATAAAGGGATTAAATGGAAGTGGACAAAGGACCACGATGAAGCACTGCAACAAGTGAAAAGTCTTTTTATAAATACTGTTGTATAAAATCATCCAAGAATAGGAGAAAGATTTTACTTGCAAACAGACGCCAGCAATATTGCTATTGGAGCACACTTGTATCAGATCGATGAGAAGGGCCAAAAAGCGGTATTAGGATTTGTAAGTCGCACACTTAAAGGGGCAGATTAACCTATTTTACGACAGAAAAAGAGCTATTAACGATAGTGCATAGCCTGTCAAAGTTTAGAAGTTATATTCTGGGTGCTAAACGTACTATAATCACCGACAATAAGGCGTTAGTGTTTTTATTAAAGTGTAAATTGCTAGGTGCTCGTCTGACTCGTTGGATCTTGGCTATAAAAGAGTATAAATTTGATATACAGTATTGCAAAGCGAAAGACAACTTAGTAGCAGATGTACTCAGTAGAAATCCACCATCAGAAAACAACATGGAAACATATAATATTAAATGTAGTAGCAATGATATTGGTATTTACGCGGTAAAACATATAACAAAACCTGAAGTAGTTAGACGACTTAAGGAAATAGGGACTCATCAACAACAAGACCCTAGGATTAGTGTAGCTTGGAGGAGTGCAGTTACCAACACCAAACCAGGATTTTCTATATATGGAGGTAAGCTACTGTATATAAGTTATGTTCCCATAGGAGGAAGAATAAACAAAATAATGACCCATGAAGAAATAATAGTTTGAGCCATAAGGTATGAGAGTCAAACCTGGTCAAATAAAATAAATAAATATTTGTTTTGAATCAAGGTCTATGATAATAATAATAAATTTTATATAAATAAATGTTAATATTGTTATTTAAATTATTGACAGTAATTAATCCAAAATGATGATTAAAATTGATCATATAAATTTCCAATGTACCATGTTAAGTTAAGCAACATTGTAATCTTGCAAAGATAGATGTAAGCAACATTGTAGTAGTGCAAGTTTGTGCGGGAAAAAGTGCTAAAGTAAATGTGCAAAATTTTAATCAGTGTAAAACTGTACATTAGAAAAAAAATTAATGATTTAAATAATCAATTTTTTTTATACCGAGTGGGGGTATATATAACGATTCATAATAGCGTCCTATCAGAGCGTTATATGAAAGCTATAGACAGTACGAGTGTAACGCCGTAAGAAAGAGAGAGAGCGTATAATCGAAGCCATCTCACTCTAACCACGTCACCGCTACATCAGAATCCAGTTCAAACATGTTATTTTACTCAAAGCAAATTATCAGTTCAACCTGCAATAACTTCAAAAGTTGTAAATATACGGCAATTCTGAAAACAGCATTGTATTCAGCAAGAAAAGCTTTATAAGTAGCCGCAAGCTCAGTTAATATAATTAACAAATAAAGAAGTTATACGGATGACGCACGCCAACAGGAATAACGAGAGAATTATGCTACGTAGGAATAAGGTGTTTTCACACACACACAGATAAAGACCTAAGCAACAATATTCTGTGGTCAAATCTTCGGAAACACATTTGCAAATACCTGTAACCAATCGATTTGCAAATACAGGAAGTACGATTTTGACAAGAATTTCTCTGCCGTTTGGAACCTGTCACGGAGTGTTTGACCGACTTGTTCGAGATTGTCGAAACTGGAAAAACGCATGATTTATTTGTACAACCAATCAGCAGCCCGTATTTAAAAGAGACGCCAGCTAAAAGCGAGGGGTAACATCACTCTTCGTTCGGTACTTAAACACACTAGACGTGTATAATTCACATACAGAAATTTTTAAATCACGCAAAAGTGCAAATTTAAGATCTAATTCGAGAAGTAGTCCGCAGTGTAGATGAATACATAACGTTCAATAACACTCGCTGCGTAAAACAACCGTTAATTAATTAAATAATTAATTAATTAAGCATCAGCCGTGAAGGACCTGTGCTACAGAAGGCTACAGCATCTGTAATTGCCAGGGCATCTTCAACATCATTGATCAACATCCATTCTTCTGTGCAACACCATCAAAAGGAGGACCTCTACGGATTCCTATCTTCGGTCAAGTCATCAAACAGTAAGAAATAGATTCATTGATCAATCAATGATTACATTAACTAAACAAATAATAAAACAATAAACAATTTTAAAAGGACACTAAGAAAAGCACACTTTGTATTTTAACTATAAGATTAGCTCTAATATAGTATAGGAGTGTTGAATGGAAAGTGGTGTGTAGTATTGGACGTGCAAATTATTGCAGACCTGTTCTTTAGCACTGGTTTGGGAGATAGAAATCTCTTAATCAAACCAGATAAGAGCTATAGGTCGTTTGAGCGTCTTAATCATTACTTTTCACACTCACTCAATAATTATAAGTGTTAGGGTAGAATTAAGTCCTACCATTAACAATTTAAAGTTTAAAAATAATTAATTAAACGTTCATTAAAATAATCAAGAAATATTAAAGTGTTATTTGTAACGATTCCCCTTGAAAACCACAATCACTGAACAAATCCTGAGAAAGAGTGTCTCCATGCGCTGAGCTAAGCTGAAACCGTGTCATTTGTATCTGGGATTTGTTCTGGCGCCCAGGTACAGTAATATCACGGGTAAGTAACTTTTTATCTAACATCACAAATATTAGATAAATGTGTTAGACGAAAGGTAGCGTTGTAATATATATATATATATATATATATATATATATATATATATATATCTCAGGAATTCACAAAGGCTGAACTGACCCGGCCGCAGACCTGTGCCCGAACCAGATCCAACATTAAATAACATGTCAGGTTCCTGCAGAGAACTGCCTCTTACAGGTAACTGCCTCAAGTTAAAAAGTAAAAAAGTCACCAAAAAAGTGACCAAGAAAGTCAGTTACAATATTGGCATATTCTGTAGGAGCACCATTTTGTTGAAAGATTGCATTGTCTTAAGCTTTAATTTGTACCAAGAAAGCACCTAAACGTGGCCAGAGAGTTTTGTACATTTCGAAAAATAAGCGGACAAGTCACACGATATTCAGTCAAAACGGATGACACATTAATTTTAGGGTTATACGGTCATGTTCAGTACTAGTATGGAGACATTCAGCAGTCCATTTATTACATAGTGTCTGCTATATGTAGAATAGAATAGAATAGAATAGCATTTTTTATTTCCGTAGTACATACAACAAAAATTGACAATCATTTTCAATGATTGTACATACAACGTAAACAATATGGTACTACAAACTTTTTTTACGTTTAATTAATTAAATTGAGATACAATACGTGTACTACAGATAGGTACCTCCTTAGCAAAGCTGTGTAGATGTTTAGCAGATGTGACAGCTGCTAAAACGAAACAAAATAATTTAACACTAATGAAGTATCTTGAATAAATTAAAAATTCGTAATATCTTAATTCTTATTATCGTTAATATCCCAGTACAGTTATTTTCCATTTCTATGTAAAATTTTGAGAAAATTAAATTATATTTATAAGTAAATTGTAAGCATTGTTACCAAATTTATGTTAATAAATTATAATCATAACTTAACAAAAAAAATTGATACACACATTTAAAAAAGGTCTATCTAAAAAAAAACTCGACATTATCAAAGGCAGCAACCAATTTTACTAATTTACATTAGTAATAAAGTTTGGAAGTTAATTATAAAATGTCCTGAAATGTGAAAGGTATATTCATCACTTGATAACTACCACGATCTAGAATCTATTCATTGTTATCAGTTTAATTCATGATATAAAAAACAAAATTGTATCGTCTGTGACTATTACATGGATGAATTTTTTTGTGACAGTTGAAGTTTATAATTTATAAAACGCAAGCGTTTCTTATAGATTCTAGACTTTTAAAGTATTAAGTCTCAAGCACATTTATTAATTGATTTCTTAAGACTGCGAATGAAAGTGATCAGTTTTCAACTGAATCGTCGCTAACAGGTTGCCTATCACAAAGCTTCCTATCATATCGGCTTCCTGTTTCGTTAAACTGTTTATACCAATGGTAAATGTTGCTCTTAGTGGATCCTCGTTAAATACTCGGTGATACTCATGTCACACAAAACTCAAACTTACTAGACTCACTAAGCATAGAAACATCTGCTTTGCTATCTCTAGTAAAAGGTATTTTCTTTTCCGCTTTGGTGACCGACTAGAACATTGTCTAATGTCAAAAATCAATTGTGTTACAAATGAAGGTAAAGGTTATGAAGCGTAAAGCATGTCCTTGTAGTAGCGTGAAAAACTTTACTCATTTCCCTTTTCCTTTACTTTACAAACTAACTTTACTTGGAAAAATATGACAATTTTACTTTAATAGCGGTTTATTCACTTGCTATGGAACAGCACTGAGTGGATTTGTCTTTAGCCTTGTTTGGGTTTCACGTTTATGCTGTGGTGTGTTGTAGGCCCTAAGCTTCGACACTGGTCAGGGACTGGTTAATCTGTTATGCGTCCATAAGATTAGATATGATTGTTTCTGATTGCTAATTGTGGCATTTCTTTAGGCTGATGTCTCTGATCATGAGTATACTGTAAGATATGCATAGAGTGGAAACTAGATCTGAAAAACCTAGTCATGTGACTCTAAAGACCTCACATGTGGTCTGAAAGACATCTGGTCCCAAGGACGGTTGACAGCTCTGTAATATGGATAGTAAACGTCTGTCAATCCATCAGCATATCCTCATTATATCAGTGACACATACAACTAAAAGATAATTTTTCATCAGTTGACTTCTGTGCTGTTGTATTGGAACTAGTCCATTCAAAGAGTTCTGGTTAATAAATCCGCAGCAAATGAATCTAGTAGTAGTAGAATCCGAAGAATTGCTGATCTAAATGTTTGCCGTTTTGAGATAATGGTTTTGGAATTTTTAAAATAAATTCGAATTCGAAAAAACATCGTTTTTGGCGGTGACAAGTTGTTGTTCCGGTTGTTGGCTTCGGACTTTGTTGTCAAAAATGGTTTCCAATAAATAATCCGCAATTTGACGATACAACTAATTTGGGTTCTTGTTCGTTGATAGCTACACTAGCGACAACTCATGAAGGCGATGATAAACTGGGCATACCCTCAACGTCTGATATGTCGTAGACACGAATAGGCAAGTGACTTTTTAAGTGTTAGTTAAAGTCCTGTAGATATATGGTTTCCTGTTCTAAAGTTTTATTTTGTAACAAAATTGTATACACGTTTTAAAAAAAAAGTAGTCTACAACACTGTTCTGTTAGGGCCTACTAGATTCTGAATGTTCCCAATTAGTGTTCTCAGTGTAACTGCCATAAATACGTAGGCTGAATGTGAGAAACATGTTTATACGTAAGACACAAAGAGAGCAGGTGGGACAAAGAAAACTGAAGATACCGTCTACTGCTGAAGCTGTTGCTTCTTTGCATCTAGTACCATCATACCAGCAAATTAAAATTTTGATACGTTCTATATTATTTAATTGATCGCCTCTGTTGATCTGTTAAAGACTTCAAGTCAATAATATCACGACGAGGAAAAGTAAACAACAATACTGTCTGTTTAACAGAAACAATACGTTTATAGAATAAAATTCATTTTTCCCATCGGAAATAGCAGCAGAGATAAGTAGCAGCAATGTAATAGCAATTAACGATTTTGCAACACTAGTGAAAGCTTTTAATTTTAATATGAATGCTATCATAATGACACGTTATTACAGTTGTATGTAGGCTTACACGGCCGGTGTCATTTGGATTAAAACTAACTATCGGGCTGTTTGGCCGTGGTCCAAAGTTTCCGACAAACCCTGTGGTCCTAACGTACTACATCCACACTAGCGTTGAAGATGGCAGCCAGTGGTGCTACCGAAACGTATGGTTTTGTCGGAAACCTTGGACCACGGCCAAACGGCCCTGGAGTTATTTTTAATACACATGTTATTGTTTGGAATTTCTGAACACTTCAAAAATGTTTAAAGACGATCAAAATTAAATTCAACCAGCAACTAAAAAGATACATAAAATTCATATAAAAAAGTCGATTTTACACAATGGAAGATTCAGAAACTGCAAAATACCAAGTTTAGATACAAAACAACATCTTATTTAACAAAATCGACTAATCTTTTCAACGCTAAAGAGCAGTAAGTAGAGAAGTAAAAATCAATTTTATATACATGAAATGAAAGAACAAAGAAGTCCATTAGAGCCACCTGACTTCAGCTAATTCCACAGTGATTGGAAACATTTGCTCACTTACTGAGTCCAGAAAAGTCCCAGGAACTTTTATTTTTATTACAGATTTTAAATACAGCAGACTTAAATACATCGACAAAAGATAGACGTACGTTTCTAGTCCTCAGGTAACATCGTGCAACTTTTACGTAAAGTGGAAGCTACTAAAAACAATGGATACAGTTTAAAATGACTAATAATTCATTTCCTTTATCGTCTCACTTATTTAATTACAATCACTTAAGTAGGTTACGTTTTATTTTTAAATTTAAAATTACAATTTTCATTTAAATTTTGTCTAATTAAGACATTACTTACATTACTTTAATAGTACGAATTAAAATATATTTATATAGTTAAATAAGATAAAGGTTACAAAAAGAACAGCATTAACATTTAAGTCGAAAAATATATAGTTAGCGAGTGTGGAATAAAGTAAAACACTTATCACGAAGTGGATCGTCACTCTGTTTGCATATTCTGATCGTTTTCTTCTTGCTAAGTGCAAATCTTTGTGTAGCAGTTGGTTGTATAAGATGATTTCCACCACCAAATCTGGCTTTAGTCCTTACTCTGATGTCCAATAGAATTTTTGTGTATCTTTACACTTTGGGGTAGATTCTATTTTCTTGCTCAAGAAGGCTATTACAATATTCCTTCGGATATTAAGAAGTGACACAGTTTCTTCCTTGTTTTCACTCTGGTAAGCTAGCCATGCATTGACAAATGCGATGTCTTACATTTGGGTGACGAGTGGCCACCATAATTTCTTTTTGCTAATTCTGCTGCTTAATGTCTTTCCACTTGACAATGAAAATGTCATTGGCTTTGTCAAGTCTGTAGTTGAACAATTTGTTTTGCTTTGTTTTTCTCAGTCTCCTTTGTAGTCATGACAGTGCACTGTTTTTCCAATTATCTCTCGTAGCTCCTTTTGTTTTGATGTTATTGTTTTTAATCATCACCAGCGCGTCCACAATTGTCAAAAAATGTCTTATAACCAAACGTCTGTGAAGTAGGATTTGCACTGACGAGGTTTGAAATTACTCTCAAATTTAGAGGTCCTTCCTGGAAATGAGGCTTTCCACAATACTGTGAACATTTGTAGTCGTTTGAGTTACAGAGACACTATATCTTATAGACAAACTTTATGTGCTTCCTTCGCATATGAATTTTGCTGGGACGTTTGCAATAGTAGCGGACTATCATCTCATCTGAGGAGAGTTCTGGATGGACAAAATTTGATTTTTTGATTTTAGAGTTGTTTACTATATGTCAAAACTTGTCTTACTTCCCTGAAACAGTTCTTTGACATTGAATAATATACCGAAGGGACTCCTGCATCTGGAGCTTGCTTCCGGTATATTTCCTGTGTGAGAGTATAACAAGAGCAATAATATGTTTATGAATACATCTAATTCCTCTTTCTTCATAGGAAAGGAGAAATATTTTTTTGAATCATCACAAGTTACCACATTATAAGATGTAATGATATCATCTCAATAGGAAAGGTACGTGTTCATGCACATGTTATCCGTTTTGCTGTATAACAAAAATAAATCAAAACGTTATTATAAAATACTTCAAATGTAACGTCGTAAGGAACTAGTAAAATTGTAATATTATAAAATATAACTTTAATGTGTTGCTAAAAGTACCTCAGTACAAAGTCAGACCATTAGAAGAATATAATTTGTAAAACAACTATACTGTGCCAAGTCCCAGTAATGGGACGGCATAAGAAGTGTTTATAATTGTTATCTTAGTAATTAAAGTAGTTTCTGCGGCACTCTTTACCTTCTTTTAATTATAAACAATAGTGCTGATACTGTTTTAGTACAAGAACGTGATTGTAATTATTTTTTACTTTATACAATAAGCAAAGAAATACCTTAAACAGGTGATTTTAACATATTCCTGGTAGTAACCTACAGAAGTAAATAAACAAAACGATTTCCTGTTTCCTTTGACTAAATGTAGTAACCTAACAAAACAAATATTTCCTACATTAATAAACAGTGTTTTAATAATATAACATACATGCGTCCCAAAAATGGATCATTGGTAGGTAATAGATTAATATTTTGTTTTATTGTGCAGCATCCACTTTTTGGCGACTTAGGGATTTGGACGAGCTTCCCAGCTTCGATTTCAACGTATAGATATGCTTCTATACAATACCTCATGACGCGACTGTAGTCTTTAATTTTAATATCATGACTTTTGTAATATCACTTATTATTCAAGTATAGTCATTATTCACTTATTAAAAATTTATGTTTTTGGCGATAGTAAACCGATTTGATTAAAAAAACGTTTTTAATACTTGTATCATTAAATTAATAAAAAAGTACGTAGTTTATGTTGGACTAGAAAATCGAATTGTGCCTAAAATTCTAAAACATAAAATTTTACCTACAAGACATGTAGGCCTACTATTTTGTGCAAGTGTGGAATGGTTTTTGTAAACAGTCACCTTAAAAAGGAAATCTAACTACAGACAACAGCAGTGGCGGCTGGTGACTTTTCAGCCGGAGGGGCGCAATCATAAAAAATTTTAACAATGTAAAATCTTACCTGAAATGGAAAGTGGATTCAATGAAGCCAATTTCTTAAAAGTAAATTCCGCCCTTCTATTTTTCATAGGTACGAACTTTTTCAACACTTCGCCAAAGTGGACTTCGAACTTTTTGGACATCATCTCCAACGAATTTAAACGATCATTACCCATAGCATTTCGCAAAAATGTTTTGACTCTTTTAAGAGTTGAAAAACAATGCTCTGATTCTGCAGTTGTCATTGGTATTGTTAAAATTATTTTTAGTATTTTTATAGTTTCCGGGAAAATATCAGTAAGATTATGTTGCAGCAGTAATGTAAGGATGTTTGTGGCTCCAATTATTTGACAAAAGTCGAGTCGTGAGTAAATAACTTCAAATTCTGTTTTTAAACGAGTCTGGTCTAGAAATGGATACGAAGAACACACGGTATCCAAAATGCCCACTGGAAATTCTTTTGAACATTTTGGTATTGATTCTGACTTAAACAACTGAGCTGCTTGCAGATGGCCACGATATGAGAATCTGTCTTTCATCTGTAAAATAATTACTTCACACACTTCTTTGGCAAACGCACTTCTTGGTAAATTATCTTCTTTTCTTCTCCTCTTTGTTGAATGAAAATTTTCTTAAATATTGCTTTGACTAGTGTCAGTCTCGTTTCTAATGTTTTTAACACAAATCTCAAAATTTTGAATATCACTTTGAAGTTGGATACTATCCTTATTTCTTGAATGGATTTGATAATAAAGAATGCCAACATGAGGCAAACGTTTGTGAGAAAATGTGAGCCAAACAAAACTTTTGGGTCTTCTAGAGCTCGTCTGAGACCAGAAGCTTCATTAGAAGTAGCGCTTCTTAGGAATTTATCTTCAATCTCTTCAAACACTTCTTAGCTTCTCTCTTTTCTCGAACATAGTATTGACTGTTATAGTTCCATCTGGTTGTTGCTACTTTTGGTAACCTGTGCTTGACTATTTCTTCTAACATATCGCACCTATTTGAAGAATTTGGAAAAAACGTGGGAATTGCTGATAAATTATTAAAAAACACTCTAGCTTTAGCATGCTGTGATGATGCATTTTGGATCAAGAGATTAAGCTGGTGAGCATAACAATGTATGTAATTAGCGTAATGATATTTCTTCTTAATATAACTTTCAACACCACTTGTACCATCACTCATTACATTTGCCCCATCGTATGTTTGAGCGATTAACTTTTGTGGTTTTTCTATAATTATAGGATCAATGTCTTCTTCTATAGATTTTTGTATCCTTATCCTGATTTATCCTTGACTCTTCTAAAGCACCAAAAGCACCAAAACGTATCTAAATATTAGTACCATTTGGCACCAATTCGTAACATCTGTAGTTTCGTCAAACTGAATAGCCAAGAAATCGGAATTTTTAATTTGATTATACATTTCTTGTTTGCACACAGCCAACATGCCATCTAAAATACCGTTGTGTATACTTTTAGCAGTCCCCTTAAACACTGTAGCGTTCTGCAGATGTTCTGTCAACACAACATCAAGCTCTGCAAAAAAATTAACTAATTCTCTAAATATTCCACGATTTACCGATTCTTCATTCTCGCGGTGACCTCTAAGTGCCAACTCAAAAACACTGCATAATTTTACGCAGCAAATAATACGTTTCAAAATATAACGGTTCTTTCTAACCTGTTCCTTATGTTCAAGAACATGTGTCCATTAAGCTGAATTAAGCTGTATCAAAATGTTTACTTCGCCTAGTAAAGCCAGTTGTGTGCATGCATTAATATGGCTTCGAGATGACTTATGTTTTTTTTATTTTAGTAGGAAGATGATGCAAATCTTTTGTACCCTTTCTGGCCCAATTTGCATCCGTTTGTATTCCTGCAGGGTTGAAAAATAATACACACGGAAAACAGTATAACAAATTCGAAACTTCACACCTACATATCCAATTATTTCGTTTATAAATGTATCTTGAGAAACGCCGAGTAATGTCCTATTTTGAGCTTTCCTTTCACTGGTCTGTGTTAAATTTAGATCAGGTAACGACCGGCCTAATTTTTTAATACCTTTATTTTATCCTCTAAAGAAAGTCCGCTAAAACGGTAAAATTTGTTTTTATTAAAACACTGGCTCTATTCATTTTTGTAGGCGACACGTGACACAAAACATAAAAACACGTGTGATAAAAGTAAACTGACGATCAACGAACGGCACACCGACACCACTGTTAAAAACTGGCAACAGGCCGCTAAAAAGTAGCGACCAAACACATGGTTTATTAAACGGTGATATTCGCTGATGTCACGCGATACGTCACGTAGTCATGGCAACCAGTCCGCAACTCTCTTCACGGCCCTGTCTATTTGGTTCACGGTACCTACTACGCGCAAGAAAGATAAATATTTTAAATTTAATCTAAATCAACGCTTAAAAAACATTGCTCGTCTTTTATCTTTAAAATAAACAACAGACAAAGGATAGACAGTTAACTACGGTAACGTGATTTATTTTTTTTTATGTTCTCTGTCAAGGGGGGCGCGCGGCCATGCGGTCACAATAAGAAACCGCCACCGGACAACAGACACATACTGTCAACTCGAAGAAAGTGTCTGTAACGGAATAACCTAACTACAAACAACTCATTCTAGAATGACACATATTCAACTACTGCGCGGAAAAAATACAGGTAAATTCAAGGGATTCTACAGGGTACAAAACCATTCGGTAAGTTTCTAAACAATAAATAGTTGTCACAATAAACAAGTGAAGAAACTAACTATAGCAACAAACAAACCTGAATTCACTAAAGACCCAAACACATTGTGAAAGATGTCACATAGGACTTCGTGGTTATTTTGCACGTTAATTTTGCATTATACATTAATATCTGAACAAAACTGTGTGAATTATGCAGCACACTTTCTTTTACAAAGATGCTTATTCAGTTCCATTATATTCAATTATATTATGAGTTACATTATTACCTTACTTACAATAAAAAAAGGGTTATTAATGATTTATATTCAACCTTTACCTTGTTGTTTGGTTTCATCAAGCAGTAAAGCTGAGCATGGGCCACACCATAGAATATGTGACAGATTTTGTATTAACAAGAAAATAGATAAAACATGGTTGTCAACCTAGAAAAATGTTATTAAAATGTTGTTATTTCACGCGATCTACGGTGAAAAGAAAGTGATCCAGGACACTAAACTGTACACGTGAAGTCGTGATGCTTTAAGTTCGTTCTGGCGGACTAATATTTTCGTAAATACAATACACAGAGTGGCGCAAAAGTTACCCTTGTTTAAAAAAACCCCTACTGAATTTACACCAGCATAATGGGGTACACTAATTTTTGCCCATAATGTTGTAACGTTTATTTTTGAAAAATATTTATAAAATTGTAAAAGTAGTACAGAATAGCTAAAAATAATGTGTACCAACAGTTCTATTTGACAAAGAAGTATGTGAGGGTGTGTGAAGGGAAAGTCGGTAAGACGGTCCTCTTGGCATTGTAACCTACAGACAGCTTGATGTGTTACGGCTGTAAAGTTAATTGTCTGACAAAAAGAGTGACACTTACTAAATGTATGTGAGACGTTGTATTTCGCATCAGGCAGCTGGTCTGAGTAAGAAAGGCATAAACCCCAATAAACCAATTTACCCTTTTTAAAACTTTGACACAGATTGAAAGCAAAGAGTTTGTCAATTCGATACGGTACAACATTAGAGGCCAGAACAATTGCAACATAGAAATTTGACGAAAGTCGTGCTTACAAAGGAAGATTCGTTCCAGACTCAAAACAATGCTAGAGTGCAACTTGAAATATAACAATGGTACAGCAGATCGAACAATACCAGTATTGTATCTACGTTAAAGTGTAACAGAAAGTGGACACGAGGAGAAGGCCACGTGAGACAAAGAAATGTCGCCTGATTTACAAGGGGAAAGCGAAACTCACGAATTCTGGAGTGCGTGAATGAGATTCCTAGTAAATAGAGAAAACGGCTGTAGGAACAATCAGGACCAATGGGAGTTCGACAAGATAGTCACGTATAAAACAGATATACTCGAAAACCAATTACAAATATACAATTTGTTACACTGGTTAAGGAACCAATAAGAGTATCCAAGCAGAGGGAAGATTCAACAGCGGTAGGCGGGATGAGAGTTTACTTGGTAGATCTCAGTACAGAAAAACGTCAGTCTACTATAGTCAGTCTACTATAGTCAGTCTACTCGAAGCAGCCTAGTTTAAGCAGTCTAGTCAGTCTTGTACAGTACTCATCAGCAGTCTAGTCTAGTTAGTTTAGCAGTCTAGTATTCATCATCAGTCTAATACTCATCATTTACAAAGTGATAACCACAAAACATTTTAATTCGCAAGAGTGTTGATCTTCACCGTAATTTAAACAAAGTGTCGGAGAATACGCTAACAGACATTCTACAATTACAATCATTCATAAGAAACTATAAACATCACAGCAGCTTTGATTAATACAGAACACATTAACATAGAGACTCAGTGCATATTCTACAACAGAGACATTAGACATAAAATTCAGCAATCTAAAGAACTATTTAAAACACAGTACACATGAACTTTTTCTACATCAACTAAAGACACTCATATTCAACACAATAGGTGTGCCGTGAAAAGTGAACAGGTCGAGAATACGTCAATAATTAAACAGTGATTGTGAGGTGCAGTGATCGCGAAAGGATACGTAAGCTACAACGACTACGGAAATCAGCAACTACAACACAGAGGACCACATGATATCACCGAGAATATGAACTACTAATAATCAACGTTCTCAAACTAATGGTATTTTAGAGTTAAGTCAACAAACTCAATTCATTCAAGTCAAAGAACTCACACTAATAAGTAATTAACCTTGAGAACTGCCTCTCAGTGCTCTGCATTCGACTGAAGCGAAATAAAACGTTTACTAGTAAATTCTTAAAAAACCATATCTAAACAATAATATAAATTTGCCAAATACAATTGTAGATTATAAGTTACAATTATAAGTGTTATAAATTTAATAAATGTTCATTAATCGCGATTTCAGAGATAATTATTGTTAAGATCAGAGAAATGATTATACGTAAGGAAAGATCCATACAGAAGATTATATTTGTAATTTACTACAACTTGATTAATTAAATAAGGATTAGAAATAATATTGTTGTTGTGTGTTTGGCAAATGAATCCTTTATATCCACATCCTTGTAGATATGAGGTGGCGCCCGGGAATTTAAAACATTTTGGCAGTAAGTAATTTATAGAGTAAAAAAATTTCCATATAAAAGATAAATTATTAATGTATGCAAGTAAATTTGCATAAAATATAAATAAATTCTTATATTTGACTGTACAACACGTGGCATTACAATTGTCAATTGCAAATAAAAAATTCTTATATTTGCCGCCCAAAGAACATTGGACATTAAAATTCTTATAATGTTGACATTACAAAACCGATAATTTTGTCTTAACAGGTTGGCAATACAACGCACCTGTCTAGACCTGTTTGTCAGTTGCATAGTGAGTAATTCTTCTGAATGCGAGTTGATTATCTGTGTTACGTAGTTACGATGTTAACGAAAGAAGAAAGGATTTTCGCTCTAAAACCTTTTTATAAAAGTAGTGCTACTGCAGTTATTAATGAGTGGAATGAACATTTAAATTCAAATCCACCGTCTAAACAAGCTTTGTTCGACTTACGAGATATATTTGAACAACATGGATCTGTTATGGATGCACCAACAACTGGCCGCCCAAGAACAGCCCAAACAGAGCAAAATCAATTGCGCGTTTGTTTAGCTGTGACTCAAGTCCACAAAAATCAACAAGAAGATTAGCTTCTGAGCTGCAGGATATTTCACGAAGGTCGGTGCAAAGAATTTTGCACAAGCAAAAATTTAAAGTTTACGTTCCATTTTTACATCACGGGCTACTCGAAGATGACGCAGATTGACGACTTCAGTTTTGTGAATCGATGCTCGACCAACATATACATGATCCGCAGTTATTCAGTAAAATTGTATGGTCTGATGAGGCCAATTTTAAGTTGGATGGACAAGTTAATAGACATAACTGCACTTAGTGGTATACTGATAATCAACATCTTTCGCTAGAGAAACAACTCAATCAACCAGGTGTGAGTGTTTGGGGGGCAATATGGCGTACAATCTTGGCGTACTCGGACCGTACTTTTTGAAGGAACAGTTACAGGAGATAATTATTAGAACATGCTTAAAAATTATTTGAACGAAGCCTTCGGCAGAAGAGTGATTGGTAGACGAGCAGATATTGACAGGCCTCCAGGTTCGCCAGATATTACTGCAATGGATTTTTCGTATGTGGTATTGTCAAGGACGCTATTTATTCTAAAAAGCCTCAGACCATTGAACAACCGAAAGATTACACAGAGTAAGCATTCCATGATTTGAACAGTGATCGAAGATTATGCTGTAGAGTGTGTAATAGTGTTCCAGAAAGACTTGAAAAATGTATTTCCGAATATGGAAAGCAGTTTGAACATAAAAAATAAATTCTTGGATTTCGTTGTCCATGACGTGCCCGTTACTTAACTAAATATAATTAATTCACTAGCGACTCGGAACACAAAGTTTTTTATAGGTAAAAACGTAAACGTTTTACCATATAGCCTGAACCGGTTTTTGCTTTTAAAAGTCTTCTTCAGAGACTGCCGTTGGGAGCACTGTCCATCTTGTTGTTGGTGACGGTATCGACTTTTGAAAGATCGATGTTGTGTGTGTGGGGTGTGACATGTTCGAATAATACGTGTGATTTGAATTGTGTCTGTTCGTTTAGGATGTCGTTATTATGTGTTTTCGTGTGTTTGTATATTTCCATTTGTTCTAGAGTGTCTAGTTTTCGGCCTTTTGTGTGTACGTGTAGAATGTCCATGTTATTGTCGATGTTTTTGTATATGTGGTTTGCTTCAATGAGGTGGTTTGCAAAGGTGGATTCTGTAGTGGAGTGTAGTGCCTTTGTGTGTTCAATGTATCTTTGTTTGAAGCTACGTCCTGTCTGGCCTATGTAGAATTTCTTGCAATTCTACCTGGTGTTTACAAACGAAATTGCTCAGATTGCAACAAATTCTACATAGGCACAACAAACGAACAGACACAATTCAAATCACACGTATTATTCGAACATATCACACCCCACACACACAACATCGATCTTTCAAAACTCGGTACCGTCGCCAAGAACAAGACGAACAGTGCTCCCAACGGCAGCCTCTGAAGAAGCTTTTTAAAAGCGGAAACCGGTTCAGGCTATAAAGTGAAACTTTTACGTTTTTACCTATAAAACACTTTGAGTTTCGAGTCGCTAGTGAATTAATTATATTTATAAAAAATAATTGTAAGTAATGTTCTTAGTCTATTAAGTTAATAAGTAGTTAAGTAATTGTAAGTAAATAATAAGTCGATTCTTATTATTAACTATTTTATCCACGATATTTTCTCTTCAGCCAGGACTCTTAGGATGTGGAAACAAGCTAATACGCGAAAGACTGCGACGCTGTACATACGGGAAATAATTTTACAAGTTTAGCGGGAAATAATTTTACAAGTTTAGAAAAATACAGATTTGATCTGGCTGGCTTAACCGTTTTCCTTGGCTGGCTATGCACCTTTAACAACAATAGAACGCTCAAAACAGCTGAAGCAGTCCCGGTTGTGCTGGGCTGTTGACCAGGCCCAGCCATTCGCAAAGCTATGCAAGTGCCTCCTTGCTGAAGCCGTCCGCCTGTGTATAGGACTATACTATCTCGGATAACGCCACACAGCAGCCGTACCAACCGCCCACGCCAGTACGGTTCTAAGTTCCAGAGAGTGAATCCTTAACGGAACCATGGAGCCGTCAGTGAGTCAGGTTCGTGCACCTATTCACTCTTTAACATCGGCAACTTCTCGAGCAGACTCGGCTGCGCTGTCGTCCAGCCGTGGGACGGCGTAAAGCTGTGCAAATGTTTCCGTGTGGAACCGGTCTACCTTTAAGCTCCGGATGTACCATCAAGGGAGACCGGAGCCGTTTCTCATAAGTGGAGTCAGGCCGATGCACCAGGAACGCAAATCCTTATTTTCTCGTTGTCCTGCAAAGGAGACTCGCATCCTAACATCCTTGTGTTGTGAACGCTTGAGCGAATAAAACTGACGTTCAGAGGCTGCGAGCCGGACAGTTCTTAGACGCCCCGCGACCCTACGTGTCCTGTTATGTCATTTGGCAGAGGTACGTCTGACTCAGTAGGTAGTATAAGGCAACTTAATGCCGATCGTCTGCAACAAAAAGAGATCCTTATTGAAACTGTTATTTCTTTAAAACTACGTCCACACAGGAAACATGCTAGCAAACCCGTAAACAGCATGAAGTCTAATTTACCCGCTGAGCACGTGGCTACTCTTTCTCGCCGTGTGAGGTGAAAATAATGCAGTATTTCTGGGAATATCTCTGCATTTGACTCAGTTGATCTCGACAACCGTGAGTGCAACAAGACTGTATGTAATATTGTTTTAAAGGTATCGGCGTGATCTATTCAGGTACGTGAGGAACATTGCGCAATGGTTTGAACTAACATTGAATAAAAAATGCTTACTCGTGAACCAGCGAACACTTACGAGAATATCGCGGCTTATCTGGGTAACCGCAAGTGCAGAACACTGTGCGTAGTATCGTTTTAAAGATATCGATACAATATATTCAAATGTACGAAGAACATTTATTTGAAGTGAACATATTATAACCGCCATGCTAATCTTCAGCGTGCAAAGCTTCAGCGTACACGACATCTCTCCACGGATAAGTGTTGACAAAAGCCGACTTACATTATTTAACCGAGAGTTAGACAGACGGTATCAAATGAATCAACAAAATATAAGATTCAATGTGAGAGCCGGTGGCGAAAAGCGGTGGTGACACCGCACGTACTAATGAACATCACCGTGGAGTTCGTTTCGATATTCAGATGTTCAAACATTGAAATATAATATGCTGATATCAATGGTTATATGGACGCAGCAAAACTGGTCATCAGCAATGGAGAAAAGTTACTCATGTCTATGTATATCTGGCCCGGAATCTCTTTTGACTATCTGGAAACATTTAAACTCACTTTTATGCCAAAGGGTTCAGACGTCTTACGGAAACTGGGCAAAAAGGGATACCGTACTATACCGATCCTTATGATGGGCGATTTCAACTTGAAAATGGCTGTTTACGAGAACTTCAAAGTGACTAGTTCTTCCAAGCACCACGGTTGGTATCGATTTGTTTGTGTTCACAGTGTATCTAACATTATTTGTAAAAATTATGTGAGCTACTTTTCATATCACATACCTATGCTGGCTGTAACAAATTAAGTAAATATTCTAAAATTATAGTCGATTATCTCGTTTCAACTCTCCGGTCTGAAAGTCTTAATCCTACGGTCCAATCTGACGGCTCAATCAGAACTGAGCCTACCCAAATTGTTTAAGGTCTTATTATTTAAAGAGAAATTATATTGTATTACTATAATCAAAACCTTAAAAGCTTGTCTAACGTTAAACATTAGTTATTGAAAAACTGCACGTGCTGCCCTCTAAATATAATTACAAATTATAGAAGTAGTTTTAGTATTAGAAATAGAAGAAGTGACAATCACAGGCACGTCATTATCAGCATAATTGCAAGGAACGTGGAAAGGAGAAATGAAATCCTGCGAAGAAAAATCAAATTAAGATGTTGATTATGATGCATACATAAAAGAACAAAAGAGTAGAACATAGCAAAATGTAAGCACGTTGGTGTCATGGACATGGATTAAGACAGGACCGGAAGAAAGGAACTGTTATGAATTTTAAATTCTTACATAAGTATAAAGTACAAATGTCCCCACCCTTGGTGGGGTATAGTTGTTTGTTCTTGTAACCTTGCTGTTAGTTAGGGGTGTTATTGTTGACAACCTACGGCAATAGCTTCCCTTTCTCCGCAACCGCGGTTATATATACAACAATAAATTGTAATAATCTTATCACTAGTCATTTGATAATGCCAGGAAAGATGTTTAGGATTATTTTATCTGTAAGTATTTTGAAAATACATTGCAGAGGTATATATTTAGACTATAATACGTAATATTAACCAGTGCCCCTTAGAAACAGCACAATGTAACCGCTACATACTTGAACTGTTATACAGTTGTATGAAGGGGAGAGTGTGATTGTCTCTGATGTTGAAGTAATAAGCAAATTTAATAATGACGCAATATAATTACATAAGAGAAAGTTAAATTAACCAGTAATTATAAAGATTGAAAATTATATTAATTAAAAAAAAATGTACCATTCAAATTTCTGCGTTTTAAGTGAAGATTGTAAATATCATTCGTTTGAGAAATAGATTTAGTTATTAGTTATTTCAAACTATGTTATCGTAATTTTATATTGTTAATGCGTTTCTCGTGCTTACCTAGTTTGAATGTATATTTAATTTTTCTTTTATATAAAACACGGTTAAATCGTTATCAGTTTTAACTGAAAAAAAATATTCAAAACGTAACAACCATTTTTTCAGTCTTATATGTTTTATAAAACTGACACATTCTAAAAAATTTATGTTAATTAGTATCTAACTTATATTTTTACACGAATTTCAGAGATATAAATTTAATTATAATTATTTGAACAATATATTATTTAATCTCTACAATTTAGATTTTTTTAAAGGCTTGTTTTAAATCTTGTTTATTTTACGCAGTAATATAATCCGATGTCCGTTTACTTAAAAACCATTAATGTAATAACAAAAATGTAAGAATTAAAAAACTTAGTTAACAATATTAATGATTTTAACAATCATTACCAAAAATTAACTTATAATGATTGTACATATAATTATTCATAAACTTATATTCATATACTTACTCATATATATGATTATTAGAAACTTGTTTTTTTCTAATAAGTTTGTACTTGTACTGTAATAATTTTATATTTTGCCATCAGTAGTTCACGTAGTAACGTAGGCTAAAACACGTGCGTCACTACGTACGTATCAATATTCTTTAAAGTTCTATAAAGACTTCAAACTTATTTGTTTCTTTAAATGAAAGTAAATTTATAAATATAAAATGTAATCATATTTTTATAATATACTTTTAAAAACTTTCAGGTTTTGTTTCTATACAGTAAAAGAGCTGACTGCTGTACATGTTTTAAGTGGAAAGAGATAAATCCAAATTAGAGAACAATAAAAATCTTTTGTCCCCAAAGTTACTCAGTTTGTCTAGTAGAGTTAGAAAGCTGGAGGATTAACGAACATAAAAATTACTAAGACAACCTAGCTAAAATTAAAATTAGACTTGCATTGTTGTAGATTAGTTTTTACGTAATTAACCTATAAAAGGTATTCTAATCTTTCATACGTTTAATTTTATCACTACATAAGAATGTAAACCCATTTGGCAATAAAAAAGTTTCCTGATTCCCTATCAAATTGGCTAATTTTATTTAAAACAAAATTTAAAGGTTATTAAGAACTACTCTTTATTATATTCTGTTTTGTGAAAGACTTTCTTTTTTGATAACCAAATGAGTTTAATTTTAATCTGTTGAGGTATCAAGAGAGATGGAAGGGCACATCGTTTGTTACAAAGTTCCTTTGTCAAATTATTTACTGCCGTTGTAATATCTAATGTGTGTTTTGTTGTAATGACTTCGTGTGGAATAACCGTTTTAAATACGTTTAAAATTTCACGTTTTCTGGCTAGATATTCAGATCGACCTGTAGTATTTAATCATTTTTAACCTCCGCTTTGGTCTAGGGCTAAAATGTCCTCGCTGCTATTTCGTTGTGGTGTAGGAAGGTCTGTACGGTACCCACCCAACATCGTGAGGGCAAGTATAGTATTTAGTAAACTATAGAACGTTTTCTGCAACGTTTATTGAAAAGGTTAAAACTGCGGCTGAGAAATATGCTGTAGTCTCACTTCAGGTCATCTTTAGAATCGTAGTGCAACGAATGCTTTTTACACACTGTATATTCACGTTTGCCAAATATTTCTGTCATTGTTTATAAAGGTCACAAATAACACCCTTATTTCATAGTGTGTAAGAAGTCTAACACATATATTTCAACTACATACATAATTGTTTGAAATATTATTTTTCAAACAAACAATTATGTATGTATGTTTGTTTAAAAAAAATAATATTTCAAACATTAAACTAAAGGAAATTACATAATAAAGTCAGATTCTATTAAAGTTGCCCGTTTAAATATCTTACCTCTATGATGCCTCTAAAAATGGATCTCTATAATGCTGCAAAGCTGTTATGATTGTTTGTGTTTGATTTTCATACTAACACGTTACATATTTTGAACTCTCTCTCTCTCTCTCTCTCTCTCTCTCTCTCTCTCTCTCTCTCTCTCTCTCTCTCTCTCTCTCTCTCTCTCTCTCTCTCGCGCGCGCACACACACACACACACACGCGCGCGCGCGCGCGCGCACGCACGCACGGAATCGTCTACATGAACATATTTTTTAATACTATTTTAACATTACAACGTAATTTTTTGTATTCTCCTTTTAGAGTAGTATACCTAAAAGAAACAAAACAAGTTTTTCGAATGTACGCCTATACAAACTACAAGTAAATCTGAGTAAAATTCGAATGAGTCTTTGAGTATAATATCAAAGATGTCAAAGAACAATAAAATTGACTATACTGTAGCGAAATGATGACTGACCATTAAATAACCGTTTGTCACAAAATAGAAAGTATTTAATTGAACGTTTGACAGGTGATTGACACTGACTTTAGTCGTATCCAAAATAAATTTAAATTTGTTCACGCGTACAATTGAAATCCTGTTATATCACGGTATTTACATGGGCGCACAGAGATAAACAGTAGTGTTTGTTAAATACAGATGAGAAGATAATGAAGGCGGATAATGGATTGCCTCTGGGCATTTAGAAATTCCCATCGCTCTGGCTTACTTCGGATAAACAATAAATATAGTGAGAGACAGAGAAGTCTTACAAACAAAGTAATTAACAACGTTTAAGTCTTGTGAATACAGAAAGAAAAAATTTCACCAGTGAAATACATATTTAGGACCGAAGCGTAAGAAGATATCTGAACATCCATGGACGTAGAGGCGGTATTCAATACTAAATAGGCTCACTCACTCGTGCATAATCGCAACGTGTATTTTACACATATTTATTATACAAGGACCGCAACTTAAATATTTAAACAAAGAGAATTTAATGGCTTATTGTCTACAGGACACAGACACAGGATTTGTGATAAATGACGTAAGGATGCATTTGGTTTGCGCATCCACATCCAGGAGCATGTGTAATGTTGCATGCAATGGGGAGGTACTTTTTGGGCGTGTCTTTACAGGTAGGATGTAAGCTATGTTGAGGACACATGTGATACACGATATGATTAGGAAGGAGCGTTTGAGATGTGGAGTGAAGACGGAGAGAAAATATTTGTTGAGGAGAGTAAAGTGGGTTGTTATGTTCATGATAGGAACAAGATTGAAAATAACAATACAGGGATTCAGAATATAAGTAAAGAGCCTAGACAAGAAAATAAGTAAAGAGATGTCGGAAAAGGGTAAAGTCAAAGTAGAGTGAGTGAAAAACTGTCGGACAAACAGTAAATTGTTGGTGAAAAACTATTGCAATCTTGAGCATCTGGGTATAGCTTAATCTAGAGCATCTTAATCAAGTTGCCACTACAAACAGTATTGTTTAGCAGAATCGACTTAAGTATAATGAGTTAAAAGTGTATCTGTGCGTGGTTTTTAATCCAGAAGTAAAATACGAAAGTCTGATCTACAAAAATTATGATCAACTTTAGATTAATGTTTCTTTGGGAAATGAATGTGTTACTTGTGAAGATAAATAAATGATCTCTTACACAAATGCATGGTAAAATATCGGTATGGAGAACCATACATGACTTCCATTTTCTAAGATTTATATTTAAAATCATTTACGAAATGAAATGTTTCCATAGAAACTACTTCTTTTCACTTATTGCTTCAGCCTTAACCTCAATACTGTGGTCACTAAAGTATACCACCACACGTTATCGCACTCGATTTTCACTGATGATGGCAGTCGACGGCACTGTCGAAACGTCTGGTTTTGCAGAAAACATTGGACTACGGCCAAACAGCCCGGGAAGGAATTTTAACAACAAACTACTACTTTGTTGCCGATAACGTAGTAAACATATACAAATTATCCCCTCCCCCTTCAACTATCATTTTCATTTATAGAAAATTACCCCCACACTGTTCAACTAGCCTCTTCATTTATAGATATTTCATCTACGTTTCTACAGTGGATTATTAAGATCTTATCAGGATACTTTATTTATCAAAATGAAGTACTTTACTCTTGTTACAACAAAAAATATTTCAGGTAAACTGCCCTTTCCCCGTAACCGATCTTCACCAAAATCAATAGGCCTTGAGTCTTCTACAACTCAGGCACATATGTAAAATATTATTTGATTCTGTTTAAATTTACGGCAGTTATCGTTCTTCATGAACATATTTCTCTTGTTACAACATAAAATGTTGCTGGTAAACTACCCCTTTCCCTTAACCGATCTTCACCAAAATCAACAGGCCTTGAGGTCTCTACAATTTAGGGAAGTACGCAAAAATCTATTTGTTTATGTTTGAATTTACGGCAGTTATCGTTCGTCATAGAAAAAATTAACCTTGTTATCACATAAAACGTTGCAGGTAAACTACCCCTTTCACTTAACTGATCTTCACCAAAAAATCAATAGGTCTTGAGTCCTCTACAATTCAGGGATGCATGCAAAACATTATTACTTGATTCTATTTGAATGTGCAGCAGTTATCGTTCGTCATAGAAACGATATAGAAAGATATTTCCATATTTCCACTCTTGTTAAAACATTAAAGGTGGCTGGTAAACTACCCCTTTCCCTCAACCGATCTTCACCAAAATCAATAGACCTTTAGTTCTTTACAACTCAGTAAAGTATGCAAAAAAGTATTTGATTCTGTTTGAATTTACGGCAGTTATCGTTCGTCATAGAAATATCGGTATGGAGAACCATACATGACTTCCATTTTCTAAGATTTATATTTAAAATCATATTCGAAATGAAATATTTCCATAGAAACTACTTCTTTCTACTTATTGCTTCAGCCTTAACCACAGTACTGTGGTCACTAACGTATACCACCTCACGTTTTCGCACTCGATTTTCACTGATGATGGCAGTCGATGGCACTGCCGAAAAGTCTGGTTTTTCAGAAAACATTGGACTAAAGCTAAACAGCCCGGGAAGGAATTTTAACATAGAACTACTTCTTTGTTGCCGATAACGTAGTACACATATACAAAATTCTCCCCTCTCCCTTCAACTATAATTTTCATTTATAGAAAATTACCCCCACCCCGTTCACCTAACCTCTTCATTTATAGATATTTCATCTACGTTTCTACAGTGGATTATTATGAGCTTCTTATCAGGATACTTTATTTATCAAAATTAAGTACTTTACACTTGTTAAAACATAAAACGTTGCAGGTAAATTACCCCTATATCTTAACCGATCTTCACCAAAATCAATAGACCTTCAGTCCTCTACAATGCAGGGATGCATGCAAAAAAATATTTGATTCTGTTTGAATGTGCGGCAGTTATCGTTCGTCATGGAAACATTTCTCTTGTTACAACATAAAATGTTGCAGGTAAACTACCCCTTTCCCTTAACCGATCTTCACCAAAATCAGTAGGCCTTGAGCTCTCTACAATTCACGAAAGTATGCTATCTCTACAATTCATGGAAACATTTCTCTTGTTACAACATAAAATGTTGCAGGTAAACTACCCCTTTCCCTTAACCGATCTTCACCAAAATCAGTAGGCCTTGAGCTCTCTACAATTCAGGAAAGTATGCAAAACATTATTCGATTCTCTTTGAATTTACGGCAGTTATCTTTCGTCAAAAAAATTACCCTTCTTAAAGCATAAAATGTTGCTGGTAAACTACCCCTTTCCCTTAACCGATCTTCAACAAAATCAACAAACCTTGAGTTATCTTTAATTCAAAAAGGTATGCAAAAATGTAGTTGATTCTGTTTGAATTTGCGGCTGTTATCGTTTGCCATAGAAACAAATTACCCTTGATAAAAAAACGTTGCTGGTAAACTACCCCTTTCCCTTAACCGATCTTCACCAAAACAAACAAGTCTTGAGAACTCTACTATTCCGGGCTGTATGCAAAACATTATTTGATTCTGTTTGAAATTGCGGCTGTTATCGTTTGCCATAGAAAAAATTACGGTTGTTAAAAAAAACAACAAAAACAACACGTCTTGAGAACTCTACAATTCAGATTTGCATGCAAAATTATTATTTGATTATGTGTGAATTTGCTGCTGTCATCCTTTGCCATAGAAAATACCCTTGTTAAAACATAAAACGTTGCCAGTAAACTACCCCTTTCCCTTAACCGATCTTCACCAAAAACAATAGGTCTTGAGAACTCTATAATTCAGGGATGTATGCGATACATTATTTGATTCTGTTTGAATTTGCGGCTGTTATCGTTTGCCATATACAAAAATTACCCTTGATAAAAAAAAACGTTGCTGGTAAACTACGCCTTTCCCATAACCGATTTTCACCAAAAACAAAATGTCTGGAGAACTCTACAATTCAGGCCTATATACAAATAATCATTTGATTCTGTTTGAATTTGCGGCTGTTATCGTTTGCCACAGAAAATACCCTTGTTAAAACAAAAAACGTTGCTGGTAAACTACCCCTTTCCGTTAACCGATCTTCACCAAAAACAATAGGTCTTGAGTACTCTACAAATCAGGGCTGGATGCAAAAAATTATTTGATTTTGTTTGAATTTGCGGCTGTTATCGTTTGCCATAGAAAATAATTACCCTTGATTTAAAAAAAACGTTGCAGGTAAACTACCCCTTTCCCTTAACCGATCTTCACCAAAAACAATAGGTCTTGAGTACTCTAGAAATCAGAGCTGCACGCAAAAAATTATTTGATTTTGTTTGAATTTGCGGCTGTTATAGTTTGCCATAGAAAAAAATCTACAGACAGACACACAGACACAGACACACAGACAGACAAACAGACAGACAGACACACACACACACACACAGACACTTTTCGAAAAATGACTTTTTTTCATATTTTGAGTGTAGTACAATCAGAATCTGCAATAATCTCGAACACGATTTTTTTTGCCATCACCATACTTCCATTTCCTTAAGGAACATGGAAGTAAAAAATTACCCTTGTTAAAACATAAAACGTTGCAGGTAAACTACCCCTTTCCCTTAACCGATCTTCACCAAGATCAACAGACCTTGAGCACTTAGAAATTCAGGAGTGTATGAAAAAATTATTTGATTCTCTTTGAATATGCGGCAGTTATCATTTGTCATAAAAATAAAATTATCCTTTTAAAACATAAAATGTTGCAGGTAAACTACCCTTTTCTCTTAACTGATCTTCACCAAAATCAACAGACCTTGAATACTCTATTATTTAGGAAGGTGTGCAAAAAAGTATTTGATTCTGTTTGAATGTGCGGCAGTTATCGTTCGTTATAAAAAAATTACCCTTGTTAAAACATAAAATGTAGCAGGGAAAAACTACCCCTTTCCCTTAACCGATCTTCACCAAAAACAATAGGTATTGAGAACTCTACAATTCAGGGCTGTATTCGAAACATTATTTGATTCTGTTTGAATTTGCGGCTGTTATCGTTTGCCATAGAAAAAAATTACCCTTGATAAAAAAAAAGTTGCCGGTAAACTACCCCTTTTCCTTAACCGATCTTCACTAAAGACAATAGGTCTTGAGTACTCTACAATTCAGGACTGTATGCAAAAAATTATTTGATTATGTTTGAATTTGCGGCTGTTTTCGTTTGCCATAGAACAAAAGACACATAGACACACAGACAGACACACACACACACACACTTTTCGAAAAATGACTTTTTTTCATGTTTTGAGGGTAGTACAATCAGAATCTGCAATTATCTCGAACACGATTTTTTTCTGCCATCACCATACTTCCATTTCCTTATGGAACATGGAAGTAAAAGGGCGATGCAATTTGATATAACTACTGAAACTCATATGAGTAGTGAGTACTATCTGTGTCTACTTATATGTGTTTCTTCGTTGGAATGATGATTACTTCACTGATTACTAAGCTTACCTTTCCTTATGAACAAATCTAAAGTAGAACTTACATGCATGATGTCTCCACTGATATGGTGACTATATCTCGTAGAGAACTATACAGTGTCATTAAGTATAAAAGTATAATATAAATATATAGTATATAATATATACACATATATATAATATATACATATATATGTATATATAAACATAATTTGTGAATATTAATGTTTGATTTCGCTTCATGTACTCACATTTAGCTCAGTCAGAGCTTTGTTTTTAGTTACAGCTGACAGTATTTCTATTCACAACTCTGTCTGTCGAAGACCCTCAGGTGAACGATGACAATTTCGGTGTCAAGTTGACGGCTGAAAGAGGCGGACCACCAGAAAACGCTCAGTTTGTCCCTATTCCTGTTGTGCCTATACCCGGTCAGTTGAGACCAGCCAAAAGACCGGGGAAGGGTCCTGGACCCCCGCCTCCTCCAAAACAGAAACCATCAAAGCCTAAACCAACAAAGAAGCCGAAGCCAACTCGTCCGACAAAACCGAAGCCTACAACTACAGTTTCCGTACCAGAAACCGTAAGGCCTGTACCAATACGACCTACTACTACAGAAAGACCTACGCGTCCTACGAGTACTAGACCACCAGTCCAAGTTGTAACAACAACTACACCTTTGAGACCAACAACAATGAGGCCGATTCCTATTGTTCATGTTTCAACTACACCAAAACCTCCTAGGCCAACAGCTATTCTGCCGATCACTACACGTCCTGTTCCTACTACGGAGAAACCAATAACTGAGCCTCCTCGACAGCCGAAGCCTGCGACAACTACTCCACGGCCTGCTGGACCGGTGTCTTTAGTGTATTCAACACGAGTCTTCGAAGACGATGGAAGTTACTTTTTTGAGTAAGTTAAAGCAAAACCGAAAATTAAAATAAACACAAAGATTAACTAGTATATATAAGTCAGTGTTAATTAGGCAGCATGAGTCATTTGGAAGAATAGTAGGTTTCTCATAATGTCTTATAAAATGTTTTATTAACCGACAACACGTTGCAAAAAAGCTCGATTGTTGTCGGTAAGAATTTATACAATGTCGACTATAAGTAAAAATTTTCCTTTAAAATCTTAATTTGCATCACTGACAGAGCTTAGTTTGTACCATATAACAGAACTCTATTTTCTAAGTCGTGTTACAATTGTCAATATAGTGTATGTTTTGAAATAAATATATATAGGTCTACATTTAATCATGGCGCTAGCGCGCGCACACACACACATACATAATCTTTTAAGACCAACCATACAAACTGTGTGTTCTTGCAACCACAATAGAGGGAGTAGTGGGTCATATTCTGAAGTCGTCAGTTCAGGATGTTGCTCTCTGTGTCATTTGAATACATTTCTGTAGTCACTAACGCCTAAAATCTCTTGACCTTACTTGGCTTTTTCCTAGCATTTCTCCCTCAACTTTTCATTCTAATTCCGTAGTCATATGGTTATATGGTTATTAGGCCTAATTAAGCTTCGTGCTCGTCTTTCTTATGATTATACTTTTCTTGAATATTTTTATCTCTTTATCTTCGTATGCTCATCCTACGCCTCCATTAAATTTTCTTTTCCACAAAAGCTATTTTTACCTGAATTATCCTAAATTTAATATATTTTGTACACCTTCCGTCTACTGAGAATTTACTACACAGTTCCTGGTTGTCTCCGCTAAACGTCACGGATCCTAGTCACAGATTCATCTTATATGTGTCATTTCTAATTGTCATTGATTCTGTTTTCCCTCCGTTCGTATTCATATGAAACCCATAAAGAATAACAGATCCTGTTAACCTCTTTTACTTGCTACATCATTTTGTAAGCTGAAAACGGTGATTGTCCCACCTTTATTTTTACCTTCCAAGAACTTATAAAAGAGTCTGAACAGTGGTAGTGTTAAAGATCTTCTCCAGGGCCATAAAAGTTAAGAATAATTCCTTTTCAGATATTTATTTTTTATGAACCACATACAGTCCCAAGACAACCTTGCTAGTGCCTCTGTTATCTGAAAGCAAACTAATTTTTTGTGAGATTATTATCTATTAGCTTACATCTGTATGAGGACATAAATTAACTTAGTTTAGCATGTATATTTCTTACGAACACAAGTGAGAATACAATTCATTTATAAAGCCTTAAAAAGTTATACAGCAATACAAAAGGTCCATTGTTTTAACAGTTGCGAGAAATATCTCGCTTTATGTTTGATATGAATTGAACATCACCTCTGTATTTTTCTATTGTTCTTTGTCCTTCAATTAATTATTTAATTGTCGTATTTAAAAATGTATTTAAGAAAAATGGTTTAATAATTAATTAACACACTTGAATTCAAGTTTAACACCTAATCATAGAGGTAGGTGCAGATCACGTACGGTGAAATGACACAAACCTGTTTTGTCCCTAAGCGTTGGTTGTCAGTTTCGACTACAAGTAATCTAATATGGACTATAAACCTAATATTCGTTTTTTGTGAAGCCGTTTTTGCCTGTACCAAGTAGTGACTGACAAGTGACCGGTTGTCTTTTTGGACGTATTCTAATGTCACATAATCATATTAAGCTGTCTATTTTTTCCCAGTACTTGACATAAAATGTAGGGTTACGTAATATTGTCCGGCAATATAAAATCAATTCGCCAGATTTATCCTTTTGTTGACAACTTTATTTAAAATATGGACGCTGCATATATTTGGAAATTGTAGGATCTATTATTTTTATGTTTAACTGTACTATTTTCTGAAACAGAAATATGAATACTTGGTTTTAAAGTGGTAGCAGTAACAACTGTTCTGCAATAATAGTTAAACCGATGTTCTCCAATATCCTCCAACCACGTCTCTAATTTGTTTTCTAATCAACCTATGAATGCCGATCTTATGTTTTCCACTGTTTATGTTAATCTCTCTTGATACAGTATGATCATAAAACGTAAGGAATTATGCTATTGTTGAACTAAGTACACTTTATTAAATTTTGTTTTTAGATGTTTAATCCACAGTAGATTCAGTCAAATACCGCTAATCTTTATTTTTAAAGGATTCAAAAAATAGTAAGCGTAAGAAATGGCTGGTCTACCAAAAGAACTGAATAGCACAAATACAACTTAATTTAATCTTGTTTTAATCATATATGTATATAATATTTTTTTTGTTTACAATTATATGCGTTTGTGTCACAGCTTCTTGGCTGAAAATTCAGTCCAAAGAGCAGAAAGAGGGTTCTTCAAAGTTGAAGATGGAGAAGAATTTCCTATCCATGTTAAAATTGGGAATTATTCTTTTACCAGTCCTGAAGGTATCATGTTCAGAGTTGGCTACGTAGCGGATGAAAATGGATATAGAGCTACTGACATATAGTGATTTAATAAATTAATTACCCTCAATATTATTGGCAATCAAATTTTGGAATTACATTTCTAAATCAACATGATTTCAAAAATCCATACACTTCCTTTGCAAAACTAAATATAATTTTGTCATAATTAAAATTAATCAAAACTAAAATTATATTGTCATAAATTACGTATACATAATGTAAAATATTTACAATTCTTTATGTATATAAATATGTAGTATGTTAAAGATTTTTTATTATTTATAACTTGTGAAACTCATTTGCGAATTAACCAAACGGTTGATGATAATAATGATGATATAATAGGAACATAATAGCAATAATATTAATAGGAATAATAATGATAGCGTTGATGATGATGACAAATTTATCCGTAAAAGTGAACATCGTGAACATAACCATTGTAAATTCAAATGAGTTAATAGGTTAATGAACATTGCCTACTTTATCATACAATACTTTTTTGTGTACTACTAAACATTCTAATAAACGACAATACTAGATTTATTCTTTTAACGTCCAGTTTTATGCGATAGGAGAACTATAAGCCTAGGAGTAGCGAGGAGTAGCCTAGAAAAGTGACTACTGCACATGACGCACGTGACTTTTGTTTGAACTTTTTTACTTTTGTTATCATATATGTTATTAGTAAAGTTTGAGATAAATTTAATTTTTAAAATGAAAGCTGAAGTTCAAATAAAATAATTTCACATTTTTAAACGGACTGATAGCAAATGATTTCAGTCAGAGACAGAACTGACTGAGATGTCTCCAATTGCTGCCAAAGACCACTATCAGCGTATAGACTCTTATGCTCTGAAATGTAGGTACTTTAGGTTCTGATGAGAAAATCTATACAATAAATGTGAACTGTAAATATTCGTGAAAGTTAGTCAGTTACCTAGTAATATTTTTTATAACTATGTAAATACATACATACAAACTTAATTATAATTGTCACAATAATAATTGGTTTCTTATAAAAATTTATGTTATTATATAAAATATGTATAACACTAATTTACATTTTAAAGCAAGAAACACTGAAAAAAGAGTTACCATATAAGAACATGAAAATACGAGGGTTAGTTAAAAAGTTCGCGGAGCGACGTTTATAACGTAGCGATAGAACCAAAAGTTTTCATGTCCTGTAAAATTCATATATCATATGTAAACACATGTTAATTTCCAAATCTATCTACCAATTTTTTCATTGTTTATCATCTGTAGGAAATTAACACACGTGTCACGCGTGTTTTGAAAAATGGATAAAATCAAACATCCTGCTGTGATTGAAATCTTTGTTAAGAAAGGTCTAGCGCCAATGGAAATGCACAACAAAATGATAAATATGTTAAGAGATGCTGCACCCTCATAAACAATGGTTTGTAAGTGGGTGCTCAAGGTTAAACGTGGCCTAACGAGCTTTGAATATGATCCCCGCAGTGAATACCCAAAAAGTGCAACCCAAAAAACTCCAGATATCATTAACAAAATTTCAAATCGTCTTGGAAGACTATCGGTTAAAAGTGGATGACATTGCTGAGATCATAGGCATCTCATATGAGCGTATCTACTCATATCTTAATCAAAGCACTTGCTGTGAAAAATCTTTGTGGAATGTGGTTACCGAATTTGGAGTTATCGCAACTTTTTGAGGGTCCACTACCAGGGTCGTCTCCAATGCTCGTACGAGCGCGTTTAAGCTCGATTATTCACTTACAAACCACTGCTTTTGAAGGCGCAAAATGTCGTAACACATTTACCATTTCGTTGTGAATTTCCATTGGCGCTAGACTGTTTTAAACAAAGAATCACAGGACGACGTTCGTTTTCATCCATTTTCAAAACTCGCGTGAGACATGTGTTACTTTTCAACAGCTGTTAAACAATGAATAAATTGGTAGATAGACTTGGAAATTAACATGTGTTTACATGAAATACGAATCTTACACACACGAAAAACTTTAGTTCTACCGCTAAGTTATAGATGTCGCTCCTCGAACTTTACAACTGACCCACGTATATGATTTTAAATAAATATGTATAGTAACAGTTAGAATCTTCTTCTTCTTTTTCTTCTTCCTTGATGCAGTAGGCACATGCAGCTATTTTTGACCTACTCTTCTACAATCGTCATGAGTGTGTTTATCTATATGTGGATCTTGAGATCACCCAGCAATCCTTAGGCCTTAGGTTTCTCAGGCCACCCTCTAGATCTTTGTTGTCTGTTGTTTCTTTGTATAACTCTTGATTGTCCTGTCATCCATTCTCAGGCCATACTCAGTGACTCCATTTTTTATAGGAGGGTTGCGTCAGTGTGTATGATGCGAGTAAGGCATTGTGAACTGCATTAAATTTTTTCCGCCTTTTGTTTCTCTATCTCTACTATGGTCCTACAATCTTCCCGAGCACTTTGTATGAAACTGTTTATCAGAATTACCACTAATTAATTAGTTTTGGCTTGTATATTTCATTTATTGATCTGCTAAGGAAGTTATTGTTTAGATAGTTATACGGTTTATTGATCTTCACAAGAAACTGGATGCACTAAAGTCGGCCGCTATTCTCCTTCTCATGCGTTAGTTTAGTCGAGTTATTGGAATTTAGTAATTGACATGAAGCAATAATCGTCGTATTCGTAATGACACTGATGATGCCTGCCTGTCCCTTACTTGAACTAGAGTTTTTTACTTTACGTTGTTTTAGTAAATGTCCTACCTTGCGTGCATCTTTGCCTAAACAACAACGATGATAATAATATTATTATAGAGGTAGACTTTTTTTAGAAGGAGGTGAAAAAGCTATTTACTCACATGGGGCAAACATACCACAGTGTCGAACTGCCTTCCTGGACTAACGACTAAAAACACCTCCTCATACTCCTTGAGCACTACTCCGGAACCGTTTATCACATTACTTCAGGCTAAGCATTACCTTTCGCTCCTACAGCGTCCTTCTTATGTATTTTTATTTTATGTGCCTACGTCGCACTGCGATCTGAATCAGCCTTCTTCACTCGTAGGATTGGCTCCGTGTAATGTGGCATCCGGTCCTAGGAGTTTCCACGCTTGAGCGTGGCATAAACTATAGTCTCCGGTGTTTGATGTCCCAACTTTGCCTCCAATTCTATCTGCCTCTGTCCCCAAACACCGCAGACGAAAAAGTGTGAGGATCGTCATTTACACCAGGGCAGTACAGACATTGGGCCGTCGGCACTTTACCCATCCTGTGGAGATGGGCGAGGAAAAGCGGTCCTCACTTAGAAACTGGATAAGGTAGTGCCCTACTTCCCAGTGCTTTCTCTCGATCTATCTTTTAGTTTGTGGATTGATCCTTATTGTCCACCTTCCTCGAGGCAACTGCTCCCAAGGCATCTACCATGTTCCAAGAGTGCGGCTTTTCTCCTCATGTTTTGAAGTTTTCTTGCCTTTTTCTCTTTTCCTTCTATGTGTTGCCTGTCGATTCTTACCCTTCTCTTTAGTAGGGAGCGACAGGAATTATTCCGACAATAACTTAAACGGCCAGTTCTGACAGCCTACGGTATGTAGACGCGACTCTTAACGCGGCTCTTCTCTGTACCTGCGCTAAGCGTTTACGGTGCGTCCCCTTCCTGCGAGATTCAGCACAGAATTCAGACTCATACGAATGGACCGACTGGGTACAGGGGCAATAATACTAATAATTATACGTATAATACTACTAGTAATACGTATAATACTACTACTACTACTACTACTACTACTACTACTACTACTACTAATAATAATAATAATAATAATAATAATAACAACAACATGATGAAAGAAGGAGAACAACAAAAAAGGGAGAAAAACAATAACTAATAAATTATCACGTGCACCTGTTGAACGTATTTATAACTATAACTTTATCATTTTTTATTTATCTAACTATTATACCGCGTAGATAGAATATCATTCTACATGTGTATTAATAAATATACTAAACAAATATAAATATACTATTAAAACTGCTAATAAAATTTATTACTCATTCTTTTCCTTCACATCCAGATTTCAACTCTTCAGGGGCGTATTTTTGGGGGGGGGGGGACCGGACCACTCTCAGATGGTCAAAAATATTAATATTTATATTAAACCAAGGCGACCAAAATGAACTTTTTTAAATCGAGTTTCAAGTAACTATAATTTTTGAAATTAACATTCTGCGTGTTCCTTGATCCCCGTATAGACTGGATCTGGGACATTCAAATTTTTTACATGGAAGACGGATGTTTATCAGGTTTCACGCATAAAATAAGTTACTTGTAAAAATAATATTGAAAAATATTTTCTGTGCTCAGTGTCTCGAATATGGTCTTATGTTATATTAATAGTAATTTCAAATTGTTATATTGTATGGTACTGTTGTCATGTCGTACGTTGTTGTTTCAAATTGTCATGTAGTATGCGGTTGTTTCAAATTAGTCCCATATGGTAGTGAACAGTACGTTTAAAGTAATTTTTCATATGCTACGACAATTACGTAACGCGTCATTCTACACGTTTCTCGGTTATCACAACGTACGGCGCCTGTGTCAAGGTCAGGCACTCATTTAGGCTCCAGACTGTTCGAGCTCTTGTAACTACGCAAAGTATGTTGGCATAGCGCCAGGTACATGGGAAATTATTCTGGAACCTCTGCGGGATCTACATAAGCAACAGCGGTCGACTTAGTTACATCTGGCGATATTGTAGAATGCGGATCAAGGGATTATTGCCGATTAGTGGAAAGTGATTATTGTGTTATAGTTAGTGTGGAACTCTAATAGTTGACATTATTATTGCGTGTGGACAAATTTAACTTGAATTATTGTATGAGAGTACCTTGTTGATTTCAAATTGTTATTAGTGACTTCATTGGTATCAGTTATTTTTGTTTCGACTGTACAACACGACGACCCGTGAGACCGTCACAACAATACGTGCTTTCTCCTCTTTTCTCATGTCTTTGTGCATTTATAATTCTGACGGTATAACATTTTTTTCCTCATAATAAACAGTACAGACCATTCTTCTTCTTTTTCTTCCATCAGGGAATAAACGAGTCTACCGTTCCAGTCACAAAGGAAATAGATCCATTTTGCCAACACTCCCTAGGTTCTCCTATACTTTTCTTGTCCGATAGGCTTGTATTGCCAAACAATCTTAGGTAACCTGCCATCTGGCATCCTATTCAGATGAGCAATTCTCTCTGCTTTCCTCAATGTGACTTTGGATTTTCAACTCTTTGCGTATGTCTTCATTAACAGATCGCAAGAATCTCATCTCCGATGCTTACATCCTACTCAGATGTTTCTTCACCGGAACCCAACGTTCAGAACCATACAACAACGTTGGCACAGTCGTTAAATTATAAAATTCTAGTCGAGCCTCTTCTTTACGACTTTTAAGTAAGATAAATGTCCTCTAAAGGCGTTACCAGCGTACTGTAGAGAAGACCAGTGGAATGCTAACTTTGAGACTCTGGTCCTGCTCTGAGTTTCATTCGGAGCCCTCCTCCTAGCCGCCCCTAGTGCTGTTGGGAAACCTTCCTTTTCTGCCCCACACCAAGAAAACAAGAATTACAGAGTGCAGTTGAAATATGAAAAAGAAAACTCCCTAGCCCTCGAAACCTACTAACGTACTAGTGAACTCCTGATGAGATAGATCACTTCATAGCGTAATTGGAACAAGCATTTCCCCTCTAACTTCTTATTCTGTTATAATAAACTGTGAAACCATTTCTTCACGTAAAGGTTCAAAATTAGAAATTTCATACGTTTTGTGTTTTGATTTTGGCAGTGTAGAATTTGTGTGGGAATAAAACCCAAAGTCTGTGTAAGCATAACCGTGGTTTACAGGTCATATTGACCACAATCATTCCGGTTAACTAGAATACTTTCAAGAATACAGAATTATAAGTATAAGAAGTAAATTAATCAATTCACGCATGTTTTAAGACATCGTCGCATCAATATTTACAATTCTTTGTCAAAGGAATGCAAGGTTTGACGATTTTTTATTATGCACAAAGTACACTTCAAGTGAGTGTAAAAGTGCAGAGGTTATCTTATACATGCACTCGTATTCAGTGTCATTAATCGAGACTCAGTTATATGTATTTTAACTTTACGTATATCTGACAAACAAGTTTGTCCCCACGATATTTAGAATACATGTATTCAATGTCTCGTGTTTGTACCGACCCCACGATGTGAACAAGTCTGCCCATTACAGCCACGCAACTCAAAGGTAGGTTTCGTTTGAAATGCAATAACAGACTGTTAGAGAACAATGAGAGTTTCATTCCAACGTAATGAGAATTTCCATCCAATTATAGACATCTTTGTGGTGGGGATATTTTTACAGTTAGTACCTGCACATTAGGGAAATAATTTACTTAGTAAGTTGTTATGTCATTATTACTTAATCTTCGTCGAAGTATTCTCAGTATAGGTAAAGACTAGAGCGCTTGCGATTACGTAGACTTGTAAACTTTCAGTGACCATAATGAGCACGAAGACCTGTAAATTAATAACAAAGATGTCCAATTAGTTGACACGACATTTAGTAGGCAGCAGGTACAATGCCATATCGTAACCTTGAATGCACATTACCTATCGTAGTGGTACAAATTGTGTTAGATTTTCTTTTTTCCAAACGCACCATTAGCTTGCATGTTCTTTGTTTAAGAAATACCTTGAAACGTTGTCATGTTAGAGGTTACTTTTTTATGTAAAAGTAATTTGTACCTATAACAGCAGAATCATCTTTGCCGCCAAACAAATGTCGATGCCGTCTGATCAAATATATATTTTTAATAAATCCTGTTACAACAAAAAAACCGTCTGCATATCACTTACAGTTGTTTTAACTATAGTGGTACATTATATATTGTGTTATTTATATAAAAAACATATTTTTATGATTTGCTGTAAGGCGTAGAAGCATAAACAATTTTAGTAGAATATGCTTAACCGGTAACTTGTCTTGAGTGCTGGAGACTTTCCATTAGGTTATTAAAGATATAGTGCTTTGATAAACATGGGGAATATAATATGATGTTCACAATAGAACAGCTAGAGTAATTTTGTTAACGTTAGAGTAATTTGTTACCATTAACTTACCGTAACTTCAGGTTTGGTAATAGTTATTTATCGCGAAAAGTAACCCGGTCATCATGTGAGATACAATTGACTTTTCCTCACAAATCTTCTGATTTATTTGTAACACTTCTTTTTGCAACGTGGTTTCTCACTACTTCACAAATCAATTCAAGACGATTGAGATGTGGGTGGTACGGATTCAATAATTGAATTCTGTGTATCTGTGTGACTTGTTAAATTATCTAGTATGGATTCTTTATCTGTACTCTTATAAAGTGTTACTAACACATACAGTTCTGGTTTCAGAACGCTACAGAGATGAGAAATTTATTATTCTAGCAGCCACCTTGTCATTTCTTCATTTCTAGAATTGGGATCTTTATATTCTAAAATATCGAGATATGGTGCATAACTACAATGGAATTACGCGGTAAATTTGGTGTTAAGTGAGTTTTGGCCCTAGTCATAAAATTTTGAAATTCATTCGGTGCACACCTCCCATGGTAAGAGAGCATTCTGAATCCCATATAATTTCCAGCCTAAATAATAAAGGCCTTCCAGCCTAAAGGTCTTCTCATTTTTTTAAGCTCTTTCTGAAGCTGTCATTGCTATAAGACCAACCGTTACTGGTACATGTGTAGACAAAAGTACAACTCGTCTGAAAACATGTTCGTAGCTTCTCTTTACTGTACTGTTAAATTGCTCTCAGGCGATGTCAATCGTTTTGTTGCTACATCATGCGTTTCAAATAATAATTTATTAATATTTCTCCCTTCTGCCATATGAAACCAAATGATTTTAATAAGATAAAAAACTCGATACACTTTATGTTTATTTTTTTTTTTAACTCAATACGCTTCCTGTGTAATTTATACCTTTTTTTAAATTTTCACAGGTTAATTTCAAAGTTAGCATTTTTTATTTCTAGAAGAGCTTATTTCACAACGCACTTATCAAAATAAATTATTTCTATTACCAGTTTTCGTCTCTAACGTATTTGATAAGATTAAAATGAATACTCAGAGTCTGACGTGGAATAAAACGTATTTTTTACTGAATTGTAAAGTGACGTAACGGAAACACCACAACACTTTACATGTTCTCTCTATGATCTAACATAACTCTCTCTAGTTTTAGTAAAATAACTACTGTATTTCTACGCGACTTCTCTAACATAAATTTACTTACATGCCACACTGTTTCACGTCGCGTCCTTGGCTGTGCAACTTTATCCCGTGAATTGATTTGAACGGAATTCTGAAGCACTATCAAGTTTTATTACATATAAGTATTAAAATATTAATAAATACGCCAATTGAAACGAAACTGTAAATATGAATATACGTATTACGAGGAAATTAGCAAACTGTAACTTCTGTATCGCATACAGCTTCAGGTCAAGTTAATAACCAAGCACACACTGCACAGTTCGCTAATGTTTGTAAATGTTTATAAATAATATGTGTAACAACAGTTCTAAAAAAATGACACACGTTTTTAGTATGACATTCGCATCAACCCCTATTTACTGTATATCTTTCTCCGTTCCTCACCTTCTTCATCAACTCCTCCGCATCATTAAGGTAACTGTACAATACACACTGCGGGGAGCGAATTCAGGAAGGCGACTGGATTGTAAGGTGCTATCATATGAAAAAAAGACCATAATCATATTTAAAGAATTTTGAATGTGTTTGTGTGTGTGCGCGCATTAGCGCAAGTTAATGGTCATGTTGGCGATACTTGTATTTCAACATCTTTACCATCACTTGCCACAACCATCAAAATTATAGCATCAACATAAACAACATTAACAAAACATTGCGCCACTCCAGGTTTTTAAGTACCCTACACACTCGCTTCAGTATAGGATATTCTCACATACGCGTAGCATTTTATTTTCGTTTCTGACATCTGCAACCGGAGGACATTTGGTGGTGAGTGTTGTTTGTAGGTGCACGCTGGTTCCGCTCGGCGGAATGTTCGAAGGTAGTATTGTCCTTCAATCAGGGAGTAGATAAAGCGCCTGTTTCGGTCCCAAACGAAATCCAACGCTTTATACGTCGTCCTCTACTTTTTGTCCAATAGGCTCGTATTGGCAAACATTCTTGGGCAACCTGCCGTCCGGCATCCTGTTAAGATGAGCCTATCTGAATTGTTTGCCTTGAAGTTCCTCAGTCGCGTACGATATAGTGTTGTACTCTATGTACAGACATTACATAATGAGTATGTATAAAGATATGTGTGTGTATATTAAATAAATGTACATACATTATATTATGTATATACATAAATAAAGGTGCACATTTATGTAGGCTATACCGAATCCATAAAAACTACAAGACATCCACGTCTTGACGACGGTACAGCACTGTTGATGAAGACAGACATTAAACCGCACAGACAAAAAATAATAGTGTAACCTAAATTCAAACATCCCTTCCCTTCACACACACACACACACACGCGCGCGCGCGTGCGCGCGCACAGACACACATAAACTTAAAATTTTGTTAGAGAAGATTAATTTTGGAACTACTCTACAACATAGATCGCAACTTTAAAAGTGCCCATTAAAGGTTACGTGAATTATAATGAGAAGAGAGACAGGAAAAAATTTTGCTGACAGCCGACGGATTCAGTGGGAGGATATTGTACATTGTGAGGAATCTTAAAGAATTGTTTCTGTGTTATCTGTAAGAGAGCAGAATCCAAATATGTGGGCTGTGTTTCACAACGAGGCCGACTTCGCCTTTCTGTGCAATATTTGTACACGACAAAGCACTTAATACATGGCACGACAGATTACGGTGATGTTTGCTTTATCATTTGGGTGTCGTCTTCGTTGTTTTTGCGTTTTTGTTTTGGTATGTAAGAGAATAATCACGCGCTCTTCAGTTTTTACGTCCTTAATTTAATCAGAAATTGTTCTTCAGGGAAACAAGATAACATACTTCGCAAAATTTATATTTTACTACTATTAAATTATTTTCATTATTATATTTCTCAAATAGCGCACATCGAAGATGGGTCTTAAGAGTACTGGTGGTGTTTTAGTGAAAATGGTGATGATGTTGCTGTTGATGATAATGATTATGACGGCGTCGATGACGACGACGATGAAGATCATGACTATGCTGAAGAAGGTGATGTTGACGAACCACCGCTACGCCAACTACTCCAGTCAGGATTAATGCCAATAGTCAATACTACAATGTATTATACCCGTAACAACACAACGACAACAGCAATAAAAATAACAACACCAGCAACACTATTCAAATTAGGTAAGACTTCAAGATTGACGGAACATGTTCGGGAAAACTTCATACGGTAATGGGATGACGTATCCGTTAGCGGGGAAGGAGTCGAAGGTTGGATAATGAAAATATAAGGGTGTTTATTATTTCTAATAAAAAAGTGTTGCAGCCAAGCAGGTAAGGACATTACAGAATTTTTTGACACTTTTAGGAATACGTTGGTAGAGACGATGCGAATCTCCGTTAGAATTTGGAAATTTCGTTTAGTTGGGTGTGTGTAGTAACGGAGGGGGCATGGACGTCAGCAGTTGGGGGGGGGGGGATGTAAATAGGATAGAACAGAACTATGCCTACTCAATCATTTCGACTACTTCTCCTAACAGTCTACAGACTTACAGGATCACAAACGGCAGGTTCTCCGTCTAATTGACTACGGCCCGCCTATAATCAGGACCAGTAATACTGTCCTGTACTTCCTCAACAGATCCTTCCCTGACCTCGATTCCCTTTCCCATAAGCATAATCACATGTACGCCTTGAAGGCGAAACTCCGTTCATTCATGCTAGCTACGGCTTCCTTTATAGACCGGCCAGCCCGAAACACCTTCCAATCGTTTGCTGGAATTAGACAACCTTCCCAATCTTCGTCCGCCATTATCATCCGTAACTTAGGACGGTAGCGAGCATAAAAGAAACTTAATTTAAAAAAATTTCATCTTTTTATCTATTTCTACTATCTGTGTTTTGCTCGCCTATGGTCTTCTCCTTTACATGTCTTGTCTACCTAGCTGGTGGACACTATCCTCTGACGTTAAGTACCATATCTTTAGCGTCCTTAACATCAGACGCCTTGTCAGTTACACAACCATCTACGGCGCCCACATAACAACTAGCTCGCTATATCCTGGCGGCTCTACATAACATACACAAACCATATCCACTCCTTTCTTTGTCTGTCTGTCTGTCTGTCTGTCTGTCTCTCTCTCTCTCTCTCTCTCTCTCTCTCTCTCTCTCTCTCTCTCTCTCTCTCTCTCTCTCTCTCTCTCTCTCTCTCTCTCTCTCTCTCTCTCTCTCTCTCTCTCTCTCTCTCTCTCTCTCTCTCATTCTAAATGCTCGTTTGGTGTGGGTCTCATTTCTTTGTCCTTTCACTTGTCCCCAAATTATCCTGGACGAGTCTTAAATCTCAACGGAAAAGTACACATACCTTATCCAATTCATTGATAGCTCTTCTAAAAAAGTCATTCAACCACCATTTTCAGGTAAGAAAGGTTTTATTTTGATTAGTTTTATTTAATTAATTTGGTAATTTGTTAGCATAAGTGTATGCTATGTTACACTAAGCTCATGTTAGTGTACTAGTTAGAATACCTACTATCATATTTAATTATATTTGTCACATTTTATTCTATATATATATATATATATATAATTTTATATACGGTTTCTGTCTTAATGGGAAAGATTTTAGTGTTAGTTATACTTTTGATATAATTTTGTGTCATAATTTTAATAGAGCTTTTATTTTTATAAGTTATGACAAAACCTGAGATTTTTTTATCTAGATGTTCAGGAATGCTACTACGAAGGAGGTAGTCTGGCGGGAAATTTTACCAGATGAAACTCACCCATCGTGTAGTAGTTTTAAACAATACTCATGTCGTCGTCATTGCCATCGTCGTCAGCATCATCAGCATCATTATCATTGTCATCGTCGTTGTCCGCATTATCAAAAAGTTGTGCCAAATGTTGAATTGATTAATCCAACACAGTGGCTACGCACATTCTCCTTTCTACAGTTTTAATTTTGTAATTTCTTAACATCGTGATAACGGCTAAATCTAATAATATGACCACTTAACAGAGCCTATATTATCATTGCTTTTCTCTGCTTTGTTGATGTTAAATTAAATTCTTATTAAAGATAAGAAATTACAAACCAATTTTTATGAATGTGTTTAAGTACCATAATTTGAGCGAAAACTTCATGAAGATGAAGCAAAAACTGATATAGTCAAAACACGTATTATCGACCAATATGATGACGGTGATGATGATTATAATAAAGTCCAGTTAATAATTTAGATAGCTTCCACATGGATAGTTACAAAATTTACATAAAATAAGGTAACAGACATTATTTAATACTTTATTTAATTGCCAAACAACATAAAGGTTGGCAGCAAATGAATTTTTGAGAAACAATATCCAGCTAACATGAAACTCGTACTTAACAAATTTTTAAAATGAAATAATTAACATTTTGTTACTTTGTATAATGCAAGCCTTTGTACTTTGTGTATAATGCAAGCCTACTCAAATTTTTTTCAGTTATAAGACCATTTTTAAGAAAATATTAAACGCGATTTATCGGTACTTATTGTTTCAATGTTTAAATAATATTTCAAACAGTGCTTATGGTGAAGTCAGTCGAGTACAGGAAAGGTAAAGTTTATATACTAGCGCCTGTTCAACTTTAGCGTCCGAAACACATTTTAGAACACAATACTCAAACCAGCTTTCAAAGAAAGTTATCTGATACAGGAAACTTACAAGCAATTTATCAAATTTAAATCACACGCAGCCGCTCAAAATGTTAAACATTAAGACAGGTGGGCGTGAGGAACAATGTGGACCAGGAAGGTAGAACAACATCCGAGTTAGTGATAACATGTTCTGTTGCTCGTCGATGACATAACTCAGTATAGGCCTACACCGCTCATATTGTTTGGAACCGAATTCTACAATGTTACACATAAAGTGTAGAAGTTAATTAGGTACCAAAGTTTGCAGATGTTGCCTTCCTCTTACTAAGTATATACGGATATTTAAAATTATAAAAAGATTGTCTTCATTTCCATATTGTTTAACTAAAAACGTATTTTACACGAATAAATGATCATACATTGCAGACTCTCATGTTTTCGATCTGTATATATATGAATTTTGTTTTTTTCCTAATAGAAACGTTTTAAAACTTGTCAAAATTAAACAGAGAGTAATGAGTTACTTATTATTTAAGTAACCAGTGCTTATAGTAATAGAATAATATTTTTATTCTGTTTTATACCTCTATTAACTTTGTATTACTAATGAGTATATTACTAATGCTGAAGAAAATGTAAAGCCGAATTTCATGTAAACGTTTAACATGAAATGAAGACTAAGGCGTTTAAAAATTTGAATTTTATTCGAGTGTAATCTTAGTTCAAGTTTTTAGGGGAAAATCTAATGCTCGGAAAGTACTTTCCCACTAATAATTCCAAAGAACATCGTAGCATAAATTTTAAACGAGACTGATAATTTTAGACATTTTATCATTTCAATTTTTGAAACAAATTAAAACTAATTACTAGGCAAAAAATTAAAACTGTTAGATTTATATAAGACATTGACCTATCCATAAACGAAAAAACAGTTCTAATTCCACGACACTGCTAAAGCACTTTATATCTCTAATGTCGAAACTATAAATCTTCAGCAAATATCAACTGCACATAAAATTGCTAATATTTTTGGATAATTATTATGAGAAATTTTGTAAAAATAAATAGCATAAATATTAATTTATAAAAACAAATTAAAGAAATTTTATAGAGATTAACATTACAAAAAAAATTAACATTTTTAAAATTATTTGCAAATGTTAACAAGTTTGATTAGAACTTTATTCTAAACAAAGATTACCAGAAACACGTAGTTTCAAATGTATCTAAGATTTGAAACAAAGTAGCTGACGTAGGGTCTCCAGGGGAACGTGCTTCTCAATTACTTATGACTGCAGGTAGCCTTCCGCGGACCCAAGAATACAACCTGGCACGGACTGCTTTCGAGTGCAGGGGTCTCATTTCTTTGGTGACATCGGCGCTGATATCGGAAAATATGCCCGCCTTTGCGGAAGAGGTGAATGGGAATGTGGTGGAATCCTGGTAGCCTCCTGGGGGTTCAGGAATTTGGTGGTAATACTTACTTTTTAAAATGAAACTGTTGGTAAATCTAAAATGTATGCACTTTGCAGGCGCATACTCGTAGCTCATCCTAGATATCGTTGCGGTATAACATAACGAAAATGTTAGTTGTTCGCTGGACTCGATTCACTTGTATGTGGTTTACGTTTTTGAAAGTCAGTTCCTGGTCTGGTTTATGCAACTGTCAAGGGAAAATAAACAACGAAATCTGTAAATGTTTGTCGGCTTTCCACCTAGCTGCGCATGTTGCAGCTTACTGCCGCGCCACCCACTAAATGAATGAATCTGGTATTTAAAAAAGGGCATTAAACGTACACTCTCCATCTCGTATATCTATTGCTCCCCTTCGTCACTCTCTCTCTCTCTCTCTCTCTCTCTCTCTCTCTCTCTCTCTCTCTCTCTCTCTCTCTCTCTCTCTCTCTCTCTCTCTCTCTCTCTCTCTCCACATTCACGTACGCGCGCGTGCCCCCCCCACACACACACTATATCTACAATATATAACTAACTTAAACAAACTGTATACGGACATTAATACGTTTATTTAAAATTTTGAATAATTAAGGTTCTTAATTTGAAAGCAAGTGTGAGTAGGCGTGTATTAGACAATGTAGGCCTACTTAGACATACATTAAGAATAGCAAACGCAGATGTATTTTAAAGGAAAGCAGCTTTAATATAAAGATAATGTGAGAATTAATATTACTTAATTAGAACAAGAAGTAAGAAGGATTGTGATACACTTCGCATAAATTGATACCTATACAAAAAACAATTTAGATTTTTGTAATATTAAAAAATATTATTAAAATAACAAGTTATTTAAACACGATAAATGATGATAGAAATTATTGTTTGATATTACATAATAGTAAATCATGTTTGTAGAGAATAATCTTAATTTGGATATAAAAGAAATCGTTCTGGATAATTGTATGTCACTTTTATGTACGACTTAAAAAAAAACATTTCCATGAATTGAATTGAAAGAGCTGATTTCTAGTAAATTCTATGGATTTGGAGTAAATTGATGTCTACTCGAGCAAACGTTATATGTATAACGTTTATACATATGCATAACGTTATATATATATATATATATATATATATATATATATATATATATTGTGACAATACAAGCATATGCTGTAATGTGCACTTATTAAATAAAATAAATATTTAGATTAATTTTAGTAATATTTAATAGACAAGCAGGTGTGAAGTTGAAAGCTGAATTAGACGCAGGAATGAACATGCATTATCACGAGATTATTGCTGAGAGAGTGTACAGTAGTAAATAGTGTGTGTGCGTGGAGCCTGTTCAAGCCTGAAAGTTTGAAACCTCACGCCAAATAGATACTAAATTATAGTTTTATTTAATTATAAGCAAACCGTAAATGTTAGAAAGATTGCAAAGACTTCTAAATATGCGTAAAAATCATGCAAATGTGCAGTTCGAAAACGGTGTGATTATGACGTTCAGTGCGAATTCTGTGCAATTTTAAGAGCATAGTAATTGCACTAATTATGCGATCACTATGGTAATTACGTATAATATGTGTAATTAAATCAGACTATATTAGATCACTTTGAAATCCGCATTAGACATTGCAATTGGCAGAAATGTGCGAATATGTGAAATTGGACGATAGTGGGGGAACTGACGCCACGGACAGTTTCTGACATGCAGAATCCTGAGCCGACAGGTGTGCTTTTTTGTTGAATATAAATACGGGCCCAGGAGAGCCAAATTTTACTCTCAATCAGTCTTCAGAAGCAGCGGGACGCTATGTCCGTTAGCGACGCGATTTTTTTAAAAATAAACTGTAAAGTCGGATGGACAATACGTTCATCCGAGTATCAAACAGTAACTCTTAGTTTGATTATTTTAAATACAATTATCGAGCATACACCACCAGTCTACAACCACAAATGTTCAGCACTCTAGACAACTGGCGAGGTCACATCAAGCAGAGGAACGATATGCAGAGCAATCAAGGCGTCTGCTAGGACAACAGCAGCTGATGCAGAGCGACATATCATTCTACAGCAACCAGAGAGGACCAGAAGGAACGAGTAACTCAAGGACGACAAGTGAAACCGGAGAACGTGCAGGGAAATCCATTAGAAGAAGACCTACCGATCACCGGAGGACAGGGGTACAATCTACAAAATCGAGGTGACAAATAACCAATTTATAATTAATAAATGAAAGAATAAAGACATTGAAAAGACATTTTAAAATTTAAAAATAAAGAAAATTTGTGTCAAATGTAGATAGAGATAATAGAATATAATTTAAATTTAGTAAGAATTTTCTTTGATGATGAACAATTAATTTAAAGTAAATTTAAATCATTGCTTGGACGATTGACGATTAATGTAATAAATTTAAATTTTCATTTAAAGCGTGTAAAGTAATCAGTGAGTAATATTACACGCAATGTATAAAGTAACGTGTTTGGAAGTATAGAAGAAGACTAACAATTCTATTAGTCAATTTAAAATTTTATAAAGCATTAAGATGTATGCAATGCATAGAGTAATGTAATAAAGAAGAAATATATAAAGCAAAGAAAACAAGACTGCAAATAAAGCACACAGTCAGACTGAGCGGTCGAGAAATTTTAGAGTAACAAATAAATGTTTAACATAGATTTTTTTGAATATAGTATATAAGATTTATTTTATGATGAATGTACTGGAACAAAGAAGCGTTTAAACAAATGATAATGAATATTTTGTGGCGAAGTAAATGCTGTTTTAAAAACACTTATAATTTCTTTTGAATAAATTAATGAAAACATGTTAGAATTTAAAAATGACTACTCTTATTATGATTACACCCAAGCTCCAATTATACATACCGTTATCAGTCATGTTGTATGAGCTATACCACTAAACAATTTAGATTACATTTAATTAATACGTTGTGTCGTTGTAATATATATATATATATATATATATATATATATATATATATATTACATTTAATATTTACAACTAAATTTACCTCAAGATGTTATTTTTCCTTATTTGGAACATGTTTCGAGAGTTCCCGTGCTCTCATCTTCAGCCTTCGCGATCTTGTGTCTGGTGAAGTATTTGTGTGTTGGCTGCTGGATGCTATTAAGGTTGTTTGTTGGTCTTTCGTATTTTAAAGTTGTATTATTGTGTGTGATTGTGGTATATGTATTTGTATTTTGTGTATTTTCGAAGTTGAGTGCTTTGAATATTGTGTCATGTTTTGTATTGATTTGTATTTGTTCTGGTATTAGTTTGTTTTGTGTTTTATGTTTGTGTATTTGTAAATTTTTCCCAAATGTTCATTATGGTGTCTTTGTGTGGTATATGTTTTATTAGTGACACATTGGTTATGTCTGGGAATTCAGAATTTGCCATTAATCTAATAAAAGACAATATACAAGAAGAAAAAAGAACAGAAGCAACACATATAATTAAAAAATAATAATCACTAGCGAAATGAAAAACAAAGATAAACAAAAGAAAAACAATAAAACATTAAAGGAAATTAAAAATAAAATAAAGAACAATAATTTAATAATAACTAAAGCAGACAAAAGTCAAGCAACAGTAATCATTGATAAAGCAGACTACATCAAAAAAACCGAAGACTTCATCAACAATAATAAATGCATACAACTAAATAAAAATCCAACTGAAGACTATCTTAAACAAACAATAAAACTAATAAAAACAACTAAAAACTTTTTCAACAATAAAAACATAGACATATATATATAAATAATAATCCAGAACCACCTAAAATGAATAGCCTAATAAAAATACACAAATTAAACAACCTAATACGTCCATTAATCAACTTCAAAAAAGCTCCTACATACAAAATAGCAAAAATAATAGCACAAAAACTAAAAAATAACCATCTAACAAATAACCATCATAACATAAAAAATACATACGAATTAACAGACAAACTAAAAATAATAAATATAAATGAAAATACATTTTTCACATCATATGACATCACAAACATGTACACCAACATCCCAGTAGAAGAAACAATAGACATAATAATAAACAAACTTAAAGAACAAAATGAAAACAAACAATATATAACCGAAATAAAAATAGCCTCCATCTAATACTAAAACAAAATTACTTTGAATTTAATAGCAAAATTTATCAACAGCAAGAAGGTTTAGCAATGGGATCACCATTATCAAGCATAATAGCAGAAATATTCCTACAACACATAGACACCAAAATACAAAATATTATAAAATCACATGACCCAAATGGCATATGGATAAGATATGTAGATGATGGGCTATATGTATCAAATAACAAAAACACAAATGCAGAGAACATACTGAAACAAATCAATAACATACATCCTAAAATACAATTCACAGAAGAAAAAGAAAAACATAACAAAATCAACTATTTAGACATAACCATCACAAGATACAACAACCACATACAATATGCAATATATAGAAAACCAACTTCCACTAACATCATTATACCTAACCATTCTGACCACCCACCACAACATAAAATGGCAGCATTCTATTCGCTATTTAACAGAATGTACAAAATTCCCCTAAACAAACAAGAAACTGACAAAGAAAGAAATATAATATACCAAATTGGTTATGAAAATGGATACAATAAAAATACTGTAAACAAAATAGAAAATAAAATCAAATATAAAATAAAAACTGAACAATTAAGAATTAACCAAAATGAACAACACATAAATAATAACAATAACAAAAAATGGCCCACATTCACATACATAAATAATAAAATGACAAAACTAACAAAACTATTTAAAAACACAGATATAAAAATAGCATACAAAACTAATAAAAATAAATTACAAAATCTAAATAGCTCACAAAACAAAGATAATACAACAACCAATGGTATATACAAAATTGAATGCCAAGATTGCAATAAATGTTACACAGGACAAAAAAAAAAGCTGAAAAAACGTTATTTTGAACACCTAAACGCATACAAAAAACCAGAAATATATAAATCCAATTTAGCCACACATGCAATAAACACAGGACATGAATTCCCAGACATAACCAATGTGTCACTAATAAAACATATACCACATAAAGGAACCATAATGAACATTTGGGAAAATTTACAAATATACAAAATAAAACACAAAACAAACTAATACCAGAACAAATACAAATCAATACAAAACATGACACAATATTCAAAGCACTCAACTTCGAAAATACACAAAATGCAAATACATATACCACAATCACACACAATAATACAACTTTAAATTACGAAAGACCAACAAACAATCTTAATAGCATCCAGAAGCCAACACACAAATACTTCACCAGACACAAGATCGCGAAGGCTGAAGATGAGAGCACGGGAACTCTCGAAACATGTTCCAAATAAGGAAAAATAACATCTTGAGGTAAATTTAGTTATAAATATTAAATGTATTATATACATCAAGAAACGGACTGTAGCAGAAAGTGATTGAATATACTCGTATATATATATATATATATATATATATATATATATATATATTGTACTGCTGTTAAAATGCAACACAGTACATAAGAGGAAAATAATAAATTTTAAAAGAAAAAATATATAAATTTATTAGAATTGTAACATATGTTTGAAAATGTAAACAAAAACATTGTATCGACTCACCCATCAACATAGAGGTAGATGCCTATATGAGATAAAACAGTATAAAGATATATGTTATGAAAAGAATATATGAAATTTGAAATGAATATTATAATAAGAGGAAATAGTAAGAGAATGATCATATTATAAATACAAACTAGAATTTAGAATATTAGAAATAAAATAAATATATTTAATAAGAAGTAGAAAAGTTATATAAGTTTTTAAGAGGTATATGATAAAAAGATGTAACGAAGGTAGGGAATTATCAATGTGGCAAATATGTAAATTGTTAGAGATTGTTTTGGAGAGTGATGAAGAAAAAATGTATTAGTCTAATTTAATACCAAATACTATAAAGATGAAAGAGAGGAATTATGTAAAAGGAGTCTAAATTTATATCTAAGGAAAGTAACATGAGTAGTCTAATTTAATAATGAATACTATAAAGATGAAACAGGGGAATTATGTAAATAGAGTCTAATTTTTAATTCAATCAGAGTCACATTAAGAATGTTAAATTATAATAACTGTTGTACATCATAAAAGTAATGTAACTTGGAAAAGAAAATAAAGCAAAGGATTTTGAATAGTGATTCCAGAGTTTGATTATAATATCGAATAAATAAATAATAATACACAAAATATAACAATATCCTGAATCGAACGAAGACAGAAGAGGAAAATCTTGGACTGGAGAAGAGTTTCAGTGGCCCTAACGAATAATTAAGTGTTCAAAGGAGACATCGGTGTTGCAGTAATCTTGGAGAGCGGTATCCAGCGGTAAGAGCAATAAGAGATTCGTGTGAAGAAACAGATTGCCAAGCTGAATATTGCTGTTGAAGAAAGGTAAACAACAACCAGAAATGAACCCGTGGCAGCTAGAAGAATTCAGAGACGGTTAAGTTACACTAATACGTTAGTTATTTTTTTACATGGTTAATTACCAAAGTACTACCCATTAACTGAATCTGGGTTGGTTTAAAGAAAAGAAATTAATAGATATAATCGTAAATACGATAAAATAACTTAATAATCATTAACCCTGAGAAAAAGAGTTTCTTTACATGTACTGGTAAATAAAAAAATATAATAACAGTAGGTACAGATCTTTATTACAATACCTGTAATAAAAAAATAAACCAGTACAAAATGGCGCCCATACGTGAAAGCAAAGATTTTCTTTAAACCAGCACCAAATAAAACAATTTTGTTAAATTTAATTAGTATAAAAATCTCCTTGTAATTAAATTAAGTTCAATATTGTAAAACGGCTAACAAACTAGAGCAACGATATGAATTAAGGAGTAATAGTGTTGAAGAGGAAGAAACTGAAATGGAAATAATAGTAGAGGATGCCCAAGGGGACCAACCAAAGAAACCAAACCAACTAATGGATGCAAATTTCCAGGAGATGATGAGAATTATAATGGAAGGGAATAATAAAACCAACGAAAATTTTAAACAAATGAGACTAGATAATGAAAATTTATTAAAACAAAATAATGAGGAATTAAAGGAGACCATTCAACAACAAATAAATGGGGTGAAGAATAAATTAGACCAGCAAAAGGCTGAAATCAAGTTAATATTACAAAATTGTGAGGAAAGGAACATTAGGCAACCCCAAAAAATGAAATTGAATATAGAAACAATGAAAGAAATAATGAGTGATGAAAACCAGTCAATAGAAACAACGATAGAAGATGACATGCATAGTGTGGAAACATTGAATAAGATAACGGAAGAAGTAATAAATGACAACAAAACGGAGATAGAAATAATACCAAACGATCAAAATAGGGAGCAAGTAAGTCATAAAATAGAAGATAATGGAATAAAGAAGCAAATAATTAAGAAAACAGAAGAAAGAAGAATAACACATCCTAAGAAAATTAAAAATATAAGAGAAGAATTGGAGATGATGAATAATGGACTGATTAATGTACTTAACATCCTAAGTACTAACTACAGAAGAATAAGTAATTTTAAAGATAATAAAAGGAACTCAATAGAATATTTCAAAGGGAATCACAATAAAATAGTGAGAAAAACGTCAGAAAGTCTATAGGTAAATTAAATATCACAGAAATAGAAATGTGTAGCAAACTGTCAGTAATGTCATCAATAATTCAAATACCATTAAAATACCTGTCCAATAAAATAAATAGGAAAGTGACTGATGTAGGCATAGGTAGAGATGAACATGTAGTATCAAAAGAAGGGGAGTACAGGGTGACAGAGAGGTATTTAATAAAAACAGAAATCATTATGGACACTTTAATAATAATCCGTGCAACAAGGACAACTTACGTATTTGACAACGGATGAACTAAATATGAAAAATATGGAAAGAAGGGACTGATTTTCTGGGTATGGACCAAAGCAAACTAATTGAACAAAGATTAGATTAATTATTAATACAAACGACATAATATGAAAGTTATTATGAATTAAGATGAAATAACCCACCAAATTCTAAAATAAGTAAGAACATCTTACCGGATAGTTAAGAGAAATTATTTTTGAATCAATTAAGAAGAGAAAGACAGTTAATAACCATAATAATTATTTGAATAACCATTTTAATCAGTATAATAACCATGATAAGAACAATTAAGACTAGGTACTATTTAAGAAGGGTAGAAATGAATTAGATGAAGAAAGAATAGACAAATACAACTTACGATAATGATGAAATTCAGTACTTAACTGCATAATTAAAGGGGAATAAATAAATAAAAAAATGAAGATGAAGATAGAATCTAAAATATCATAGATTGACAACACCAAGATGGGAATAATCCAACATGTATGTCGAATAATGTTAACCAGTTACCTGTGAATGATAGAATATTAATTGAAGTGATAAAACACCAGAAGTGAAACAGTAATGGAATAAAAATGTGAAGAGACCTCAAAGAAATCATGTAACAATCCCTTGAATATCATTTTGTAGCGAAGGAGCTACCTTATAGGTAATAATTATATGTATTGTGTTGTGATAGTGCAACTTTTATTTTTTCCTGGACAGAGATGAAGTTCCTCTGATCTCAGATGATATATTTAGGGAAAACGGCGGAGTAATGGAAGCCAAGAGTGCCCCTCCGAATCCGAACCCATGTGTAGTATTTAATGTTAGGGAATTATGGTATTTTAGGGATGATACAAATAATGAGGTAAAGAAATAAAAAATAAATATGACAATATGACTCAAGGTGTGAAAAGTAAGAAGAAATTAAGTGTTCCAACATGAAAACAGGAATATAATTAAAAGTAACCAAATAAATGATAGAATAACCCAAAGTGTATGAAGAATCGACATCAAGTTTTAGGTGCTAAGTTAATATATGATATTAAATGATAAACAAAAAAAAGTCAAGGTAGCCAATCATCAAGCATTGAGAGCGTTAGAGCAAGTTTTATTGACATTTGTGGACCATTATCAAATAGTGATAGGAGATGTAGGAAATATATACTGATTATCATGGACAGCTATTAGGTTTACAAAGCATATCACATCATTAAAGCTGATACCCATATCATAATAAAAAATAATTAAAAAAAAAAATAGAAAAATAATTCTGAAATTAAGAACACATGAAATTTATGACCAGGATTGGGAAGGTGAGATTTAAAAGAAAAGATAATGTTTGTATTCATGTTTTTGAGTTTTTTAGCCATGCAACTAGGCACAATTGTTATTTTATACTTATTATTTTGGATGTAAAACCAGTTGGTTTGATTAATGTTATTTTAAGACATAAATGAGTGTGTAAGATATGGTGATTCTTGATAGTGATGAACCATACTTGTTATGTTAATAAAAGAAAAAACCAATTTATGAAATGAATTTTGTGATATACAATTAGCGAATTAATCATATGTTTTCAATATTAATGTTCGACCATGTTTGTGATAAGAAATTAATTATTTCAAAATCTCATATCAAGTTGTATCTGAGATTATGAAATAAGGGAAGGTATTATGTACTGCTGTTAAAATGCAACACAGTACATAAGAGGAAAATAATAAATTTTAAAAGAAAAAATATATAAATTTATTAGAATTGTAACATATGTTTGAAAATGTAAACAAAAACATTGTATCGACTCACCCATCAACATAGAGGTAGATGCCTATATGAGATAAAACAGTATAAAGATATATGTTATGAAAAGAATATATGAAATTTGAAATGAATATTATAATAAGAGGAAATAGTAAGAGAATGATCATATTATAAATACAAACTAGAATTTAGAATATTAGAAATAAAATAAATATATTTAATAAGAAGTAGAAAAGTTATATAAGTTTTTAAGAGGTATATGATAAAAAGATGTAACGAAGGTAGGGAATTATCAATGTGGCAAATATGTAAATTGTTAGAGATTGTTTTGGAGAGTGATGAAGAAAAAATGTATTAGTCTAATTTAATACCAAATACTATAAAGATGAAAGAGAGGAATTATGTAAAAGGAGTCTAAATTTATATCTAAGGAAAGTAACATGAGTAGTCTAATTTAATATTGAATACTATAAAGATGAAACAGGGGAATTATGTAAATAGAGTCTAATTTTTAATTCAATCAGAGTCACATTAAGAATATTAAATTATAATAACTGTTGTACATCATAAAAGTAATGTAACTTGGAAAAGAAAATAAAGCAAAGGATTTTGAATAGTGATTCCAGAGTTTGATTATAATATCGAATAAATAAATAATAATACACAAAATATAACAATATCCTGAATAGAACGACGACAGAAGAGGAAAATCTTGGACTGGAGAAGAGTTTCAGTGGCCCTAACGAATAATTAAATGTTCAAAGGAGACATCGGTGTTGCAGTAATCTTGGAGAGCGGTATCCAGCGGTAAGAGCAATAAGAGATTCGTGTGAAGAAACAGATTGCCAAGCTGAATATTGCTGTTGAAGAAAGGTAAACAACAACCAGAAGTGAACCCGTGGCAGCTAGAAGAATTCAGAGACGGTTAAGTTACACTAATACGTTAGTTATTTTTTTACATGGTTAATTACCAAAGTACTACCCATTAACTGAATCTGGGTTGGTTTAAAGAAAAGAAATTAATAGATATAATCGTAAATACGATAAAATAACTTAATAATCATTAACCCTGAGAAAAAGAGTTTCTTTACATGTACTGGTAAATAAAAAATATAATAACAGTAGGTACAGATCTTTATTACAATACCTGTAATAAAAAAATAAACCAGTACAATATATACAGTATATATATATATATATATATATATATGCATAGGGGGATGTGCCTCTTAAGCTAAGATTTAATTGTGCATATCCCCCTTAAGATAAGATAGTATTTAGATATACGGTATAAGATAAAATAAGATAAGATATATAAGTTATATTAAGATATGTAATATTCAATAAATCTATTAAAAGGTACAAGGGTTTATTTATGAGTTATATTATGAGAGGAATAATTACGATTGACGGATAGACGCAGACTTTGAGTGAGAAGCGAAGTGTTTGATAACTTGAAAACACCTGTAAAATTTGAGACTTCTAGAAACGTTTAAAAATATAAAGAAACATTTTGTTTGACATATTTTGAAAAAATAGTCATCCTAGGTACATAATAACGTTATTAGAGATCTGTTTGAAGTCACATAAATAAGAATCTGTTCTGGTTATTGTCTATCTAAAGACATAGGAGCTATCAAGTACCTTCGATTGTGGTCTAATAGATACTTTACCCACGCAGAACAACAACGTACGTGTTGAAAAAGGAAAGGAATTGAGAATAGAAGAAAGGGAAATTACAAAATAGAAAATAAAAGGAAAAGACATCGGAATTGGAATTCATGTCAAAGTAGATGTCACACAGAACAATGTTGTAAGTTTAAAATTCCAAATATTTGTTCGGAGACTTGCAGAGAGCACTGTAAGACTTCTAAATGATTATAAAGTGTTAAATTATTATTGTCTATTCTGAGACAAAGCAGTTATTGTAATCTAGAATTACAACGGTCGATCGTGTTTTAAAGCAATTTAGTATCATTGTAACGAACATGTACGGTTGCTTATTTCATGAGCAGAAGGAAGACTTGAAACATAACTGAAGGTCATAACATCATTTCAGTCTAATATGATTAGAAAATTGATCAACTAAAAGATCAATTTAGGGCCTCTGCCATAACATTTCTTATGTCGTTAAAAAGTAAAAGATTTAGGATTATTATAAAAATAATTACTGTCGTTACTACAATCGATACTGACAATACTACAAGTACTGACTGTGATGAAAATCTCTGAATAAAAACAAAATTTTTAGCAAATATGTTAAACACAAGTTTACATACTCTACCTGTACACAAGTTTTACTGTAGTTTCTACAGACTACTGTAGTTTCCGGCGGACAGACGACATCGCTTTTGAGAAAAACATGTCGTATTTTCAGAAGTCGAAAGTGGTGTTAACGCATAAAGTTCGATGATTTGACAGACTAAAACTATACTTAGTGATGAAGACGCCATAAATAATTAACCAAATTAAAGCAAAAATCATATTAATGTTGTGTATAGGTCTATTAGGTAGAAAATAACTGAAAATTTCTTTTATCAGCTGTAAATTCTAAGTTTTCATTTATGAAATTAATTTATACACTACTGTTTATATGTTCACCTTTTTAGGCAGTTGATAAGTAAAACGGAACACTTAGTGCACGGCATGGGATGACGAAATTTTACAATGACATTACATCTGGTTGTAGTGACCTACTGAAATCGAAAACTCCTGCAGAGCGAGAAATTGGCTCATCTCGCGCTCACATGTTCGTCCTTACTCAGTACAGTGAGAGCCGTACCGTAGGCGTACAGTTTCAAGTAAATTGCCGTGGGATTTTAAGACATTATTAATTGTTTACGTCAAGAAAAGTACTACATGTGCGCGACGTAATTGCAAGCGTACCTTACAGGATGTCAAGCCTTGATCAGCTGTTCATTTACGTTTCTCAATATTGATAGTGTAGCATGACAGATAATGCCCATAGTTCTGAATGGAAAGAAAGATCATAAAATAAAATAAAAACAAATTTAAATCCAAGAAAGCAACATTAAAAATTAATTAAGAACCACCGTAAAGCACAATCATAGATTGAAGTAAGAGTTTCATTAAAACCAATTATACAACGAATGATGAGTAATCAAAATAAACCAAAAAGCTAAAAATAAAAAAGGAAATACCCAGGTAGGATAGGAGTAAGTAAGGAAGAAACCAGAACAAGATAACATCCACAATAAGAAAGGGAATACTTTCATAAGAAACAAGTAGGATAGGAGGAATTAAGGAAGAAACCAGAACAAGACATCATCCACAATGAGAAGGAATGCTCTTATAAGAAACAAAAACGAAACCTCAAAAGAAAGAAAAAAAAAATAACCAATGAAAGTATAACAAAAACCCAAATTTAGAAAACCATGAAAAATAAATGTAAACAAAAGTGTATAAAGTAGAATTAAAAGTGAACCAATGTGAATTAGTAATATAATAGAAAAAACAAACCTTCATTATCCTCTATAAACAAACTTCTTGATTTTAAAAAGACTATAAAACTAATTAGAAATAAAATGAAAGAATAAAAAGGGGACCAGTGCAAGTTTTTGTATTATATTAAATAAACTTAATGTGTCAAGGTTGGAGTTCATAAACTAAGTAAATTGTGCATTTATACAACTTTAAAGTTTTTATATTGTGTCAATAAATAATATTTAATTGAGTATTATAATGACAAATAATACAAGTGTTTCTAAATAACTGCCACTCTTTATATACAACATTGATTAGAATGACAGTAATAAAACAAGAGCAGGCCAGTAAAAAAGTGAAGTGACCCCGAAAATCAAAGAAAAAGAGCTAAGACTGAAAATAAAACTAGGTATAAGAAATAGTGTAAATGATGGAAGGACAGATATTTTATTTATAATAATTTCAAACAGCTCAAGGATAAAATGTCTGAGAGTACAATCCTTTTAGTATAAAACTTTTATTATAAAATATTTATTTTGTGTTAATAGTAATAATCAAGGATAAAATGTATGAGATTAAATACCATTGTTAATTTCAATTATTTGTTATGAATTAATAGTATAAATTATATACTAAATGTTCTACTGTTAAAGTAAGGAAATGTTAATTAATATTGTATTAGAATAGAAAGTCAGAAGGGGTATAAACATGCTGTATTATTAAAAAACTTTGTATGTAAAAACAGATAAAATCTAGGCCAAATGATAAATCTAAACAACATTAAAATTGGTGAATTAAGTGCAATAAAATAGTTAAACTGATGAAATTTATATAAGGTAAATCAGTCATAGAGTCATATAACTGGAACTATAATTAAGAAAGATATTGTAAAAGGATAGTAAGAATTATTGGAAAAATTGCAAATGTAATAACTAAAAATTCAAAGAGGGGAGTCACAAATTAATGAATAATATTTAAAAAGATAACCAATTAATCAAATTACAAGAAATTAAGGGAAGATAAACCTTTTATTCCAATATGAGATTAAGTACAATCATAAATATAACATATAAAATGGCAAACATTTTGAGAAGGACAGGAAGTAAATTTTAAAGCCTACAATTTTCAAAATGAAGTAAATATGGCATTTTAGATAAAAAACTTTGTAAAACTATCTTATTTGGTATCAAATCAAGCAGAATGAACTAAAGAAACAGTTTATGTATTTAGTATTTAATAAAATTTAATAATAACAAAAATATATTCAGTAATATAATGTAATTTTCATGAATGTAACGGAAGCTAGAAAGATTTGAAACAATGTATTGCTAATATTAAATTGGCTAAGACGTTACTAGATGACGAAGGAAGTTAGAACAGTTGATTATTAGACTTTGTCGAGCACGTTTGAACGAGAGTTTGACTAAATAATAACCTAATAGCGCAGACAAGCATGGCGTTCAACCCATAAGCCTAGTCTACTGCGAAAATCGCGAGTTTTGGAAAATTTCATTTAAACATTAAATTCAGTGGAATTAACACTTACAAACATTAAAATAACATAACACAGAACAGAAAATAAGTGAATACGTAATTTAAACCATTAAAACCAATAATTCCAAATAACGAAACGAACAGTGCAATTGTCGACCTTATTAACTAAAGTGAAATATAACTTAATCCCACACATTTTATCGAAGTGAACCACAAACACTTAACCAGGGACACTCCACCAACACCAGAAGGAATAATCGCAGCTGCAGGAACGAGAAATCATTGGAAAAGAAGCATTTATTTGAAGCAAATTCGTCGAGGTGCATTCGTCAACTACATATGAACACGAAGCGGCCATTTTGACTTCCCACAATTCCAAGCGCCACGGCCAGTATATCTTCACGGTTCGAAAAATTTCTTTACTTACTATTATATATTGAATGATATGTTTATATTTTAATTAATAAGCTTATAATTTGTAATGTTATACTTTTTATACTTTGCCCTTTTCTCTGACTATATATAAAATAACTGTTCAAAGAACCCGAGAATAAATAATTGTACAATCTATTGAATTACCCTGAGAGCGATTCATCAAGCGATATAAAATCGATTACTTTATTATTTGTTAATAAAATTCCTTGAATATTATAAAATTGAATCCTATTTATTCCTAAATTATAAATAGAATAATATATCATGTTAGTTGAGACATAACTACCAGAATTTAACAACTTTAAAGGAAGATAACCTGCAAATAAGGAAAGATCACCAATCGATTGTTCCTGGAGACAATCCTATTAACTAATAAAAGAATTCTAAATACAATAAAGGATATAATTCGACAAAAACAATTAATAGGAAGTTCGAAACACCACAAAACACTTTAAAATAATTAATATTAAATTAATTTAAAACAAAAAAATAAATGAATAAATAAATAATAATAACATTTTTTTTACAAACTACAAGAATAAATTTTTATCAACAGAAAACAATAACATTATTTGTAAATTGTTACAATAGCTATGAACACATAAGTAATTTGAAACAGGTCGACTGGAAAACCATACTAAATAATAATTTACAAATACAGTTTTTGCAGAAATCTCAAATGCTTTTAATTATAAAACTATTTTCATTACAGTTATTCAAGTACAGTACATTATATACTTTCAAAGGTGATCTTATATCCCCCGTACCATTTTAGTTTAAAGTTAATTACTACTTTTATTAAGTTATTCAGCTTATTAAACTGACGCTTCCTGAGCTCACTCTTCCAATGTTCTGTGTATTTGAACTATTATTAAATAAGCTTTTTATAATAATACTTTACTTTTTGTGTCTACTACTTTTAGAATCGCCTATTATATTTCGGGCATCTTATCCTTAAGCTGATGCTATAGGATATTAAAGCATAATAAATATTAACCATATTTCTCTCTCTTTTTGTAACGATTGAAATTGTGTGGTGATATGTGATTTAAATTTTCTAACTTTCTTATAACAATTTCCCTCTATTCGGTATCTTCATTTAGTTATATATATATATATATATCTACACACACACACACACACACACACACACACACACACACACAGTTCGCGAACTGTTGTAAAAACTTAGAGAAGTCTGACGTTAATGCGAAAACCGAAAAAAATCACCAGCTAAGCCACAATAATTATACTGCTTCTTCAACTTATTAAATCAGTGACGTAATGTGTGTAGCACACCTGTACGCTGTTTTCTGTCGTGTTCTGAAAGTTGTGTGTTAATGTTTATCTGGTCAACTGTAAGTTGTGGTATCTTCAAGTTTTTATTTTTATTCACTTTTTTATGTATCAGTTTGTAATATTCCTTTATTTGCCAGTTTATATAATGATTTTTAGAAGTATTATATTACGGTGATGTCATTCTATACACTTCTTTCTTTTAAGAATATCATTAGTCTACTTTTATTTTTTTTTTGTAGGTCGGGATCATAATATTAATACATGGATTTTGTTCCAAAAAACACCACTTAATAAGTGGAAGCTGAAAGTCTTTGGCGACTGAATAGCTGAATGACAAATACAGATAAATGATGTGTCAACGACGGAATACAACAAGAGAAACCGCTTGTGAGCACCAAGTGCGACAACTTTAGCCACACTTTGAATGTGTGGATATTAAATTTCAGAATGTATAATTTTTAGAAAGAAATAAAATACATAACATAAACATAGTTCTTATGTGTTCTGTTTGATTTAATCAACAATACAGTCACTGACATGATCAATACAAAATAATAATAGAATAAACAATTGATAACTACGTGTGTAAACAGACCAGTTTTGTCATGTAACTGCTTTTACATTAATCACGTTAGCCGTTTGTAATGTATGCTTAACTGGTAAACAACGTTTCTCTTAATAAGGTTGTATTTACGACAGTCGTTATTATTACAACATAAATATCATCCTATCTCTTTAAATCTACAAATTAACAACGGTGAAATAGAGAACTGCTCAAACCAAATATGTGTTTGCTTATAAATGCCCATAGAGTAAAGAACAGCAGATCTATAACAATTTTATAAGTAAAATTTATAATATTGTATTTAATGTAGGCCTAATTTTACGGATTTACGAGTAAAATTACTACTAAGAGGTTTATTTCTGAGCAGTATTCAATATACTCAACGTATTAGTCATCCTGAAAACTGTTTAGGGTCTGACCAGATTGCGTGTCGCCTTCCATTTTCTCTGCCACGCCAGAGACATTCTCCTGGAGTCTTCGAGCTTCTGAAGACCATCTGCAGGTAAACGATTCGGCCTTGTGCTTCGTTGTCCTCATCTACTCCTGCTCCAGATACTTCTCGGCATTATTTACTGAGCCTATCTGGATTAAATCCTATAGAAATGCCACAAATATTACACATCCATTGTATTATACTGAAAATAGTAATTCTACAATCTACGTATATAATCTGTGTTGCCTACACATGCAAAATGTAGGAAGTATAAAAATAGATGTTTTGTACGAATTATTTTGTTTAAAGACGTTTATAAGTTTCAGTTTTGTTATAAAATGCAAACAAGTCTTATGCTAATTATATGAAAAAACTGACAGAATTTATAAGAAACAAGGAAAGGTAAGTTAGTATTGATAATCAAACCAACTTTCACGGAAATTGTGCTTCTACTTTCTTAGAGAAAAAAATATATATATTTACAAAAATAAATAACTAGCCAATAGTATATCTCATTAAAAACAGTTATACGTTCGCGTAATAAAACTTTATGTAAATTCTCATACTACTCCCGAAAACATTCAGTCAACATACTGAATAGTTAGGTTTTTAACTGTAAAACGAAACATGTCTTTGTATGACTAAGTGAATTAACATAAACACTAATTGTTTTTATTCATTCCTTTAGCCATCCTTTTATTGATACAGTCCCTATAACGTATAGATGAGGATGCTATGTTCGAGTAATAGTTGAGCTAGAAAGCTATTATTTTCTATTGTAATTAGAACAGAATTAACAATTTCTTATGCACTTTTCTATTACAAGTCTCTTCAGTCAGAGCGGTTCCATCAGGGAAATTTATGAGTACTGCTACGTGTTTGGAAGAAAAAAATGGAACAAAACGTATATTTTCAGTATAGTTACCGTTATTTGCCTTTTTGGACATCAGATAAGATAACTGATTAATTATTTGTAGAAGTTAATGTATGGCCTCTTAAACTTATTTACTTTAGCGCTCTAGTGTAAATTCTTTAGTTAGCGGTATAGAAATCGTTTCTATAAATTATTTACTAGATAAATTATTTACATATTGGTAACAACAAGTACTTGGTCGCTTGATATTACCAAGAAGATGCTTCATCAGATGATATAAAGTACTTGATCAACATCTATAGCTCAATGATAGAACTAAAATCTTTCGTATGCTGCAAGACGCAGATATAACACATTGTTTTTACTTCGTTAACACATTTATCTATTTTTAACAATATTACAATGTACACAATTTGGTTCGATTTTCATTAATATTGCATATTTTACTATAACATACAACTTACATAATTAGAAATGATAGTTCATATGGAACTTTTGAATTACTATTATAATCTGGACACTAAGATGTTCATTATTAACTAAGTGCCACGATTGTTGGTTAGGACACAATATACTGATGTTTTTATAACATACTTGATTACCTTCAAGTTATTACACAAAATACCACTGATGGTATAAATTTATTCTTTTTTTTGAGGAAGTGGACGAGGCATGCGTGTTTTAAACTCTTTCTCTGAATGTCAAAGCGTTCAAACCTCCTCATAGAGTTATGTTTAAAGATGTCGTGTCAACAGTTGTTCATCTAGTGAAGGTTAGATTTCTGTTTAGAAAACTACCAGACATTAATGGTTGTTGGAATATTAACAATGGAGATAATTTAATGGAAAAGTCCAAAATGAATTCCGATGTCGATGCTTGTAATATATGAGGTTTAGAACTAGTTTCTGACCGAAATTAATAACGTTAGATTTTGTCCTATTTTTTGGATTTATTCTATAGTAATTTTATATATGTAAAATGAAATATAATTTACACATTACGCTTTGGGTAAATAATCTGATAAATTGTGCAGTTACGAACTATTGTTGTTTGGTTAAGGACAATTTCCACATAGTACGTAGATTCACAGCAGTAGGCATCTGCTCTAGCGCAGTAATGGGTTCTACATCTGTCAAGTGCAACAAATACGCTGGAATGTGCGTATGTAAATTGCCAGAGACGCGTGACACTATCTTTCTCATGTAACTGTAGTGTTATCTGACCAAACCCGGTGACAGTCATATTCTAGTGTGGAGTTTATGGCCTTCTCGTGTTCACATCTTAATCAGGTATGCAGACATTAATGATTGTTATCTTTACGCATCCATGTCTTCTGGACAGACATCACTTACATACCAAAAGGAAAAGGAAAAGGAGTACTCTTGTACTTTTCTTAAAGTCCAAAAATAGTAATTGCATCCTATTCGTATTTACCTCGTGACTACTTTCCACAAGTTATAATTTAACAGTACTAATTTTATTGCGGAATTAGCATTGCTCTTGCTTTTCGACTAATATTACTTCTGAGCTTGCTTTACTCTCAGTAGAAGTAAATATTATTTTCTTGTGTCCCATTTACTTCACTCTTCTGCTGTCGTTTTTAAATCACGTGTCGACAGCTATAAAACTTGCCAGAGTTTACAATTATGTTCAACAATCATAAAATGTTACGGAATTTTAAAAATACGTATTCTGAGTCAAGCTAGGCACACACACACACACACACACACACACACACACACACACACACACACACACACACACACACACACACACACACACACACACACACACACACACACACACACACACACACACACACACACACACACACACACACACACACACACACACACACACACACACACACACACACACATGTACAAATTATAACAAAATATATTTAAACGTAGTAGATTTACGTCAAAATTCCACCAAACATCTTAAAAAAAATCATTAGTCAAGAGAACAAATGGAAAGTTAATTTATTACATCAGCGTATGGCCATTCGTTAACTTGTTAACATAACAGAACACCTTTCAACCAGCTTTCCATTGACAGACAAGATTGTTTTTATTTCTAACATTTCCTGCCGCCAATTACAAGATGAGTAATGATGTAGAACAAATAATTATAATAGGCTAACGCTTTGGATTGAAAACGTTTTGAGGCCTTTCATTTACGAGGGTGTTAAGAACCCTGAATCATTGTTAATAACACTACAAATAACAAACCTAATGTGCAAGAAATTAAGTAATCAAGACATATCAATTTTTTCATTCATATTTATGCTTTCACATTACAATATTTCTAAGATTACAATATTACAATAGAATATTGTAGGATATTGTGAGATTATTGTAGGATTACAATACTTTTATTGTAATAATACAATATTAATGAAATAAAGAATGTTGTGGAAATAAAGAAAGATAATTGTAAAGAACCAGGGAAATGAAAGCATTTGAAAGATACTTTCAACAAAGTAGAAAATTTTTAAATACTCAGGTAGCACTTAGAGTAGACAACGTTTGTTTTGACGTATTTTTGTCCACAGTGTTCAGTTTTGACTTTTGCTTGTGTGTAAGCTGTATTTCTGGGCTACTAACAGTCTCGTCTCGACAATAACAACGAGTGCCGTAAAACTTTATGTTGATTTAATTTTGTACTGCAAATTACAGCAGACGAAGACAAACGGCGAATAAGCCAACTTACGATATTTGGAGACACGAGTCATTTTAAAATGAATAATTGTTGTAAGGTAATAAACGTGGAGGTTCAGCATAACATCTTCTCTAGATTACACATTCTGGAATTTTAAAACTTGTTTGAAAAACGTAACTACATTAAAAGTGTTATCAGGCAGAGAAAAGACTTGTAGCAAAAATGTTTCATTATCTGAAACTTCCGGACATGCCGGACATCGGTTACTAAACTCTGTTGCCCACTGACATTTTGACGGCTGGCGGTGTAAAAATATTGGGGGGGGGGGGATTAGTTTGACGTGTCCTACTCTGGAGATGGCTGCAGTAACGCCGATCACGACCGACTAGCCCGGACGTTTTAGACAATGACATCGTTGATTTAGACCATGAAAGTACACTCAATTCGTGAGTTATAAATTCATTTTTTTAGCAGAAATATTTGCAAAAATCTAAAGTCCTCCCAGAAATTTATAAGAGCACAATAACACTTGATATGAATACAAATATTAGTGTATATTTTTTCTTAGGTCTAAAAATGTTTTGTTGATTGTGATTAAATTTTCCTGGCACAAACACTAACACATGTTAGTTTAACAGGGATGATACTTTAGGGCATCAGGTAACGTATTCTTAGATTTATAGAAGTAAGTACCTACTGTGAGTTGTAAAAACTTTATCTGAATAAACAAGAAAGACAACCTGTTGTTCCTAGAAGCACAAACGCCCTTCCCGCCCTGTCGACGTGTGAGTATGCACCACAACACTACTTCACTTGAAAACGTTGTCGGTGTGGCGTCTCATAAAATGTCACAAGCTATGTTCAGTGGTTGTAAAAAGGCAAATGAAATGAATAAAGCAGAGATATAAGGTGCAAAGAATAATGCGGTCAATATTAGCGATACAACAATGAAAGCAATATTGTGTCTTTAATCCAAGCAATATTAGAGATACAGTAAAACAAAGCTATCTTATACAAGATCTTATATAAGGTACCTTATAATAAATATTTGGTACACATGGTCTTTGCTGTAAAGGAGACTTACTATTTTTCAAGATAGATCCAAATGTTATTTATCATATAACCTTTAATCAAATGATGTAGTACTTCTATCTTCTCTGATGTTATTTCTTTAAAAATTATAAATATTTCTCTTAGTATTTTTTATTTTTATTTGTTAAGATACATGTGGCTACTTGCTTACTAGTAATTACAGGGTTTCTATATAATTTTTCATTCTTATGCAATTAAGGCTTTTATGCTCCTTAATTCTTGTCAAAAAGTATTCTCTGTATGAAAATCTATTTGTGTACGTACGCGTAGTCTAGAAAGTTGAACGAATCATCCCACACTGGATAAACTATGAATAAATTAGATTCGAAATGGATAAAGATTCGAGTCTAAAATGTTCTGTAGTACCTATTTAGCAATACTTAAATAAAAGTTACAGTTAAGAATAACTCTTTAAATAGATTTATTGTGCATTTATTGTAATGAGGGAATTTAATGTCGAATCCCTTCTATTTGCGACAGCAGTCGCAAATTTAGCAAACACACACACACACACATACAATATTCATTTTCATGAAAAGATGTTCATAAACACTGTTTATAGAAAGTTTAATTAACATCTGAAATAGGTTGGCTGTGCTCATTAGTGAAAACTGGTGATTATTAACTGACGTCTAATAATTAACTATTTTAATAGCCTACTGTGTTATGATAGTACATTATACGTAGATACGTATTTATCAATACCGGTAGTCATTTTTGTGAATTAGATTTCAACGGATAACTAGAGGTTTGGTAATTACAAGTAATACATCCGAGGTCGTCCCCGGCTGATACATAAAATCAAAGGATAATTTTTCAGCTCCTAGATTGATTAAGCCTGTGACAGTAATTATGTAGAGTTACTCAGAGAACAATTATAGCTGTCTGGGGCGCTATACTAGCCATAGTGATTTCCTTAGTATCAAAAAAAATCCTGTATTACTGATATGACGTTTAGTACAGAAAATACAGTAAATTTTTTGTGCAAGGTATTGTCAGGATATTTTTAAGGGTAAGAAGTGCTTATGCAATGGTAACGTCTATGAAGATGGTGACGTGTACTTTTCTAACTAAAAGTAAATTAATCTCTTAACAAAGCAATATATTTTATTTGTCTCCATAATTATTTATTGCGACTCTTAACGATTCTTAGAGTAAAGAAATGATAATGATAATAATAATAATAATAATAATAATAATAATAATAATAATAATAATAATAATAATAATAATAATAATAATAATATTAATAACATTAAATATGTTACAACAATAACATATTTCTTCTGCAAGTATGCATTTTAATGTTTTACCTTACGCACGTTTGCAGATTCATTCTAAATCATCAAATAATATGATGTGTTACCGATTAATCAATTTGTATATTGATGAAATGAGTCATCATTATGATAATATTATACACTTAATTTGAAGTATACTTAGTCTTAGGCAAAGTGTTCTTCATAGAACTCGTCTTGCAAACAGCACAGCCAAAAAATAAAATTAATAAAAATCCTAAAGAGGTTTTACGTTATTAGTTTACATATCTCGAGCTCGTCGGCATCTTATGACGATGTAATCTCAGATATGTAAACCCTATGAGTAACAAACAAACAACAACCGATTAGCTTAATTTACTTGACTAAGTCGGACACTTTTAGTCTATGGGAATTTAAACAATTACTTGTACACTACAAACGTTAAAATGTACAGAAGCATAGGACTAAATAGGCCTATTAAAATGTTGTGTTTGGATTCAGAGTCGAAAAACGTGCCATCCTCGAATTCTTACACTCCGATTTAGCTTCCTATAGGCCTATAATAGAATTTTTGAGGACTGGTGAGTTCTTACGTATGGCCATCTGGGACAATTTGTCCCGAAAATGTGAAAGTTCATAAAATAACGCTTTCTGCGATAATACAAAATAATATATTCGGAACTTGTAAGATGTATATACTGGTTTTCCACAGAGGAGATACCTATTCCTCGACAATTAGCATATATATGTAGTGTTACATTTCCTTAGAGCCTATAACTTTGAAACGACACCTGTCCACTCCCAAACTGTATGTACAGGTCATCGAGGTCTCATTTAGCGAGTTTGAGCCTCTTATCGTAATTACGTTTATATAGTATTCCCCACACAACCCCACGACGGTATAGCGTAATGCCTGAGTTGCTTTCAGAGTGTCGGAATCTCTTAGCCATTGTGGTTCCCATACCTAAAGTTATGCTACAGTAGAACAGCGGTTTCATAATGTTGTGGTATGGTCAGAGAATTCAGTAAATATGATCACCGATCTCGTTTCCGATTGCTATACTTTCTCAATATTTTGCCAGAGTATTTCGCTTGCCTTGGAACACGGATCGCTGCTAGTAACTGGGAGATTCACCTTCCTGGAATCTGGTCATGGTCATATGTCGATTGGAGTGGATGCGAATGCTCATGGAGAGCCGAGGAGTAACTATGTTCACACTGAGGGACAGTCACAAGAAGTTGATCATTTTGTCTGAAACTTTCTCATAATCGTTAACGTTTACTGGTATCACTGGTATCTGATGACGTAGACCACTGAACACGTATACAGGCGTAAGGATAATTGGCGTGAGATCTGTTTCGGCATGATACAATGTTTATGCGAACAATAAACACGTGTAGATAGGATTGCAAGCGTTCAGTGTAGGCTGCTGGGACGATACGATGTGTCAGACGTTGAGCAATTTTTCCACTGAATGTTTCATTATCGTCAGGTCAATATCGACGAGAATAAATGTTAACGCTAATGAAGGACCGTGTTTGAATTTATATTCATGTGCACAAATACATGTGTGAATAGGTGTAGAATATCTAATGAACGAACACACTGAGTCATACTAAACGTTATTAAACAGGATTGACTCGAATGAAATACGGTATGTTAAGTTTTAAGAATAAAGGTCATATTAAAGTAAATTTAAATATGTTTACAAAGTGCCCATGTCTGTTTAGTAGCAATAGTGTTGGTAAACCGTCATTACGACTGTAACCATCTCCAGTGCTTGCTCTGGAACATAAGGTTTCTTTTTTACTGTATTACTTGTCGTCGAGTTTTAATAGAAATACTAATCGATGTTAGAATCAACGTATCTAATTCCGTGGTTATGTTGAGAAGTCCTTTTAATTTACGAGAGAATCTTGCCAACTTGGAACGTAACACGTAGTACAAGATAATATTCATTAGATAGAACACCCACGTTTGCAATAAATTAAGATTTTCCTAGGCAGCAACTAACTATAATAAAATAATGCTTATAGTTAAAGGACTTTTACAGTTAGCTCGAGTTCTCCTTTGACGACGACGAGCGTATTCAACACTACCGTTTATATAAGCGTTTAAGTGTTATTGCATCTGCCGTCTCAATGGTTAACTGCCTTCCAGTAGGTAATATCTGACGTAGGTAATAACCGGCCACTACCAACAAGGATTCCCAGCGGCTTTTCGCCTCTGTGCAATAGTGGGCTTAATACGATATTTTTCTACATATGATGATTCATCTGCAACGTATTAATTCGTGTCTGCAGCATGTAAAGCTGACATTTTTCGCAACCATCACACTCCTCATCTTTCTCTCTTTCTCTGTCATTCTCTCACACACACACACACACACACACACACACACACACACACACACACACACACACACACACACACACACACACACACACACACACACACACACACACACACACACACACACACACACACACACACACACACACACACACACACACACACACACACACACACACACACACACACACACACACACACACACACACACACACACACTTTAATTGACCAAGTACGTTTTCTTTACATATTAAATTTTCGTGTTGTACTTATTTGTCATGTTAAAGAAAACGTGTTTTGGGGATAAATAAAACTGTCTAATAAAAATGATTATAGTATAATAAAAAAGTAAATACAACCTAAATACAGGAGCTTACTCATTAAGTTATAAGCATAACCCGACACACATACATATATATAAGTAATTATAATATGACAGTTCTAGCGCACTTTCAATCCAGCCCGAAATACCATATTTAAATCGACCGTTCACGTTCACGTTTGCCTTCTTCATGCCATTACAATACTCTATTCAATTCCTGACTTAATGCATCTATTACTCTAGTTTGTTTATGTGTTTTCTTGTACCCCTCATTATATTAATTATTTAAATGTTTTGTAAATTTATACGACACTCTTCTTGGTTCGTTGGTTCTCCCGTCAAAATCCCATTCAAGGATGGTAGTCCTTTGTAAATTCATAAATTCCATTGTTGAATTCTCTTTTTCTTTTTGTACATATACGTTTTATAATTGGCATACATTAAAATAATCACCACTTAGGATTATGTTGTCTGATTCGGCGAGTTATATCTACTACGCTGGTTATTTAGACATTTTCTACTACAATATAGCCTACATTTTATTTAACATTTTATATCTATTATGTGTAAAAAAAAATTGTTATATGATCCAACCCTGCACGACACCCAAAAAACGTGACACCCCTCAGCTCCTGCACGATTCAAACATTCCCACAAACACATCTATATTCAAATAACTTTCAACTACTGTCGCTTCAACCCACAGATTTTATGTCTGATTATGTCTGACAATAATAAATACAGATTCGAGGTTATTTGATTTTTCAAACAATAACTATTATTTAACAAGTTTTTGTCACTTAATCAGTGTAATGGTGGTTATGCAATGGTGGTTTTATTAACAGTATAGTGTATACAGCTTTCTTATTTCCTGTATTTATTTTGAAAAGACTCAAGACTCAATTTGTTAGAAAGGTTGGGAAAATTATTCACTACCGTCTTTTGTTATCCTTTTAAGGGCAAAAACAAATCAGCACACGTGAAACAACAAAAATTAACTCATATTTTCATGAAGAATATTTGTCCGTGTGTGGTTTTGTTTGACTAAACTTTATGGGTCAAGTTATCATATTAGGGTAACAACAGAACTTTAAGATTTGATTTTCCTTGTTACTACTGTTTGGGCGAAGTTAACAGGTTACTATAGAAGACTTTCAAACTGTATTACTAAACACAAACAGAGCACTGTGGTTTATAGAGGCTTCTTTTGTTTTGATAACTTCAATCTAGGCTATATGAGTTTTTTATGAATAATATATTTAACAAAATTACGAATATTGCGTATCTACATGGTGTTTATGCGTGTCGATGTTCTAGTGTTTTTGGTCGTGGCATATGTGGTTTTATTATATTTATGATGTTTCCATCTTGTATTTGTGTAATCGGCTGTCCGTGAACGATGAACGATCCGTCATAGTTGGATCACAGTTCAAATGACAGTATGTGATGTGCCACAGTAGAGGTTCGACTGGACAGAACGGGTTGTTGTCCAAAACATCATCATCGCCGCCACCACCACTACCAGCATCATCTTCATGTGTTTCCACTCGGGTCGTCTTCTGATAACATTTATCCCTTCACTCTACTATTCTGTCATAGTGAGGTCGTCTCCATTATACCTTGGGGGTTTTCGACAATAACCTTGTTTCCTGGTACCTTGTACTGTTGAAAACCCTCACTAAGTCTTTCCCGATATGTAAAATGTAGTTCCGCTTTTTCTTCCGCGTATTCTTGTCTTATGTTCCTTACTGACCCTTCACAGCCTGAACAATGTTTTTTCTCAACTTTCGTTATCTTCCTAGAACAAGATTCCAGACACGCTATAGTAATCCAGTCTAACATGTCTCGACAATAAAGCGAATTAGTTAACACATACTTTGTGTTGCATAATGATTTCTGTTTAACACAAAGTTCACTTATTAAATTTGTACAATTGTTTTGTCTTTCTACATTTTACTTTACTTTAGTACCGGTACTTCTGTAATTATATCTAATTTTATTTTGTCTAACCAATATCATTATTAATATTAAGAAAAGGAAATCGCAGTGTATTGTTCAAATTCACTGTGTGTGCTTTTCTTTAGTCAAACCTAGCAATCCTTTTGGATCCTTGTTCCCAATTTTGCTTGGAGAAAGTTCTTTGTCTCAAAAAGTTTGTTCAATTTCTCTTGTTAAAGATTCTCAAGATTAGGTTTGTTTTGCAAAAAATTAATTACTTGCCCTGTACTGTTTGCATGTTTTTGTACTTTGCTTCTAGTAGAGTATGTTTTCGTAGATAAGCTCAGTTTCCTATTAATTTCTACTCTACCTACATTTATATCCCACATAGTAGATATAATCATATTTGATAAAAGAATGTAAATTCTGGAGAAAGTAAGAGTGAAATATTATTTATTGATAATTTCTCAAATAAAGTGTTTATTAATGGATATTACTGTAAAGTAAAGTTACCAGTATAGTTATCATTACATATAAAACTATTATATAGGCCTTTAAATACTATGCTGATACTATAAATTTACTGAAAAACTAAAAGTTAATGAAGACTTGAATGTTTCTTTCTTCAATGGTATTATTATTTAATCCATTTTGAATAAGTCTAATTATGACTTATTTATTACTTAATCAGGAATAAATCTAAATTATGAAGAACTGTAGAATGACTTAATCAGGATGAAGTAATTGGTAACGTTCTTGCTGCAAGAAAAAAAAGAAGGCACAAACTGAAATTAATAGATAGAGATTTACTAATTATAAATACATCACTACTGAGTCGGATCACTACCTTTTTATTAGTATATATGCCACAGGTATGTTGGCGACATCATAATTCTATACTAGGGAAACAAAAGACAATGCGAACAGCTCCTAACCCACATAAACAAAGTACACAAAAACATAACCTTCACTGCTGAATACGAAAAAAACAATAGCATAAACTTCCTAGCTCTTACCATTACAAAACTAGAACACAGAGACCATTCCAGTATATACAGAAAACCCACTACAACTGACACACTAATACACATGTCCTCCAATCACCCAATATAACACAAACTATCTGCCTTTAGAACCATGATACACAGACTAAACAACATCCCACTAGATGAAAAAGAATACCAAGATGAATTCAACACGATCAAATATTTAGCAGAAACCAACTGATACAACAGAACAATAATCAATAAACTCCTACACAAAACACAAAACAAAAAACATACAAAGATATAAAACAACAAATTAATAACACTAACATATATCAATAACCACAAATTTAAAAAGCAAGATACAGAATCGCATACAGAACTACAAACAAAACAGAACACACACTGTCAAAAAACTCACACAAAGAACAAAACAAATTTGGTTTACCTGGTGTATACAAATTAAACTGCTCAGCATGTAACAAATTCTACATAGGCCAGACAGAACGTAGCTTCAAACAGAGATACGTTGAAAAAAGGCACTACACTCCACCATCGAATCCAGCTTTCCAAACCACCTCATTGAAGCAAACCCCACATACACAAACTAAAAATTCTACACGTTCACACAAAAGACTGTAAACTAGATACTCTTGAACAACTAGAAATATACAAACACACAAAAACACATAAAAACAACATCCTAAACGAACCGACACAATTTAAATCACACATACTATTTGCACCCACGCGCGCGCGCGCGCGCGCACACACACACACACACCAAAAATATCGATCTTTCGAACGACGGCGCCGTCGCGAAGAACAAGACAGACAGCGCTCCTAGCGCCACCCTCTGATAAGCTTGTAATAAGCGAAAACAAGTTCAGGCTATAAGGTAAAAGTTCAACATTTTACCAACAAAAAATTAGTGATCCGAGTGAGTAGTGATATATTTATAATTAGTTAATCAACGTCATGGACAACAAAATCCAGTTACTGATTTGTAACTAACAAGATTTAATTTAAAAGACGTCATGAGTAATGAACTCAAACCAAATATAATCCTAACGAGTGAATCTCGTATATGAAGAGTAACAAGTGATTTGAAGCTGAAGGCTTGAGGTCATATTTCAACCTCGTCTCCGTCATACGCAGTGTAACGTTAAAATTAAAGTGGAATTATTATAAGTACAGCCAGAGAGAAACCTCATTTCCCGTTACGTTTAGAGACCGTTTAAAACAGTTACTAAAGGTCGGACGAAGGAGTACAAATGGTATTCAAAAAAACGTTGTGAAACATATTGTGTGTATATTACAATTATTACTAGTTCGTCTCGAATGCTGTCCACACTCCGTAACGTTCGTGACTACAACTGCCAGCTTGATCTTTATCACACGTACAATTTTTTGCTCGATAGTAATGCTGAATATCAACCTGTTCGTTGTTAACCTAGATTTATTTACCATCTAGATATCGGGTGGTGTCAATACTTCATAACGAGCGATATAACATAATAATTTACTGAAGCACGATTTGTTTACAGAATTTTAAATTTCAAAGACACACACGACTTCTTGGTACAAAAAAAGTACGTAATGAAAAAACAAACAAACTGACACTTGTACTAACACAATAGTCTGTAAAATAATAATATATTGTATTAATAATAATGTACGGTAATAATAATATTAGTACACTGTTCCCATAATACTTATGAACTTTTGTTCCGCAACATAATTATACTGCACTACTGTTTTCAAGATATTACTTTTTAATATTATTATCAATATTATAATGATAATTATTTAATATTACTTTTACATATACCTTTACTGTCGCTGCTACTGCCGCTTCTACTACTACTACTACTACTACTACTACTATCACCATCACCATCAGTGACGTAACTACGGGGGGATCAAGGGAATCAATACTTCCCAGAGCTATTAAAAGTCTCAGTAAAATTGTTGTGTGTGTTACAATAAGACTTATAAATAATTAGGTGAGAAATATGTCATTTGTCTCTTGAGAAAACGGCACTCTCATCCCCCCCTTTCCAGGGGAGCTCCTAGTTACCCCTTTAACTACTACATTTGATTATTTATTATTATCAACTGTGCCTACACATAAGTACAAATATCATTATCACAATAGTGCAGTATTATAACCGCTCAATCAAGAATGGTTTACACTGTATTTTAAATACTTTCATATGTGTATTTCATAATGTACAAATGAAACAAATTGAAATGACTTACATTTAAGAGATTCAAAATCAAACTAAATAAAATCTTAAAATTCTTAATTGTGTTAGTCAGAGACACGCGACTTATATAATGCCAGGGTCTTATCAGTTCGTAAAACATTTTCATCTTTATATTGACGTACAACAAAAGGTAAAGATTCGTTCTGTCGTTCAACTATCGATAATACTAAAAGATATTAAAATAGAACTAATAACGTCAAATGTTTAATTGTATTAATTCCAACAAGTCTGAAAAGTAGTTAGTAATGTATAAAGGAATCCTGAGGTATGCAAAAGTCGAGATAAATAGAATTAATTTATACATACAAAAATTAAGACAACATTAAGATAGTGTTCCAGAAGGTAATGTGGTGGAATGAGAATAGAAATTCGTGGATAAATAAATGGAGTTAACAATACTGTGCTTATTATTCAACGTTTTAAACGTTTTACATGATACAGAGAAAACGGTAATGATCTACAGGAGGAAAAACAAACGTTCGCATTTTAATTGTCAAGTGTAGCTATCAGTACACAGCTCACCCGTATTCAGCTGTAAAGACTAATGACAAAATTTAAAACTTAAGAATTAATGAAAAAATTCAAAATCAAACATATTGTAACTCGAATTGTAAAACTTCGTGGACCTCTTATTACAAATTTGGCTTCGTGGCCCAAAAATGTACAGCGGGCGACATATAATTACAAAGCGACAAATTATGTGTCGACATTGGACGTGCTGTTAATTGTACAAGTTTTATTTTATAGGCCGAGCGCTCAAATCAATACGTTATAATGTGTTAGTATGTCATTAGAGAACTCCTACTCTCCGTGTACTCCAGTCAGGTCGCCCCGTTAGTGTATTTGACAGCTGCATAACCAGTCTACGTTGTCCCAACGCTGCCAAAGTGACTAGCTTATCTATTCATCAGGTTTCATTGGGAAGCATGGCTGACGGTTATTATTTTAGTTATTTTGTTCCCCGTTATTTAATATTTCGTGTTTTTATGTGATATATTATTTAGTATTTGGTATTAGCAAGTTAATTTTTTATACCATGTGGAGACCTTAGAACCTTAGTAGTGTGGTAAACAGTTATGTAAAAAATGATAATAATAATTGTGATGTTGATGGTGATAATGAAAATAGTTGTAGCTGTAGGCGTTCTCGGAAAGAATTATCATCACCAGAGGAGCGCCAGTAGTGTCCAACGCCTGTGAACAGAACTTTAGTTGGCGCAACAATATCTTCCCCCCCAGTAAAAAAATCACTTTATAAAAACGTGTGAGTGAGTACAAATGAAATACGAAATAGGCCTATATTAGTTATAAGTTTATTGAACAAAAACCAGGAATTACCAAAAATTATATAAACAACATTAATCATAGAAGAAGGGTACAAAAACAAAAACATCAAAAATAATTTGAAAGAAAATAGTCATTAATGTTATTTATCAAAAAAATCATTTGCCAATTGCACCTCATATAGTTTTACGTAAGTTAGCAGATAAACTTACAGTTCTGTAAAACCAAAAACAGTAAATATATTTTGGGTCATAATTAAATTGACCTTCTATGCACAATGCTAGTTCCGTTAGTTACAGCCATAGTCATATGAACCAGTTCTGAGCACTTTACCAATTCAAAATGACGAGCGACTTAACACGTCAGGACCACCATCGAGTCATAAAAATTTGGTGATAATACCCGCCCAAAGCACCGAAAAGGTTAATACAATTAAGTTAATGAATAATAATTTTCTTTTTTCAAATATTTCCTCCTCGCCTGAAAATTTTGGCGCCTTTACTATCCTGGCGCCTGTGTGCGCCATACACGTTGCACACTGTGTCGGCGCGTCACTGATCATCACTCGGAACTTTATCTAAAGTGACAGGAGACTATGTGTAACGTTTACAATTATATTAGAGGCAAAAATGATAAAGGCGAAATCAGATCGCAAAGCCAGTAAGACTATGTAGACAAATTATAGTAGAGTACTAAGTAAAATTGTAAGTAAAATTATAAATAAAGGACCTAAACGTCACAGAAAATGGGAAGCGAACGGGAAAATTGACAAATTTACGTGTGACGTAGTCCGTCGAGTAGTGTACAACAGAGGTGTATGCCCGACAGTGGCCGATATTGTAATTAAACTTCACAGAGATTGCGATTTCCATATAAAGAAACGACGCTAAGAATGTTACTAAAGAAACCGGGATTTCGTTTTCGCGTTCTTAAGAAGAGACGTGTGATAAGGAAGTCACACAGAATAATAGCATGGAGATTCCGTTAGGATAGATTGTCTGAAAGCCACGAGATATAAGAACATTTTTAGACGAGCCCTGGTCAGACACGCATGACGTTGTTAAGGACGGATAGGATGAAGGAAACTGTGGTGCCGCACGCAGGAAGTTATGAGAGGTGGGTTCCTAGTTGGCTGTACCTATCTTAAAAAAAGACTTTGATGACGCTAAAGCCGATTCCCACGATGAAACGAATTCTGACGTTTTTGAGAAAGGGTTCAAAAATATGTTGTTAAAGAATCTCTCGGCAAACAAAAAATAAGCTATGGTTTTGGATATCTGTCGTAATGGAAAACAACAATTTAAAAATCTCTGATCCGTTTTCCATTACATCTGTGCTGATGCAAAATATTAAAAAGTTTTATATTAAGAGAGAGTTCATTATTGATGAAATTGCGCAACAATACGGCTAAGAAATATTAAGATTGCCTCCATACCATTGGAATCCCATCAAGCAGATATAGGCGCTTACCAGAAATGATGAGAAAACGGAATGTCACTAAAAAAAATAAATTCTAGTCAGATTTTTTATGAATGTTTACTTGCAATAGACTCAAATTTTGGGGGAAAATGTGTCAGACATTCTTCGTCAATAGAAGCGGAGTATATGCAAAGGGATATGGAAAACGAAAATAATAGATCACTTGCTTGAAATATGGAAATCAGTAACAGGAGGAAACTAAGGCAAGTGTGTATAAAACATTGACATTAGGAAGATAAAAAGAGGTTATGGAAAGGTACCAAAGTTTTTCTTGTATTAAATGTATTATAAGTTCAAAATAGATTCCATTTATATTTTATTTGTTTATTTATAATTTAGCGTAGATATTCAAATGTGTAGTGACGAAGTGGCAAAGAATAAAGCAATATTTTTCTTACTAACTATGCAAGGAAGGGTAACAAACAATATTCGAAATATGAGAGACAGAGACACGACACATGCTTTACATGCGGTTACATGTAATTTCAGAGGCAGTTACACCGTGGAGGGGCGTACGGCATGGAACTGAAAATTCCTTTTAAATGCCGTCGTTATTCTTCAGAAGAAGCGTGCTACGACAGTGAAGTTACTTTAATTTGTTCTACATTGCTGGTAATTATCTATTTTTATCTTCACCGTCGTAGTCTCTAGTCTCGGTTGACTTACACTCCTTCTCTCATATGAATTATTCTCCAACATTTGTGATGTAGAAATCACTTCTGAAGACATGTACGCAATGTAAATCCTCCAATCTTGTTTCAAAGAAGAGCTGTGTGGCTTGGATTTCATTGTTGTTGCTCACTGTATTAATCGAAAAAATATTACTTTTGCTATTTAAAAAGTTGCAATTCCACATACTTTAGTATCCAGCAGACTTTCAAAGGCTAATAGCCAACATCTTAGAAAAATCTTAATCTTCTTCTAGGACGTTTTCTTTAACCGTCTTTAATTCTGCTACAGATTATTTTGTATTTATATACTTTAATGTTTATGTTCATATCTCTTAAAAACGTAAACTGTTATTACTCACTTGATATATTATGTAACTTCACTCTCAGAACTCGACTGACAACTGTCTGAAAGTTTACTTATGTAAAAGTTTCACAAGCACTGTTGAATCATGACTTACACTAGCTCTTCCAACTTGCAGGCAATGTCTTAAAAGTAGCTTGATTATTGGAAAATAAAATGAGGTTTAGTCATGTGTAATTATTAAGTTATTAAGTTTTATCTACTGTAGAGTTTCTTTCAGCTTCCTCGAATGAGATCGTCATGACTCTTTCGATTATTGCATTTTCGTTTTTAGATTCATATTGGATAAAGTGCCGCTCATCTTAAATAGGAATAAATAATGTGTGTGTGTGTGTGTGTGTGTGTGTATAAAATGGCTCTCTTCTTTTTGATTTAAATTAAAGCAGGTTGTCACATAGAGCTTCTAGACTAATTTGTATGGTACAGAGTTTACCTAGTAATTACCGTGTTACATTCGTTTAAAAAAATCTGGTGAAAATTATAATACATGATGTAGACAAGTTTTACTATACATGATGTAGACAAGGTTTACAATACATGATGTAGACAAGGCTTAAATGAACTGAAACGTTTTTTGTCTTTTTTTTGTTTGTAGAGGATATCTTTTGAATGCAGCAACAGCTGAAAAGTACGTTTCATGCTTGTCTAATACTGGACTGATTTTCTCGTCCTATTCTACAACCTTTCCTATAACGGTAGATTTCTACTTCTATCCTATCGCTGATAATAACCCCTTTAATAGTTAGTGTTCTTAATCGAAAGAATATCAGGCGGCACGTTTTGCGAATGTCGACAAGAGTTTGTAACGGCTAAACAATAGACAATATTTGGGATTCACTTTACTGAACTGACAAATCATGTCCGGATAGTCTATGAACAGGTTTACACATGTTTATAATATAGCAACATTGAACAGAAAGGAGATTCTGAAAACCTGAGCAGTATCTGTTTACGGGCAAAAAGGTTTGGTGAAGTGACGTTTGTTTATGTATGCGCATCTTGCGTGTGTGTATGAGTGGAATCGTGTGTGTGATAAAGAAATAAGTGATTGAATTTTACCCAAAAATAACCCACAAAACAAAGATAATACAACAACCAATGGCATATACAAAATTGAGTGCCAAGATTGCAATAAATGTTACATAGGACAAACAAAAAAACAACTGAAAAAACGTTATTTTGAACACTAAACGCATACAAAAAACCAGAAATATACAAATCTAATTTGGCCACATATGCAATAAATACTGGACACGAATTCCCAGACCAACATGACACTAATAAAACACATACCACACAAAGGCACCATAATGAACATTTGGGAAAATTTAAAGATATACAAACATAAAACACAAAACAAACTAATACCTGAACAAATACAAATCAATACAAAACATGACACAATTTTCAAAGCACTCAACATCGAAAACACAAAATACTAATACATACACCACAATCACACACAATAATACCAATTTAAAGCACCAGAAGCCAACAGGAAGCCACAATAACAACCAGTCAGCACACATGTACTTCACCAGACACAAAATCCGGAAGGCTGAGGATGGGTACACAATGGTACCCGAAACATGTTCCTAATAAGGAAAGAAATATCTTGAGGTAAATTCATTATAAAAATTAAATATAATATATATAATATAATTGTACATATGTATGATGATAATTATAAACAGTAATTAGCCCTGAATAACAATTTTATAAACAAACATGAAATTAAATACGAAAATGAACGTATTTATGTAAATTTGTAAACCTACACTAGCTTTTCAACGACAGTCATGGTTTTGAAGGTAAATAGAATAGAAAGACTGTAGATGTAGGTGTTACACCCTAGTGTAGATACTTGTAAATTAGGCTGTAGAGACGTATTACATGAGAAGAGGGATGGTAGTTACACAGAGGGATGGAATGAGGAACCTGAAAATGTTAAGGTGCAGTCTAGGCATAAACACATTTACATATCTTGTATTTATACATATAAATACCACCTGCAGACCAAAGTCAATAAAACAAATGACAAAGAGTAGACGAATTCGTGAAAAAGTAAATAATATTGAATCCATAACTAACATGATTCAATGTATAATAGGGTTTTAAAGTACACTCACGCGCTCATACGCGTTTGACATATGTTATGAATTACCGAATATCAGTAGGTAATAATTTGCATCCGTTGTCTTGTAGAATGATATAACACTTTAGTAAATATTAAAATTACAGTATTAGTTACTCCTATTTGTATATGTTAATGTGAATCTAATCAGGAGTGTTGAATTGGCCTTAAAAAAATTGTCGAATCCATGTGTGTTTATGTGAAGTGGTAAAAGCAATTACCTTTACAATAACTATTACTTTTATGGAGCTTAGGAGGCATACACAAATGGAGTCACGTAATAACTGTGAGTTTAAATTATTAGGAATAGTAGACCTGTAATAGTGCATTAAGATGCAGTTGTTTTAATATTAACATTGAAGACTACATTATTTCCCACTTTTATAATAATAACAGTAATAACAATAAAAAAAACAAAAAAAAACAATGAATTATAATTATAATCATATCGTCAATTTCTGTATTAACAATGATAGACATTACATTATCGTTTCTTCCAGCAACCTTATTATTGTTTGTAATTGTGAGACCTTTCAAATAAAAATGCCAGTTACGTGTGTTGTCAATGCAGGCGGTGTTTAATGTCATAAATGCCTTCATCTTTTCACGTATAGTGTACAAATTAAACGATGAAAAGGATGTACAGGTAAAAAACAATTTAAATTGATAATTTACAGAGTACGAGTGTTGAGGGCGTTATGGAGCGTTATGTCCCCACCCTTTGCAAGGACAACAGACACACCGGGCTCTCCTTACGCGTACGCTATATAAAAAGAGGCTAAACTTAGAGAACTTCACTGCAGTTGCGATTTCAACTCTTCGCAGTTAACTCTTCCAGCACATTACCATGGATAGCAGATTTGTAAGTATCCTTATAGATAGTCACGTGCTATTTAAAAATGTTCGACCCCTAGTAAGGGGGTTAGTCTTTCAGTTTAATATTAAATTAAAATAGGGGTGTTTATAGCCTTCATATTTTGAAACAGCATGTTATCGATTCTGATGTATTTAACAGCATCTACATTTGTACATATGTTTTATACGGACATGCACTCTGCCCACGAATACCATTCTACTATACTGAATGCAGCGCTAATGACAGTAATAATGATTTGGAGTAACACACGCACACGCACGCGCGCGCGCGCACACACACACGCACACACACACACACACACACACACACACACAGTTACCGGTTTGAGAGGTTAACTCAAATTATATTTCTCTTTTAATATTCATCCTTACTTATTTATACTTTACTTAATATTCATAAATTAACAATTCCAAAAAATTAGCAGAATGTAATTACAATAATTAACATATTTTACAAAAATTAATATGGATATTATGGTAGTGTATACAAACTTACGGAAGCAAATTTTGCTTGTATAAATATAGAGCGCATAGTAAATCAGTCTACTTGAGTATCTGCTTGCTTTATTTTTAATATCTATTAATTTTATTAATTAATAATTTGCATTACAATAAACGCATACAGCATTCTGTATTATACAAAGATAATTTGTTGTTCGAAATATGGGTGTTCGTATAAATAATATATGAATGTATGAATGTGTGTGTGTTAAACGTATATAAGCAGCATACGTACACCACATTTACACAATTTACACATTTTCATCTTCACTAATGTAAACATTCTATTCTACATGTTGATGCGTGTTTCCGTGACCGATGATGGAAATCACAAATTCTAAAACACACACACACACACACACACACACACACACACACACACACACACACACACACACACACACACACACACACACTCATGTTAATGCTTCTATTGTGTGTTGGTGTTTTGACAATGGAATATGTAGGCTAATGTCCAGGTACTAGAAGATCTGTTTAAAATATTACAATACTCTCACCAGTAATATGTCAGTTTTGGTAGGAAAAGAGAGTCTGATATTGTAAATGAATATTTGCACAGAGTAAAAGAATAAATTTCCTTGAAATTCCGAAATTCCGTGACTGAGAAACCAGTCATCCCCTCGTGCACTGTAGTTACTCGTGTTGTCGGGGCTTCACAGCCTTCGCGGCAGCGCACGTCAGCAGACACAACTCAACGTTTCACAACAAATTAGTTTCATTATTCTCTGTAACTACAGCAGTAGTGAGGTACTCATTTAAAAGTAATTACACGCCTTTTTATATCCGCAAGTTAAGCTCGAAGTTGTTTGTTGTAATTGTAAGAAGAAACAGCTGACTCGTAACACCCGATCATCAGTTTTTCTTTACGTTTATTCAAATTGAAAGAAATCACCTTTATTTGAATAAGTCCTTACGTTTTTTAATTTTAAATTATATCTACTCCTGCTCTTCAATAAAAGTTTACCGAGTTTCTGGTTTGTAACATGAGTATTATGACTGAAAAAGTATAGTGCTAACAGGTATCTTTTGTTAGTCATCTCCCAGTCCTATTTATGAGTTAACGTAAAGGACTACATAACTGTAACACAGCTATTGAAGTGAAAATGAAAATTATACAGGTCCTTGCCTAACGTTTTAACTTGCAAGAAATTTTGATAATTAATTTGCATTCGAGATAACACGTGCCATTCTAATACGGACAATTGCCATTCGGACAATAGTAGTTTAAATTAATTAAAATTGTATTCTATTTTGATACATGTAAACGGACAATGTTACATCAGCTGAAAGTATGGAAACTTAACTACAGTGATGTTTTACATTATATTACGCTCTATTTAGCTTACATTACATGTGTTTTTATAATATGTTATTTTATCTTTTTTTCTTTGAGTGCCATGCATAAATCGAAAGTAGATTTCCTTCTGCACATAGCCAGGTAGCCTATACTCTTTCACAGCTTAGTAGAATGGTATTGCGGTAACAGTACTACTAGGTGGTTTGTCTCGCCTCCAGTAATAGGAAAACTATGTCTAAAATCATGATTTGACTGGTTCGATAATATACCGCGAGCCCTCGACAACCGGTCGATGGAGAAGCTAACACTTACCAGATTATTCCCTAAAAATTTATATAGACTAAACTAGCTCTAAAACGATAATGCATTACGATACTAAACACAGATACATTAAAAGTACTGACATTGTAGTCTACTGCCTATTGTGTACATTGCTTATCGGGCTCTACCTTGCAATTAGAGTATGTAAAAATATAATTTTTAAAATAAATTTGAAAACCTCTAAGAACATTTAAATTTCCCAAAATTTTCAAGTCACAAAACTTTTAAATCAGATAAATGGCTGTCACATTGGTTTTTTGCAAAGGCTGTTCGTATTCGGTTCTCAGAAGGGGGCAGTATATTTTCTTTTGTTTTGCAAAATACACTTGAAAGTTTGGTCTCTTCGCATCACATAAGATGAAGTAATAAATGTATAGCCTGGTTCAGACGTCAGCGTTAAACAACAATGTGAACAGCGGGTAAGAAAGTAGTCGCGTAAAATGCAAACGAGAACAACCGGAATTTGATATCTGACATTTAGATCCAGCAATACTAGACGTTAACCTATAATTTTAAAACATTTATTAATTATGAATGCGTCAAAGAAAACAGACGAAGGTGTGTGAGTGGATAATTTGTTTCGCTTCTCGCTTTCATCTTTCATAATGATTCTTACACAAGATACTTCCTACTCACATTCTTTGTCAATGATAACAATGGAGAAGTATCAAAAGAAAACTGACAGACAATCACTAATGCACGCAACTAGGTGAATACTGAATAATATGAAAATAAATAAAGACAAGTATACGACTGCACACATCAACATTGTCTCCCACGTGCTCAGACCGAGTATAGACCTACTCTGTAAGTAAATTGTTCTTTCACGGATTAAATGTTTATGGTGTACAACCTGTATTTTATAAACTGACATCATATCAACAGACCAAGCTGCGTAAATTGAAAGTTAGATACAAACATAGTAGCTAGGTGTTACAGTAACTAGGTCACATCCCTCAAAAGCAATGTAGGCCTATGTGGCGGCAAATACTAAAAGTCGACAAAAGGCAGAAATATTTTAATATTTTCCAAGATTTTTGGAAGAATAGCAAGTCTCTTGTTTAACCGCGAAATTATTTCTGATTATTCAAGTATTACATCTGTCCCTAAGAATACCATTGTTTAATCGAGTAAATAGCCACCCACAATGTCCTCTTACTTTACGAAACCAGAACTACTGCAATGCCAAGTAGTAACGCGTACGCGCGCGGGAAAACATGTTAATTTTTTTAATGATGCTATCACGAATGTTTATTTATATAAAACTATCGTCTTAATTGTAGCCCTACAATCGTTTATATGAAGCTTTTATAGGCGACAGAATGTTTTTTAAATTTAATAATGGTTGTATTTTACGTATTTCGTGCGAAATTCGTATTTTTTTTTCTTTCTTTCTATATAACACAGATCAGTGTACAACAAGCTTGACGTTTGTCTACATATCGATGTCAATTTTGTGAACTGTCATCGAAATGACGTTAATCAGATTCTTCAGATCGTAAACATGTTTGTAATACTCGTGTGCACTCATAAATACGAAGCATTAAAGTTAACATGTTTTGAACTAATCGGCAAATAATAATTATTTGTATTTTACGCTGTCATAACAGTAAACGAGAAACACTGGGAATACTGTGCGAAGCAATATACATGTTATAGACTATAAACTCTTTCCCTACAAACAAATAATAAAATCTTGTACTTTTTTATAGTTTCACATATCGTAGCATGTAACGCTTTATTCATCCATCTACTGTATTCACGTACTTAAATTGAATAGTTCTAACGACTGATTTGACTTTCAGCGCGACATAAAAGGTTTGCTCAACTGAAATACGTATATAGTATAGGCATCAGAGTCGGCGATATGACAGCTGGGTACTTTGTCGATGTCAGTGGACGATATTAATCTTGAAGCTATTGACTAATTCCGTTCTATTTATCTCGTGTACGATGTTAGGAGGGAACAGTACGACACACGCTGAATGAAAGCTTATTCTGCGTTGAAATTCGTGTTAATCGCATACAAGAACGAACAGGTGCTAATGATGTAGCAGGTTGCATAATTAGTAGGCGGGCCGGCTGTGGTCTCCTCCCGTCTTGTCACACAAACCAGCATGATATTTATATTGCCTTGTACACTAAGTAAACAGAACGCCAGCCAGCTTTCTACCGTCTGGCCAAATATCATATGTGACGACTCACGCTACCGGTTTATATAGATGGTATACTCTGCCGGCATCTGTTATTCAACACTCCTGTAATAGTGATCACTACGTTAATTCACACGCCAGTCGTCTGCAGCTAGACTATACGAGGCGTTTGTACAGACGTGTGTTTCGGCAAGATTCAGAAAAAAGGTAAGGGGTCGCGTTTCTAAAAACGTATGTGTTTTTCTTTTGCGTAGATAAACCATACGCTGCAGTACTGAGGAATCTCGGAAAATCCCAAATTGTTTCAATCAAGAAAAAATTATAAACTTCCTGTAAGATAAAAATAACTATAACCCCTTATTTAAAATGCTTACAAGCTATCCTTGTCAAAAAAAAAACGCTTGATATATGAGGATTAGTTATACTATAGCCTACATATGGCACACTACAAAACATATGGGTACTGTACCGCGATTATGTCACATTGTTCATTGAATAAACGTAGATTCTGTAGAAAACCCATTTTGTTTTCTTAGTTTATCGTAAGTCAGCTTTTAACGAATATGAACTAAAAAATTATCGGACAGCACTCTTGCAACCAATGTAAGTGTAAATTGCTGTATGTTTGCCGTACCGGGCAACCGGTACAGTTTTTTCTTAACACTTGACTTGATAAATCGGCTATGAAAGAATTTGATCTAACCTGTTGTTTGCTTGTTCGTGGCACTAAAGAGTCAAAGAAACTCATCTGATTAATGTTCCATGAAAATATGTAAATTAGAAAGAACGGTATTATCACAAATTACTGTGGAGGCAATAAAAATTCTAATGCGGATGACAAGAGATTATCCTCTACGAAATCCGTGTTTTGCCGTAAATAAAAAAGTGAAATTTATGTGTGTTCAAAGTTAATGTTTTACAGTGTATATAAAAATTCAAAGAAATTTTTATCATTACGACTACGCTAAATTAACTACAAATAGAGGCACAAATCGCGTTTTAACAAGTAACTCTTACTTTCAAGCATTTCAGCAAGGCTTGCGTTAGCCTGGGATCAATAAACTATATGATGCCAGACAACGAAATGGGCATAAAATTTCATGTAACTGTTACTGTAGCGTTTATGTTTAACGGGTAACTTGTCTAAATAATGATTCTTTAAAGTTTAAAGCTGCATGCCTCTAGAAATACAGCAAACCTACAGCATGTTCTTCCCTTCCAGTGTCAATATGTTACTCCTGTAAGTCACACAGAAAAAAACATCGTTAACGGATAATTTTACGTTGACGAATTACATAATACATTTAACATTATGACTGTTAAGAGAGAACGAGGGGGAGGAAGGAGTGTTATCTATGTTCGAAATATAATAGGAGTGTGTACAGGCCTATACTCGTTATTCGTTACCTGTATTATAGAACAAACCGTGGGGTTCCGTCACGTGATTAATGTCTAGTTTGATCCGGACTATAAATATGTAAACATTCTAGGCCTATGAATGGTGTTTGTTTTGTTTTTGATGGTCGGTAGAAACGTTTAACTATTTGTTCAGTGCCATGTGAACAATTATTTTAGTGTTGCAAATATCACGCCTAGCCTATCATGCCATTTGTAACAATAAATTATTATTCTCCTAGACGGTATTGGGTATTACAGCTTAATAAACGATAAATTACAAAGAGTTTACATGTGTTTACGTATTCTCGTCAGTCAGTTACGTTACTGAATGACAGTCATATGTGTGTACTTGTACTTACTCGCAGAACTTGGGATATACATTTATCTCATGACTTTTGTCCACGCAATTAACGACCGTAATGGTACAAGGTAGCGGTGGGAAAGAATCGATGAGTCAATAATTATCGATGATATTGATACAGTGAAGATAATATCGTTACTATAAGCCTACATAAGTTAAATCGAAGCTAGATATAATTTCACAAACACTAAATTCCGTTAATATAGGTAAAGCGATATAGGCCTAACTGTATTTCAAAATATTGATACTGCTTTTGATACCGGTGATCTCTAATGTCAATGCCCGGTATTTTTGATAACATGAAAGTTAATTGTATGACTTCAGAAATCCAAATCAAATGAAAGTGGAATATGGAAATCTACATGTATATCTGCTGTATAACTTAGGATCGGAATATAACAATTCATTTACGGGATATTTATAAAACTTAAAGATACATTACATAAATACACAAAAAACAAATAAATTAAGGCATATACTAAAATGCACATTATTATATAATTATATAAATTTTCCATCAAGATGTTATTCTTACTTGAAACATGTTTCAAGCATCGAACATTATGCTCATCGTCAGGCATGTCGATTCGCTGCCTGGTGAAGTATTTGTGTTTGGTGAATACATACACGGGCAGAAAATCATAATGGTTGATGATGGGCACACTGCCTCATGGTCCAAGTATTCCTTGTTCTGCTATATCTCATGCAAGACAACATCTTGATCGAACATATAGATAAAGTTCATACACATCAAGGATAGAAATGGTACCAATTTCTTTTAAAGCATCGAAATATGTAAAATTTGTACACATATATACTTAAGAGACTTGTTAAGCGTTACATAAGTTTGTTCATTGTATAAATAAAGCATACTCACTTAACCAGGTCTTCTTAAAGGCTATGCAAGTTTGATTTAAAGTTTTTAGAAACTGTGATAATCGTTCAGTTACAGAACTTAACAAATTCAGTGTGTGTGTTTGTAATAGTTTAGTAGCTGACCAGTGTAATTATTACTGAATGACACGCACGTTCACAATCAATTTGGCGGTATTTTAAACGAAACATGTTGTTGTTTTCAGGTATTGTTGGTTGCAGCAGCTTGCCTGTCTGTAGCGTATGCACAGTACAATCCTTACTACCGACCAGGACCTGTACCTGGCACGTTTGTACCTATCGTCTCGCAAAACTTCGATATTAACCCCGACGGCTCCTACACATTCAGGTAATTTTACTTATTTACGTAAAACATCATTACTGTGATTAGAGAGACGCATGTCCACAGTGTTAGGTTTTACTGTATTACATTATCAGATTTCAAGCTAACGTTATTTATACTAGCGAATTCAAAAGTCACAACCAACTCATTACCTGAAATATTATTCACTATGTAAGTGAATCAAAGAAACACTTACAAATCATTACTCACAGGTTCTTACGTGTATCGAATTTTAGGTGCCTCACTGCGTAACTATGAAGTACAAAAACTTTATTTTTAATTTCCCAATATAAACATTTTGTATTTCTTTTTCCAAGTGCTTTTTTTTGACAATGAGCCTGTAAAATTAAATTACTAAAAATATACCAAAATTTTGTTGATTTTTTTTATTTTTAAAGTAATTACTACCTAGTTACTTTACGGGAATTATTTTACCCTAGTTGGGGATTAATTAAAAAACAAACACTTCCCGTTCATAAAAGAAGGAATTCTCAGTTGCAGTGGATTCTGCTCGTGAGTTCTGGTAAACGAATTAATCTAAAATACGGGTTTATTAAACAGTTATAGGTCTGGAGACGGAAGTGCACGGGATGAGTCTGGGGCAGTGAAATACGCAGGCACTGCTGGAGAAGCTCTTGGAGGTAACTGAAATTTTGATCATAGTAATTATTGTTTTGTCTGTGTATATTTAGTGGTACTCCAATTTAATTTCAAACTATATAAGGAATTGATGCTAAGTCTAGGACGCAGTCTAACGTTTCCGTGAATAAGTCAGCATGCGCATTATAACGATAAAGAGAAGTTGATATAATTTTAGTACAGCTTACTGCCTACTATTCATAGACAGTAACCATTAGACAACCACTTAGCATATATTTTTGTATAACATGAAGCACTGCGTCAGACTTAGATATGTTTTATGAGAAAGTATCGTAATCAGTGCGAGTAGACTAGAGTACCTACTTCGCTTTTATAAATTTCGTCTTGCGGATTTTAACTTAAAGATTGCTGGTTTAAGAATTTTCTCAATTTTCTCGTATAACTTTCGTTAAAAGAGTGCCTACTGCTTAAAAGAAGTTTTCTAGGCTAAAAGATGTTAATCTAAATGTTTTTGTATACTGTTAAAAATAATACAGTATATAAAAAACACAACGCAGAAATAACACGGTTTCGTGAAATCACTTCTGTTGTCAATGATCTAAAAGTCACTTTCCCTAGTATGCGGTCTCAAATTCTATAAAATAACAGTGTCTATTAAGTATATTAAGTATTGTCAATAAGTTATACAAATCATTTAACATTTGTAAGCTGTAATTATCAAGATGGTATACGCTAGAAATTCACAAATGTGTACTCTTAATTTCAGTTCAAGGATCATACGCTTACAATTCACCGGAAGGGGGAGTTCAAGTTAATTATGTGGCCGACGAAAATGGTTTCCAACCATCCGGAAACACCGTCCATCCTGCTATCCAAAAGGCAGTAGCTCAGCAAGTAGCCGAGGCAGCAGGAAAGCCGGGAGTAGTACCTGGAGTTTATCCTGGAGTCTATCCTTACAGAAACTACTGATAAAATGGAATTACACGATCGGTTATTTGTTGTATATAATATATAAATAGGCGAAATATAATATGTTATAGGGAATTATCATACATTAAGACAAAAATTTGTTAATAAGCTTTCTCGGAAGTTCTGTGTCGTTTAATGAGTTTCAACCAGAAACTCGTTTGCTCAGTTGGAGTACAAAGTATGTGTAAACGACCGTGTATTTCTGAATAGAAGTGGACCAAACGTTTTCTTGTCATAACTTGGGGGAGAGCTTGTTTAATCTAAATGGCGTGGTCGTTTAAAACGAGAGTTACGCCAGACAGGAATACACTATGGTTTTGTGAATGTGTCTTTTTAGATTTGTAGTAAATAACGTTTTATATTTTTGTACTGCTGCAAATAAAGTATACTGATTAGTATTTGGTGTTTTCTACTTGATCCATCATCTTATTACAGTTTACCTCGTCATCGTGATGATATTGTCATATCGTAATAGCTTTGTCTCGCTGTTTTCTTCAGAACATATCATAAAACTGTTACAACAGAGTTATAATTTTATTAAAATAGTTTTACTTTAAACTACTTACTATTCTTAAGCCTTCTGATGTGGTTAGAATTTCAGCTATACAATAGCTGCTATCCACTAGAAAATCAATTCTTCAGATTTAGTTTCGGAGCTTACACAGAAAAGGAATCTCCTGGTTGTGGACGTTTCACCGTAGGCTATAACTCTACTTCCACAACCACATAGAACACATTTTTAGGGTTGACTCACTGAGGTTCTTTCCTCCTCCTCTTAATGAGAGGCCCCGTTTTCATTTGGTAATATTATAGAATCTGACAAGCAGGTACTAATTTGGAGCCAGATGTATCCTAGTCTCTTATTGCGAGTTATTACTTACCTTTATTAATAACGATGATAACAACAGACTGTTGACATTAGTAACTAGTATTAATAAGTAGGCCGTTTAGTGGCATTTGAAAACGACCTTTCAATTCTCACAGGTCTGAACCACTATACATTAATTCAATCGCGTTAATATTTTGTGTTGTATACATTGCATAATAATAATAATAATAATTATTATTATGTATTGTAATTTTATAAGAATACGATTATTTTTTAGTAGTTATTATAGTAATTATTCTAATTATACGCTTTTTTGTATAATGTATGCCATTGACTATACGTTTTGTTGTACGTTGAAACATTAAAAAAAAAAGCTGTGCACACACCGAACAAATGCACACATTAGATCTTATTATTATAGGTTAATCGGACAAAAAGGAGGTATTAAGAGAATGGAATATGAACGTTTGAAAAAAATTCAAATATTTAAGAAAACTATATAGAATATTGAAACTTTCAACTTGTGAAACTTACTTGTCTTTTCTTTTCGTACGCGTTTCGGCGTGGTGTTCGCCTTCGTCAGCTTTGAGACAGACTGCCAAGGAACAAATATAAATACATTACTAGGAACGGTAGTTGTACTTTGTACTACACAAGTCTGTTCATCATTATCTCATGTTCGTCAAAGCTGACGAAGGCGAACACCACGCCGAAACGCGTACGAGAAGAAAAGACAAGTAAGTTTCACAAGTTGAAAGTTTCAATAGTCTATATAGTGTAGTGCTGTGAAAAAAGATGATGAACAATCAAAACAACTATTTAATAAAAGTTTAATTTAATTTAATTTTTGATGTAAAGTATACAGCGTTGTACAGAACTTAAATATCTGTTAAATAGTTATTAAATGATCCCTTGAAGCAAATAAATAGTTAAAACAAAACTATCATAAAATTTTAGTGCCCTGTGCTTGCCTAGATTTTAGATAACACACCGTTTCTTGCTAACTCAATCAGAGTTTGCAAGACTGTAAGTCAGTTAACATTTTTATGTGTCTGAGAAAAACAAATTGAACAGACTTGTGTAGTACAAAGTACAAGAACCGTTCCTAGTAATGTATTTATATTTGTTCCTTGCAACAAAAGTATATTGTATTCAAAAGGTTATTAATAATGTTTACGCACGTACACGCGCGCGCGCACCCTCCCCCACACACATACTATAACAGGCAAAATAGTTAGCAAGTCTTCACGTGTTACATTTGGTGTAATCACAGGTTAGGATTTGTGTTAATAGTATCAATATAGTTAACTGCGATTTAGGCACTTTTAAGTGCTTAACGAAACATGCGTAAAATATTAGGCGTTTTATGCTAGTTTTTTCATTAAACAGAATTCATTTCTCTGTATTCCATGATCTTGATTTTCGATCATTATCTCATGTTTATCTAACTTGAGGATTCAACGAAGCATACGGTTGCTCGTTTTTTAAACTGAAGATGAGATACTCATCAAAAGGCCATATTCTGAAAATACAATTGAAAGTAATTCTTTTTAGTGGACAATTGTTTGGTGAGGTTGCAATTAGAAGCCTGTTACCATGTAAATCAGATTGTTATGAGGGCATTCTTGAGGCATTTTTACTTATTTTTGCTACCGACAGACGATGGACAGGACACCTTAGACTTATGTTTCAATATTTCCATAAAATTTTTGAAATCCTTAATTGATTTGATGTTACATTTAGAGTAAAGGGTGATATAATAACTAAATTTATTTATTTAGTTTAGTTTAGTGATCTAAACTAAATAACCAACCAAAATTTAACTGATTGGCTTAAGGTAATCAGGTCGAAAGCGTACTGATAGTACTCTGGTCGTAGCGAGTTTTAGTTTGTAATGTAATACTAAACTGAAAATAACATAGGCCGTTTTTACGGTTTTCACCATTTTTAGATAAGTGAAAATAACAGTGTAAGCATCCATTTACACTGAAGCATAAATTATAATTTAGTAGTTAGTAATAAGACTACTATTAGACGTGTCCGTTATTTTTCTCTGTGTAATCGTGCTCAAAGCGATTTATCTGCTTATACTCGCGGTGTTCGTACGTGCGCGCGCGTGTGTGAATTTAAACGTAAATATTTTTTAACGCAAGCATTAAAATACTTTAAAAAGTATTACGATATTTATTATAAGCTATTATCAAAAGCACTCAACTACTGACCGATATGTAAGCACTTAAAATTTGATTGCAATCGATATAGGTCAATGTTTTCGTGTCTCGTTAAGTACACTATGCGAACCTTACGTGTCAGCGATTTTGCTGAACATGAAGAATCCTCGATGGCCTGGTTCAGTACTGTTGTACGGCTAGCATGACTGGAATTACTCAGAAGAGAAATTGCTGGAAATTTAGTTCATGTACAAGTGGTAATGACCACAGCAATGCGCTTGGCCCTCATACATGCTAAAATATTAGAGAATTACAATTACAATTATTACAATTTGGAGAATTGTGCTAAAATTAAAAAAACGTAAGGTTTAAGGTTAGTCTTTTACTTTAGTTTGAATCTTCGGATTTAACGTTTCACTAGAATGAAACGTCTTACAGTCCCTTTTCGAACTCCTTCGGTAACAGGGGTGGTCCGCCGGGCTATATCTACAAAAGAAACAAATGTCTCTTATCCAGCCTATCAAGCACAGCGTAAACAAACTGCGCGTACAATACGTGCAGCAGTGCCAGCCCAAAATCCCCACAGCTGGTAAAGTAAACGCAAGCTAAACAATTCTCATGGATTAATTTCAATTAAACAGTAATATAGTATAGGCAATAATAGTTTATGGTCCAGAAGTGTGGAGTTAATTTTAAAGAAACAAAGACATATTAAGAGCGGTTGAAATAGATTACTGTAGGAAAAGGTGTAATTTACCGAGATCAGACATGGTTAGAAACGATGGCAAGCTGGAGTAGGCGTAGGTGTAACAGAATCCATCGAGCTAAAGCAATTCAAATGGTTTGGCTACCAAGGTAGAATGCCGGAAACAAGATGGCACACAAAAATATGGAAATAGGCACCTACAGTAAGAGGTGAACTAGGATAAACCGAAACTGTCATGGTACAGAAACTGGTATGAGCAACAGTGGCCTCCAAATCGCAGACCGCGAGGATAGAATACGGTGCATGCTGAAATGCGGTAGGCGTCTGCAGATATAAAATAAACAGCATAGTATGTAATGTATATAAAACAAAATAAATTTCAGTTGTCTTAAAGGTAATTTTAGTTGATAAAAATTAGTTGAATTAAATTGTATCAGATTCATTTTAGTTAGGATACACGTTAACAAAATAAACTGTACTTTTCTGAAGGGCCTGACGTTGTTGGTAGAAGAGCGAGGAGGACGCCCGTCATCGTAAAGTTGGCAATCATTGTTCTTGAACAAAGAAACTAAAGATACACAGATTTAAACAGTTTCTTCACGCCATTACCACCGACAAATTAAACATACGTAGAATAAAGCCCTCAAACATGGTCCTAGGTTCAATTCCTCTTTACTGACCACGGATGGAAATTTCGTTGATATGGCTCAGATTTAATGATGATTATGAAAGATAAGAATGTGACAGAGTTTTCCGCTGAAGAAAAATTAAAACTCAAGAGTGACAATTACATGCACTTCATTTGGTTAACGCATAAACGAGTCCTTCCTGTATGCCAGAAAGCATCCGCGTCTGACTGGCCATGACGTATTAGTTAATGATAATAGTATTTATAAGAACTGTTATTTCTGAAGCACAAACATACAATGGTAGGCCTAACAGATTTCGCGTACAAACTGCAGTAGGCCTACCACTGCAATACGCGTATATGACCGATCAAACAATCAAGCTTTATAACATAAAATGTTTTTCCCATTAAAAAAACTTCAGCTTCAAATATTACAGACAATATGGATGTTGACGTAAAACAAATAAGGCAATAGAGTCATCTTCAAATTCTACAAGAAACAAGTCGTCCCGCCCACAGGTAGTCTAGGAGTTAATTAACCAAAGTTGGAAATGACGATTTGCTAAACCAATTACGACATGTTAGATTTTTTCCCTCTTTAAACAGTAGAGTAGTTTGCCGGCCTTGACATAATTAAAAAATCCTAAAATTATCTGAATACTGATTTGTTAAGTTTTAAAAAGCTACTAGCGTGTATAAATACTCATAATTTGGCTTAATAAACTAAAGCAACCATCCTGATAGATGTGGTTGAGTGTATTGTTACACAAATCTAAACCACGAACGACTCTCCGATAAGAAGAAGAATACGTTTCTAAAATGTATGTGTTAAAAGAGAAAGAAGTTTGTAGCGTGAATATAAGAGTTAGTACTTGGGAAGATACTGAAATTGAGAAGACTTATACGGACAATTTTTTTAAACAGGACATTTTTATGCTGTCTGCTTTTTTTAAGCAGGAGGAAGAGGACAGATAACGTTTCAGAAAAGTAGGGTCAGAATAGGATTGCTTAAAACAGTCTTGCAAGGCTCAGTAGAAAGAGAAACAACATGTCGGTGGAGGCAGAAGTAGTTAATTTTTAATACACATGGGAGCGGAAGATACCGCCCTAAATAAACAGGAAACCGACTAGACCGCAGGATGAATTGACGACGTCATGTCATATCGATGACAATGGTGACGATTCTGTGTAACACTTATGCTACCACCAAATGAAATGACTAACATCTCAAAATGATCTACATCGGGTGTCCTACCCTACTATCCTATACCCTATCCTACTACGTACATACACAGACAAGAATTTAGTCTAACATTTAGAATAAGTTGAAGTAATGAAATGCTGATAAAGTTAAGGAAGATCTTTACGCTAGGTTCATATTAAGCATACAGCTCTCAGAAGAAACAGGCTGTGTTGTAAGGATTTCAAAATTAACATTATCATAATCTGCATTGTTTTCTACCGATTTACCTTTACATTCTTCAACAATAGATTGCTGCTGCGGACTCCAAGTACGTTGCACAAGACGTCGTTGTACGGAGGATCTATCACACACACACACACACACACACACACACACACACACACACACACACACACACACACACACACACACACACACACACACACACACACACACACACACACACACACACACACACACACACACACACACACACACACACACACACACACACACACACACACACACACACACACACACACACACACAACAAAACGGTGATTTGTTAACGTTTTAGTAGAGAAGAAAGCAAAAGCCTTGAAAAACTTCAGTATAATACGATAGGAATCAAATGCAAATAATGACAATAGAATATTTTTATAATGTGTTCTCAGTCTATAGATAATAAAATATTTGTTGGAAAGATAACGTGGTCTTGGGAAAAACGTCAGTGAAGTGAAAAAATTTAACGTTACGTGCGTGGAATAAAACAATTAACAGCGCTTCGAAAGCAGCTCACAATGAACGTCACGCCTGACGGAGCAAAGAGGAAATGTGTATCTCGCAAAATCCGTGTATCATAATTGTTTTATAAGTGATTCATTCTCTTTGTTTATATTATAGTAATAGATAAGAACTGTATTCAGTGATTCAAAAGTGACACAATTTCTCTTAAATTCTCTCCAATTTCATCCTTATCTAAAACTATTAATTAATTTTGATTTTGAACAAATTAGTTATTGAGTCAGCAAAATCAAAGTTTACTTAAGTTCGATTTGCTTGTAACTCAGTCTTGCTCAAGAGCAGCGATTTTTGTACACTTCTGGCCCTTACCGGCCTTGAAATCAAGGACATTAGCAATTTTGTTATGGCTCTCTTGCCTAAATACAAACTAAAAATACAATTTTCAATTCAATTCATACAATATTTTTAAGCTTAATACGGCTTTTACTGACTTCTCAAAGGCATTCTAATGAGTTAAATGAAGTATGGTTTAGTGTATATTAAGAGAAGAAGGGTGTCTACATCAACTGGTAGAAAATATCAGAAGTCTATGTATACTTTGTGATTGAAACTTTAACAACAAATCAACTACCATAAATCATGTGGTTTAACAGACTTGTAACCTGTCTCCTTTGCTGTTTAATGACTTTAACCGGATTAATAGACTATTCTTAATAAGTTTAAAGAAAGTGGAAGCGATGTGTTAGTGGAAGCAATTAAACTGGAAAGAAACAGGAATATGTATATTTTATTATATGCCGACGTTTCTTATATGCGTCTCAAAAAACAGATTGGAGTTGTTGATTCGTAAAGTCAGTCAGATTCGTAGGGTTTACAATGTAGAGGTATCGAAAACGTTGGCATTCCAGAATGTGTATAAAGAAAAAGTAAACATTCTTAAGCACTAACCTCAATGAATTGAAGTTATTCTGAATACGACTTGAGTTTTGAATATAACTGAGACTAACAACTCACTATCACTCTATGTGTGTTACAAATGAAAGGCACATATGGGATGTGTAGGTTCACTATTTATTTTTCAGGTCTTGGGAAAACAAGAAGTTTTTTCAAAACGTAGACACAGTCACAGTAAATGGCAGAACTTTCACTGTAGTTTCAGAGGAGGTAAGCAGACAGACAACAGGAACTGGTTCACTCATAATTCATTACCTTGAATATTTGCACATAATCTGTTTTTACTTGAAATGGTGTTACGGATACGGCCAAACTAAATTACAGTGAATTATTGAAAAATTCTATGCAACAAGAATTCTAAGCAACCTGTTTCGATCATATCACTTTAAAACAGTGCATATATAACTTGAAAAATGAAAAGGAACGCGGAAATATAGCGAATTGAGGCAGGGGGTAGAGAAATTTGCTGAGGAACGGAGACTGAAGATAAAATGAACTTTACCTTTTCTTCTGAATAAGATGACAGAAGCTTGGTGGGTCAAGAGGACGTTGGAATCCCAACAAGCAATTTTCTAATACACGAAATGGTGAAGGATAAAAGTGAAGCAGGTACAAGACAGACGTAATAATTAAGTTACAACGGAAGAAGCCCTTTAATACAACACGACTTTACGCCATTTTGGCACAAAAGTAAATAAATAGTTACAAGTAAATAAGTTATAGTAAAAAATAAAACCATAAAATAGTTTTAGTAATTTTCACTCGTCAATTTATTAAAATTATAAATCCATGACAGCTGTTTCGGCAGCACAGTGCCTTCATCAGATGGTGTAAGCTGACTAATTTTCGTACAAACAATACAGAATATAAAATATAATACAAGTGTTGTATATTCTGTATTGTTTGTACGAAAATTAGTCAGCTTACACCATCTGATGAAGGCACTGTGCTGCCGAAACAGCTGTCATTGATTTATAATTTTAATAAATTGACGAGTGAAAATCACTAAAACTATTTTATGGTTTTATTTTTTACTATAATTTACAATGGATTTTCACCAAGTAAAGGCATCAAGCATTAATTATTTCAAGTAAATAAGTAAATAAAAGTAATTAATTAACAATTATTTTCGTAAGGAAATAATAAATATTGTAAATTACACGCGTCTTTAACAAACTGATCATTCTATAGGTTATGTATAATATGCGAACACTAAACTATGCCAGTGAGTCATCAGTAACACATTAAGTTGTATTTGTTTTATTATAGAAATACCTTATTTTTATGCAAACGGTAGTGTTGTTATTATTTGCATACAATGTACAACAGTAAAATATCGAACACTGAATACTACATATGATAGCACTGAAGTATATACCACTTTAGTAATTATAGCGATAAAGAGGCACGTCTATGTAAATACGTAATGCAGTAACTCTTTTGTACTCTAAAGTATTAAGGTTTATTAATTTTACTAATTTTTAGGATACTACCTGTCTTTAATTTGAAAAATTAAAACTTTCTTCGTGAAAAATTACTCTAGTTCTATTACGGAACACTTTTCAGCACGGTAAATGGGAACTTTATATTGCTCATCCCTTTTTTGACGTCTGTGCAAGTTTTAGAGTAAGTCACGGCAACTGTTCATATCACGCAAACGCTGTTTTACGAACCTTAGTATTTCAAATATATGCAGTAAAGATACAGAATAACTCTGCAGTCTTTAAGTAATGTCTAGTTTTTGACTGTTCGTTTACATTTTTAATAAATTTTAGTTGCATTTTTTTTGTAATTAAATCTTTAATTAAAGGCCTACTCGGTGATTTTCTTACCACGTCAGTGCCGAGTTTCTTTAGTACCAGTGCATGCGTGAGGTATGACATTCAGTGACGATTAACACGCATATCTGCACAGCTTGCCATCAGTGAGTGTAAGTTATATACTAAGTTTATAGAAAGTACTATCTATCCTCCATATGCCATCGTTTCGTCGCTTATTTTTTCCGAATTCCAATTATAAAAACTAATCCGAACAAATTCATTAAGCTCTTTGTTACTCATTCTTCTTTAGAAACATGCAGAGGATCGATACCACGCCACAAAGCATCAGTAAAGTTATTAAAAATATCGTTGACGACAATACATGGCGATACGGTACGGGCGCTGAACGGACACGGTGAACAATAATACGGTACTGCGACGGTCAAGTGTAGGTAGCCCAATGCGGTACTGCGACGGTCAAGTGTAGGTAGCCCAATACGGTACTGCGACGGTCAAGTGTAGGTAGCCCAATGCGGTACTGCGACGGTCAAGTGTAGGTGGCCCAATACGGTACTGCGACGGTCAAGTGTAGGTAGCCCAATACGGTACTGCGACGGTCAAGTGTAGGTAGCCCAATACGGTATTGCGACGGTCAAGTGTATGTAGCCCAATACGGTTCTGCGACAGTCAAGTGTAGGTAGCCCAATACGGTACTGCGACGGTCAAGTGTAGTACGGTTTTGCGACGGTCAAGTGTAGGTAGCCCAATACGGTACTGCGACGGTCAAGTGTAGGTAGCCCAATACGGTACTGCGACGGTCAAGTGTAGTACGGTTTTGCGACGGTCAAGTGTAGGTAGCCCAATACGGTACTGCGACGGTCAAGTGTAGGTGGCCCAATACGGTACTGCGACGGTCAAGTGTAGGTAGCCCAATACGGTACTGCGACGGTCAAGTGTAGGTAGCCCAATACGGTATTGCGACGGTCAAGTGTATGTAGCCCAATACGGTTCTGCGACAGTCAAGTGTAGGTAGCCCAATACGGTACTGCGACGGTCAAGTGTAGTACGGTTTTGCGACGGTCAAGTGTAGGTAGCCCAATTAAAATGACAGAAATAATATTACGTATCACTGACACTGACGAGGTTTTACAGAACAGTACGAATACGGCACTGACACGTCACGGGTATGTGTGATTAGACGTTAAAAGAATGACAAGCTTCGTCAGTGTAAAGTATGAAATCAATCAGTAAGTCACATGGGAATAATAATATTATGTATTCGAATGTTATAACAGGCAAATACGAACGTCTGCGTGGCACATCAGATGAAAATACGAATATGAGTAGACCAAACGCTGTCGACAAAATATATGCATCATGTAATTTTTACACGCAACGTACCGTTAAAATTATCCTAAGTGTAATCACATGCGCTCTTTCAAGTATCGTCTACCTAAAGTTTGAGCTATACCTCTCTGAGCAGCCTATAACCGTAATGTATGTACGTGTACACATAATGTTTGTACCCACGAGATATAGAGTATTGTATATAGGCTTACCGTGGGTTTTACCGGTCCGCAGAACCCTCAGTTTCATGCCAACACAGTCAACTAAGTAAAGGGAACAACTTCCTAGGTAGTATTAACACTGTCTGGTTTGCCATAATTTTGGTAGCAGGTATTGACCGTCTAAACTCACCTACCCTGATGACGTAAAACGCTGGTTCCAACGATGTCGAAAATATAGATTTTTGACATCTGAGAGAAATGTGAATCTATTATGTGAATTCAACATGTTCTGAATTAATTAAATAGAAGCTGACTAGGAAATACATTTTCCACTATAAGTCAGTATTGATTTTGCTTTTATGCTTGCTTAATCACTTATTTTATTGCGTGTTGTTTAAATACACTAATGCGAACGTTAATTTTGAATGAAGTTTACATGCTGTTAATAAATTTTAGAGATTTTTAAAGAATATTTTGCGTGAAAATAGAATTGAACAATTCATATATGGTAGTTATTATGTTATCTAAATCAAGTTATTTTTACAGTTGGTAAAAACAAACCAAGAGATTGTAATTACAGGCAGCCTATTGTCAGTCTAACACTATGAAGTTAACACCTTCACACAGCGCCCGCTCGTAATGCAACATAATTGAGTAATCTTTTGTTTACTATGCAACTAACATTATGAATAGTTAAACTATTGTTGGTTAGTTTTACCAGCCGCCATCAATCAGATAATGACTATCGCCTCCTCCTCATTGAGTCGTTATGATTATATACGTTGACTTCAATGCAGTTGTAAGCCAAAACAACATTACGTATACCTCGTCTGGTAGAAGCCATGAACACGTGTGTTGCCGTGATTGTAAAAATATTGAAACACTTCGGACACAGAATGCACGATCTAAATTATTATACCTTAAAATAACAGGAATTTATGTTTTTAATACTATAATTGTACTACGACAAAAATGTGACATAATCTGCAAGACAGAAAATTCATAGTAAAAAATATGCCGTACGACGTTATTCTTTCATAAAGAGAAATGCAGTCTACATAAACCGTATAAATATTGCAGGAAAATCCCGCATTTACAGGAAAATACGGTATTTATCCAGAATTTTTTTTTGTTATTTGAGACTTGTTCCGAGTGACAAGTTCCGGGCTGATCTGGGACAAGCCCCCTTAAGCCGAATGGAAGGATGTGAGGAGATGCAGGCCATTGCAGGCCGGAAGCGAAGAAGATGGAGGCACATTGGAGGTAGAGTAGTGCGTTTGTGTGTATTTGTGCGTAAATGTAGTGTGTAGCCATATAGGTAATGGAAGTGGCTGATGGAAGTACCATAAAGTTTATACAAGAGAGCGGCCAAGACAGGAACGAGTAACGCAGGTCGCCAAAGCTGGAGGGAGGCGATAGGGAGGCGTCAAGGTAGGCGGGGGACACAAAGAAGAGGGCTAAAGACTAGGTAAGTAGTTAGGGAAGATTTATATTGTTATGTGATCAGGAAGGATTGAAGGTGGAGCATGTTTGAAGATGGTAATCAAGTGTTTCTATTTCTAAGACGCTGGCGGCGAGGAGTTCTGGGAGGAGGTCCGTCGGCTATGGTAAAGAGGCAGTTTATGAGGAAGGAAGGTCTGCGGGTATTGCGGGTAGTTCTGTTGATGGAGGTGGCTATGGATTGTAGGAAAGTGCGTTGTTTTGCAGTTTGTATAAGAAGGAGTCGAGGTTTTAGAAGAGTTTGTTGAGTGCATACAGAGCGCTATTGGAGGTTTTGGTAAGGGGAGGTCTGCGGTAGATAAGTCGAAGGGCTCGCTGTTCGGTGATTCGGTAGGGTTTGAGGCGGGCGGGGTCGGCAGTGAGAAGTATGGGATGGGCGTATGTCATGATCGAGCGGATACAGGCTGTGTAAATACGGCTTAGTAGTCCGCTGGAGCAACGATCGTTGCTGCTGAGAGTTCTGAGAGAGCGGATTCGTTTGCAGGTTTGATTTGAGGTTCGTGTGATGTGAGATAGCCAGGTAAGTTTGGAGACAACCGTGACGCCAAGAAATTTGCAGACACGGTTCGGGATTACAGTTGATAGGCCTACGCGGACTGGGGATTTAAAGAAATGATTCATGTTGCGTCCTGTGGAACTGAAAACACAAATTTGGGCCTTGTCTGCGTTTACGGAGATTCGCTATGTGTTACAATAGTTTATGAAAGGTTTTATTAAACCTATCTGTAGTTTAGATAGGGCTTGCCAGTGAACTCCAGCGGAGACCCAGTAGGCAGTATCACCAGCATACTGGACGAGATCCGCTGAAGGATAAGCCAAATACTGTGGGGGGAGGGGTGTCTTTGGTAAATAAAATGTAGAGTAGCGGGCTAATGGCGGAGCCTGGGAGACACCGGGATTGAGTTGGAAAGGTGCCGAGAGACGCTGGCGGACTCGAACTTATACTGTGCGTCCATCCAAGAACTGGGAAAGCCATTTTATGATTGTAGAGAGGAAAAGACATCCGAGTATCTTGAAGCGGAGCCCACTGTAGCAGACGTTTATCCAGAAACTTGGGCCATGGTTTATCCAGAAAATTCAAAAATTCTTTATGTAGAATGTGGTGGCGGTGAATTTAAAAAAATGACAACATATGGATGAGACTTGTAGGGCAGTGGTTTTTTCATAAGTGGGGTCAGCGGACACTTATGAAAAAATAGAATATACCGTAATTTCCTCCGATTTCTTATGCTCTAAAATCTAAATTTTAGAATCTTAAAACAATTAGTAGAAGATACTAGTATTTTTTTTTTTTTTGGTCAAACTAATTGTAACTGTAAAGGTAATTTCAAACTAAATGTTTTAAATATGTCTTTTAATCATGTTGTATAGCATTTAGATGAAAGTACTGGCATTGTGAATAACGCAAATTTAATTGCTTTCATCCGCTACGATTATGAGAATAAATTACACGAGGATTTTCTTTTTGTTAACATCTACCATCACATACAACTTCAACAGCATTATTTACGGTTGTGAATAAGTTCATGGTTGGAAACGGTATTAATTGGAATAAATTTTTAGGTATTAGCAGTGTCGGAGCAAGATCGATGTGTGGAAGAAATAGTTGATTGATTACAATGATAAAAACTGTAGCACCACTTGTTGAGTGGGTTGATTGTTGTATCCACAGAGAAGCGTTAGCAACAAAGAAGATATCACCAGAACTGAAGAGCTGCCGTGATGTGGTAGTTCGGATTGTAAATTACATTAAATCGCGCCCTTTGAATGATCGCTTATTTGATATAATATGTGAAAAAATGGGGAGTGACCACAAGCGATTGTTGATCCACTGTGAAGTACGATGGGTTTCCGTGTTGAACAGATTATTTGAATTGAGGGATGAAGTAAAGCACTTTTTATTCGATTCCAACTTCGACCTTAAAGACAGGTTTCATGACTTTAGCTAGATTTTGAAGCTATCATACCTTGCTGATATCCTCAGTCATCCGAATGGACTCACTTTAGCCTGCAGAGATTTAGCATCACTATTTTCCTGGCTTGAGATAAAACCGAGAGGATGACAAAAAAAATAAAGCTGTGAATTCAGAGATTAGACTCTGAAATCTTCGAACATTTCCCTTCCATGCCAGATTTTGTCCAGACGTTAGGAGAAAATGTTCCAAAGGAGATCCTCAACGTTATTAAGTCTTGTTTGGAGCAACTGCAGTTGCAGCCAAAGGAATATTTTCAAGTAACGAATGATTGTGAGATGTGGATAAGGAATTCATTTGCTGATGGACTGTGAACTAACCTCTTACACTACAAGAAAAAGATCATTGGCAGAACTTTCAACTGACAGTTCATTAAAATGAAATTATGTAATGTAAGTTGACAGTTCAACTTACAGTTTTTGCAATTACAGCTAGCTGACGTTTGGTTATATGTAATGACTGACTATCCTGAACTCGCATAAAAAGCTTTGAAGTGTTTTATTGTGTTTCCCTCTACTTATTTGTGTGAAACCGCATTCTCCCAGCTCAGGTACTTGAAGTCAAAGTTACGAAATAAACTTGATGACGAGAGTGACTTAATATTGACATTGTCAGTATTGCATAAGCCAATAATGCAGAGCTAATTGTTCAAAAGCAGATTCATTGTTCATATTAAACTATGTTTGATATCATTAATATTATAATTTTTCAAATTAAGAGAATTTTGATCGTAATACATTTTACTTCGATATTCCTTAAGGAAATGGAAGTATGGTGATGGCAAAAAAAATCGTGTTCGAGATTACTGCAGATTCTGATTGTACTACACTCAAAACATGAAAAAAATCGTTTTTCGAAAAGTGTCTGTCTGTCTATCTCTGTGTGTGTGTGTGTGTGTGTCTGTAGATTTTTTTTCTATGGCAAACGATAACAGCCGCAAATTCAAACAGAATCAAATAATTTTTTGCACACAGTCCTGATTTGTAGAGTACTCACGACCTATTGTTTTTGGTGAAGATCGTTTGAGGGAAAACGGGTAGTTTACCAGCAACTGTGTTTTTATCAAGGGAATTTTTTTTTGGCAAACGATAACAGCCGCAAATTCAAACAGAATCAAATACTGTTTCGCATACAGCCCTGAATTATGGAGTTCTCAAGACCTATTGTTTTTGGTGAAGATCGGTTAAGGGAAAGGGGTAGTTTACCTGCAACGTTTTATGTTTTAACAAGGGTATTTTCTATGGCAAACGATAACAGCCGCAAATTAAAACAGAATCAAATAATTTTTTGCATACACCCCTAAAGTGTAGAGTTCTCAAGACTTATTGTTTTTGGTGAAGATCGGTTAAGGGAAAGGGGTAGTTTACCTGCAACGTTTTATGTTTTAACAAGGGTATTTTCTATGGCAAACGATAACAGCCGCAAATTCAAACAGAATCAAATACGTTTTTGCATACATCACTGAATTGTAGAGAACTAAACGCTTTTTGATTTTGGTGAAGATCGGTTAAGGGGAAGGGGTAGTTTACCTGCAACCTTTTACTTTTTAACAACAGTAAAGTACTTGAAAATTCATTTAAACTTTTTCAAACAATGGTAACTGTTAAAAATAAAATAATTTTGTTGCCAGGCAATAAAATTATAATTTTTTCATTTTAATGTAAATCATGTATGAGAGAAAATATATCGTTCGTGGCAGGCAAGCATATCTCAGTTATGTAATGTTTACGTTTCCATTTTATTATTATGACTACCGCAATAAAAAGGCAGGCAAGACACACACACACACACACACACACACACACACACACACACACACACACACACACACACACACACACACACACACACAATTCGCGTTATTTCTGGCCTCATTCATGTTTATTTTCTTACATTTGCACGCTTTTTAAATGGAAAGTGCCGAAACCCATACCAACATAACGCGTGCAAGCCGAAAAAGTGTCCAGCGTGGATAGCGTTTTGCTTCCTGTGGATCGCTGGGCAGTGTAACTGCACGTGTTTACAGAGGAACGATTCATAGACAGACTTTTCGTCTTTAGGGAATGAACCCTCTGCAAGATGCTGAGGGTCCATGAGTGACTTCGGAGCGCTCCTTCTTTTCCGCGTGTTTGTTCTGTGAAACGCACACTGTAGATTCGCAGCTTTACTCTAAGCAACGCTCAATAGGAAATGTTGAAAATTTTTGTCCACGGTGTATCCTCATACACACTAAACCTGCTCTGATGTTTTAATTACGGACATCATAATATTAAAACTTTGGAAACTTGAGCACTACTTAATGAAGATCAATCATTAACTTATACAAGCCATTAATTTTATGCATATTTTTTATATATATGTGTACAACGTTATCGGCAACAAAGAAGTAGTTTTTGTTAAAATTCCTTCCTGGGATATTTGGCCGTAGTCCAATGTTTTCTACAAAACCAGACGTTTCGGCAATGCCATCGACTTCCATCATCAGTGAAAATCGAGTGCGATAACGTGAGGTGGTATACGTTAGTGACCACAGTACTGTGGTTAAGGCTGAAGCAGTAAGTAGAAAGAAGTAGTTTCTGTGGTAATATTTCATTTCGAAAATGATTTTAAATATAAATCTTAGAATATGGAAGTCATGTATGGTTCTCCATACCGATATTTTACTAAAATATACGAGTTTATCATATTTACTGTTTGTTTTATTTCAGAACTCAGACGGTTGTAGCAACAGCAAATCGGTTGTAGGTTGTATACATGCAAATTTAATAAGCATTAAGAGGAGGGGATATACAAGAAATAGCTTCAGGAACGATGACGTTTAAAACGAACAGAACATGAAGCCACTAATTGGAATAATCAATTAATGTAGATATCAAAGGAGTGCACACAACTAAAGTAGAGGCGTTGAAGGGATTTGTTGCCTGTGGCGAGATGATCTGCGAGAAAACCAAGGCTAACTAACTCATCCGTAGTGAGATGGTGTTGCTCATGTACAAGTAAAAAATACATTTGTATAAATTTTTGTATTTTTTTGTTTGTTAAAAATACTTCTTGATAATTTAGAAAATTAAATTCGCTTATATTTTACATTAAATGTTATGGGTTAATATTAATAAACGAAATATGTTTTGGTAAGTAGTACGATTTTATATCTGATGTTATGTTGCTTGGAATTTAATAATATCAAAACGTTTTAAAATGATTATCGTTTTTAATCATTTTCAGCTGGTAGCTAAATATGTAAATTTACTCCTTCCTTAACGTATCGCCAGTGCTTTTAACTACTCCGCCATCAGTATTTTGAGTTTTGTTACCATTCATGCCACTTCTACGTAACTCTCGAGGTTTCTGTACCCACTGTCAATACTAACTGTATCGTGGTCTTTCAATGGGAGCTACATGTTAGTGGAATAATTGCGTATCTGTAATACTCTGTATGATTGTTGGCTATCAATCAACTTTTTTTGGAGGTAAACTTTAATGTCTTTTAACATTAATGTCTGTTTAATAGCTGTCTCAGAGTAACATGTATTATTGTTAGGAAAGTTTCACGATCTACAGATTTAAGCGATAGTACACTAAAGACCCAAACATTCTGTTTTCTGACCCCTTTCGACTTCACATATACACGCGAAAATCCTTTTGATTTCGCTCCACACCAAACTCGTTTACTCCGCATTACCGCAGTAGATACTTTACCAGAATTTTACCAAAGATTTATTTTATTCCGCTTTTATATGCTTTTTTAAGACGTTTTATTTATATATTTCTTTTGTTTGTGAACACTTGAGATCTAGAGAATAAGTTGATTCTGTTTCTCTGGCTATAGGTAGTCTAATGACTGCGATACCTCCTCACTGCTTAAGCATACCAGCAATCTGTAACAATTTTACTTATAAATGTTTCATTATATTTTATTCGTCTATAAAAACACATTTAGGAGTGTAAGATTAACTAATATGTCTATAGTTTCTGCGGGCATCGAACCAGAAGATAAGGCTAAAAGCGACTATCAAATGCACCCTTCGATAAATTAATAAATAGGCCGACACACATAATATTATATATTTGGCGCGCGCGTGTGTGCGCATGTGTGTTTTTTTTTTATAATATGAGCTTAATTGTTTAGTAGTTAATTAACTTTACTAACAGAAAATGAGGTAATTATTTCTAAAAATCAAATTCGTTACATGTTCTCATAATGCAAAATGTGTACAGCTTGTGAATTCTAGAAAACAGAACTGTGTGTAGGATGTAGTATGCTACAAGGCTGATGCCTAATGCACGCAAGTGCCGTGGCCTCATTTAAGCGAATCTTTAAAAAATTATTATTACGACGAGATCTTGTGGATAGAATTATTATTACGGATTTCTACTTTATTAGGCGTCTCAAATTTTGTGGTGTGTATAATTAAGTGACACAGTTTAATGTATACATCAAATTCACGGTTATTTTGAGATTACAGGAAAAGCCGATTAGCAACGAAGATTTTAAGGACGTGCTCCGAATAGAATTCTAATTCTTGCTACGAGTTGTAGAAAAGTTTTTATGGTGTATGCTGTCAAATTGAAATGCGGATAATATCATATGTTATATATATTTAAATGTATTAAAAGGGTAAATATAAAATCTATTAATTAGCATCTGAACATAAGAGTTGTTATTAACAACACCCTGAGATTCTTAATTATCTCTGGCGCCCAGCATGAAAAATTTAATATTTGTCGCCAACAACGTGGTGCAATTCCAAAAAATTAATATTTGACGCAACCAACGTGTGGCTTAATAAATAAGTTAAAGATAGAAAATTAATATTTGACGCCCAACTGGTGGAGCTTAATTTAGTAACTTAATAAACAGTTAATAAGCTTGGTAGAATGAAACGTGGTAGACAATAAATAAGATATATGTTAATGTAAGTAGATGTTAACTCGTAGTAAAAGTAGACAATTACACAATTATATAATTTACAAACTTATAATCATGCTGCGATACGACATCTAATTACCTTAGATTTAACTTTGACTCAAGTAAATTATCCTTCGATTATAATAGCCTAACTTATAAACAAATCTTACATCAGGCAGCCGCTTGGCAAGAAATATACAATACAATACAATACATAACAATATATTGTATATTGTATACAATACAGCACAATATACAGTCTGTCTGCAGGTTAAAAATATCTTTAAACCGAATCTCTTTTTGAATTGTTTTTTAACAACTGATGCATTCAGATTTCGTAAATTTCGTAAATGTAAATAGCTTGTTCATATTCAGGTTGAATCGCCAGTTAATTTGTTACTGCCATGGGACCTTTAGACGTAAAGAGAACCTCTAGAAGAGCCGCTAGTTTTCTCCTCGGTACACGAAGTAAAAACCTGTAAATAGAATAAGCTGTTACTGAACAACGGCAAGATAAATGTAAAGACCAGGAGATAGCATTAGGCTGACCACAAAATGGAACCTCTCCAAAAATTTAAATGTGTGAAGAAAACAAGGAAATATGTTTTTACTACTACTTTTGTTCAGAATTCTTCTGAATTAATCAATATAATTAATCAATATTAATCCGTCTTCTAATTGTTAATCACAACAGACACCTATTCTTCTGTAGTCAACGCATTAGACTACGCTCACTTATAATTTACAGAATTGAAAAAAGCTGGTAGCAAAATGAACTAACAACTCTACAAGGTCTAACAATGTACTTTACATAGCATTGGCAACACTACAATTTTAAATCCTTGCACAAAATAAAACTTACTAATATTTTTTGTAGTGTGGAATGATTTATAGGATAGTCTAATATATATATATATATATATATATATATATATGATAGCTACTCTTGTGACGATTTAAATTGTAACAATAATCGTAAAATAAAAAAAATTTTAAAAATTAAGTTCGCGAGCGATTAAGCCATTTAAATCTCACTATAATACCTAAAACCCCTGTATGTACTCAGTGTGAGAGGAAGAAGTAATTAATAAGTCCAAAGAAACATTAATAAAAAGGCAAATTGTAAAAAGTATTATTGTCATATTTAACCCTTTGCTGTTATCAGGCGGTGACCTGTTAATTCCGGACTCGACTTGTCTCCCGAGTCGTCTGTAATTTAGAATAAGATAAAAAAAACCTAATGTTAATAACAAAATAACTGAAGACACAGATAGTCGCTAAAACAACTTACTTAAATTATGTATGTTTATTAAGGCATAAGTTTTGTAATTAAAAAATGTTAACTTAAATAAAGATAGGGACTATATTCTCGCGCAGTAGTTGCCCCTCTCCCCCTTGTTAAGTACCAGTCGAAGCGAGCAGAAAAACGTTCTCTCGCTATGTTGACTTCACGCAGTGCAGACGTGCGAGCAAACGCTCTGACAAAAAGTCGCTAATTCTTTTGTTTTAACTTAAATATTGTATATGAAATATTGCTACTAAAAGCGTGTGTTATGTATCAATTAGTACAAATGTGTGATAACAAAAGGACATAATATGTAACACAAAACCCTAAAATGGTGTTAAACAAGAGGACTACTCGCTTCAAGAAGTAACTACACTTTCAACATCATTCCTGAAGATGTGATCTACCAGAACTTTATAAACACTCATATACCCGACAGAAGATGCAGATCAGGACAGCCGAGAATCTACATATAATTACACCGTAGAAGCTTCAATATACTCTGTGAACACTCGACAACTTATCGACGAAGACCCGACCGAGATGATGACGCCGCATTCAAGGATTCCCAAGACGGACACCCCAGGACGCGGTTTCTACATTCCATTCTAAAGGTGACTCGATAGCCTGTCTATCGAGGGTTACTAATATTTGTTACACTACACATCTTTAAAAGAGACTTTTCAAAGACTATTAATTTTATGTAAACATTAAAAGAGTAAATCTAAAAGTTTTATTGTAACTACTCAAATATCATACGTTGTAACGGTTTATATGTTAATGTATCGTAGTATCATTCCAAGTAATAGTACCATTCTTCAAATGGTTAAAGAAGCCTTGCAAGCTAATATCATGAATTGAGTATAATTAAAAGTCTTAACTACATAAATACAGAAAGTTGACCCGGATCCGAGGTATAGCTATATAGAATCAATGTGATCCCAAAGTTTGATGAAAGGATTGAAGTAACTTTAGTTTAATTAGTGATGTCATGGGATCTGTCAGTAAATGTTGTCAAATAAAGAGAAGTCTTCTTGTTACACACATATAATGAGTGCGTAAATCAATAAAATACCTTCCCTTGTTTCCTTACACAGTTTGTAAGTAATTAGTTCAGTTAATAAGTGTAGATACATTTCGTTACAACGTAGGCAGCCCATATAATTGACAGAGGTCAGTTAAGATGGGTTCCCTGGATTTGTAACGCGGCAATACGTTGCAAAATTGCGCCACTCTGCTAAAGTTAAAAGTTTTGTAAGCATCGTGACGTTACAAAATTGCGCCACTCTGCTTTTAAAAAAAAAAAGGAGAGAGCTTTATTCGTGTACAGAGTGTCACAAACAAAATTGCGCCACTCTGCTAATTTTTTATAAAGGTGTTGTAAGCATCGTGACGCTAACAAAATTGCAGCACTTTGCTTGGTTAATTTTTATATTCAGTTATTGATCTATGCACTCAGAAAATGTTATTAAGGTAACTTTAATTTTCAAAACATATCTAATATTTTACAAAATACGTAAATGATAGCCAGTAGAAGCTGAAATATATTTGAATGAAGATATATGCATGTACCTACCTGCATACTTGACTTGTAATGTTTGGTCAACTGAGCAATCTGTAACAGGTTTGTTTTATGACAATCCATGACCTGTTGTTTCTTGAATACTTCTGCATAGTATATGTTAGACATACACCAATATGTGTCATAAATAAAAAAATTTTTGTTAATAACAATAATGCTCCTGCGTAATGTAGACCCAGGTAATTAAGTGCAAAGAATTTCGTAATTTGAAATTGTGAGCAAAATAATTAATTGATATAATTGGGAAAAGTATATGAATGAATGGAGTCAAAGTGTTACAAAGCGTAATAATAGAGTTGTTGAATAAGATTCTCCCTATGCGTGCCAGCCAGCGCCCCCCCTTTTTGCTAGTTCGGACCTGTGCAGGAAGTAATCGGTAGCATTGTGTAGACAACAATGTGTAAAAGCAAAACCCCCTATTCTCCCTGACACTCTCAGCCTTCCTTTGTTAACTAAATACAGAGGGTGACCTACATTCCAGAAAAAAGCTGATCGGCTATTTAACATTGAAAAATATGTGTGTGGAATTTCTGTCTCTCCCTTAGAAGAGAAATTGTTCTTTTCTAATTTGTGTAAATTAATTACTTAAGAATTTATCCTATATATGTGTAATATATGTGTAGTGTTGTAGAATTAATTTTAAGTACGTTTTAAGGTGTTAGAAAAAGAAAATGGCCCAATTTAACCCGGATTTGTTATTAAAAGACGAGCTGTCTTACGAAGCTCTTTTGCGTGGACTACCCCATGCGAATGTAACAGTCGCGGAATTACGTAGGTCAATTCGCGAATGTGGATTTGATACACCCGTGCAATTAAATTATCTAAGCGAACTCGATTATGAGAGCGAAAGAGAATTTTGTAATGCCAAGTATAGTGAGCTTACCTTATTGTCCCAAACCCTCCAAGACGAGAAATCTCCGGCAATAATTTTGCGGACTACCCAGAGAATAGAGCATTTGACCAGGCGAATGAAAAATTTGTTGATCTGGCCTAATCTCACGGAAATACCTGTTGAAGTACAAAACCTAGCAGACGAAGCTCTACGCCGCTTACCTTCAATTATTAATGACTTAAGACGAAAATCCGACTCATTCAGGATGGACGAAATAGAGAAGTCCTTAATGAAATTACACATCTCCCCAGTACAATCTCCCACTACTGATTTACCTCCGCCTAACACGGATCGGAACTCACCCACTGTATCGCAAGTGCAAGCGAACCAAGAGCACAATACTGATAAAGATATAAATGCCCCTCCTCCCGAGCATTTTCAGTTTCGTCCCGGAAATCATGAATTGACTACCACCTCCAATGAATCGACTCGCCCTCATAAAGGAATGACACCTATAAACTATAACGCGGACCTATACGGTAAAATGACTCATCCTGTGGAGAAAATCTTAACCGAAATCCCTTACACAGATGGATTAAATGTCTCCAAACTACTAACTTTCATTAGTTATCTTCTGCAGATAAAAGATCTACAGCAGCTGAATGACTGGCAAATTTTGCAACTTCTATTACCAAAATGTAAACCCCCGTTGAAGAATCGTGTTTTAGAAGCTCTAGCCTCTACGTTTCCAGTAGAAGAGCTACATAGCTCTTTAATAAAATACTTTATTCCCACCGGCATCTATGAGGAAATAAAAAGAAAGACAGTACTCCGAGTACAAGGAAATCAAGAAAGATTAGCTCATTACATCTCCGACATAAGGGAGTCATCTCGACTACTACGTGTAGACTGGAATGAGACACAACTGGTGGACACCATTTTAATAGGCGTGTCACCTGAAGAAAGATCTCGTCTATCGTTGGTAAATAGACCCAATACAATTGCGGATCTAGAACAGTGCAGTATCCATTCTTCAAATGTATGGTACTCCGATCAAAATCGACAAGCAATGAAACCCACTGGAACTAATAGAAATGAATTGCGAGCACTAGTGCCTGATGTAACAACCTCGTATGAAAGACAAGTTTTTAGTAGACCTCACCAAGTGCGCAAATCTGGTAAGTTAAGTGTAACTCCATATAAAGCGGAAACGAAGTACCCACCTCGCAATAAACCCACCTGTTATAATTGTGGAAAATATGGGCACATAAGAAAAGAATGCAAAAGTAAGCCAATGGAAAGGAATCAGCCAACTTCAAAAAACATGTAAAGCAGGGAGACCCGAAATCCTGTGTCTTCCGCAGCAACCCGAAATCTGGTGAAAGCAAAGAAACTAATACTAATAATAATAATAAAATATTTTGTAACCAAGGTGGAAGGAAAAGAAGTCCGAAAGAAATAGATCCCTATGTGAGAGAATTTCGTGAAAAATGTAACGCGATTAATAAATGTAAGTGGACTAAAAATATATTACCATTAATACGAGTTGACTTAGGCGTTACCTCCACAATCGCTTTAATTGATTCGGGATCTAGTAGAACTTTAATCAGCCAAGAATTAGCGAACATATTAGCGAAACACCATGTAGTAAAACGGAGTCAACCGGTGCTAGCCTAAACAATTGAAAACCATCCCTAGTGTGCATTACAATGCATTGTGTAAAGTGTCTCCCCTCCCGCATAGTTTGTTTAGTTATTGTTAAAGAGATAAAAGAGAATTATCTTCGTGAGATTCCGCTTCTCTCAAGTAACAGTAATCTAAAGTGGAGTATGGGATCCTCTTTAGATTATTTTAGAGATAAGTCTATGGTATATAATTAAGAGAGAATTATATACACGTAACGTAACAGGTCACAACGGCGCCGACTAAAAAAGGGTAATGATAGGGCAGAAAGGTGCCAAAGATCATTAATGAATGCTGAAAGCTAACTGGTGTAGTTAGAGTAAGCTGATGTCAGTCGGGCCACGATGTTGTGAGTTACGGATAAGTAGGGATCTTTCCAATCTAAGGTTTGGAAATTAGTATTAAGATTAAAATGTAAGTTAGTACTGTAAGAAGTGAGAAAAAGGGAATTTCACGAAGGCGATCATTTAAATGAACAAGATCATTTAAAGAGAATTAGAGAAAACAAACTGTGCACTAATAATAAATAATAATAATAATAAATAACTTCACACACTGACACCATTCCTACTCCAAGTCCCCAGTTGTAAAAAAAACAAAAAACCGTAACGTGCAAATTAAGCGGTGGAGTATGTGGCGATTTAAATAGTAACAATAATCGTAAAATAAAAAAAATTTTAAAAATTAAGTACGCGAGCGATTAAGCCATTTAAATCTCACTATAATACCTAAAACCCCTGTATGTACTCAGTGTGAGAGGAAGAAGTAATTAATAAGTCCAAAGAAACATTAATAAAATGGCAAATTGTAAAAAGTATTATTGTCATATTTAACCCTTTGCTGTTATCAGGCGGTGACCTGTTAATTCCGGACTCGACATGTCTCCCGAGTCGTCTGTAATTTAGAATAAGATAAAAAAACCTAATGTTAATAACAAAATAACTGAAGACACAGATAGTCGCTAAAACAACTTACTTAAATTATGTATGTTTATTAAGGCATAAGTTTTTTAATTAAAAAATGTTAACTTAAATAAAGATAGGGACTATATTCTCGCGCAGTAGTTGCCCCTCTCCCCCTTGTTAAGTACCAGTCGAAGCGAGCAGAAAAACGTTCTCTCGCTATGTTGACTTCACGCAGTGCAGACGTGCGAGCAAACGCTCTGACACAATGTCGCTAATTCTTTTGTTTTAACTTAAATATTGTATATGAAATATTGCTACTAAAAGCGTGTGTTATGTATCAATTAGTACAAATGTGTGATAACAAAAGGACATAATATGTAACACAAAACCCTAAAATGGTGTTAAACAAGAGGACTACTCGCTTCAAGAAGTAACTACACTTTCAACATCATTCCTGAAGATGTGATCTACCAGAACTTTATAAACACTCATATACCCGACAGAAGATGCAGATCAGGACAGCCGAGAATCTACATATAATTACACCGTAGAAGCTTCAATATACTCTGTGAACACTCGACAACTTATCGACGAAGACCCGACCGAGATGATGACGCCGCATTCAAGGATTCCCAAGACGGACACCCCAGGACGCGGTTTCTACATTCCATTCTAAAGGTGACTCGATAGCCTGTCTATCGAGGGTTACTAATATTTGTTACACTACACATCTTTAAAAGAGACTTTTCAAAGACTATTAATTTTATGTAAACATTAAAAGAGTAAATCTAAAAGTTTTATTGTAACTACTCAAATATCATACGTTGTAACGGTTTATATGTTAATGTATCGTAGTATCATTCCAAGTAATAGTACCATTCTTCAAATGGTTAAAGAAGCCTTGCAAGCTAATATCATGAATTGAGTATAATTAAAAGTCTTAACTACATAAATACAGAAAGTTGACGCGGATCCGCGGTATAGCTATATAGAATCAATGTGATCCCAAAGTTTGATGAAAGCATTGAAGTAACTTTAGTTTAATTAGTGATGTCATGGGATCTGTCAGTAAATGTTGTCAAATAAAGAGAAGTCTTCTTGTTACACACATATAATGAGTGCGTAAATCAATAAAATACCTTCCCTTGTTTCCTTACACAGTTTGTAAGTAATTAGTTCAGTTAATAAGTGTAGATACATTTCGTTACAACGTAGGCAGCCCATATAATTGACAGAGGTCAGTTAAGATGGGTTCCCTGGATTTGTAACGCGGCAATACGTTGCAAAACTCTTTACATAAAAAGAGTGTAAATCACATTTACATCTGTGATACCACAATTTAATACCACATTTGATACCACACTTGGTTGTGTTTTTAGTCTTCACGAAGAAATAAATTTGAAACATACATTATTTTGTTTTGAGGATAAATTCCTAGTTTACCTGGTGGAGAACGAATTTCTTAATAAAAGTTCTTAAACACCTTTTAGAGCTGAAAATTGGTTTTCAAAAGTTAATACAATTTTAGCAGAAACAAAATGTCTAGGTTAAAGGTGTGTGTGTGTGTGAATGTGTGTGTTAGCGCGCGCGTTCGCGCAGATTGAAATGTAATAGATTGGGGTCTGTAAAAAGGAAATTTGCAAAACGTCTTGGACTAATAATCAACACGTTTATTTAATAAAAGTTTTACATATAAATCTTATTTATTGTTGTCTTTATAATACTTAAATAAATACTTTGCAATGCTAAATCGAATTAAGAGAAGAATTTTTAAATATAACACAAATAATAAAGTATTATTATTTAACACAAATTACAAAGTATTATTATTTTATTTAAATAAAATATAACTTAATTGATTAAAAATTTATTTGATTGAATTTTATTTAAGAATATGTTACTTAAAATATGTGTTAATAAAATTAAAACATAATTTTTTAAATCAATATAGCTCTTTAACATACATTTTATTAAAATTATGATGCCTTTGAATAATGCTCATAAATAGAGTTTTCACAAACAATATAATTATTTTTCGATGTTTTTAAAATGATATTTCGTATAATGTTAATGAAATGTAATTGTTTTTCATTTTTTTGATATCTGTGGGCGAAGACGGTAAAAATGATTAAATCGTTTGAAAATCTCAACTCGTCCTCCGTTCTCGCATGTCACTTACATTCCTAACTTTCCCTCATCTCGCACGTCGACCTTGTTCCTGCTCTCGGTCAATCTAGCCAGCAACAATCGTAGAAAATATCTTGCGATACGCTGGTCCAATTAAGTGCTTGACACGTTGACGATGCCTAGTTAAGAACTGTCCTGGTCGGAACTGTCTTATGCTCAGCCGTCTTATGAACTGTCTTATGTCTTTCTTGGAACTACCGTTACAAAAATTAAGTATGATCAGCACTTCATACAGCTAGTGATGCTGTACTGATTTGCCTTAATACGTCTTTCTGGCATATACATACCTACAATAACCAATTTCTGCAAATATCTACTTACGCATGATCCACGTACTGAAAATGGCCAATTTCCGTTTTCGAGCACTTTCCAAACCACGTGGGATTACTGTGGTTGTGGTTGGATGTTTACATATTTAAATCCATCGTTAGGATTAATATTATTTTATTCAATTAAACTTTAAGTTAAATATACATAATGCTTTTTTCCATTCTGCGCACATTTTCCCATATTTACATATTTTTAAACGTTTTTATTTAACTTGCTTTTCCCGTCGGTCTAAAGTGGATTTTTCAAATCGAATTTTCGCATACTTCCCGATGTGATAGCGACTTGAAATTTTGCATACACACTTGAATCACGTGACAATACAATATTATGAAAAAAATACATACATACATTTACCGATGTACAGATTATAAGTTAAATGTAGTCGCATTCATAAGCGAAGTATTATATGTGTACTGTTATTGACAACAAAGAAGTAGTATCTATGGAAACTCACCGGTTCCCATTTTCGATCACGCGCAAATGGACACGTCCTTATAAACATTTTCAATATTAAAACGTCTACGTGATTACAAATAACGGTAAGTAATTTTGCTTTGTACAAAACGTTTCACTTTGAATTTTTCTCTTTTAAAATTAAAATAAATAAATAATTCTTAATATGAATTACCCTGGCTTGGTATATGGCTCTATTGAAAGTTTTCGATCTCAGATACGGTCTTTTTTAGGTTAATTAATACTACACTTCTTAAAATTAAACACACAAAAATAATGATTAACAACTAACAAAAAAAATTACAACAGTTTTATTGTGTGATAGTTCAGTGTTTGTGAAAAAATAGTTCGCTAGTTTAGTTGAACTGTCAATTAATATCACAATACTTTCCTTTTTAAATTCACACTTTTATATTCCGTTTTGGTTGCTTCCACTATATAATTCATTTATTATTATTTTAACAATTCACAATATAGTTTTATCACTCGATTATAATTTAACTCCGGTTCACTGTACACCTAACCCGTCTGATGTTCGATTCCGAGTCCTTAATTGTAAACAATGCGTATAACTAAAGACTTTAACCTCCAGTATCAACCGTTGGAAATATGTATGTGAAATGAAAAATGAATAATGGCAGTTGGTTTTTGACTTGCTGTATCTACGTTAATACAAACTTGCTGTGTCATCTGTACCAGCGGCCGGCAAGCATTTTCGTAAGGGGGGGCAGGATACTTTTAGGCTTAGTGGAGCAATCAAAGTTAAAATCAGTTTGGTGAAACTGTCTACGTGGTTACAAATAACGGTAAGTAATTTTACTTTGTACAAAACGTTTCACTATGAAATTTTCCAATGAAAGTGAAGTTATGTCGTTTTGCCTATTGTAAGAAATATTTAAATAATAAATTAGCTGAAATGGACAGAATGCGAACACACCATGCAAGATAAATGTTAAAACGTATAGTATATGATAACAACGATATTGTAATTATATTAATTTGTATTTAATCTTGTAAATACTACTGTGTTGTCAATACACTGCAATGTACGAATGCAATTGTAAAATTACTGTGATCATTTAATTATGTATATTTTGTAGAATAAAAAGCAATTTATCTATCTATTTATCTATTTCATAAATAATTGTTTATTGTTTATGTATCATTCTCTTTTCATTATGTAATTTATCTATAAATTTGACTAAAAAGTGTGAAATATAAAAAAGTAAAAATATTAAAAAAAAACACTTTTATTTAAAATTAACAAAATGATCAATGTACTAAAAAGGATAAAATAATTTATCTTATACCAAACACATTAACAACAAATGAAAATAACGTTTATTAATCAAAAGTGTTTGTAACATTAAGTATTACTGACTGATAATAAAAGCGTGGGCGCCTAAGGAATGATATTATACCATGTTTAAATCAATCTTCAATAAAAAAAGATCTATAACTGATACTATTTGTTCTACATTTACTATCACTGATAATAAAAGCATGGGCGCCTTCATTTAGACAATGTGACCTTAAACATGAATTCGAAAATATAATTAATCAATATCAAAATGAATTTTGTATCTCAAAAATATTATAAAAACTATTTGTTTATATTCAGTGCATTGTGTATTTTTTTTATTTAAAAATATAATCCTTGACAATCCTAATTTCAACGTCCCCTCTTAATAATAGTTTGTAATGTGGAGTATAATGTTATAACTTGATTCAATGGAAAGGAATCTTCAAATATCTGCTATTTTTCCAAATTTAGTTATACTATGATTCTCTTTATAGAATGTAAATTTTGGAATTGCGCACGTACTTGTAAGACAAATGTACACATATATGCATACTCTGAAAAATTTAATTCCTCAATAATCAAATAAATGTAGAACAAATAGTATCAGTTATACATCTTTTTTATTGAAGATTGATTTAAACATGGTATAATATCATTCCTTAGGCGCCCACGATTTTATTATCAGTGATACTTATTGTTACAAAAATTTTTGATTAATAAACGTTATTTTCATTTGTTGTTAATGTACTTGGTATAAGATAAATTATTTTATCCTTTTTAATACATTGATCATTTTGTTAATTTTAAATAAAAGCGTTTAAAAAAAAAATTTTTTTACTTTTTTTTTAACTGAAGTTATGTACAGTTTACTGTTGTAAATATCCCTACATTAAATTTAAGCTGTTAAAAATAAAAACATATGGTCTTACTATATTCTATACATAATATATTACTATATATATACTAGTAAAGTATATAGTATTTTACTACACACGCACACACACACGCGCGCGCACGAACACACATACTACGTAAAATTCATAGATTTATCGGCCGATCAACCAGGCCGACGTCTGCATAATACGCACAAAATATTCTGCTGACTGTAATATTCACAGGTCCGGTCAAATCAAGAATAATTTGTTTCTGGAAGCGAAGTGGAATTGAAGCGTAGTAGGGTGCTATACGCGTCAGGCCTAATGCTTGAAAGGCAGATGATAAGAATGATATTTGTAAAGTACAAAAGACTGGTCTTTAATGGTTCTTTAGGTTTATTTTTCAGATTAAAACCTTTTTTATTTTGTAACTGAAAAAAGAGATTAAGTGTATTACAGATAAAAGCAGACTTAAGACACGTTAATCACAGAGAATGCAGTTCAGAAAAGTACTAACAAAGAAGGATGTGTAGAATTAATAGTTACTTTCGGAAACAATATGCTTAACAGCTACACGCAATGTAACTGGTAGTCTAACCGCTGCAGTGGCTAAATGTAAAAGAATTGCTAATTATAGGTATCTCTGACAACCGGTCTGATTTACAAACAATAAGAGAGGATCGATGTTCACATTGTAAAAACGGACGTGATATGTTTGATAATCGGAATAGTTACTTGCAGATTTGTAGTACAGGATGTCTGCAGGGTCACAGCATGACTCCTTTACTCAACGAAAAAATTATTTACGGTTTGTTACACTGCTTAGCGACTCTTCACACAAAGTCGCACTCGCCATCCCGCTGCATCAAGTGCTCACTAGTACGTGCGTTTATACAAGAAGACATGTTGGATGCTAGCATGTTACATCTGCGAATTGGTGACTCTTAATATCATCCTCACAAATACTTAGCACGAACGCCATAGGCATAATACTTAGCCATAGGCACGAATCCTCACCATAGGCCATAGGCCATAGACCTGGTTGCTTCCAGCCTCAAAGTTATCCAATTATTACTTTGGTAATCGTATCTCGTCTAAATGTTTTCGTGCGTCCATTTTCGATGCTTCAAATTTTCTTTGATCTCTGTAAACTGCTTTAATTTTGGCGTCGAAAATTTGGCTGCATTTAATTTCGTTTCCACACTTGGCTAAACTATTAGTCACGATGTTGTTTTTGAGCTTGAAATGTTGAAATTTATTTTCTGGCATCTGTGCCGGTTTTACAAAAGGTTAATCTAAGACATTTATATTCAGATGGTGTTGTGGTTTTTTCGTTGTCTTTTAATGCACCCACGCACAAGTGTCTTGTTTTGTCTAAACTCATTGTTAGGCCGACTCTTCATCCTTGTCGTGTTCAAGGTCTTCGTTATCGTTTTCTACCACTGTCTCGACGTCTAAAACTGCACTGCAGTACAGACATCTATCCTCAGATTTCATTCCATCTTTGAGCAATGTTCTTTTCCACTAATGAAGGAAAATGTTAAGTGTAAAAAAAATTCAGGTTCCCTGCTAGGTCTCTTTTGTAATAATAACTGGTCTAGATAGTTAAATTGATGTTGACCCTTTGGCAGATTTTGCAGTGTTTTAATTATAATGTTTTAGTTATAGTGCTTTAGTTGTAATGCTTTCAATATTTTCATTTTTATATCGATTGTTATGCGACGAAAAAATATTTTTGTTTGTAATATACAGTGATGTGATCTTACACTTTAAAACTTCTCCTTTGTTTTATATTTACATAAAGAATAAACTATGTCTGTTGTTAATGATTATCCAAGTCTATCGTATGACGTGAATGTGTTAATTAATTTTTGTAGAGTGAAGATCAGTGTAGATTGTTAATTAAGTAACAGATATTTTCTGTTCATTGTTAAGCTCCTGGCACTGAACAGGAAGCTATCCACACAAAGAGCCGTGTTATATTATGGTTACTGTAAATGGCAATAGTAATAGGAATAGTAATAAGTATTAAATTAACATCCTTTTTCTATATAATAATTCTCTTAAAAGGTTCATAATAATAATTATTATTATTATTACGAAACTCTGAAATAACACAGCTTTTACAATGTTTTTATGTGGGACACACATCGAGCCCTGTACTGAAAGTCAATATTTGTAACATAGTGTGATTATTATAATATAAAGTATGGTATCCTATAGTTGTATGAAGATGTAGAAGAGTGCCAATTAAAAAAAAAATCTGATTGTATCTGACAGCCAAGTATGAAGGTGAAGCACAGTTGTAAGGAATGTAGTATGGCTGTATCAGTATCGTTACTATTTGTAATTACAGATTTCTTATTTGATATTTCGTATCTGTAATTCCACATCCATTGTATACTTATTAATCATCTGTCCTTCAAATAAGTGAAATAAATGTGAGTACTGTTAATGAATTTGAAGCGTATTTGCAGTGTGCGAGTAAAAATTTTGTCTTCTAGTACATACTATGTTTAATTGTAAATTTTGATATCGATTACTAATTATTGGCTAAAAACATAAATAATTTACATGTACACACAAATTTAAACAGGTGGTTTAGAAAAATTCTTCACTTCTTGAAAGCAGTTTAATCTACGCAAGTATTAAGGTTTAAATGTTTCTTCTAAAACTAGAAATTATGCCTTAATGTTATAAACAGGCCACACTGACAATAGTAAAAAATGGGGATAAAATCTGACGTAGGAGGGAGAGCTGTGGACAGCGTATTTATACACATGCGTAGGTATCCGAATTATTGAAATGTTCCATTGGGTCTCTCTTCTTCTCCCCAACCCAGTGGTTAGTGGCCTTGCAAATTCTACTTTTCCATAGATAATAGTCTCATGATAACCCCATAACGTCTTCCTTCTTATACCCCATCCATGCACGCCTGGCTGAACCTTCGCCTCTGGCTACGACCCTTGCATTCACCTGACATTCACCTCCCCGTGGTAGTGAGGGGGCAACGTTTTTTTATACATATGCTTATACGTATTGCGTAAGCAAGCGGATAACGAATGCAGGGACCCGGAATAAGGAGATCCTCTTTACAAAGTGCCATCGGCCTCCAAGAAGAGCGGATGAGCCGGTAAAAGGACAAGGCATCTTCTTGCCTTGGGATGGGCAACTGTCAAGTCAACAGTATACGATGGAGAAATCAACGGGAAACAAGGCCATTACAGATTGTTTAATAACCTTGTTTTAGAATGTTGAGAATGGTGCGGCAGTCTGTACTTAAATATTCCGCAGTAACAATCCACCGGTCGGATCCGGGTATGGAGAACTCGAGACTGTAAATGCAAACAAAGACATATGTGTAGAATAGCAACGTGGAACGTAAAGTCTGTGAATGAATATATAAGATTGGATAATCTGAAACTGGAGTGCACCAGTGATGTGAAAAACAGAATTGGGGGCAAGGAAGAGGGCCATTTTTAAAGAATAGGTCTCTTCTAGCGTCCATAAACGTGTCCCTGGAAATCAAGAAGAATACATATATGGCTCAGAAACCTGGTACCAATGGAGGGAATGGTAAGTGGTAGAATGGTAATGGTAAGTGGTAAGGGAATGGTAAGAATGTTAAAGACTAACATTTTTCGATTTGATTTTTTTATTCTTTTCTCTGTGATGAAATTGATCGGGATATGAATGTTTAAATAAAACTTTTATCACTTTCACGAACACACAATTTCCAATTCAAATAGATTAAAAACTATTAATTTTAGCAGTAGAAGCGTTAATTCCTTTTTAAATTTACAAAATTTTTTATAAATTATTTTTTCTTTTTTATACGATGTAAATTGTTGAAGATATGGCCACTTAAACATTTCAGTGCCCTGAAATAACATGTCTAGTTTTATTATATTTTTAATAGTAGGCCTAATATCAAAATTAGGTGTCGAGAGAATTTGTACCGGGTTGACTGGGCACTGGTCCTCACAAGTCCCAGGGTTGGATAAAGTGACGGCAGCTTCCAAATGAGTCCTTATCCTCTCCAGCCAAGACCGTCCTACGTGGTGAAGTGTCACATCCTACAAGAGCACCCCTTTTGATGCAAAGCAGTACGGATCTAGACCGAAAATCCACAAATAGTCCTCGTGGAGGGCAGCAGTAGCCACCAGCACCATGTTAGGGCGTAAGGAAAATGATCCTGGACCGGCTTATCTTTGGAATATTACAGGCATGAATCTGGTTGGATTTAGTTGGCTGTAATGCAGCGTCCTGTTGTTATAGGGTTATATTTTGCTGCTGCCTTGCGTCGGGTGTTGGGGCATCAAAGGTTAGGGGAGACAACACTGAATAAAAATTACCGGAAGTTATAGCTCATAGGGAGGAAGCCTCTCCATATGAATTTCCCATCTATAGGTGGGAATCTATAGATGGAAATCTATAATGGGTAAACTAATGTACTCAGAATCTTCAAAGAAAACAGCAAACGAAGTTAATGGTAAACGACTGCAGCCCAAAAAGGACAAACGATTTAGAATAAATAAAAGATTAAAATTGGCGACATGGAATGTACGGAGTATTATTAAAAAAGAAGAACTGTGCAGGGAATTCAAACAAAGAAATATTAATATTGCCATAATTTCAGAAACTATGAAGAATTAAGAGGAACTAAATGGATTAGAACTAAAATGAATTAATCCTCTTTAATGGATTCAAAATGATCTATAGTGGAGTTCACCAAGAATTCGAGCAAGCAGTGGAGTAGAAATATTGATAGATCAAATATGGAAGTCGAGAACTGAAAGATACACGTATGTCAGCAAGAGAATAGGCCTACTAACTGTACGATTCAACCTACCGCAACTAATAGTGCTATAGGCGTTTATGCTCCAGAGTAAGGACGGAAAGAAGAAACTTAGGAATTCTATGAAACATTACAGAAACAAATTTATAAGTGGAACAGAGGAGATTACCTCATTGTAAATGGGGATTTTAATGCTCGAGTTGGAAATAATGCAGTGTCACGGGCAGTAGGTAAATTTGGAGAACAACATGGAAATAGTAATTCACACTCACTCATAATATTTGCTACTAGCATCGATGTGAAAGTCACTAATTTTTTATTTTAAAAATATTAATAAGTATAACTGGAGGTCTAGAGGTAACAGGAGTATAAGTGATTACGTCCTGGCAAATAATAAGATTAGCTAGCAAATATAAGCTGTCCATGTGTACAGAGGTGCGGACATATATTCAGATCACTATCTCCTTATTACTAAGATTGCAATGTTTGCTCGATGGAAGAGCAAGAAACCTCGTATCAAGTCGAATGAGGAGGTATTTAGAATATATCTACTGCAGGATGACAGTATCAAACCTTTTTTCAAATTCGTTTAAATAAGCAGTGGAAACAGACAAGAACATAGAAACCGATAGGAAAAATGAGGGATACAAGAGGTTCGATAGAAGAAGCAGGAAAAGAGGCAATAGGTAAAAAGAAGAAGATAAGAAGTAGAAGGGGTCTTAGACCGTGGAATTATGAAGTTGCCAAAGCAACAGAAAATAAGAAACCGGTGTACTACATGTATCCACAACTAAATACAGATGAGCCTAAAATTTTAAGAACTGCTTTTGTTTGAGAATATTAATTCTAATATTATTATTCAAAATGTGTTAAAAATACATAAGAGATTGTGATTTAGAGACAGGGAAATGTTTAAATGATAATACCGCGGTAAATTTTTATCGTGGACGAAAGAAAGAAAGTTGTAGGAAATTCCGTAAGATTTAAAAAAAAAAGAAAATTTTGATTTTTTGGTAAAGTAAACAACTTTATTGCACAAAAATGTTAAGAGCCAAGATATTTTAAACGAAATGAATAGTTACATTTTAGTAACTTTGAAAATTGGAAGGTAGTATCAGCCACTCATTCTTTTATTAACAAATTAAATAACAGAATTAATTACTATTTTTTAAACGAACAATCCAATGTTTCAACTTTTTTTAATTTGATTTTTACACTAACAATTTCTAGAAATTATTTTAATTTAAAAAAGCGATAATTGATTGAGTAATTGAGTAACTTTCCTAATTACTTTGCTTTAAAAATATTACATTTCTTATACATAGCACTCCCTTTAAGATTGGTGCAGTTTACATGAGCCCAACAAATTCAAATCTTTAAATTGTATCCAGTCTTCATCAAAGGTCTTATCACAAATTATACACCTGGTATTTTTCATTTTGCGCAAAGAATGTTAGTGTTTTTTTTAACTTTTGAATTTTGTTTTCTGTGAGTTTATTCTTATCTTCCAAACATACACGCTTTTCCTCACACTTGGATCTCATAAGGAGTGCAAATTAAAATTTTACTCTGGTCTCCACGACTCTTTCAGATGGTGAATTTGGCACTGACAACACAAAGGATTGGTAATATTTCCTGTACTTTGTATTGTGTGAATTTAAATTCTTCAACGTCACATAGTGTACTCAAAGCAGCTCCCGCTCGTGTGTTGGTGTCTTCGAAGTTGAAGATTGATCTGGGTGTGAGAATACAGACAAATTGTTGAATTGGAAACCTGTTAGTATGGAAGAAGAAGGGGCTTGAGGAGAATACGTTTTCTGGAAAGGAGCGTGTAGAATTTGAGAGATGGGTTTATAAAAATCCAAGTCACTAAAAACGTTGCGATTGATGATTGTGGAGGCGAATCCAGACTAAACCATTTCCATCCTAAACATCCTGGTCAACGCAGTATTTGCTAGACCAGCAATATCCTTTGCAACTATTTTTATGTTTGGGTATTTTCACATTCATGCCGAACACGCTTCATTGTAGGCGTTTTTAAATAGCTGCGATAATCTCTCTGTCTAGCGTCTATAATTAATGCTTTTGCGTCGGAAGGGCCACAGGATGCAGGGAGAATGCAAAATATTGTAGATGCCCTCTTTTCCCATTTCACCCGGTGGAGAAAACAGAGAGTGAAACGATAGAGTCCGCAGAGATCCCGATATTTAACGAAGACGAATTGATGCTAGCAGTGGACTCGCAACAAACTAAAAAGCCATCAGAGCCTGACGGCATACCAGAGAGGTGCTGAAGGCTGTGGTGCGGACTCACTCGCAACTGTTGCTGCACATGTTTAACATTTGTCTCAGGGCAGGAGTTACTGTTACGTTGGAAAAGGGCATGGATGGTCCTTATCAGCAAAGGCAAAGGGATGCCAATTCTCCAGCATCCTACAGGCCTTTTTGCATGCTGTACACTGTCGGGAAGGTACTAGAAAAATTGATAAAACCTCATCTTTTGCAGGCTATAAAGGACTTCTGAGATTTATCCGACAGATGGTATGGTTTTTAGAAGGGTAGGTTTACAGCAGACGCAAATAATATAGTAGTTGAATTCGAAAGGATAACCGAACGAGGAAACCACTTCTCGCGGCCAGTATGCCTCTTGGTCACGCTGGATGTCAAAACGTGTTTAACTCAGCGAAGTGGAGTGATATGCTTGACTCTTTAAAGCATATACGTTTCGGATACCCAAATACCTGTTGCCGATAATTAGAGATTACGTAAGAGACAGGACATTACTTTACGATACTGCAGCACGATGCCGGATTAGAGAGGTCACAGCAGGGGCAGCTCAGAGATAAATTCTCGCACCAGATCTGTGGAATGCTACATATGTTGGCGTTCTTCGGATTGATATGCCTGAAAATACATTCTTTTCAGCTGCAAAAAGCAGCTGACAAAACATAAATACTGCTAAGAGGCATCTGCCCAACATCTTACCAATGCAGGTCAGGGAAGAAGCTGTGCAGGCAAAAGCCGCAGTATCTAGAAATACTGCTGGACACAAAGCTGACGTCCTGGGTACAAATAAAACGGGCGACAGATAAGGCTGCAACTGTGACCATGGCGCTGAGTAGAATTATGGCTAACAAACTTTCCAAGCTATGACTACTGTTGTCAGTTATGCACTCAATTCAGCAGAGTAAAGTTGAATAAAGTATGGTGCGGAGATCTGGGCTGATAGACTCAACTCGGGAAATACAGACGACGCATGTCAGCAGTGCTGCGAAGTGGCGCGCTCAGAGTGGCTTGCTCCTACCGCACGATTTTGGAGTCAGCGGTTCTTATCGTCGCGGGAATAATTCCAATCGCTCTGCTGGAACAGGAGCGGAAACAGATTTACAAGAGTAAAGCCACAGTAGAGACTGTACAGCCTGGAGGGAGGACAAGGCCCATATTATGGTTCAGTGGTTCAGTACTACGAAGAGAAGATGGACCGTTAGGCTCAAAAAGCAGTTAGCTAAGTGGACTGACCGCAAACATGGCAAGATTAATTATTTCATAACGCAGTTTCTAACTGGCCACGGCCTGTTCCGGACTTACCTACACAGAGTTGGCAGACCAGACTGCATTTTCTGCAAACAGGAACTTGACGATGTACACCACACGTTTGTCACCTGTGATAAATGGAAAGACGAGAGGCAAACCCTGGAAAATATAGTGGAGTAGCTTTACCCAAAAGTATCACCGGAATAATGCTGCAGAGCGAACACTACTGGGATCAGGTAGCAGCCTACATAGAGATGGTACTAAAGCAAAAGAAGGAAGCCTAAAATGATCTTCCTAGTGCCGCTGACAGAATAGCAGAAAACAGGTAACGTGGACCCGCTGAAGGTTCAAAACAAATGAACGTCCACACAACGAAGAACAAATTGCACCACCTTGAAGTATTGCGAAAGTTGAGTCCCGAGGTGGATCCATGCCGTGGGCAATAGGGTTTGTGGTTTTGGTGCCAGTCCCACACAACGTAGAAGTGCGGACCCTCGGCGGCGATCATTAGTTTTCCACAGTCTCCCTCATTAAGAAAAATTATTATTATTATTATCTAGGAATTTAGCTCGATTTTTTTGCTCAGTTTTGCTGGTTCTGACCTGAACTAGTTTTTGTTTCTTATTTCTCACGTTTTCTTATAGCATTTCCAAGCCGCGTTCGTCCTAATGTGTTGGTTCATCTTATCTGAGGCGCAGCAATCATTTCGGGCTCGGTAACGATCCTGCACTGTCAGTCACGCCGAGCTGAGTTCTGCTGTAAGGCATGGGATTACTAAAAGCCACGCTTTGTCTTCAGATTTTATCTGGTAAGTCTAGGGTTCAAGTCCTATCGATTCTCTGACAGGATGAGTTGCTATCAGTCTGCTCTTGCCGCAGGGTATTGAAAGTATTGGTTTTATTTAATCAGACGGATTCGTTTATAATTATTTTTAGGTTTTGACTAGAGTTTCCTTCTACTCGCTTAATATTTAGTTAACTGACTTGAGTGATTCTTCCATTCATATTTATTGTAATATAGTGAGTGAGCCAAAAGTAAGTATGCAGTAATACAGCAATTATATTGTTATTCACAGGCATTGTAAATGATGGCAGGGAACTTAAGTAAATAACAAGAAAACTATATTTTGAAGCAGTACCGGAAAACTGAAAATGCCTTGCGGGTTCGCACAGCATGTTTACAAACGTTTAATACTCTCCTACTAAGACTCCTAACAATTTATCGTATCAGATACAAGTTTGATCAGTTGCTAATACTGCACATCAAAATCTGGACGTCCTAGGATGTCAAACAGAGGTAAATGAGATGAGCATAGCCTTTGTTAACAGTTTAAAAAAATCTATAGGCTTACGACGTGCGGCTCAGAAATTATCCTTGTCGAGAATGTCATTGCCACGCTTAATGCATAAACTTAATTTAAAGCAATACCGACCAACACTGTTACATGGTCTTCGGAGGACGACGCAGGCCGACGGTTGCTATTCTGTGAAATCTGTAATGTAATATCTAACAAACGAAACATACTTGATAAGATCATCTGGTCAGACGAGGCCTGCTTCAAGTTGTCAGGCCACGATATCAGACAGTTGAATATCCCCATTTGACTACTGCATCTCAATCAAACCAGCCACGCGTTACATTGTATGGTACGCTCTCCAGGGAAGGTGTTTTAGGCCCAGTTATCTGTAATTAAACTGTTAATACTAACAATTTACCGAAACATGTTGCGCGACATGGTAATGCCACAACTCAGAACCAGGGCTAACTTCTCTGAGCTGTACTTCCAGAAAGAAGAAGCAGCTCTTCATTATGCGTTGCTAATGTCTCCCTGGAATGTTTTCCCACAGCAATGGATCGGACGACGAGACAGCAAATCCACGAGATATCAGTGTGTTTGGATGCATGTTGTAACGTTGATGGAGGACACTTCGAGCATTTAAGAGATTAAAAAAGTGTTAAACTACTAAACAGCAAAACAATTAAGTACTATCACAATGTTAAATGTTATAAATAATAATAAAGCTAACCATTATTTAAGACTTCAATATCATTATTATACACTTGTTTTTGGCCCACCTATACAAAACAAATTCCGTCAATTAGTAGTGTATATGTAATGGCACTCAGTAAGTACGAGTGTGTTTACTGTGACAAGCCCTTTCTTGGGAAACAAAAAAATACAATATTGTAACTATGTAGTCAGAGATTTCACTTGCCCTGGTTGAAAACATCGGGGTTACTTACGTTATTTACAAGCAAGGTGCACTAATTGCTTGAAAAAGCTCAAACTCAATATGATGACACACCTTTAAGTAGGCGTAGTAATACCAATTCCGACACTATTAACACAGTATTGAGGATCAGTAACTGCTTCCTACATGATGACAAATTTACTGAGTCAGTTCAAGTTTCTGTTGGAGAGACTCATACAACAGTTAGTTGATTCCTTCAACTGTAAGTTGCAATCCTTAAAGAAAGACATCTCATCTCTTAGAGACAAGAATAAGGAGTTGAAGGCAACTATTGACGAACTAAATAACAATACTTGAAAGTAAGCCACATAAAAAAAGTGCCTGAGAAATACCTAGGCGGCTATTATTGATAATTCTGTCCCTCATGTCGGTGAATAAAACTCCTTCGTCTGACACATTTCCTAACCGGGACAGCGGTGAGGTAGAATGTGGAGACAGCTTCTGACGGTGTATAATCTTGGGCTACAGTGGTAAGTAAGGGAAAATGTCCTAGAAAAGTAGCAGCTCATCTCAGCCACAAATGACAAGGCGAGGATGTTCATTAAGCACGTTATTGCTGACAACAGAAAGTAGAATCTAACTTGATAGTTAAGAAGACAAAGGCATTATTTCCGAACATTACCGAATTCAGTACAGTCTATTGTTTGAGGACATGAAGTTGGCATCTGTGGTCTGCACCACGTTAAAGGCTACGCACAATGGATATAACTCTTTTCATATATCTGTTTCAGAGACCGAATTGGATATGATTAATGTGGACAGCCGGTCTGTTAATTACTCTTTTTATAAGTATTAAAAGAAGAGCACGTAAAGAAGTAAATTGTAAAGTTAAGTTAACGGGGGAGGACAACAATAAAGTATACGCTAAATGAAGAATTATGCCATCTTCTATCACAACTCAAAGGACGTAGGGGCAGATACAATGTCTGGGACCTGGTGTTCTGAAGATCACTGTAGCGCTTCCTTCTTCCATGAGGGATACACACTGATATAGGCGGATATAGGAATATATAGTTCACGGATATATATCATACCATAGTTTTGACAAGGAGTATGACGGTTGGTAGCATGCTCGCTGTCAGCAACGATCTCAGTAATCACAGAAAATACGATCTTGAGACGATCTCTGTTTGGATTGAAATTTCTGTAGCTGGTGACGCGAATGTGCTGACATAGTGTTGTGACTTTGCCCCTTCGGGTTTTCCATATGTCCTTCAGATGTATGTGCAATCCCTTCCGAAAAGGATCTCATTGTCCGCAATTTCAATGCTGGTGGTTTTGACTGAGTCGGCAGGTCTCTACGTCCTGACACTTTTATAGCAAAGCTTCAGCAAACTATATTGTCAAGTTTATTTGTTTCACAAACTTAAATAAGTTAAACAATGGCGTAGCTGGGTTCAACGTGATTGACTTAGTGCTATCCAACCATGGGAAACTGGAAACCGATGTTTTGTAGGTTTGGTTATCATTAACTGATGCGATGTTCTCCTGAACAACTGCATACGTTCTGCAGCTGACTCATTTAATACTGCAGTAACTAAGGCTATTCCTCAGTGCGATAATATTCCAAAGGAAATATGTGTGTTATTCCAAAATCATTACAGGGGAGTTTGTTATTTCTTGTCTGTGCACCAACACGGCTTTAGGAGCGGGCGCTGTACAGTTACCAACCTGGCGTCTTTTCTGTCTGCCGCCAGTCCAGCAGTCGTGGCCAGGCGGATGTCGTGTACTTACACTTTATGACGGTATCATATCTTCTGAAAAAGTTATCAAGTTGTGGCCTCCTTCCCCAACGTATCCGGTGGGTTACATCCTCCAGTAAAGATCATCTTGCTCTTCAGCAGTATATAGATGAAGCTGCAGAGTGGGCACAGATGAATTTTATGCGTCTTAACAATAAGAAAGCAACAATTCTTTCGTACACTCGAAAGACTAATCCATTGTGTTTTGTTTATACGATGCACGGCGTGACAATGGAGAGGTGTTTTGGTATCAGATCTGGAGATTCTCACTCATGGACTCGATGCTACAGTTCCTTCAAAAAATTTACAGCATTGTCTCCAAGGTCAGAAGAAACCTGGGTATTATTAAATGGGTTGGAAGCTATTTAAAGAGTATGGTATCCTGCGTCACTCTTTACAAACTGCTGGTAAATGGTCACCTAGAATATGCATCTGTTATCTAGTAGAGGAGTGGATCCCCAATTACTCTAGTAAATCAATTGAGGGAGCTTAGAGGAGTTTCTTGTCGTGGAATAGCCAACAAGTTTGTATTAGTGGATCGTGAAGTGGAGATTATGAAGACTATTGGTCTTACTCTGCTTTCAATTAGAAAAACTCACACTGACATATTATTTTTCCACAGTGTTTTTAATAGGCTTAGCGGATTTCCTATGAATATTGGTTTAAAAGTGCCTTAACTACGCAACACGTGCAAACCTAGATTTATAGATGGGCATGCTGATACACATAGTCCGATTGATAGGCACGGTGACGTTGCCAACCATGCTGATACATATAGTCCGATTGATAGGCACGGTGACGTTGCCAACCTATACTGACAGTTTGGACTGCTTTACTGATGAAAGGCAATTTCGCGCGTAGTTAAAACTAAAATAATCTGACTTGTCTTACTTTTACTTCTCGTATTCATTTCGCGGAGTAGGATAATTACATAAATCATACTTCGTGTCCAAAAATGTTCTTGTCACAGTCTCTTTAGTAACTGGCTCTAAAATCCCTCAGAGATAATAGGTTATTCTAACTAGTGGCTAGTACCAGGTTTGGAGATCAACCATTGTATCACACTTGTTCCCTTCTGGCTCTTCTGGTTGTCTCTTCTGTCACCAATGGGTAAAGTGGGAGAACTGCACAAAAATGTTAAAACTATATCATTATTATTATTGGTTTTTGTGTAAATTTTAAAGGTCAAAGTAGTGTTTTTAATTTTAATTTTTGTCTGGCTTTATTGTTGATACAATCGATGCGTTTACAGCGTACAGAAGCGATTTTCAAATCTGCGCACATCCAGTTGTCTTCTAATGGTCCGCGGAAAGAGTGGAAATAAAAATAAAAAAGGGATAAATTATTAAAAATTGTGAACGATAATCTGAACTGAATTAGTTCTGAAAATATTGCCTCACTATATTTCTATGGCTCTCGTTTATGTAATTAAGTATATTCCTTGTGTTTGTGGTATCAATGGACAAAGTACGATTTCAAAAGAAATAAAACTCGATGCTTAACACTAAATTGCTTGGAAACACTTTCCGTCGTCGACACCTTGCTCATTTTAATACCTACACAGGCGCTAAGTGAGAGTTAGTGGTCCGTGATGTTTGTGTCTCCTAAAAAGTGCTCCTCGGCTCAAAATGTTTGGAAACCCCTGACTAGATTATTCTTGTTGTTGTAGGCCTTCCAGTTGTTTATTTTTGTACGCGACAGTTGCTATTATTTTGTTTACTATTTTAATTAATATGCTTTAAAAACAATTTAAGAAATGCCATTTATTCGCCAAAATAAACCACAGAATGAAGTGTAAAAAGCTATTTATAAATAACACAAACTGGAAGCGTAAAAGGTTATTCTAGTAAACAACAATATTCAAACAAAACACAAATAGTTCACCAGGCAGCAACTTTAACGCCTGGAAAAATTACGATATTTTTATTGTGTATTTAAAATGGTCACGAGGGCCGAAAACTGATAATGCCTAATGAGAACCGAATTCAATTTCACCAGTACTAATGAAGTAAAACAGCAATAGTAAATACCAGTTTTATAACTTTAGTATTTCTAACAATCACCAGTAAACGTTTGCTAAAATTATGGGAGGTCAATTATTGTACATAGTAAATCACAGATGTGTACTATAAACAATACACTCAATACTACTACTGTGTTGCTACTCTTAGGCTTAATACTACTACTGTTTCTACTGCTCCTGCTACTACTACTATACTACTACTTACTGTTACTACTACTACTACTACTACTACTACTACTACTACTACTACTACTACTACTACTACTACTATTACTACTGGTGCTAATATTATTTTCATTATTATTTGACATGACTGATATGTCGCGTTGTTACGGACTAGGTGAGTGCTGAATTGAGTTTTGAAATATACAAAGGAAATTCATTTATTCAGGTTTTACATATTTCAACCGTTTTAAAAGAGTATGATTTTAACAGTATACTCTAATGTTCGAAGAAGCAGTACATTTTTAAATAGTCACTTGAAAATCTGAAAAATTTAGTGTGGCGAAAATAATCGTGCAGTAATAATAATAAAATAAACAAAATAATATAAATTTTTCTGATTATCATTGTTGATCTTACGTGTTGTTTAAGAAAATTACTAGAGAATTCTTTATTTGTTTTCGAGTTATAAGTTTAATTAATTAATTTTTTTTAGTTTACATTATGACTAAGTTACTCACAATTGCTTTTTTTACTTATTTACACGTGTGTGTGATTCAGTTCTACGTATTTATAAATCTCGGTAAATTTAGTATATACTGCGTTCCGGTTACCACGAATCAGACTGTCGGTCTATTAAGGTTTACGAATTTATAAAAATATCTATTTTGAATAGCTACTATAAATTTATAATAGCTACTTTTAAATAGCTGTATACAAAAATAGCTTTGTAAAAATAGCCACTTTGTAACGTACTCCAAGTACATACTTCATAATGGTAGTTTTGAATATTATTCCTGCTTTAGAATGGCAATTTTCGATTAGTAATTTTCTTGTTGTATCATCAAAACTAGGAACATAGGTATGAGGACGACTGTTGTGACCAGTACTAAGCTTCCGCCCAGTGTAGCACACCAGACTACAGAAACGAGTTTAGGGGGGGTATCCAATCTACTGTCTGCCGGTTTAATGAATTCAACATAAGTAATATTTTGTTACACCACGTAGCCTAGTTTCCAGCGTTTAAATTTTAAATTTATTTTTAAATTTGTTTAAATATAATTTATATGAAAACTAAATAGTTTTATAAATTTAACATGTAGTTTAAGCCTTCAAGTACGTAGGCTTTACACATAATTTACTTAAGAATTACGTACGGTTTGACCATGCAAGCCGAGTTCAGTAATAATATAGTATGTACAACGTAATCTATTATAATCTATTATAATATATGATGTGGTGTAGGCCTACACTTCTCTATCATAGACAACCCTTCATATTAAGCGATGTCAAGAGCCTGAGCTTTCTTTGTTAATTTTTAATCTTGAAATAAATTGATGACAAACGTTCCCTATCGGTGTCAGTATAGTACATATATTCTTGTAACATGTAATGTCGGTTTAGTGAGTAATGATTTTAAAGTAATGTTTAACATAAATTTATTTTAATAAAAATGTTTCAGTAAAGCAATTTAAATAAAAATATCGTAACGTTATTGTTCTGCATAACACGTTTACTAATATAAAATATATACTTTGAACCTGTCAAGTTCGGTGAACATTATCGTACTTACTAATAATAATTAACAAATAAATAAGTTACTTAATAACTATTTTATATTACACTAAACAAATGATTAATTATAAATGTTTACAAACATTAAGTTTAAATTAAGATTAACATGTGATGTTATTAGGTAATGGATATATTAGGTATTTACCGTAAAATATTATGTATGAAATCGAAAAAAAAATTAAGAATGTCAGTGAGCTGAATCTTCGTGTTAAAGTAAAATACATGTAAATCAGAAATATTTACAAATAGTATTACGAAAATTAAAGTTCCAATAAGCGCTGATGTTATTTTAAAATTTGAATTATATTCTATTACACGAATTTTAAGCTATGTTACTGATGACGACGACGACGATGATGATGATGATGATAATGTGTAATGATAAAAATAAAACAACAATAATCATAAATATAATGATAAAAATAAATCAACAATAACGATTATGATGATTGTGTTCATCGTCGAATGTAAAAATTAAATTTTTATTATTCTTGGTTCATTAATTTTACATACTTTCTTAATAACTATGCATATATGACGAATTTATTGTTAAAATATAACGTCTAACTTCAGCATGCTACTAACTATAAATTGTTGAAAAGAGAAACAGTACATGTATTCACTAACAGAGGCCATGACAGTGTATTTCGTTGCAGATTCAGCGTGTGGATTGGTGGACCTTGACTTCCACTTATATCTAAGTCACGATCACTTTCTCTCTCCCTCTCTCTCTCTCATACATCCATTACGTTACTGAGTAGTTACTCATATCATTCATATTAATTATTTATTATCATTGCACATTAATACAAATTATGAAGTGAATTTTCTTACATTAAAAACGACACTATAGACATATTACCATTACAGTATAAGTGGTAAACCATATGACGCATTTTACAACTTTAGTTAAACATTAGCTTTTCTGATATTTCACATGAACTTAATTGTGAATTCTCTCTATTATAACTCCTGAATGTTATAACATAACCTGAATGTTATTAGTAAGTTGTTAATATTATTATTAACGTTCTTTAACTTATTAGTCTTTGATATTTACTTTCCCTAACTTAGTACACTTGGCTGTTAACATATACTCATCATTCTAAAATTGGTAGTGTAGATTCTATAAGCACCTTTTAAACAAAAACTAAACATTATTTTAAAATGGCTAATAGTGTTAATAATTTTGATTGTTTAAGTTAATAGTTTAATACAAAGTCTCTTAATAAAATATGATAATGATCATCAATAATTTAAAATGCAAAATAAATTCGTATTCCGATTCGACTAAAAAAGCATATAAATACTTACATTTTCAAAATCAGTTTTATTATAAGAATAATTATGTCTCAATATATTACCCATTAAATATAACTGCTTTACAAATAAGTTATTTATCAAACTTAAGAATGTGCAACCCTCACATCACCAAAATACACCAGTACCGATTTTGTTGCGAGCAGAGCGCGCCAACGTATGTAAAGAATGTGCTTTTAATGTGCGCATATGCCTTGTGTGAGCGTTCTGCGTCTTGTGTCAAGTACTCCCTATCTTGAACTATTTCGTGCACGTAGAGTCATGATGTGCGGGCGTCAATCTGAAACCGAGACTAAGAGAATGAGTCTTATGTAAATTGAGATCCAGTAATTTTATGACTATTGACCGTGTTTACTTCACTTTTGATACCTCGGGCATCATCGCCTAACGTGACAGAAGAAGAGCCAGAGCTGTTCGGTTGCGCGTCGTGAGACGACCCAATGGTTTCCTAGTACCGAGCCTCCGGTAGGGGCTCTTGCCTAGTGATCATGTCCAGACGGAATATTGTTAATTGTTTAATGGCCGCTACAACGGCATGCTCGTACTAGGTCGTCCTAGGTAGTATTTGCCGAGGCCGTTTCCAAGAATCACCTGGACGTGTTCGGTACTTGCCAACGCCAGCTATGTAAGAGTTTGTCTGGAACCTCGCAGCTCGGACGTAAAATTTTCGTGCAAGTCGCCTTGCGGTGTCTTCCAAGGAGCGGACACCGAGTCCTCTTCTCAAAAGTCGAGAAGAAAACCGATAGGGGACTTTGGCCGCTAGCCGAAGACCCCTATCGAGAACGCTTTGCAACTTTCTTTTATGAACGGTTGCGAGGTAGCCCCAGACGGGAATAGCGTAGGTAATGATCGGCAGCAGGTACGCGCTGACGATCAACTTACCCAGCTTGCGGGTCATAGCCTTGTTGACAAGTATTGGAAACAGTTGCGCGAGACGAGCGGACGCTCCCTTTCGCATCGTCTCACCGTGGGCACGCCAGGTGAGCCGACGATCAAGGTGGACACCGAGGTATTTAACCTCTCTCGACCAGGACAAGTACGTTCTACCGAGTCTCATTCGTCCTCGTGGTTCTTTCCGGCGCTTTGAGAATAGCACCGCGGAGCTCTTGGTTTCGTTGACGGCAACTTTCCAGCTCTCCATCCACGTACGCATCGAGTGCGCGCTGGAGTCGTGGGATAGCCCTGTCAGCGTTCCGATCGGCGGTATAGACCGCCGTGTCGTCGCCAAACAGGGCCATCTGGACTCCAGGCTCTCTGGGTGCGTCGTTGACGTACACGGAGAACAGAAGAGGCCCTAGCACGCTACCTTGAGGTACCCTGGGTGTAATGCGTCTCTCGGAAGAGACATGGTCATCTATTCTCACGCAGAAAGTCCTCTCCGTCAGAAAGGTAGCAATCTGGTAGCTGGATTTCCCGGAGCTTGAACAAGAGCCCGTCGTGCCAGACACTATCAAAGGCCTTCTCCACATCTAGGAAACAGGCGACAGTCTGCTCTTTCTGACAGCCGGGGCCCGTGATGTATTCCACCAGTCTCATCAGCTAATGAGTGGTGGAATGCCCCACATGGAAACGAACTTTTCGGGGACCAGTACATCGAAGTTTCTTAGATGGTCTAGGACTCTCCATTGTACAAGACGTTCGAGGACCTTTGACGTATCGCCTAACGTTACATAGTCCCAGTGATTGCATTTAATCTATCTGAAAGAGGCGTGCTTATAAGGTAGCATGCTATTTTTGGTTGTGGCTAACCAATAGCATGCTTCCTTCTTCGTGATTGGCTAGTGGCATTTGATCTACAGCTTCGTGGGACTTTGAAAATTTATAAGTATAGGTGCCTTTCATGGGGCCGCTAGCCGTTACCACAGTACTGTGGTCACTAACGTTGACATCCGCGTTAGTTCGAAGCTCACTTTCTTGCACTGATCATGGCCGTCAATGGCACAGTCGAAACGTCTGCTGATATGTACAGCGCTGGACCACGGCCAAACAGCTCGGAATCGTCTGCTGATATGTACAGCGCTGGACCACGGCCAAACAGCTCGGAATCGTCTGCTGACATGTACAGCGCTGGACCACGGCCAAACAGCTCGGAATCGTCTGCTGATATGTACAGCACTGGACCACGGCCAAACAGCTCGGAAACGTCTGCTGATATGTACAGCGCTGGACCACGGCCAAACAGCTCGGAATCGGAAAATATTAACAACATTGTCATTATTTCAATTTAGTTAGTCCGCAAACCTAGAGTTTCCGTGTGCCTTCTGCGATAATCTGTTTTCATATGCGTAGACGTTGCCGCATATTTTTAGGAGACATTTTTGTCAGTTTTTGGATACTGACTTTTTTTAGACTGGAGGTGGAAATCTATTGTCACAACTGCAAATTGAAGGACTAGAAATTTGTATTTAGAAAACGTATTTCCAAAATAAAATATACCAGAACGTATCGTCCGAGGGGCCAGTGATTGTCAAATGACCAATGTGGCTTTTGAGTCAGGAACAGACGAATCAGTGATGACCTAAACCTATAAAACTAATATTATCAAATTATTACTTCGATCAGGTTTTTTGTTTGCTCGCCAGTTTTCTTTTACCATCATGCGCTGAGTATAGTAAAAATTAATTATGTAATAGTGAGAGACTGGATGTGTATTACATATTTTATTCGGGAAAACGTGTGTTCCTTACCTGATTAGGCCGAAACACCGACCCACTAACGTCGTCACTCCTATTCGCTAGTAATACGATAACGAAAGTAATTTATTACTTTTAAGTATCACGTTAATTCTTCTCGGTTTGATAACTGAAGATAATAAGTAACATATCGACCACAAAAAAATTAGCGTTACCGTTAACTATTCATATAATGCTACTGTTGAATCCAGCGTACGTGAATTGGAAACCATATTCTACGTAAATCCAAACCGTAAATTGTACGTATGCGAAACGTTTTTGTTTTTTTAATAAAAAAAAGGGAATAGTTTCTCCCATGAAATTAGTTCGACGAACAGAAACAAGAATTACGAAGGAATTTCTTTAACACTCACGTTTTTCGTGAGAATAAATTTTATTACATGATGGCCTACACACGTATACACGAACGTACTCCCTTCCTCTTGTAGTCTACGATGTTGAGATAATTCCTGTCGCCCCTTTTTTCCTTCTTCTTATGAGTTCCTTCCACTTACTACGGTTGTAGGAGCTTCTTTGCTAAATTTCAGTTGTCTCTCCTTTCCTCCAAAATAATTATACGTTCATATTGTTCCACTTTTTTCTCAGTCGTTCTCTTCTATTCTTTCCTAAGTTTTATTCTAATAACCTATTATCTGTTACACTCCCCAAGATCCACAAAATAATATCTGGATTTTAATATCTACCGCTGTCCTAAGCTTTTCATCTATTATTTTATTTACACGATCCACATGTATATCTCTTTTAAGATATTTAATTTTATAGTTTGACTTTCTTCTTTGCCTTCCTGTTAAGAGCTAAATCTCTCTTCCTCCTCAAATACAACAGTACAGGTAAAGTAGGCATAGCGATAAGTAAAACGAGATCTCTGTTCTGGTTTAGATTATAGGTTCAAAGTACCCCACTTACTTAATGATGTGTAGATATAATACGTTAAATATCTCGTAAATATGTTAAAAGTACAAATTATGTATACGTATAATAGGAAAAAAAGTAAAAAATCGGCATCATTGCCTTCTCAGTTTTAAACTTAGTTACTTGTTTGAAAATTCGCCATCAAAATCTCGGTTTCCTTTTAATGATGGCCATATCTTATCGTTTATACGGTTACATGAATTCTCCAGTCTGTTTTGTAATAATAAACTGTACTTGTAAGCCCTTCAGCGCCCGATTACCTTATATACCATTGTTGCACAGTATTTTGTGTCTCGTGTACTACATTTGTAAATCTGTTTTTTTAATATACATCAAAGGCTTTAGAAATATTTACCTTGAAACAATTCGAATATCCTTTTCGGCTCTTTGCTCCGTGTTCTTAAAACGATGTCACAAATTCTTTCAAATTTATTTCTTTAATGGCCACGTTTTATCTTGTAGACCACAGCCAAGACAGTTGGTGCGATACCGGTTCTAGTATTTTTGAGCCTACTATAAATTCTGTGTTTCAAATAGTTGTTAAAGTTACGAAACGCACAATATAATATAGTGTGATCAGTGACACAGCGTGGAATTATGGACTCTATACGTTTTCAGTAATTTAGTAGGTGTCACGAAAATAACAATTTTCGATGAGAAGGTAAGTGAACGGAGCGCATCGTGACTGAAGTCGTCTACCCCCCTCGGGCGCCAACATAGCTGACATTTCTAGTCAGATTATATCATTAGTTTGCAACGGTCCAATCCAAATAAGTATACATTCTCACACCGAGTAACCTAAACAGTTGCTTAAAAATACTTTACCTTTTTTACTTACGTGGCATTTCTATAAATTATGCATAACGTATTTTTGTATACTGTTTCCCAATATTACTATTTCACGTGCCTTGAATTTTTAGAAACGAAGCAACATTATAAAGTCGTCAGGCGATTATTGTGAAGACGTTAACAGATTTTGTATTCTACGTCTAGCTTTATCTTTCATATTTGGGTCTCTCTCTCTCTCTCTCTCTCTCTCTCTCTCTCTCTCTCTCTCTCTCTCTCTCTCTCTCTCTCTCCCTCTCTCTTTATCTATCTATCTATCTCTCTATAGGCTATATCTATCTCTCCATTTCTCTTTCTATGACAAGCATGGACACGAGTATAATATTCGGACAGCAGTATGAATATCTGGATATGTGTGTGTGTGTGTTTAGTAGACCAGTGGGTGCGGCTTTTGACTACTAACCTAGAGTACCTATGGGTGGTTGAAGCGTAATGCTGGTGTTCTCCACACTACCTTCCTAACATTCCGAACAGCTCAAATATGGCAGCCTATCCTCCAAACTACTACTTCGGTGGCACAAAAAAGAGACATAATTTGTGCTGGGTAGGCGGTTATGTTTTCTTCCTCCTGTCATTATGTATTCGTGGCAGCGTTTAATCGCTGAGTTACAAATGTTTGTCAAAATTGTTGTCAATTACGTTTTTCCCCGATTTATAAAGTCAATTGAGTTTTGAATCTACAACTTGAGGCCGTTAAGTGGATTTGAAAGATATACCACGTCTCTCTGATAATTCTCTATAACAAAAAATTGCACGGTATCAAGTCACACGAACGTGGTGGCTATTAAATTGTTCCTCGACGTCCTACCCATTCAGAAAAAGTTTCTGACTGAGGTAGTCTCTAAGAGCGTAGCGAGGTGTCCGATTTTGCTGAGCGATCTTGAAGGCCAATGTAAAACACGGTGTTGTTTAACAACTCGGGAATAACAATATATCGTAGCATCTGAAGATAAGAATCACCTGTTAGCTCGAAGAAATAAGGTCTGAACGGGCCTTTTTTCGTGACTACACATCAAACATGAACTTCATGTACATTTTCCTACTTCATATAAACATTAGGATTTTTGTTAGACCAATACAGAATTACGACAGTTTACTTCTTAATTGAGTTTCAAGTACAGTACAGAAATTTACAGCTAGCCAAATAAAATACAACACACAACCGCAGTCCTTCCTTTAAACTGTGTCCTGAAGGCAGCCCTGAAGCCAGTTGCAGTTGAGTAGACAGTAGCGTTGTACATGTTAATGTAAACAATGAATCTGCAAATAATATGCGGAACTTTTAATATAAAATCCATTAGCTAGTTATGCAAGACTGTCGGTCCACGGTGATAAACGACTCCGGAAATTACTTTGTCATAATTTCTACAATGATGTTACAGATACATCTCGTATTATAAAAGGATTGCATTCACAGCTATCAACTGGTCATTAATAAAAAGCTAACAATTGATTCAACAAGGCCCTTGAAACTGTTCTCGTAATGATAAACTTTCTCTTCACCGGTCTTTCGTTTGGTGTTTACTTCAGACAACAATACCTATGTGCTGTTACAGAACGTTTTCATTGTTTAACTTAGTCAACAAAGTAATTGTCCGACCTATCTAGCGGTTGAATAAAGTGTATGCTACGCATTCAGTAACAATATATTTATAGTGTGTATAAATAGTGTGTTAATACCCTCTCAAACGTTTTTATTTATGTATACCCTAATTATAAATATTACACGATGCATAACAATCTTTTGGTATGTCCTTTGTTATTGTGCCTAAATGTATTCATGCATTAATTTACATGTACATAGTTTAAGCATATCGATTAAAAAATAGAATATGATTACAATGAAGTTTTTTGTCATTTTGTTTAACAAAGAATGTTTGCTAAGCTGATGATACTGTAGTGGTTATTATAGCGTGAGATGTAGGCGTGGCTGACAAAATTGTGGCAAGTTATGCAATGAGTCACTTCCTGGATAGTAGATCACCGATCAAAACTAGCAGCCGAAAAAAAGAAAAATTGTGATAGGCCTAGTTACAAAGAAGTATCTACCCAATATCTTAACAACGGAGGTCGAGAATGAAACTGTGCAGACAAAAATCGTTGTTAAGTACCTGTTGTAGTTTCGGATTCCAGAACAGTTCTTGTAGTCGAGGGAATTATTATAATCGATCTGCTGGCGCAGAAGCGGAAAGTGGTTTACTAGAAGTAGGAAAAGCACAAGCTTGAAGGGACACCAGGTTCAGTGGGAGGAAAGATGCATAAATTGTACGAAGGAGGAGACAGGGCTACAAAGCAGTTAGCTGAATTGACTGACCGAGAACATGGAGAGATACAAATTTTATGATACAGTTTCTAACTGTTCAAGGCCTGTTCCAAGCCTACCTCTGCAGGATGGGGAAGTAGACAGGCCAGATTGAAGTTTCTGTAAAAAGGAACTAGACGATGCGCTTCACACGGTTCTCACCTGGAATGGAAGAGAAGAGGAGGGGCTAACTCTGGAGAATGCATTAGGATAGGTCACTCGCGGTGGTATCATGAGACTAATTCTGCAGATTGAAAGCCAGTGTGATCACGTAGCAAGCTACGTGGAGAAGGTTTTAAGGCAAAAGGAGAAAATGACAGAACAGGAGGGCCGGTGATAAAATAACAGAAAGGAAGTAACGTGGACCCACTGAAGACGTTGAACAGAAGAAAACTCATATGGAAGAAGAACAAATGGTACCATCTTGAAGTACTGCGAAAGCTGAGTCCTCAGGTGGATCTATGTCATGAAAAAACGGTTTGTGGTTTTGTTGGATGCAAGTCCCACTCATCGTAAGAATGCCGACCTTCCTTTGACGCACATTAGTTTTTCCACAGTGTCCTTCGTAAAAAAAGAAATATAACAACATTGGAAAAGTTATTAAGTTCTTTTTCTTTTTTGAGAAAGCTAAATATGTAATTATCAAGCTAAAGTAATATTTCTATTAGTAAACTTTTAACGAGTACGAAGGCAGGTCCTTGGTTTTGTAGTCAAGTCAGGTCCTGTAAACTGAACCAATAGAAACTAGTAACATTCCTTCACTTCCATACTGTAAACTAAAAAATTAACATTTTAAAATTTATTTATAAGACGTTTTACTTAAAATATTAGCTTTACAAATAATCCTTGACTCAAACAGATAGACAGTATGGGCACCGCATACGTAGACACTCACTCTCTTTAACATATTTACATGCACAAGCACACAGAAACAGACACAGACACAGATGCACATACAGACACACGCGCGTGTGCGCGCGCACTCTAACTATCGTAGGGGCCTATAAAAGTTCTATGATTTTAGTCTCAAATGGCCGCAGGATACATTTGGATTGTAAATTTATAAGTCATTTTTGTTACAAAAAGAAAAGCCATAAAGAGTAATATATAAGAAAGTAAGCTTTGTAGCTCACAGAGGAATCTGATTGTCTCATCAGTTTTTATGTTACCGTTCGGAAGAAATACTTTAGCATATAAAAAGAATCAAAATAACACATAATCTAAAGAATGGCGTCTCTATAGTAGTACAACGAATTCTATAGTAATTATTCTTTATTTATTAGCCGTAAACCAAACGGCTAGTACACATATTTCACCCTACCTCGCTTACAAGCGGCCGCGTGGTGGGGGAGAATAGCCTCGATCATCCAGTCGTGGTCAGACAGTAGCTGAAAGTTGTTGTATGATATGTTTCTAACATTTGGATAAATGCTTGCGTGTATGCCACCCAAATACTGAGAACTACAGTAGTCATATCGGGTGCACTAATCACACTTATGAAGCGTAGCGTTTCTGAGTAAAAATCCGTACTATAAGTGGAATAACTGTGTTGTTTTAAATAGCAATGCAGACATTTTGGAAAAAAATACCTCTGTTCAGAAACCAATATCCTAAGCGGTGAACGAACGTATGTGTACCATATAATGCTGTTTATGAATTCTTCGTGGTATGTCAGTAACAAGAAGTCTTCGTGTGGTATGATAATGAAGGTATCCTCAGAAATGTTTCCTTGCGACATCTTGTAGTTTTTGTATTTACAAAATTCTCTGATTTCCCATATTAGTGGTTTCTTGTGTCATTTTACTTCCATATTCCTTAAGGAATGGAAGTATGGTGATGGCAAAAAAAATCGTGTTCGAGATTATTGCAGATTCTGATACTACTACACTCAAAACATGAAAAAAAGTCGTTTTCCGAAAAGTGTCTGTGTGTCTGTCTGTCTGTCTGTCTGTCTGTCTGTGTGTCTGTGTGTCTGTGTGTCTGTCTGTCTGTAGATTTTTTTTCTATGGCAAACGATAACTGCCGCAAATTCAAACAGAATCAAATAATTTTTTGCATACAGCCCGGTTTTGCAGAGTTCTCGCGACCTATTGTTTTTGGTGAAGATCGGTTGAGGGAAAGGGGTAGTTTACCTGCAACGGTTTTTTTTTAGCAAGGGTAATTTTGTTTGTTTGGCAAACGATAACAGCCGCAAATTCAAACAGAATCAAATAATGTTTCGCATACAGCCCTGAATTGTAGAGTTCTCAAGACCTATTGTTTTTGGTGAAGATCAGTTAAGGGAAAGGGGTAGTTTACCTGTAACGTTTTATGTTTTAACAAGGGTATTTCCTATGGCAAACGATAACAGCCGCAAATTCAAACAGAATGAAAAGATTATTTGCATACAGCCCTAAATTGTAGAGTTCTCAATACCTTTTGTTTTTGGTGAAGATCGGTTAAGGGAAAGGGGTAGTTTATTTATTAATCTTTTGCCAATCAAAGAAAATTTATTCTACTGAATCATAGTTTTTGTTTTCTCATGATTTGATTATGCTTTTACCAACTAAATTAATAATAATACATTGATAGCAATGTAGGCCTACTTACGACAATCGGTTACAGTTGCACACACAGAGTGGAGAGTAGGGTGCAAATGAGGAAGTATTCTTGGCACCATTTCAATATAAAACAGTGTTGAGCATTGTGTATAGCGTAACGCTGTATGAAATTTAAGGACTGAAAAAAATCTTCATGCACAACATTAACTTAGCATATGAAAATATTGTTCTCATCGAATGTGGTTTTGTCAACGGGGTGGTTACGTTTTCCGTTCACCAGTGTGCACAGCAAGTACTCGAGGTATCGTTGCGTTGTTACGTCTGTAGTGCAAACGAAAGTGCTGAGGTCAGCCGGTCATAGTGTCGGAAGTCGGTATGAATTTGAACTCTTTTCCCATCACGTTTCGCCAATAGGAAGTCCTCTAGTCGATAAATTGCGATTCGCTTTCTTTAACCGTAATTAAACACCGTTTTGATTTACAAACGTCTCCAGTGTTCGTGTGGCGCATCGCTGCGGATACTAACGGAACAACGAGTCGTGTTGTGTTGTGTCATGTTGTGTAATTAATTAACTAACCTTTATTGTTATGACATAATACACAACACTTTTACTGCCTGGGAAAATGACGATATTTTTTATTGTGTATTTAAAATGGTCATGAGGGTCGAAAACCGATAACGCCTAATGAGTGCCGAATTCAATTTCACCAGTACCAAATGAAGTAAAACAGTAATAGTAAATACAAGTTTTATAACTTTAGTATTTCTAAAAATGAAACTGTAAACGTTTACTTAAATTATGGTGAAGTCAATTGTACATAGTAAATCACAGATTTTGTACTACTGTATAAACAACACACTCAGTACTACTACTGCTGCTACTTTAGGCTTAGGCCTCATTTATAATCCAGGTGGCAGGTTGGCGGGTGGCAACCATTGATGTATAATATCATAAATAATAATTATACGTCGATGGTGGCAAGTGGTAGGCGACAGGTGACGTCACCCGCAGCTGTGGTACATTGTTGAGAATGGGTTTGTTTATACTTCTGCGAAGTGACGTGTGACTCCTCGGTGACGCTGTCTCTCACCACATGTCGCTGTAGTTTGTCACAGATACAGGGGACGTGTCCCGCGCTTTTTGGCATTTGCATATGTTCTCTCGTGTCGAAATAATGACGTGCAAACAAGGCCTGCAATTTGGAATGATGCAGACCCGAATCACAAAACACGGATGATGGAGAAAAGTTGTAAGAAAATAGCACAGTTGATGAATAAAGGTGAATACATTTTTTTACAGAAATTAAGAAAGTTAGATTCATTATTACAGTTTATGTACTCTACACAATTCTAGGAACACTCTGTACTTATTAAAATATTTTTAATAAACAGATTTTGTAGCTGTAAGCTAATAGCCGTAATATCACGGAGTTAGGTGAGCTTACCCTATACAAATATTATCTACTAATTGTTCCATGTATCCCTGTCTGTTAAATGTTTGTAATGCATGAAAAATTACTTGTTTAAGAAAATAAAATAAATATTATGCGAAAAGATATTGGTTGTTTTATTGCTGACTACAAGGACTAAGAAATATAAGATTCTTATTTAATTTATTACTTAATTGTTACATAAATTATTTTAATTTATCTCAGAGTTACGTAAAAGTTTTCAGGAGGAGTAATTGGTAATTTACAAGTTCTCTTCCGCCTCAGTTTCCTTCCACCTTTGCTAAAATGAAGTCGAAAAGGTATCAGCAGACATTCTCGTCTGTTGGAAAAACATGATTGATGTTATCTCAAGTCGAAATACAGATGGTGAAATTCACCAAATGCTTCACGCAACTCATTGATCGGATAAACACAATATTTCCTCCTCCAGTCCTCCAATTCATTATCATCTTCTAGCATGAGAAGCATTTGACGTGTTCCAAACGACAACTCTTGTGTAGTGGCTCGACCGTAGCCTGAAGCCTACCTCTTTACCACCTGCCACCTGCCACCCGTCGGCTGTCTCCTGGAAGTATAAATGAGGCCTTAGTACTACAGCTGCTTCTGCTGCTGCTGCTGCTGCTCCTACTACTACTACTACTACTACTACTACTATTACTACTGCTACTAGGCCTACTAGTTACTACTACTACCATTACCGTTGTGGCTGCTATTGCTTCTAATATTACTACTAATACTGCTTACATCTACTATTGCTACTACCACAACCATTACTTCCAACAGTAATAATAATAACAATCACTAATAAAAAATGCCTACTTACCACAATAAGAATAATAATAACTATAATGATGATGGGTCTATAAGAGTTTTGTACACATTATTTTCCAGTTAGGAAACTAACATTTTAGTGGACACATTACAATTGTTAATTTCGGCAAATAGCTAAAGGTCTTCTTCTTCCTCTTCTCTTCAAGGATTAGGTTATATAAACCTGTCAGGCACCCATCTCATCCTCGGACGACCCACGTCTAATAGCTAAAGGTTAAAACGGGAAATGACATAATTTCGGTGTCTTTATACACCTGTGTTTTCGAAATGCTCGTTTGAACAAACTGTTAATTCCTCAGCTGATCCTGAAAACTGTTAAGTACAATTAATATAATTTTAAAATTGTTTGAAACACCTCAAATCACTGTGTTAGTCTAATTCTCCATCCTTGTCCCTGCTTGCCGTTGTTTACTGGAGTAAATCTGAATCAATTTGAAAACGCTTTATTATTATGATGAGACGCAAAACTTAAGATATTGCCTCTGGAAGTGAAACTCGTGATTCGTTTTATTGTTTGCTCGTTGCTGCCATTGTTTTCCTCAGTTCCCCATGTAGTTTCACTACGTTTCGACGAAGCAGGACATGTGGACACAGACTACAGTTTTGGAAAGGTGTTAAAATATCTGCACTAAAGTTTGAAATAGGCAGTAGAACATTTTGACCTAGCAATAACCCAATATCGGGTTACCGAGTTTCTCTCGGTTGTAATATATCCTGAATTATTATTATTGTTTTTTTAATAACTGCAAAAAACTGTTAAATGAGTAGATATTTTTAAAGTTATGGTACAAAAATATATAGGTACGTAAAATATAACTAAGCAAAATAATTTTGTTAAATAGGTATATAAAACTTTCAAAAACTTCCAAAGGCAATTTTTATAGTTCAGAAATACTATAATGAACAAAGAATTTAACTATAGAAGTTGTAAATTTATCTGTGGAACAGTAATGCATCCAACTATGGAAGTTTGTAAACTCGGGGCTTAATTAAATTTAGTAGGGTACTTAATTGGGGCTTCAAAATAAACACTTGCTATGAGTGACAGATGTTCAATTTATTCATCAATTAACAAAGCGATGAAGATATATTATGAAACCAAAATATAATGTACGGAAAAGAAACAAACAAAGTATTATAAATTTATTAGTGAAATGAACCTCTGATTTCTTAAAGCTATTCATCTGTAATATTAAATTCATTCATGTGATCCGTGAGTCTGTCAATATCAGTTTCATTTTCAGCATCCATCATCTTAACATTGGAATTAAGATGACAGTGTCAGAACTTCACAGCGAGTCTGGCGTACATTTTCGGGTGGCAAGAGAACCTTTAAACCGTTCTTTTCTCTTAACTAAGGTAATAGATACATATAGCATTCCACTCGTAAAGACGAGGACGACGAAGAGGACGTCGATGTACTCGAACGGTTGCCCTTGAGCCTTGCGCAAAATCATGAAAGCTGGTCTAACAGGAAATCGATGACGTTGCATTGTATGGAATGGCTTGGAATGTGAATAATGTAATGGCTTGGAATGTATCGGCTATAATGTTTTCCAGTTACAGTTCTTGCCTTCGGGATATAAGATGTTGCAAAGTTTGGTTACAATCAATCTTGTCCCACTGTAAAGTCTTTCTGTTGTATCTAAGTTTAGCAGCAGCATAATGACTTTTCCATTAACTTTAATTCATGTGATGATAAATTGGCAATGTCGACAGAGTTAAGAAATCCTGAAGTAAACTGAATGCTCCTTCTGCTTCATATTCAATTGAATCGTAACTGTGATAAATCTTGTAATTTCCAGGTAGTTTCTCGATGACACTGGGGTTAATTTTGTGCACATCATTTTTAATGGGGGTAGTATAGCTCTGTCTTTCATCCCGTCATAGCTATTAGCTACAAAATTACGAAAAGTTTTGTCATCGAATCTCAGTGGCAATCTGTCACTGGAAATGATGTCCTCTTGTAATTCAATTTTATACTTAGTATTTACAGGTAGTTCTCCATTGACAAGTTTCAGTAAATATTTTAAAAAATCTATTCACTTAAAAAATCTGTGTAGCCTACATACATACACACACGCACGCATGAAATTCAACTGCACCATAGCGCGCGAACACACACACAGACTCATCCACAATACTACCTGCATACATGTGTACATATACACTCAATACACAATACCAGCACGGCACATACCAGCCAGAGCATTTTTGTTGCTTGTTCTTAATCACAAAGAAGAAAAATCATCATTCCCAAGAAAATAACGTGACACCTGTTTCACTTAAAAATTATTTCAAAGTGACTTTTGGATTATTAATTTTAGCTTACAAAACAACTTTTTAGAACGTTTCACCTTTCTATTCTTCACATGAAAAACAATATTGTAAAAATAATAAATAGGCTATCAAAATAAACACGTTTGTTTCTACGGAAACGAAAGACAACCGGAAATAACCGATACTTCTTCTCATGGTCAGTGTAGGCCCCCAAATTTAAATAACCACGTTTCAGTTTCTATGCAACCCGAAGACAACCAAATGTAACCGACGCTTCTTCGCGTGGTCAATTTAAGACCTCTGAGTTCGGCCTTTAGACGAATTTTGTCAAAAATGAGGTCTAGTCCAATGGATTTCTCATAACCGGAAACATTAACAGACAGAGTCTCAGTAAAATCGTTAGAGGGGTTTTAAAGAAAAAATGTATATAGGACTACAATTTTTGTTTTTTTAATAGTATAGTATATGATTTTAATAATTTAATTGACCTTTCGAACAATTATCCATTGCTACTGTTGTGACAAGTGTATTATTTGTTCACTTGTGTGTTATTAATATATTGTTACAAGAATTGCGTTGACCACGGTCTTATAACTGTGAAATAAATTATTATTGTATGCCAGACAAATTAACACTTGCAAATTTTATTAACACTTCACTAAGCAAGAGCACTTGTATTAGAGTAGTTCACCTTATTACACAGTTGTACTATGCGTACTGTAAAAGTCACAAATATGAATATGTTACAACAGTCCGGAACATTAATAAACAATTGAACAGCTTAACGATTGAATAACTTATTGCAGAGAATAAACTCCCTGTTTGCAGAAATTGAACTATACGCACTCGAATCGCATATGCAATTCGCGGAAATTCGTCTAATGCATAATGCGGAAATTCAGACATTGTAAGTGTCTGAGTTACAGACACATAGCCTTTGTAAATCCCACCCAAAGTCACTTGTTGTATAACAAATCTAGAACCTTCCAGATGTTATTGGATTCATCGGTCAATTTAAAGAATTTGCACACTCAGCTAGTCTATGACAGGTGTTTCTGAGCGCTGTATAACATTGCGTCTAACTGCCAAGCGTTTGTACTACAATATCATTGTAGTTTGTGAAATACTCAGATTGCCAGCGGCGGTATAAACACCTTTAGTAAGCTAGTACTTTGTTAACAGTCTCAATACGTAATATAACTAGCGTGGAAGTTACCACCACAATCCCGACTCTTCAGACATTTATGAAGATTCTCCCTCAGTTTCGAAAACAAAACACTCTTACTGTATTTAATTAATGCTCCAATGTCCCAACATTTGAAATATGAAAGAAAATAAAATGCAATTCACCTATAAAGTACTTGAAATTTAAATAATTATTTAAACATACTGATCACACATGTTAGTCAGTTTGATAGAAGTCAACATCAGCACTTGGTAGTCATGTAATTTGTATGATACTGCCGCTGATTTGAAATCAATTCATTAATGTCTGTTCGGTTTCAGCCGTGTAATTTTATACGAACTGAAATGAATGTTACATGTTTGTAAATCGTTTTGGATGTGAAAACTATCCGTTGTGAATTGAAACAGACCTTTAAAGTTCAAAGGTTTCAATCTGCAAAGTGTTTTCTTATTGGTTACATGGTTGAAATGCAGTGACCAGTTTTATGGTTATATAACAGATGAGTTCTGTAAACGCACAGTGTGGCATCAATTTTTAATATCGTGACTGCATAAATGGAATTAACAAGACCAGCTTCTCTCACGCATGACTGTCACCTTTAGTTATGTAAATGTTTGTTTGTCATGGCACTGTTATTACATCTTAATTCTGTCCAGTCTTGATGTTTGTGATCGAGTTCAACTATGAATGGAAGGGTATATTTTATGTGTATTTAGTAAAATTTAAATTAAAAAAAAGTAGCACAGTTTGTAATGTATTCTACAGTTTAATATAAATGTAAAAAAATATTTTCCAAAAAACACAAAATGTTACAAAAAAGATGAAATAAACTTACAACAGAATTTATGAACTAAAATTACGAATCAAGTAATTTAAAATAAAATATAACTTTACACGTAATAAAAATTTCAAGTGACTTCCCCCATATAAAGTTGAAAAAAATAATAATATGTGAAAAAATTACAACCGTGTAACAGAAAGCTAATCAAAATTTTATAAAAAACAAATTCCAACAAATGAAACAAGGTTAAGATGCTAAACGTTTGTGACTAATAAATACGGACTAAACATGTATAAGAATGCAGCGTACATAACATACGTAACACGAATTATGAAATGCATGAAGAAGCGAAATGTATTCTCAAGTAATTAAGGTCATTCGTCCGATGAGAAAGTCGTAATGTATTTTGTGTGTGTGTGTGTGTGTGTGTGTGTGTGTGTGTGTGTGTGTGTGAGAGAGAGAGAGAGAGAGAGCATGCAAATAATAAATTTTACTTGTATGTTTAATTTTTGAAACATAATTAATAAAAAGTGTACGGATAGTTTTCTCACCTTGTGTGACACATTATTTTATGTCTTACCGACTGAGTTTTTCCACAAGACTTCAACGTTAATAGTACAGAAAATGACATTGCAAGCAGCTCTAAAAATGTTCTAATCTTAGTAAGCTAAGCACGACATGATGACGTCACTGATATTATGTGCTTGAACGTTAATACAATACATACGAACTACAAAAATGCTGATCACATTACGTTCGCAATAAAACATAGACCGACACCTAGTAGTATGAAATTAACTTTTAAATATTTGTAGGCCTATACTATATGCGTTATACGAAAATATTAGATACGTATTTAGTAAATAAAAGTGTGTGTGTGCGTGTGTGTTGTGTTTTAAATGTATATATGAAATGTAAATAAATATCAATTAAAATTTCTGTCTATTACTAAAAATAGTAAATGTAATATTTACTAGATATCTGTTAAATATGCACTAGACATTTTAATATTAAATTACTGCTTCAAAATCATGAACTGATCAAGTTGTATTTTGCATGGGTCAATCAATCAAATTAATTTGTTTTGTTTTTAAAACTTATGTAGAAATAGAACGTTTATATGAGCTTTTTAGTATATGTGCACTTACGTTTGACTTTTTATATTTATGATCGCTTTTTGTTATTTACAACTGTTCGAACTCTGAATTGAATTTCACAGAATATTAACTTGGCATTTGGTTTCAATTCTGTTGTGTCGTTTATTAAAGACGGATATTCAATCTTGCAGATGATTACAACTTTCTTAACGAAACACGATGTGTACATGAATTTGGAATTCAGGTTGTATGACAGTTCTTGCCTTACATCTGTAACGGTTGAATCTATTTTAACTATACGATTCACTGATTCCACAATTGATTTTTGTTTGTTTAATTTAATCTTTAATATTTAAGGCTTTTAAAAATTTAAGTTCATTTAAATTTTGATAAATTCATTTAATTCACTGAATACATTTATATTAACTAATTACAAAAGTAAGTTAATACAGTTAATTTAAGTAACCCCTTTATTAAATTTTAGAATTTGATTAAAAGAGTAATAGAAATAATTTTAGAATTTAAAAAAGGAAAATAATTTTACTTAGAAACAATCCTAAAATTTTGTATGTAGCCTACAAGACAATTGTTATCACGATTATGTAAGTACATAATCTCAATAAAACTGCTACTTATACTATACAGTCACTTACATAGAGACTGACTATAAAATAATAATAATAAAATTTTACAAAATTGTATGTAGTGATATGTATGCAATATACAATAGGCTACATTAATTAAAATACATCAGCTCTCTGCAACTCAATAAAATTTGGAAAACAAAAAAACTGAAATAACTTATTTGCAATTTAGTCAAAATATTCTGATGACTATGATTTTTACACGAATATATTAACTGTATACGAATATTTTTGTTTGGAAATTTGCCTTTACTGACACAATATTTATTTATCAAAAAAGGATTTTGTAGGCCTATATACAAACACACTGGGGAAACCGACACACTGGTTCCCCACCGAATGTGTGTGTGTCTGTGTGTGCTGGCTCTCAGCACAGATCTGCTGTAACAAATTCTTATCTGTTTAGCGACAGAATGGGACATAAAGTGTGTTGTCTCTCTGTTTAGTGAAAATACAAATAAATTCCTATATTTGATAGTCACTAAAACGGAGGCACACACTGTTATTATTTCGATTTATTGATTTCAACTAACGGATTTTCATAGTTTGTTTGTTTTGAGATTAAAAACACAAACCGAAAAACTTGGTGGCTCTCAATTGTTAGCGATAATATGCATCAATAGCGAGTGTAACAATTTGTATCCTACGTTAGACTTCCACACCGACTATGAAACGTCTTGTGGGCTTGGATTAGCGCTGCGCTGTCTATTGGTTCTTGGTTTTGTTCAGTTCATTTCTGAATTGTCTACAACTACATTCTGTATTTCTGTTTCCTCATATCGGAACTATTTTACGCTCGTATCATTTTGTACAGAACATAATCTAATTCTTTATCCTCGCGCAGCCCCTCAACGTTGAGGATACCGGAAATGCGTGCCTCTAAAAGAACACTTAAACAAAGATTTCTTTTGTTATATTTTTTCTTGACAATGAGTCTTATTTAGCAGTAGCACTACCACCACTATCTGTTAGATGCCTGTAACGATTGAGATATGTGAAACATGCGTTGAAGCTCTTATAACAAAGAAGCTGTAAATTATCAAGTTCTGAAGCAATAGTGTTATAGCGTGTATGTTCCAGCAATGAACGGCTTCTATACTATTAAGTGTATGTGCACTACTGTCAGCTGACGATACGAATTCGTCTCAATCGAACATATCAGATCTACTAAAGAATAATCAACTCAGACCAACTGGAAATCTGCGTATACGTTTTTGAGAATAAAAAATAAAATAATGCAAAAGTGAAATTTAAAAAAGACGTTCGCTTAAAATAGACGATGAAAGTCAAATTTAGTTTGTCGGAGCTAAACTTCGCGTGTTAACGGTACGGTGTTCACTACGCCTAACTTGAAGTTAGAGTTACGCAATCACGTGGGAGAGTATGCAGATGATGCACGTGTGTGGGCAGTCTGCCGACTTCATAACTGTGACGGTAATGATTCACTCTTAGATCCTATACAGCATAATTATTTTAAGGTCAAAAGTCAAAGTCGAATATAACACGAACTACTATATTTTTATTAGAACTATTTGGGGCAAGGAAATGTCAAGGTTGGGATACATGACCGTATTGAATAGGATGGGTTTGATTCCTTCAGCGGATCAAAATAGAACATCACATACAACTAATGATTTTACAGCGCCATTACACATCAATTGCTTGTGGACCTGTGTTAATACACGTATGGGCTACGTTGACTGTGTATATATCCGACTGAACCACACAATACCGTACACACACACTGTGCTAGCAACAGAACACGTAGGTCTACGAAACACTGTAGCATATCTTGTATCGCTTAAAACGTAATTGACGGATACTTAGTAGGCTAAATCAGAAAGACATTATCGTTTTTGCCAGGTTATCAAATCAATAGATTACAGAGGACTATAGATATTTATCTGAACAAGATGGTCAGCGTTCCACGCTATATCGACCGACGTCTGAGTCTACACAAATGTAGATCAGGCCAGTTCACGTTAACTTATTTGTAGAGCTTCCGAACCTGAAGTTGTTTACTATTTCAGGTTCAATATTTTGGACACTCGAGGCGGCGGGAAACTTCAAACATATTAAACAGTAAGACTACAAGACAACTTCTCTGTTTATATAAATAAGTAAATAAATAAACAATATATATATTTTATTTTTTAAATATAAATATATATGTACATTTGAATTTTTGTATATATTTGGAAAATACAAAAAATGTATTCTTGAAAGAAAAGTTTTGTTTATTTAATAATAAAATGAAAAAATATATACAAGAATAACTGAGCAAATATGAACACACACACACTCTCTCTCTCTCTCACACACTCACTCACTCACTCACTAACTCACACACACACATATATATATATATATATTCTGGCCTCAGTTATATATAATAACTGGCCTCACAGTTATTCTTATGTAATTATTATCTATGTCTATAAAAATGAATGTTTCTTTGTTTCTTTGTCCCGTATGCGTTCCTATACCATTCATCCGATTGCGATGAAACTTCGGTGAGTTGTTGTGCTCACGCCCGCGAAGGTTTCTGAATTTTTTTCGATGGGGTCCTTTGGTGGGTTCTTTGGGGTCTTCCACATCTCCTCCTAAACCACTGGAGCGATTTCAACCAAACTTGGCACAAATATTTTATGCAACGGGAGAACCAACATAGGGTAGGTGATTTTTCGATGGGGTCCTTTTGGGGTTCTTTGGGGTCTTCCACATCTTCTCCTAAACCACTGGACCGATTTCAACCAAACTTGGCACAAATATTTTACGCAACGGGAGAACCAACATAGGACATTTTTTTTCGATACGATCCTATGGGGGGTCCTTTGGGGTCTTAAAAAACTATTAGATTTGGTTACTATGGCAACCCAATAGAATAGATTCTGTTCTAAATATATTATCGCATTAAATTGAAGACCACGTGAACGAAGTCGTGGGCAACAGCTATTTATTTTTAAGAAACCTACTTTAATTGAACTTTATTAATTAAACTAACATTTTCATTACGTACAACGTGAAACTCCGTAGCGAAGCACGGGTATTTTGCTAGTATAACATATATATGAATACAAGATTTGTTATATAGACGTTTCATTCTCTTACTTCACTCCAAATATTCTATAAATATTTCGATTCCAATCGATAATAATTAAGCCTTTCCCATTTTACAAGAAGAAGTATAAATCCTTACACTAACGCAATAATATTTCAAAACAATTAATTAAGTTTAAGAGAATAAACAAAACAATTCATTAATATAATTCTTATATATAATCAAACACAAGTTTACTACTTCAGAACAAATTATCTACTTGAAAATTATTAATCATCTTTTAATTATCATAATATTTCTTAATTCAATGCAAAATCATCTAATTATCTTTTATGATCAACATCATTAACATAATATATTTAACATCCACTAATTCGTTACTAATATTCTAGTAACCTCCTTCCACAAACACTATGCCCCTCCCCGGACTGTAGCGTCCAGTTGCTTCCACAAGGACTGAAGTTAGGGAGGTATTTTGTCGTCTCCTGTCCTTGCTTCTGCATTACATTTTAAAGTTCAGATATAATAATAACTGATTACATAATCACAACCTTAAAACGGGTCTATCACCCTTTTATTTGTTCCCATGCGAACGGGTGATAGCCGCTGTTCCATAGTTCCAGGGATTTCCCCTTGAGTCACCCCCCCCATTAATTTCAATTTCAAACCAATTTCACAGGCAACCAACCATGGTCAGTTTTACAATATCTGCCCACAGCTGATTGTCGTCCAAAACCACGATTAGTGCTGGTGAAACAGTAATCGCCCGAAATGTGGGGAAATCTGTCATTAGCATGTTTTTACACTTCATCATTTTTATACACTGTACGTATTAAATTCACATATAATATAATATTATATAAGATTGGTGTACAGTGTATGTTACGCCCTATTTAGGCCTCCGATGATGGTAACATGCATCGATGTCACTCATCAACCCTTACCGCTATCTACAGTAACAACATGCCATCACTGCAATAGCCTAGCTTATTACTAAACTTATGCCGTTCTTCATTTACTAACATCACATACCACAATTTATTTTCTCTCTGTTGACACTTAACAACCCCCCAAAATCACCCATTAATCTTGTACAAAACATAATATAACATAATAAACATTAACCTTGAACATTAACATTGCTACATTAACTAAACAATTCACCTTTAAATAATTTGTATAGAAAATTATAAACATTACAACTTGAACTTTCTATTAACTCTTTTTTTTTATCAACCTTTAATTATTTATCATTTATTGTGCCATTAAATTTTCCACAAATTCAAATCTATTATCAACCTTCATTTTACATCACATTTCATTTAGTATTACATTTCAACTATGAATTTTCTGTTTAATATTAATTGGTTTGGGTGATTCTCCGTTATTCAAAATGATTGATTTATTGCATAGGCATTAATATTTATAACCTTACTCACCTTCTTTCTAACAGATTTACATAGGGTGACACCAATCTCTCAATAATAACCCCCTTCAACACTAATTCCACTTAAATCCTTCCCCTCTTATAATAAAATATCTTATACCCTCTTTGTACCTAGGATGTGTGTTCCCGAACCTGCAATTCCATTCATACCCTTTTGCCCTCTACATAATCTCGGCAAACACTCTTCAAAACTTCTCCATGCAAAACCTGCCACAACAACGTACGTTGATCACTCCCTACACATCACCCTCACTACAAAATTTCACCATCACCTATTTACTCTCCATTTACATTACTCTCACTTTCTCTACATATATGCACTCCCACTACTGTGTCCCTACTACTACCCTGTTTCTGTCTTACTTTTAGTCCAAAATTCTTATTTTGTCTAACACCCATTAAAGTCAACTTTGATTGACTCAAATGCCTTATTGAAATAATCATCACCCAAGCTCTATCTTTTACCACCTTTTCATTAATATGATCATTGAAAATTACATTAGAAAATTCATAACTTAACTCATTATAACAATGTAACTCGACACCTAAACATATATGTTTAATCATTTACTGTTCATTATAGAATCTAAATCTCATAAAATCATTTAAATTCATTACAACATTAATTAATTACTCTCCATTATTTAATTCAATCAGTTTAAAATTTCACAATTACTCTCATCATTTATTTAATCTTAAAAAATGTTATAATTATTATAAAATCATTCCTATTACTTACATACATGGTTTACCTAAAATATAATGCACAACATAATGTAATACACAAATACATTTATCATCAACACACAAAAGAATATACAGTACAATCCAAATTATTATTATTTGTTATCATTTACCATAAATCATTTCACAATACAGTCCATGTCGAAACCACACTATTCACATAATTAAATGTACATGAACAATAAAACATTTAACCTCCATCATCGAATAACAATCTGATCTTACGACTACACAAATCATTTTTTATTAAATACATTATATTATTACCATCAACATAATGAGTATTTAATTTTTCATATTTTTCCACAATAACAACAGGATTATTCCGTATTATTATATCATATAACGTGTCACCATCGAGTATAGTCATGTCGCCTTTAGTATAATCTGTCACCACTAGGTAAGTTATAAATTCATTGTTAACAACATCATCATCTACTGCTGCTATATCCGCTTTAACACAAGGTAAGATTTCAATATAATTTTCTACTCTCTCTATACCTAACCTTTCTGCTAATTCTTTATAATTTCTACCCACCTTAAATAATTCTATGTCCCCATCAACACACAACTCTCTTTCAAAATATCTCGCATCATAAAACCATTTCCCATTTTCTCTACTAACCCATGCAGAAGGTACTACAACTTTATCACTGCACCATCTACCAGATGCACAAAAAATCAAGGGACAACTATTTGTAGACCATACGTCTCCAAAATACACTCGTGAAGCATTTTCTTCACCCCCAACCACAACACCACGGGAAACTTTTACCCTCTGCAACCTCTCTACCTGTAAATTCTCTCTCTCTAACTTATCAACACTTTTTATCACTTCATTATCAAATTCTACTCCCCCTAAAACTTCATCGGCACTCTCAATATTCACAACCTTACTCTCTAACACCATATTTTTAATGATATTATCATTTTTCTCACCCCTACTTACTGTATTATGTGTTAATTGATCATCTTTATTTCCGTTTAATTGATCGGTCTCTTTACCATTTTCTACCCTTATTTTAATCTAATAATTATCATCAACACCACTTAACTGTTTTGATTCACCTGTATTCTCCTCTAATCGATATCTATCTCCTTCCCGCTTCTCGTCTCGTTTATTCATTTTAATATCACTAACATCAAAACGACTGATTAACTCATCAAATTTTGCCTCTATCATACTATTGTAACGTCTCGCGGGTAATGATCGGATAGTATCTTTTGATCTTATCGTCACTCTTGCGATCGTCACAGAATTCGTTATAATTTATGTTTAAAGTTCAAAAAAAAAAAAAAAAAGAAATCGAGAGTGTGTGATTATACTGATTTTTCCCTTAGATTTGATTTGGGAGAATTCAATGAAGTTATTTGACCGTAGTTAGGAGAGAGAGTGCAAAAAGTATTATCCTCTTGGCATACAATTACGTAATTTAAATTTCTCCGCTCATGAAACCAGCTGATTTTAACGTTTACAAACAAATTGGAGGTTAAATTAACACCAATGGTATGTAATATTTTCTGGTTGTCCGTCCTCTTCTTTGTCTCCTGATAATCGGTAAACAACTACCCTCTACTGAAAATAATACACATTTTATTCAAATAACAAAGTATTCATTGTATTTATTGAATAAATACAATGTTTTTTATCTTCTCCCAATACAGAAAGTTATAATCGATTCTCACTGTCAACACAACATTAGTTCGATCTTATTTTGTAAACATAGAATGTATAACAAATATTTTTATCTTTTATAAAATATAAAACAATAAAGAATTAATTTATTAATTTCCCAGGGTTATTTTTGAGTTCTTTGTACTATGAGACTGTCAGAATGAATAATTTAATACCAAGCTTTTCATTAATTAATAGATTATATATTGTAGCATGTAGTTCCGAGTTTATCCACCAGATCGCAGGTTACGTTCCTTCACTATACACAAAAATTATGTAATGTCGGCCTGCAATTCACAAGGAAGCGTTATGTTTAATTTTTGGTTAACAAAAATAATAAAGTTTATTGTCACCTCTTCTCCTGAAGTGTTAAATATATGGTGCTGTTTCTAGTGTTAGAAGTTATAGTTGAGTTGTAATTTAGTTAAATTTACTTGGATACGATCTCACCAAAATATCGATGTGCAGCAAGACTAGGCCTGGAACTGGTAGTTGGATTTTTTCAAAGTTTCATCAAATTAAGGACGTGAATGTTGATACTTGAAGGAGTTCTAACATAAGGTGGACATCACTCGTCAATTTTATTAAATTTCGCACTAGTTATTCCAAAAGTATTCATTAATTTTCTCAAATTTAAATAGGCATTACACTTTTTTTTTCAAACGTTCTCTTCACAATCGTTTTAACAATTAAATTCAATCTTGTTAGTTGGTTACTCTTAGTAACCAAGATTTTTTTATGGTTTTTTATTGGTGAATCTATATACTTTTAGTATATAGGCTATTATTAATTATTATAAATTTATTTCTTCTTTTTAGAAAAATAATCCTTTTTAAATTTTGTTCATAATTCAATTTAATTTATTTAAGGTTTTTCTTTTTATTTTTTCTTAAGCTTGTACATTGGTCTTTTATATTTTAATTACCTTTAATTGGATTTATTTATTATTTACTTAAAGTATCCTTACTCTAAACTATTTTCCTATGCCATCTTGCTCACATAATATTATTTTATATTATTATTATTTTATATCTAACCCTGGGTTATCTTATATTTAAACACAATTATTATATTAAACATAAAATTATACCTAGGTACAAGACCTTTGTGGCCTACACAATAAAAATTACACAAAATACAAAAAAAATACAAGATCTGTCAGCAGCAATATAGTCCACTGCTACAATTGATTGTTTTTTCATCTACAGTATAAATCTGTGAGATGCTCTTTTTTAAAAGTTTACACTCGCACTATGTACACTATTTTTCACTCTGTACACTACATTTCACTTTGTTATTGTTTACAGTGTTCTGTAGTACAAAGTATTCTATAGCTAGGTACATAATACCCATTTCTGACTTTTATAGTGGGGTGATTGTGTTATCATATTTGGGCATGGGTTATGTAACGTTACATAAAGCCCCCCACTAGAACAGATTTATTTTTATCTACTTGTTTTTTAAAATAAATTGTTGAACTCTTCAATCTTCGGATTCTTCCATTCATCTTCATAATATTCCTTCCTTTCTGATTGGTTATACACCTGTTATTCGGTTAATGGTAATAGATTTAATTTCCTACTCAACTCTCTCTCTCTCTCTTGGAGGCAAACTCATTAATGATTTAATTTCTCTGGGTATTGGTCCTTCACATATTACTTGATAAGAGCTGGTCACACTAATCATAAAAAACTTGTTTTAACACTCATATTTCTATTTGCTTCTATAAATTTGCTTTCTCAATTAAGCTTCTGTCTGCTATCTTCCTTCTGTTTTCTTCATTCATACTTCTGGAATCTAATATCACTTTTTTCAGCTATTTTATAATCCCTTAAATATTCAATTTCCCTAACATTTTTCCCTATCCTGTGCGGTGGTTCAGTTCGGGTGGCCACGTTGGGTCCATGAAAAATATATACAAAAATACCAAAAAAATATATACAAGAATAACTGAGCAAATATGAACACACACACACACACACACACTCTCTCTCTCTCTCTCTCTCTCTCTCTCTCTCTCTCTCTCTCTCACACACACTCACTCAGTCACTAACTCACACACACACACACATATATATATATATATATACATTCTGGCCTCAGTTATATATAATAACTGGCCTCACAGTTATTCTTATGTAATTATTATTGTTAATATTATTTAATGATATTATGTAATTTATTAATAATAGATAATACTTGTTTTTTTTACGTTCATTTATAAGTTACTTAGGCCTATATACGTAGATACATACGCAATCCTAAGGAAGAGATCAGAGCGGATGTGGAAACGTACAGAATGATTGAAAAGGTAAATCCAATCACAGTCGGGAAGCAACTTAACGGAAAATACCCGTACAATGGGTTGCACAAATATAGTGATGCACACGCACATACACACGCGCGCACGCACACACTCACAGCGTCAAAATTTCTGTAATTCTAAAACAAAGTACAATGAAAGTAAACGCTTATTGGAACGAGTACTGTCCACAATATTTTCTAACGAGCGCGTCATGACTCATAAATGGGGATTTACAAAATTTTGTATTAATATACTAACACACGAAGATGACGACTGGTTGTTAGTGCTCGAAACGTTCAGTTTCATAATGGTCATTGTTCGTGCCTTGTAGTAAGGCATAATGAAAGCACACTTGTCAAAATCCTAATATTAATCTATAGGCCTACGTTACTCTGATATACCGCATGACACTGATTGCAGGCAGTAGGGGAAATGTATAAATACTTGTAACCAACTAAAGAAAGGAAAACAATAAAAACATATAAACAACAACAACAACAACAACAACAATAATAATAATAATAATAATAACATAATAATAATATTATTATTACTATTTATGTTGTTTGCGTAATAATAATAATAATAATAATAACATAATAATAAATAGTTTTTTTTTGCGGGGGAGGAAAAATGGATTATGCACGATCAGGAGACACCCGACTGGTCTCCCGGTGTGTGGGACTCGCACCCACCAAAAAACCTCCACTTTACAGGCAGGGAACCCCCCCTTGAACAACTATTCGTATGGCTTCAAGGTGGCACCTAGTATTTCGCCTACTAGGCTCCTACAGCTTTGTCTATATCATCGACTTGTGAGAGGGTCCAGTTCAGGCTTCTTCTGCCGTAGGACCATCCTCACGAAGGTCACAGCCATGTCCCAGTTCTCTTTGCTGTTGAGCATGACGCCTATGATGTTATCAGGCGTCATGGGGCCAATCTCAGATTCCAGTCCTCGCCTCTCCAGCACCCACCGTTGGCACTCGAAGAAAGTGTGATGAGCGTCGTCAGAGTCTGAGTCGCCGTACACGCACGGCGGATCCTCCATCTTACCCATCCTTCGCAGGTATGCACAGAAATAACCATGCCCTGTCAGGAATTGAGTAAGCTAATAATCTACCTCGCCGTCCACCTAGCTCGACTCTCCTGCTCCCATCGTAGTTGCCAGCTCCGCATGGAGTGTGCCCTGGCCACTGTTCTTGCTTCTACGATCCCCAAGTCTTCCTTGGTCTTGTATACCCTCCTCCTCTCCTCAGCCATCAGATCTATTGGCATTACTCCAGCGACGATCAACACTGCTGGTTCCGACACCGTTATGTAGGAGCTTGCAATTCGAAGTGCTCCTCTTAGTTGTACCGCGGCCATCTGCTTGCGGTATTTTTCTTGCTTCAGTGCGTCGGCCCAGATCTCGCATCCGTAGAGGAGAATCGAGTTGGTCACCGACATCAGTAGTCGCCGTCTTCCCGCAGCTGGGCCTCCGACATTTGCCATTAGCCTGCTCAGCGCAGCAACGACCTTAGCGGCTTTCTCCGAAATACTCGAATACTAAATAGTAACAATAATATTAATAATAATGATAAAAAAATATAAGTAAATTTATGAAACTTTGAATTTAATTGCGTTGCAGTGAACAGTTTCATAATGAGATACTCTGTCGCTAGAATTAGACGATATTTGTGTAACATTATCATTCATTGATAAACACTAAACACATGAATTAATTTAGCAGGCATGTCAGTTAAATTAATAACGTCACAAACATACTCCAATATGATTTGATGATGAGAGTTCCACATTGTTACCAAAATGAATGCCTTACCTTTCGCCTATTCTGAGGATTTAGCACTGAGATTGATCAACATTATAATTAGTATCCAGTGGTTGAAAATGTACTAGCAAAATTAAATTTAACGCTTAAATGTCAACGTTAGAGTTTACCGCCTAGCCGGCTCACATAACCGCTCTATGGATGTAAGTAAAGGCAAGATTTTTAATGGACATGATTATTCTATAACTAACTTAAAATGGCAAAGAGTTGGAGTTTCAGTAGAAATGAAGCAAATTTTAACATTGAAAATGTCTATAAGGACGTGTCGCACATTTGAAAACGACCACTGGTGCGTGATCGAAAATGGGAACCGGTGAGTTTCCATAGAAACTACTTCTTTGTTGTCAATAACGTAGTACACATATAAAACTTCGCTTATGAATGCGACTACATTTAACTTATAATCTGTACATTGGTAAATGAAGAATGAATTCATTGATTGGTGAATGAAGAATGAATTCATTGATTGGTGAATGAATGAATATATAAAAAATATATATATTTTTTAGATTTATTGAAGCATTTTCCTTGCCCTTCTCTGTGCATTGCATTTGTGCAATGCCTGTAAATGTTTTGCCCTAACGATTGGAAAAGCGATTCAGAAGTTTCCAGTTTTTCTGGGTTTATGAACACTATCCAAAGGTTTTATTTTTAGATGCCTGCGAAACATTGAAACTTTAAGAGTACGATATCTTAGGGAGGGGGTAAAACTTGCACATGTCCAGTATGATTAGTTTAAAAAAATAAAAAAATGTAGCAGGAAAATTTCATGCGATCGATGAACATTTTCTGAATTATTTTTTATGCTTGAATGGTATTTTAATGCTGGTATCCTGCACAATCCTAACGAATTTCGAAGTGTTTTCTATGGATATCTAAGACTACCATGATAACTTCCAGGATGTTTTATTTTTTTGATGTTATATTCCAAAATGTTTTTACCTAACATTTTAAACTATGGTATACAAAAAATACTAGATTTAAGACAATTTTGGCAATTTTTCTTAGGGAACGTTTAGAGGTAGAATAACTTTTTATGAAGGCCTATTTTAATCGACTAAGTTTTCTTATGTTCAGAAAAATTACAAAGTTCTAATTTTCAGACTTACTGCTACGTTCGTTGAGATGAAAGACAATTACGTAAAGCTACTGAAAATTCAAGATTTTCTTTCGACACCTTTCTCGACTAACCTGGCGCATGCAGCCGAGACACTGCGATCAAGGTTGGGCTTTGACCTCGTCTCAGATTATCCTATCGCCATGACTACGCAAATTATGCTCGCCATACTACCTAGAAAATGGAAGATTTTTCTGGAACCTCTGGGGAATGTGTGTGTGTGTGTGTGATTTTCTATATAGGTAACTCGAAGTTTCTTGCAGCAATTATATAATATTGTGATATTACGTTTTTGTCGTTTCAATACCTGACGCACGTCTCACTGAAACATATCACCATTATCAGAGGTTTGTAAGTTATATATAATAATATCACAATATTAAATATATATATATATATATTTCAGATCTGCATATTAGAATATTTCGGATCTATATTCTAATACAATGTTAGAATTTCAGTTCAGATCTGGCAATATTAGAGTTCAGAGTGTTAGTTATTATTGCGTATTAGTGGAAAGTGATTAGTTAATTAGTGTCGTGGGATTGACTTATCCTAAAACACTGGAAGACTTCCCGACGTGGGTTGCTATCATTATGTTTATTGATGGTATCAGAGACAGTGAATTGCAATAAGTTTTAAGAATGACACGGCACCAGAATAGCTCACATGCTCTTATACACGCTCTCCGTTTTGAAGCTGCCAAGTCGGCGAACTAAATTAATAAAAGTGTGACATTACGTTTTAGTCAAACGGATTCAATATCACAGTACCGTTATAGCGGACAGAAGAAAGAGATGATTCAAGAAAACAAGAAGTCACTAACTCCACGACGATTTTTCGAACCAAAGGAAAAATACAAGGCATGGACATTAATAGCGCTGAAGAAGATTAAAAAAATAAGAGCAATAAAAAAGCGCCATTAACTGTAGTAGGGCAGTTTACGAAAAAACCCAGCATTTGATGGAAGCATTCACTGGGAAAATTATCTTAGCCAGTTTGAAGATATTACAATTGTGAAGTGATTCTTGTCACGGACATTGTGAACGCCTATGAGTTCGTTCTTCAGAGAGAGTGTCGGAAGAGTTGCGAAGAGAGGTTGAAAGTTTTTTACGGCAAAAACCATTTGACCAACCAACCAGATGATCAAGCAAGTGACGAAAAACGAGTCAACAAGCGCGGAGAAGACGAACTCTTGGATTTGAATGCGGAAACGTAAAAACTAGTAAATAAAGGACCAGTTAGTATGGCGAAAGAAGAAGTGATTGGAAAACCTACTATGATCGTCGAGGAAAGAGTCTTACTTGTTCCTAAGTTAAAGGAAGCGCCTGGGGGAGAAGTCGCTGAAAAGGACGTTACGCAACATGTAGTTGATGAAAACCAAACTTACTGGAAAGGAACTTACCCTGTAAAAAAGGGAATAAATGAAGCTGTTTAAGTCATCCACCTAGACCGCCTGGCCAAGTTTTACTGCAGAGACAGTTTGCCGGTTCGGGAAGAACAGGCTTAAGGAGAGGGCAGTGCTACGTTCGTTGAGGTGAAAGACAATTACGTAATGCTTTGCAAAATTCGAGATTGTCTTTCTACACGTTTATCGACTAGCCTGGCGAATACAGCCGGGACGCTGCGTTCAAAGTCGGGTTTTGGCATAGTCTCCAGATTGTTTTAGCGCCTGTAACTACGCGAATTATGCTCGCCTTGATGCCCGGAAAATGGAAGATTATTCTGAAACCTCTGAGGAGCACATATATGGGTCAGCGGGCGGCTAGATTATCAGTTTACATCTGGCAATATTATAGTGCAGCAACTCTAATATCTAATATCACTTAATTGCTTGATTAAGTTATTATTGTGTTAATTAGTGCAAAACTATAATAAGGTTATGTTTATCGTAGCTGTTGGACGAATTTACTTGAATCATTGTATAAGAGTGTCTTTTGTTGATTTATAACTACTGTTTGTGTCTAATTAAAGTTGGTAATTAGTGATTTCGTTGGTTTGACCGTCTTGCCAATACAAATTTATGTCTCTGTTACGTTTGAAGCTAGCGGACTAAGCGTTTGAAGGTTGGTGGACGAGAGATTAGGGTTGACATGATATCCCACGGTATTTGTCGTAGACTAGTTTTATTAGTGAGTATTGTGTCAGTTCAGTATTGTAGACGGAGAAATGTCTCAAGAACGTTTCATCTAGTAACATTTGTTACACTATAGTATGCGTTTACATTACTTAATACTTACTAATTCGTGTTTTATGTTTTTCGTATATCAAAATTTTACATGTGGTAAACAACGTATTTCATAATATTTCTGTATAGAGACAGGGACATTATTGTTTGAGTACCATGGAAGATTTCCAAAAACTAAAAATTTAATCTTGTGTATAAAAATGTTTGTACTACAGGCTAAAATTTCCCGCTATTAAAGTAGACAATTAGTATTTGCTGCTTTGATTTTTAAATTTATTTGTTACAGATTATAATGGATGTACAAATTGTTGTAATTCATCTTAGTAGCAGAATTTTGTAATGACGTATCAAGTACCTGTTGTAGCGTATCTTATTTACACTTAGTGGCTCTGAAAAAGAACTCGGTAGATGAATGTCTATTGTCGCATTGAAACTTAATGGCTTGGAGCTAAGTTAAACATTATCAAAGCAATGAAATTTTCTTTTGTAGCAGTGTTCATTAGTCCATTAATCTACGTAATTATGACATTTGAATAAAACACGTAAGAGTTATAAAAACACGTTCGAGATGACTGCTTATGGTGTTATTATGTAATGTGTAATACGGCGTTATAAGCTATACCTACACCAAAATTAAATTAAAAGTCAATTTAGAAGTTGACTCAGCGTGTTACCTTATGTATACATACGTACTGTGCTCGTCGTTGTGTGCCCATACGCGCATATCGTATCGAGTTATGTAATAACAAAATAACGTGTACAATGAACTTTCTGCCCACGATGAGAATCTAACGTTGTTAATTGCGTACAATAATTAACATTTTAATGTTTTTATATATATTTTTTCTTTATTTTGTAATGATTAATACTATCCGTGATGTGGATGTTTTTGTCATGCGACGATATGATGAGACCACATAGAACTTGTTCAGATTTTGCAACTATTTGAGAGCGTGTGTGTACTCATATATTTCTTACACCTTTCTCTTATTCTCCTTGCGATTAATCGTTAGGCCTAATAACTGTATCACTGATATTTCTATATTACCAGTTTTTACTTTTTATCTAATTCCTTAGAACCTGTGGGCTGCATTATAAACTGCTAGTAATTCTACTTGTAAATCCGTATCTTTTACATCAGGGGTCTCCAAACTTTTTCACTTGAGGGCCGAATTGAAAAATCTTGGAAGTCAGGCGGGCCAACACACACACACACACACACACAGCCAGACGAACAAGCACATTAACAATGTAAATGTTTCAAGCTTTTAAGCTTGTACATAATATTATAACATTTCACTGAAATTATTTCATGTTTAGTTATTTAGTAAAATGTTATATAATATTTGGAGTTATAAGTATTTCGACGATCTACTTAAAAACTGCACGCAGTGTCGGCCGGGTTGCCGCGGGCCGGACAATGACCCTTCGCGGGCTGGATCCGGCCAGCGGGCCGTAGTTTGGAGACCCATGTTTTACATCAAGAAATAAATTTATAGTAACTTATCAGTTAGTAAAGTAAAATACATTATACTTCTTTTAGTTTTAAATGACTTGTGTGTTTTAAAAATATCACTTTAGTGTTAATGAAGGTGAGACATTTTCAGTAACGTAAATAAAGACAGTATTCTCAAAGAGCAGTGCTTTCTTGTAGCTTAAAGCTTTACAGAAACAAAAGAAACATGATTTTCAAAAAGCTGAAAAAAATGGTTGCCATTACAGTAATAGTATTGCCATGGTTTTCAAGTAGTTCCACAGTACCTGTACCAGTACAAGGAAAACGTTACCCTACACACAGAATATATCTGTCTTCCATGGGTTTATGATTAAAAATCCGAAAGAACAGTTGTGAGGACAATGTAGTCTCTCAAAGAATACAACTTTGAAGTTCAACGTGGGAATAGATGTCTACTTTTGACACACAGTGGCAAATACGAGATAACGTTCGAAGGTCTTACATTAAAAAGGTAGAAATTATCGGAGTTAATACTTGAAATCATAACGATCTCAATATGCGGATAGACAACTCGAGATTTTCACAAACACTGGTAGTTGACAATTGTACTGAAATGAATTCTGATAACAAAGGAGGCAGCTCTCTACTTGAAAAACATCTACTATAGTCCTGACGTGATCACGTGTTACGGAGCACGTTGGTAACTGTTAACATTGGAGATGTTTTCTTACAAAAGGCGTAAGATACTACTGATTCAGGTGTTGTTATGGAATTAATAGCATCCGTAAATACCTTGTCCCATATCCTGAAGGAAATGAATGATTAAGAATCCCAAAGTCATGGAAGCGCTAATGAATCAATTAAAAAAATTGGCTTCATCGTCACAATGCTAAGGACAATTTTTTTACATTTATGAAATCTGTGCTGCGATTACGGGCGGGGGACGATGAGTTAGTGTAAAGTTGTACTATCCTTCTACGAGAATTTTTTTAGATATTGCAAGCCTATTTCAAATAACGGACGGCGAAAAATGTTTTTTTTCTTCTTATACCTTTAATTAAATGGATCCTAGCCGCCTTTAGATACCTACAATTTTCCAATACGTTAATGATCAGAACACCTCCTCCGCTCTTGTCTGTCCTGACTCTGGTTCCCATAGGAATTGATTTCCCTAATCTTCCACAGTCTTACTAATTTCTCCTGGATTTTGAGAATTTGGTAGCAGAGAAGTGTCATTTTCTCTTGTAACTAACTATTTTTTATTTGTCTATTTTGACACATAAAAATAATATGTGTTATTTATACAAATGTCATAAACTAAAAATATATAAATCATAAGTCTTGTGTATGTCTTTTGAAATTAAAAGAGTTATATATCGCAGTGAAACAATTTTATTTTCAAAATCTTTTAACAAAGAAAATCTTTATGTAAAACAAAGTGAGAATGTTGTATGAATAACATTTTGTAAAATATTGATTACTTTTAAACTTGTATGTTACTTATTTTTTTTATATTAAATCAAAATATGGTAATGAAATAATTACAGAAAAGTTATGATAGCGCTAGTGCTAGTTTTCAGTTACCCAAGAAAAGCAGTGGAAACGAAATACACTTTGTCAGCATAACCGTTGTACAAAGTCAACTTTAGAATAAATATGATGAACAATGTGCGCTTTAAAATAAGTTTAAAATTTCCTGATTACTCAAACACTGTGTAAAATTAATATGTGGCCAGTTAACTATATGAAGCCTAATCACACTTCGAGATGGCAATGTTAACATCTGTTCTCTGTGTAGATACAGCGGTTTTAACAGTTATTCGTATAAATACTACAAAGATGGTTCACTTGGCTGACAGTTTCAATTGAACTAAGCCGTTTGAGTGTTAGTATTCGTAAAGGTCAAGAGAAACATATTTATAAATAATTAAAAAAGTGAAGCTCAAACTGTGTTTAACTTGTTATTTGACTCTTCTATGACATAATCCGCAAACGTTTTTTCAAACAGAAATGCACGTTACATAACCAAATTTAAAGGTTAACTTCATAACTTTTGTTTAATATCGAATAAGTTTCCAATAACTCTTGCTTTGTTTTGATATATTAGCAGTAACATGAGAGTGTAGTCTTTACGTAGGTCATGGATGCATGTACATTTACTTTCTTCAGGTGTATAATGTAGCGAATTTATTATTAACAAGCAAATTAAAAATTCATGACAGTACAAAGGTTGGGATCAATTACATATTATGTAAATACGATATGTGTAATTGACGTGTTGGGAAATGCATAAAAATTAATTGATTTACTCAAGTACTTATCAGATTAATTTAAAATTATATTCCTGGGATTAATAATTTTAATATATAAAATAAAGTTATATGTTCATATATCTTTCACAGTACAGTTTTTTTTCTTTAAAAACTCTTTTGATAGCGATATGCTCGATTGCAGACTCTACGTGGTATACCGTCAGGGCCGTATTTTTTGGTGGGTGATGAACGGGACCGGACCCCCCCCCCCCGCAGAGGGTCGAAATGTAAAAAAGTTAACGAACTTTTGTTAATCTTTTAATTTTTTTGCTGTTTTATTATTTCTTCATTTGAGGACGCTAATGAAGTAGTACCCCTTTTTTAAATATACGAACAGATTTATTACACAACATTAGCGTATACGTTTAAAATATGAAATATAGGAAAATAAATTCAGTCAATAAGTATCTTTTGAACAAAGTTTCAATAACGCATACTTTTGTTGTGTAACGTTTATTTTTGAAAAATATTTATAAAATTGTAAAAGTAGTACAGAATAGCTAAAAATAATGTGTACCAACAGTTCTATTTGACAAAGAAGTATGTGAGGGTGTGTGAAGGGAAAGTCGGTAAGACTGTCCTCTTGGCATTGTAACCTACAGACAGCTTGATGTGTTACGGCTGTAAAGTTAATTGTCTGACAAAAAGGAGTGACACTTACTAAATGTATGTGAGACGTTGTATTTCGCATCAGGCAGCTGGGCTGAGTAAGAAAGGCATAAACCCCAATAAACCAATTTACCCTTTTTAAAACTTTGACACAGATTGAAAGCAAAGAGTTTGTCAATTCGATACGGTACAACATTAGAGGCCAGAACAATTGCAACATAGAAATTTGACGAAAGTCGTGCTTACAAAGGAAGATTCGTTCCAGACTCAAAACAATGCTAGAGTGCAACTTGAAATATAACAATGGTACAGCAGATCGAACAATACCAGTATTGTATCTACGTTAAAGTGTAACAGAAAGTGGACACTAGGAGAAAGCCACGAGAGACAAAGAAATGTCGCCTGATTTACAAGGGGAAAGCGAAACTCACGAATTCTAGAGTGCGTGAATGAGATTCCTAGTAAATAGAGAAAACGGCTGTAGGAACAATCAGGACCAATGGGAGTTCGACAAGAGAGTCACGTATAAAACAGATATACTCGAAAACCAATTACAAATATACAATTTGTTACACTGGTTAAGGAACCAATAAGAGTATCCAAGCAGAGGGAAGATTCAACAGCGGTAGGCGGGATGAGAGTTTACTTGGTAGATCTCAGTACAGAAAAACGTCAGTCTACTATAGTCAGTCTACTCGAAGCAATCTAGTTTAAGCAGTTTAAGCAGTCTAGTCAGTCTACTATAGCCAGTACTCATCAGCAGTCTAGTCTAGTTAGTTTAGCAGTCTAGTATTCATCATCAGTCTAATACTTATCATTTACAAAGTGATCACCACAAAACATTTTAATTCGCAAGAGTGTTGATCTTCACCGTAATTTAAACAAAGTGTTGGAGAATACGCTAACAGACATTCTACAATTACAATCATCCACAAGAAACGATAAACATCACAGCAGCTTTGATTAATACAGAACACATTAACATAGAGACTCAGTGCATATTCTACAACAGAGACATTAGACATAAAATTCAGCAATCTAAAGAACTATTTAAAACACAGTACACATGAACTTTTTCTACATCAACTAAAGACACTCATATTCAACACAATAGGTGTGCCGTGAAAAGTGAACAGGTCGAGAATGCGTCAATAATTAAACAGTGATTGTGAGGTGCAGTGATCGCGAAAGGATACGTAAGCTACAACGACTACGGAGATCAGCAACTACAACACAGAGGACCACATGATATCACCGAGAATATGAACTACTAATAATCAACGTTCTCAAACTAATGGTATTTTTTAGAGTTAAGTCAACAAACTCAATTCATTCAAATCAAAGAACTCACATTAATAAGTAATTAACCTTGAGAACTGCCTCTCAGTGCTCTGCATTCGACTGAAGCGAAATAAAACGTCTACTAGTAAATTCTTAAAAAACCATATCTAAACAGTAATATAAATTTGCCAAATACAATTGTAGATTATAAGTTACAATTATAAGTGTTATAAATTTAATAAATGTTCATTAATCACGATTTCAGAGGTAATTATTGTGAAGATCAGAGAAATGATTATACGTAAGGAAATATCCATACAGAAGATTATATTTGTAATTTACTACAACTTGATTAATTAAATAAGCATTAGACATAATATTGTTGTTGTGTGTTTGGCAAATGAATCCTTTATATCCACATCCTTGTAGATATGAGGTGGCGCCCGGGAATTTAAAACATTTTGGCAGTAAGTAATTTATAGAGTAAAGATTTCCATATAAAAGATAAATTATTAATGTATGCAAGTAAATTTGCATAAAATATAAATAAATTCTTATATTTGACTGTACAACACGTGGCATTACAATTGTCAATTGCAAATAAAAAATTCTTATATTTGCCGCCCAAAGAACATTGGACATAAAAATTCTTATATTTGGCGCCCAACGTGGGGCAAAATCTAAATTTAGATTTGTCAAAAAGGCAGATGAATGAATTGAGTTAAATAAGTTAACTAAACTGAAAATTAGAAATAAAATAGAAGTATTAGTAAATAGAGTAGACATTAAGAACATAGGGCTAGTAATTGTAACTACAGTTGCTTAGTCACGGTTCGAATATACGGTATACGTTGACGCGAAGTAAGGCACGAAAAATGGAAAAAGAAACACCTTATACGACAACGGTCAATGAAGAAGAAACACAAGTACCAAGGAGAGCTGAAGAGAGCGAAGAGATGGAGATATATAACCAAATTGGAGATCCTCAAGTCATAGCAATGATGGAGGAAGAAATCAGAACGGATATTGAAAATATAAGGGCAGAAGGACCACACGCAGAAGTTGAACAAGTAAGTGCGACAGTACCACAGACGGAGAAGGAACAAATAAGGGCAGAAGGACCACAGCCAAAAAGTGAGCTGCAAATGCTATACGAATTGATGAAAGTAGATAACAAGAAATTACAGAATAAATTAGAAATAAGTCTGAGTAAATTACATGAAGACAATAAGAAATTACATGAAGACATTCAAGATATTAAAGTAAATCAGAAGAAATTAGAAGAAAAAGTTGAAGCAAATCAGAATAAATTAGAAGTAGCTATTAAGGATATTACAGGAAAGCACACTAAGTTAAGAGAGGAGATAAAAAACGATATGAACACGTTGCATGACAAATTAGTTGGTGATATTCAAATAGTGAATAAAACATGGCGTGAAGAATTGAATAAGACGGAGCATAATTTTGGCGAAGTGGTACAGCAACAAAGTGAAAAATTTAAGTGTGAAATACAAAAAACTACTCAAAACTTAAGTGAAAATTTAAATCGAATCAATCAGGAAGTAAGAAGAGAAATAAAAACAACGAAAGAGGTCGTCCGAGAAGAAGTCAGAAATATTTCTACCGTAAACAAGGAAGAATTGGAAGAACAATTAAGAAAATTAGCTGAAGAAAAGGGTCGACGCATCGACGAGATGAAAGAAGATCAAGAGCAATTAAAACGAAAATTAACAGAGTTGGAGTCAAGACCAATGGTAAACAACCAAAATACTATTGTGGCTAACCAAGAACAGTTAAAGGAGGTACGGTACAACGGACGAGACGCATACCCCATGGAATTTCTAAAAGAATTAAAAGAGGTTAAAGAAATATATTACCCCAGCGGAGGTATTAAGTGGATTAGCAGGCATCTAGAGGGTGAAGCAACAGTATGGTGGAGAATCGTACAATCCCAAATACATAAGTTTGAACAATTCGAGGAGGCGTTTACCAAGAAATTCTGGAGTCAACAAATTCAAGAAAACATACGGGACAGCTTGGAGTACGGATGTTATTATCCGAATGGTAAACTCACTATGGTGCAATACCTCGAGAATAAAATTCTACAGTGCAGACAACTGATCCCACCAATCTCGGATCAGCATTTAATTCGCAAACTTGCACGACACTATAGTAAGGAAATAGAAGTTGCCATCATAACTAGAGGCGTCCAACAAGTAGATCAATTTGAAAGCTTATTAAATGAGTTTGCTACCATTCAACAACGAGAAATGAGAGGATCGTATCGGTCGCCACAACAAACAACGGCTGACAACGGTGGAAGACATATTAACAATAGCTATCATAAAACGAAGGGTATGAAAGTGGAGACTGAACACGAGGTTCACAGACCTGGGTGGCGCAATAAACAAACGTTTGGCACAGAGGATAGGGGAACAAAACAGCCCATTGTCAACACAGTGACAATTGAACGACAACAACCTGGCCCTTCACAAGAATCACGTACAAAAAACGACCAGCTAACCCATTATCGCGGCAACAATTCTTAGCTAGCCGAAAAATAAATAACCAGTTAGACGTAGCATTAGATTAAATTGATATTCGTGAAGAATTGGATAAAATGGATGAAGAAGAAGAAACCACTAATTTCCCGTACAATAAATGTCCGGAAATAAAAATAAAATTAAATAATGTAGAAGTAATTGCACTTATTGATTCGGGCAGTCAATTAAACGGAATTGCCGAAACGTGGTTCAACCATAATAAAGATAAATTAGGTAGAATCGAGTTATTAAACTTATCGAATACCAATATAAAAGGTGCATTCGGACATAAATCAAAATTAATACGAAAACAAGTACTTTTAGAAGCTGAGGTTGATAATTATAAATTTGACTTAGTATTTTTTATCATCCCTGGACTGAATAAAGACTGTATACTAGGAATAAATATGTTGAAGGAAGGTGAGTGTACTATAGATTTCCAGCAAAATGTAATGCATATTAAAAATAGAAATTATAAGAAAAATGTAGAGGATCCTAATGAAATTGTACATATACATCAGATCGCTGTGGACAAAGAAACGGCTGATGAGAAATCTATTAACTTTCAAGAAGCTGTCGAAGAGTTAGCTAATATAAATACAGAAACGAAGAAAAAATTAACTAAAATATTGATGAAAAATAGAAAGCTATTTCGAGAAGAACCAGGCCGAATTCATGGATATGAACATGAACTACGTATCACGGACAACACCCCCTTCTTCCAAAAGGGATGGCCTATACCAATTGCCTATCAAGACAAAGTTGAAGAGGAGATCCAGAAAATGTTAAGATACGGAGTGATCGAGCGAGCGAGCAGCCAATATATCAATCCCATGGTGACAGTTATAAAAAAGGACCAGAGCGTAAGATTGTGTTTGGACGCCAGGAAGTTAAACAAGGTGATGATACCTGACTTCGAAGGGGCACAACCAATCAACGAGCTCATTGCTAATTGCGGAGGAGTAAAATATATGTCATCGATCGACCTACGCTCCAGCTTCTGGCAGGTACCACTTAAGCGAGAATGCAGGGACTTCACCGGGTTTCTATATAAAGGAAAGACCTACCGCTTCACAGTCACACCGTTTGGATTAAAGACAAGTCTGGCCAGCCTGACGAGAGGATTGGATACTGTGTTGTCAGATGCAGTCAAGAAATTTACGATAATATATCTAGACGACTGCCTATGTCTATCTAACAGTCTGGAGGAACACCTCACACATTTAGATCTATTATTGACCAATTTATATGAAGCAAACATCACAGTGAACTTCAAAAAAATCACAGTTTTTTCGTAGAGAAATTAATTATCTTGGTTACTGTTTATCAGTAGAAGGCCTTAGTCCTATGCCAGACAAGGTAAAGGCAATCCAAAATTTTCCACGTCCAAGAAATCAAAAGCAACTAAAAGGATTTTTAGGGCTTACAAATTTTTATAACAGATTTACCAGTCGATATGCTGAAACAACATCTTTCTTAATACAATTGTTAAAGAAGGAGCGCTACTTCAAGTGGACGGAGCAGCACGACCGACAATTTAAATTAGTCAAAGAATTATTTATAGATACTGTAATTTTAAAACACCCAGATCTCAAGAAGCAATATTATTTACAAACAGATGCCAGCAACTACGCACTAGGAGGGCAATTGTTCCAATATGATGACGAAGGACACATCGCCGTCGTAGCTTTTACTAGCAGAACTTTCAAAGGTGCTGAATTAAACTATCACACAAACGAGAAGGAACTGCTGAGTATCATACATTGTTTGAAGAAATTTCGGATATACTTATTAGGACATAAATTCACAATCATAACAGATAATAAAGCTCTCACATTCCTACACAAATGCCACCTATCAAATGCTAGAATTACCCGCTGGATACTGTGCATCCAAGAATACGATTTCGACATTGTGCATTGTAAAGGCAAAGAAAATATTGTAGCCGACATACTAAGCCGAAACCCAGAGGACTCTATGGACAGTAGTGATGTCAATTTTAGTGAAGAGATGGAAATTAATCGTATTACCTTGAAATTGGATGAGAAATAATGAAGGATATAAAAAATATTGAGAAATTACAACGCCAAGATCCTAAATTGAACAAAATTATTTGTGAATTAGAAAGTAAGGAAGACTCTAAATTAAGTAATAAATATCAATATGTTAAAAAAATCTTATACCGACAAGACAAGAAGTCATGGAAAATATATGTACCGAGTAACATGAAAGAAAATTTAATTCAAGAATTACACGTTGTATACGGACACTGCGGTATACAAAAAACCGAAAGACTTTTTCGAGAGTACTTTACTGGAGACAGAATAAACAAAACGATACATCAAATCATTACTAAGTGCGATACATGTCAGCGATGTAAGGATCATCATAAGAATAATGTAGGAGAAACCATCCCGATGCTGCCAAAGAAGAAAGGGGAGTTAATCAGTATGGACTACTATGGACCCTTAATCACATCGACTGGAGGTGTTAAATACATTCTTGTTATCATCGATAATTTCACAAAGTACGTCAAACTTTATGCGTTGAAAAGAGCTACAACTCGTGCTACCATAAATAGACTCAAAAAATATATAGCGTCATGGGGAAAACCGTTATCAATTGTCACTGATAATGGAACACAATTCACGACTAATGTTTGGACAAGGAGTTTACGAGAACTAGGAATTAAACCGAAGTTTACCGCTATTCGGAACCCGTGTACAAATATAGCCGAGAGAACTAACAGACAACTAGGTAACTTATTTCGAGTATTTGTCAAAGAGAAACACTCAAATTGGGCCAAGTATATCCAAGCCATTGAAATTTGTTTAAATGAGACATACCATAGTACCATTGAGATGAGTCCAATCGAGGCATACTGTGGAAAGAAACCAACCAGAGAGTGGACCAAATTTATTGACAGAAGTGTGATTTCCGAACCAACTACTTATAAGCCGGAAGACATTTACTTAAGGATTAAAGAAAAGAGAGAGCGACATGCAAATAAGATGAACCAAAGAGAACTAACAACATTCGCCATCGGTGACCTGGTATTAGTTAAAACATGTCCAATATCCGATGCAATGAATAAGATAATAGCGAAATTTTGCGACCTGTACGAAGGACCATATAGGGTTGCGAAGCAAATAAGTAAAGCTACTTATACGTTAGAATATTTGGACGAGAAGAAAGGAACAAGAGGAAATTTCAATGTCCGACAGCTAAAGCAATATATTACCTGACAAGAAGAGCAGTAAAAGGACATAATGCGTTAGTAACGATCGGTTACGTGAGTAAGCAAATTGTAGCACTCATATAATAAATATGATATAATAAAGTTATGTATAATAATTGTAAAATTTTAAAGTAATAATCGAAGTAAGATTGTCAACTGACGAAGTATAACAGAGTAAAGATTTATTTTTGTATATTATGTATAAGAATAAAAGTATATATAAGAAAAACAAAACAAAGACATTGAACAATGACTAACAATGAAAGTAATGATAAGAACTAAGTGATAATTAATATGATATTATGAATTTTCTTGTTGTTGTATGCATTTGCAAGTAGAAAATGATTGACAAATGAAAAAAATATATAAGTGGATATTTAACTAATAGGAAGTAAGAAAGAACAGTAATAGTATCTAGGTGAATAATTATATGGAAACAGATGTACATAATGAATTAGATAGTTGTTAAGTTTATATTATGATATGTTAGGAAGATAAGTGGTCTGAATGGATGATAGTGCGTAGGATTGTAAACAATTGTATAGGTTAGCATAGAAAACAGAAAAATTTAAACCATTAGTAAGACCCTTTGCCAAGTAACAAAGTGTGAAAGTGTCGAGTGACAGGGGGACGTAGTCATAAATCTTAACTCAAACACAAAGGTACACTGTAGACAGTTTCGAACGTAAACAAACCAAGTTGAACGTCCTCTAACCAGTTAAAGAGATTACATCACTAGCAATAAATGTAACTCATTAGATATTTATAATTAATTAATTCAAATTTACATAATTAATTTAAATTTACATAATTAAAAAAAAAAAAAAAAAAAAAAAAAAAAAAGGGCACAAATTTTATTATTTGATTTTGTTACACGCCATCAATTAATAAAAATTTAAGGACAATGTAACGTTTATTTTTGAAAAATATTTATAAAATTGTAAAAGTAGTACAGAATACCTAAAAATAATGTGTACCAACAGTTCTATTTGACAAAGAAGTATGTGAGGGTGTGTGAAGGGAAAGTCGGTAAGACTGTCCTCTTGGCATTGTAACCTACAGACAGCTTGATGTGTTACGGCTGTAAAGTTAATTGTCTGACAAAAAGGAGTGACACTTACTAAATGTATGTGAGACGTTGTATTTCGCATCAGGCAGCTGGGCTGAGTAAGAAAGGCATAAACCCCAATAAACCAATTTACCCTTTTTAAAACTTTGACACAGATTGAAAGCAAAGAGTTTGTCAATTCGATACGGTACAACATTAGAGGCCAGAACAATTGCAACATAGAAATTTGACGAAAGTCGTGCTTACAAAGGAAGATTCGTTCCAGACTCAAAACAATGCTAGAGTGCAACTTGAAATATAACAATGGTACAGCAGATCGAACAATACCAGTATTGTATCTACGTTAAAGTGTAACAGAAAGTGGACACTAGGAGAAGGCCACGAGAGACAAAGAAATGTCGCCTGATTTACAAGGGGAAAGCGAAACTCACGAATTCTAGAGTGCGTGAATGAGATTCCTAGTAAATAGAGAAAACGGCTGTAGGAACAATCAGGACCAATGGGAGTTCGACAAGAGAGTCACGTATAAAACAGATATACTCGAAAACCAATTACAAATATACAATTTGTTACACTGGTTAAGGACCCAATAAGAGTATCCAAGCAGAGGGAAGATCCAACAGCGGTAGGCGGGATAAGAGTTTACTTGGTAGATCTCAGTACAGAAAAACGTCAGTCTACTATAGTCAGTCTACTCGAAGCAATCTAGTTTAAGCAGTTTAAGCAGTCTAGTCAGTCTACTATAGCCAGTACTCATCAGCAGTCTAGTCTAGTTAGTTTAGCAGTCTAGTATTCATCATCAGTCTAATACTTATCATTTACAAAGTGATCACCACAAAACATTTTAATTCGCAAGAGTGTTGATCTTCACCGTAATTTAAACAAAGTGTCGGAGAATACGCTAACAGACATTCTACAATTACAATCATCCACAAGAAACGATAAACATCACAGCAGCTTTGATTAATACAGAACACATTAACATAGAGACTCAGTGCATATTCTACAACAGAGACATTAGACATAAAATTCAGCAATCTAAAGAACTATTTAAAACACAGTACACATGAACTTTTTCTACATCAACTAAAGACACTCATATTCAACACAATAGGTGTGCCGTGAAAAGTGAACAGGTCGAGAATGCGTCAATAATTAAACAGTGATTGTGAGGTGCAGTGATCGCGAAAGGATACGTAAGCTACAACGACTACGGAGATCAGCAACTACAACACAGAGGACCACATGATATCACCGAGAATATGAACTACTAATAATCAACGTTCTCAAACTAATGGTATTTTTTAGAGTTAAGTCAACAAACTCAATTCATTCAAATCAAAGAACTCACATTAATAAGTAATTAACCTTGAGAACTGCCTCTCAGTGCTCTGCATTCGACTGAAGCGAAATAAAACGTCTACTAGTAAATTCTTAAAAAACCATATCTAAACAGTAATATAAATTTGCCAAATACAATTGTAGATTATAAGTTACAATTATAAGTGTTATAAATTTAATAAATGTTCATTAATCACGATTTCAGAGATAATTATTGTGAAGATCAGAGAAATGATTATACGTAAGGAAATATCCATACAGAAGATTATATTTGTAATTTACTACAACTTGATTAATTAAATAAGCATTAGACATAATATTGTTGTTGTGTGTTTGGCAAATGAATCCTTTATATCCACATCCTTGTAGATATGAGGTGGCGCCCGGGAATTTAAAACATTTTGGCAGTAAGTAATTTATAGAGTAAAGATTTCCATATAAAAGATAAATTATTAATGTATGCAAGTAAATTTGCATAAAATATAAATAAATTCTTATATTTGACTGTACAACACGTGGCATTACAATTGTCAATTGCAAATAAAAAATTCTTATATTTGCCGCCCAAAGAACATTGGATATAAAAATTCTTATATTTGGCGCCCAACGTGGGCCAAATCTAAAATTAGATTTGTCAAAAAGGCAGATGAATGAATTGAGTTAAATAAGTTAACTAAACTGAAAATTAGAAATAAAATAGAAGTATTAGTAAATAGAGTAGACATTAAGAACATAGGGCTAGTAATTGTAACTACAGTTGCTTAGTCACGGTTCGAATATACGGTATACGTTGACGCGAAGTATGGCACGAAAAATGGAAAAAGAAACACCTTATACGACAACGGTCAATGAAGAAGAAACACAAGTACCAAGGAGAGCTGAAGAGAGCGAAGAGATGGAGATATATAACCAAATTGGAGATCCTCAAGTCATAGCAATGATGGAGGAAGAAATCAGAACGGATATTGAAAATATAAGGGCAGAAGGACCACACGCAGAAGTTGAACAAGTAAGTGCGACAGTACCACAGACGGAGAAGGAACAAATAAGGGCAGAAGGACCACAGCCAAAAAGTGAGCTGCAAATGCTATACGAATTGATGAAAGTAGATAACAAGAAATTACAGAATAAATTAGAAATAAGTCTGAGTAAATTACATGAAGACAATAAGAAATTACATGAAGACATTCAAGATATTAAAGTAAATCAGAAGAAATTAGAAGAAAAAGTTGAAGCAAATCAGAATAAATTAGAAGTAGCTATTAAGGATATTACAGGAAAGCACACTAAGTTAAGAGAGGAGATAAAAAACGATATGAACACGTTGCATGACAAATTAGTTGGTGATATTCAAATAGTGAATAAAACATGGCGTGAAGAATTGAATAAGACGGAGCATAATTTTGGCGAAGTGGTACAGCAACAAAGTGAAAAATTTAAGTGTGAAATACAAAAAACTACTCGAAACTTAAGTGAAAATTTAAATCGAATCAATCAGGAAGTAAGAAGAGAAATAAAAACAACGAAAGAGGTCGTCCGAGAAGAAGTCAGAAATATTTCTACCGTAAACAAGGAAGAATTGGAAGAACAATTAAGAAAATTAGCTGAAGAAAAGGGTCGACGCATCGACGAGATGAAAGAAGATCAAGAGCAATTAAAACGAAAATTAACAGAGTTGGAGTCAAGACCAATGGTAAACAACCAAAATACTATTGTGGCTAACCAAGAACAGTTAAAGGAGGTACGGTACAACGGACGAGACGCATACCCCATGGAATTTCTAAAAGAATTAAAAGAGGTTAAAGAAATATATTACCCCAGCGGAGGTATTAAGTGGATTAGCAGGCATCTAGAGGGTGAAGCAACAGTATGGTGGAGAATCGTACAATCCCAAATACATAAGTTTGAACAATTCGAGGAGGCGTTTACCAAGAAATTCTGGAGTCAACAAATTCAAGAAAACATACGGGACAGCTTGGAGTACGGATGTTATTATCCGAATGGTAAACTCACTATGGTGCAATACCTCGAGAATAAAATTCTACAGTGCAGACAACTGATCCCACCAATCTCGGATCAGCATTTAATTCGCAAACTTGCACGACACTATAGTAAGGAAATAGAAGTTGCCATCATAACTAGAGGCGTCCAACAAGTAGATCAATTTGAAAGCTTATTAAATGAGTTTGCTACCATTCAACAACGAGAAATGAGAGGATCGTATCGGTCGCCACAACAAACAACGGCTGACAACGGTGGAAGACATATTAACAATAGCTATCATAAAACGAAGGGTATGAAAGTGGAGACTGAACACGAGGTTCACAGACCTGGGTGGCGCAATAAACAAACGTTTGGCACAGAGGATAGGGGAACAAAACAGCCCATTGTCAACACAGTGACAATTGAACGACAACAGCCTGGCCCTTCACAAGAATCACGTACAAAAACGACCAGCCAACCCATTATCGCGGCAACAATTCTTAGCTAGTCGAAAAATAAATAACCAGTTAGACGTAGCATTAGATTATATTGATATTCGTGAAGAATTGGATAAAATGGATGAAGAAGAAGAAACCACTAATTTCCCGTACAATAAATGTCCGGAAATAAAAATAAAATTAAATAATGTAGAAGTAATTGCACTTATTGATTCGGGCAGTCAATTAAACGGAATTGCCGAAACGTGGTTCAACCATAATAAAGATAAATTAGGTAGAATCGAGTTATTAAACTTATCGAATACCAATATAAAAGGTGCATTCGGACATAAATCAAAATTAATACGAAAACAAGTACTTTTAGAAGCTGAGGTTGATAATTATAAATTTGACTTAGTATTTTTTATCATCCCTGGACTGAATAAAGACTGTATACTAGGAATAAATATGTTGAAGGAAGGTGAGTGTACTATAGATTTCCAGCAAAATGTAATGCATATTAAAAATAGAAATTATAAGAAAAATGTAGAGGATCCTAATGAAATTGTACATATACATCAGATCGCTGTGGATAAAGAAATGGCTGATGAGAAATCTATTAACTTTCAAGAAGCTGTCGAAGAGTTAGCTAATATAAATACAGAAACGAAGAAAAAATTAACTAAAATATTGATGAAAAATAGAAAGCTATTTCGAGAAGAACCAGGCCGAATTCATGGATATGAACATGAACTACGTATCACGGACAACACCCCCTTCTTCCAAAAGGGATGGCCTATACCAATTGCCTATCAAGACAAAGTTGAAGAGGAGATCCAGAAAATGTTAAGATACGGAGTGATCGAGCGAGCGAGCAGCCAATATATCAATCCCATGGTGACAGTTATAAAAAAGGACCAGAGCGTAAGATTGTGTTTGGACGCCAGGAAGTTAAACAAGGTGATGATACCTGACTTCGAAGGGGCACAACCAATCAACGAGCTCATTGCTAATTGCGGAGGAGTAAAATATATGTCATCGATCGACCTACGCTCCAGCTTCTGGCAGGTACCACTTAAGCGAGAATGCAGGGACTTCACCGGGTTTCTATATAAAGGAAAGACCTACCGCTTCACAGTCACACCGTTTGGATTAAAGACAAGTCTGGCCAGCCTGACGAGAGGATTGGATACTGTGTTGTCAGATGCAGTCAAGAAATTTACGATAATATATGTAGACGACTGCCTATGTCTATCTAACAGTCTGGAGGAACACCTCACACATTTAGATCTATTATTGACCAATTTATATGAAGCAAACATCACAGTGAACTTCAAAAAATCACAGTTTTTTCGTAGAGAAATTAATTATCTTGGTTACTGTTTATCAGTAGAAGGCCTTAGTCCTATGCCAGACAAGGTAAAGGCAATCCAAAATTTTCCACGTCCAAGAAATCAAAAGCAACTAAAAGGATTTTTAGGGCTTACAAATTTTTATAACAGATTTACCAGTCGATATGCTGAAACAACATCTTTCTTAATACAATTGTTAAAGAAGGAGCGCTACTTCAAGTGGACGGAGCAGCACGACCGACAATTTAAATTAGTCAAAGAATTATTTATAGATACTGTAATTTTAAAACACCCAGATCTCAAGAAGCAATATTATTTACAAACAGATGCCAGCAACTACGCACTAGGAGGGCAATTGTTCCAATATGATGACATCGCCGTCGTAGCTTTTACTAGCAGAACTTTCAAAGGTGCTGAATTAAACTATCACACAACCGAGAAGGAACTGCTGAGTATCATACATTGTTTGAAGAAATTTCGGATATACTTATTAGGACATAAATTCACAATCATAACAGATAATAAAGCTCTCACATTCCTACACAAATGCCACCTATCAAATGCTAGAATTACCCGCTGGATACTGTGCATCCAAGAATACGATTTCGACATTGTGCATTGTAAAGGCAAAGAAAATATTGTAGCCGACATACTAAGCCGAAACCCAGAGGACTCTATGGACAGTAGTGATGTCAATTTTAGTGAAGAGATGGAAATTAATCGTATTACCTTGAAATTGGATGAGAAATAATGAAGGATATAAAAAATATTGAGAAATTACAACGCCAAGATCCTAAATTGAACAAAATTATTTGTGAATTAGAAAGTAAGGAAGACTCTAAATTAAGTAATAAATATCAATATGTTAAAAAAATCTTATACCGACAAGACAAGAAGTCATGGAAAATATATGTACCGAGTAACATGAAAGAAAATTTAATTCAAGAATTACACGTTGTATACGGACACTGCGGTATACAAAAAACCGAAAGACTTTTTCGAGAGTACTTTACTGGAGACAGAATAAACAAAACGATACATCAAATCATTACTAAGTGCGATACATGTCAGCGATGTAAGGATCATCATAAGAATAATGTAGGAGAAACCATCCCGATGCTGCCAAAGAAGAAAGGGGAGTTAATCAGTATGGACTACTATGGACCCTTAATCACATCGACTGGAGGTGTTAAATACATTCTTGTTATCATCGATAATTTCACAAAGTACGTCAAACTTTATGCGTTGAAAAGAGCTACAACTCGTGCTACCATAAATAGACTCAAAAAATATATAGCGTCATGGGGAAAACCGTTATCAATTGTCACTGATAATGGAACACAATTCACGACTAATGTTTGGACAAGGAGTTTACGAGAACTAGGAATTAAACCGAAGTTTACCGCTATTCGGAACCCGTGTACAAATATAGCCGAGAGAACTAACAGACAACTAGGTAACTTATTTCGAGTATTTGTCAAAGAGAAACACTCAAATTGGGCCAAGTATATCCAAGCCATTGAAATTTGTTTAAATGAGACATACCATAGTACCATTGAGTGAGTCCAATCGAGGCATACTGTGGAAAGAAACCAACCAGAGAGTGGACCAAATTTATTGACAGAAGTGTGATTTCCGAACCAACTACTTATAAGCCGGAAGACATTTACTTAAGGATTAAAGAAAAGAGAGAGCGACATGCAAATAAGATGAACCAAAGAGAACTAACAACATTCGCCATCGGTGACCTGGTATTAGTTAAAACATGTCCAATATCCGATGCAATGAATAAGATAATAGCGAAATTTTGCGACCTGTACGAAGGACCATATAGGGTTGCGAAGCAAATAAGTAAAGCTACTTATACGTTAGAATATTTGGACGAGAAGAAAGGAACAAGAGGAAATTTCAATGTCCGACAGCTAAAGCAATATATTACCTGACAAGAAGAGCAGTAAAAGGACATAATGCGTTAGTAACGATCGGTTACGTGAGTAAGCAAATTGTAGCACTCATATAATAAATATGATATAATAAAGTTATGTATAATAATTGTAAAATTTTAAAGTAATAATCGAAGTAAGATTGTCAACTGACGAAGTATAACAGAGTAAAGATTTATTTTTGTATATTATGTATAAGAATAAAAGTATATATAAGAAAAACAAAACAAAGACATTGAACAATGACTAACAATGAAAGTAATGATAAGAACTAAGTGATAATTAATATGATATTATGAATTTTCTTGTTGTTGTATGCATTTGCAAGTAGAAAATGATTGACAAATGAAAAAAATATATAAGTGGATATTTAACTAATAGGAAGTAAGAAAGAACAGTAATAGTATCTAGGTGAATAATTATATGGAAACAGATGTACATAATGAATTAGATAGTTGTTAAGTTTATATTATGATATGTTAGGAAGATAAGTGGTCTGAATGGATGATAGTGCGTAGGATTGTAAACAATTGTATAGGTTAGCATAGAAAACAGAAAAATTTAAACCATTAGTAAGACCCTTTGCCAAGTAACAAAGTGTGAAAGTGTCGAGTGACAGGGGGACGTAGTCATAAATCTTAACTCAAACACAAAGGTACACTGTAGACAGTTTCGAACGTAAACAAACCAAGTTGAACGTCCTCTAACCAGTTAAAGAGATTACATCACTAGCAATAAATGTAACTCATTAGATATTTATAATTAATTAATTCAAATTTACATAATTAATTTAAATTTACATAATTAAAAAAAAAAAAAAAAAAAAAAAAAGGGCACAAATTTTATTATTTGATTTTGTTACACGCCATCAATTAATAAAAATTTAAGGACAATGTAACGTTTATTTTTGAAAAATATTTATAAAATTGTAAAAGTAGTACAGAATACCTAAAAATAATGTGTACCAACAGTTCTATTTGACAAAGAAGTATGTGAGGGTGTGTGAAGGGAAAGTCGGTAAGACTGTCCTCTTGGCATTGTAACCTACAGACAGCTTGATGTGTTACGGCTGTAAAGTTAATTGTCTGACAAAAAGGAGTGACACTTACTAAATGTATGTGAGACGTTGTATTTCGCATCAGGCAGCTGGGCTGAGTAAGAAAGGCATAAACCCCAATAAACCAATTTACCCTTTTTAAAACTTTGACACAGATTGAAAGCAAAGAGTTTGTCAATTCGATACGGTACAACATTAGAGGCCAGAACAATTGCAACATAGAAATTTGACGAAAGTCGTGCTTACAAAGGAAGATTCGTTCCAGACTCAAAACAATGCTAGAGTGCAACTTGAAATATAACAATGGTACAGCAGATCGAACAATACCAGTATTGTATCTACGTTAAAGTGTAACAGAAAGTGGACACTAGGAGAAGGCCACGAGAGACAAAGAAATGTCGCCTGATTTACAAGGGGAAAGCGAAACTCACGAATTCTGGAGTGCGTGAATGAGATTCCTAGTAAATAGAGAAAACGGCTGTAGGAACAATCAGGACCAATGGGAGTTCGACAAGAGAGTCACGTATAAAACAGATATACTCGAAAACCAATTACAAATATACAATTTGTTACACTGGTTAAGGAACCAATAAGAGTATCCAAGCAGAGGGAAGATTCAACAGCGGTAGGCGGGATGAGAGTTTACTTGGTAGATCTCAGTACAGAAAAACGTCAGTCTACTATAGTCAGTCTACTCGAAGCAATCTAGTTTAAGCAGTTTAAGCAGTCTAGTCAGTCTACTATAGCCAGTACTCATCAGCAGTCTAGTCTAGTTAGTTTAGCAGTCTAGTATTCATCATCAGTCTAATACTTATCATTTACAAAGTGATCACCACAAAACATTTTAATTCGCAAGAGTGTTGATCTTCACCGTAATTTAAACAAAGTGTCGGAGAATACGCTAACAGACATTCTACAATTACAATCATCCACAAGAAACGATAAACATCACAGCAGCTTTGATTAATACAGAACACATTAACATAGAGACTCAGTGCATATTCTACAACAGAGACATTAGACATAAAATTCAGCAATCTAAAGAACTATTTAAAACACAGTACACATGAACTTTTTCTACATCAACTAAAGACACTCATATTCAACACAATAGGTGTGCCGTGAAAAGTGAACAGGTCGAGAATGCGTCAATAATTAAACAGTGATTGTGAGGTGCAGTGATCGCGAAAGGATACGTAAGCTACAACGACTACGGAGATCAGCAACTACAACACAGAGGACCACATGATATCACCGAGAATATGAACTACTAATAATCAACGTTCTCAAACTAATGGTATTTTTTAGAGTTAAGTCAACAAACTCAATTCATTCAAATCAAAGAACTCACATTAATAAGTAATTAACCTTGAGAACTGCCTCTCAGTGCTCTGCATTCGACTGAAGCGAAATAAAACGTCTACTAGTAAATTCTTAAAAAACCATATCTAAACAGTAATATAAATTTGCCAAATACAATTGTAGATTATAAGTTACAATTATAAGTGTTATAAATTTAATAAATGTTCATTAATCACGATTTCAGAGATAATTATTGTGAAGATCAGAGAAATGATTATACGTAAGGAAATATCCATACAGAAGATTATATTTGTAATTTACTACAACTTGATTAATTAAATAAGCATTAGACATAATATTGTTGTTGTGTGTTTGGCAAATGAATCCTTTATATCCACATCCTTGTAGATATGAGATGGCGCCCGGGAATTTAAAACATTTTGGCAGTAAGTAATTTATAGAGTAAAGATTTCCATATAAAAGATAAATTATTAATGTATGCAAGTAAATTTGCATAAAATATAAATAAATTCTTATATTTGACTGTACAACACGTGGCATTACAATTGTCAATTGCAAATAAAAAATTCTTATATTTGCCGCCCAAAGAACATTGGACATAAAAATTCTTATAGTTGTGTTATTACCGTTTATTTAAATAGGACCGATTTCAGGATTTTATGACACGTTCTTCAGCCACTTTAAAGATAGTATAGTTGATTAGTCTTAACTTGTTTGATCTGACTCGATCACGGACCCCCTCCCCAAGACCGAATTCTAGCAACGCCTCTGATCAGCATCATCATCATCTTCAAGGACTAAATCAAGGATGGTTTTTTTTCAGGTCTCAAACAGCGAAAGATTAGAGCTGGTCACTCCAGCGCTTCTTTGGACGTCCAACACCTCTCCGTCCTTATAATGTCTTATAGTTCCATAATTGTTTCGGGATGAGGCAAATATCCATTCGGAAAATATTCAGTTCCTGCCGTATATCTATGTTTCTTCTATGATCACGGAGAGTATACCCTGCCACGTGCCTGAGAAATCTCATTTCTACTCTTGGATGGGACTGCCCTTTCGTTAAATTCCAATTCTCAGACCCATAAAGAAGTGTAGGAAGGGCCATCATCTTGTAGAATTTTAGGCGTCTTTCTTTACTTGCTGACTTAAGAGTTTGCCTAATGGTCCTGCACATAAGGTTGACTTATGCAACTTATTCACAACGTCGTTGCTTGCATTATAAGACACACTGTAGCCCAGGTATTGGTGACTTGTTCCAGGACAGTACCATCTATAACAAATTTTGCCCATACAGGATCAGTTCCACGGAAAGCTATCACGTTGGTCTTAAGTATAGATATTTGTAATCCAGAGTCTTTGTAGACTCGATTTAACAAATGTATACACATCTGCAACCTATTTTCCGAGTCCGACAAAATATCCTGACCGTCTGCAAACAACAAAGTGTCAATTGTAGAGTGACCAATCATATGATGCTTTGGAAGACACATCTGTCAGTTTTGTATGACATCGTGAATGTATATAAATTAAAAAGAGAAGGTGAAAATGGACACCCTTGTCGTACTCCACAATTGATCAACTCTAGGAGCTGTTCTCGGTTTCCCTGCTTTAATTAAAATTTTATTCTCCATATAAAGACTCTGTATAGCTCTAATTAGATGTTGTGGGATCCCTTTCCTTGCCATTATTCCCCATAGTTTGTTCCGATTCCCTCTGTGAAACGCCTTCTCGAATTCGATGAAAGCTATGTATGTGAGCAGCTGATAATCTCTACGCTTTTCAATAAGCTGGACTATTGTAAATATACAATCTAAACATGATCTGCTCTTCCTGAAACTTTTCTGGGCCTCTGAAAGCATGGTCTCCGTTATCGCATTCAGCCGTGTTCTTAATATAGATACATATAATTTATATGAAGTATTAAGAAAGCTGACTCCTCTGTAGTTCCTGCAGTCATTACGATTACCGTACCTTTCTTCAATATGGGAATTACCTGGGTCAGTCAGGAACAACGCCAGTCGTCAGGAACATGACGAGTGGTCCAGCATAGATTAATGAACTGCAGCAAACGATAATGCAGCAAGGATGGTGCACACTTTATAAGCTCCACGTTCAGCCCATCAGTGCCCGGTGCTTTTCTATTTTTACAGCGGATAGAGCAGCTAACAATTCATTCGTTGTTATTGGGTCCAGACAATCACTGATATCAGCAAAGGTTGTTTCTTCCAGTTGATCCTGGGTCCATAGCTGCTCATATTATTCAAGCCATTATTGTTTTGAGATATTATTGATCTTCATGTTATCCCTTTCCGTTTGATTTAAATGCTTTAATATTTTGTAAGCCTTGTCCTGCCTGCATGTACATCGTGTTCTATACACTTATATATTTATCCCATGAACTTCGCTTGATTTTCCTGACTTCTCTTCTGGCAATGGCACAGCAGCGCTTATATTCACACCTTGTCTGAGCAGCATTTAAAGCTAGATGTTTCAGGTATGCTTGCTTTTTAGCATCTATTATTCGTCTAATATCGTCATCTCATACCAGTAGGCCTCGGTTTCCATACCTTTTACTTCTCGTCCCCACTGCTTCGAATCGTGTTTATGATATGACGTCTTTGATGATACCCCATTCTTCATTTATATTGATACTGATGGGTTTTTGTTGTGCAAACTGATTCAACCGAGTCTAGTAGCGGGTGTCTTATACTTTCATCTTGGATCTGTACACCGGCACGAGAAATTTTGTTCAGGAAGTCTTTGAACCAACTCAGTTGCAACTGATGGCACTTACATAGTTTTTTCTTTATTAGAAATTTGGTCAGTCGAAAAGCAGAGTTTAAGGAGATTCGGGCTTCTGAACCTCATTTCTGAGGTTAATGTTAAGAACTAAAAGCGGGGCTATCATAATAGAGATTAAAACAACATTCCAAGTTCAAATAGGGCTATGTACACGCACCTGCGTGCGATGAAACCAATTTCATCGTGTCACTCTATGTTGTGAATTTCCGAATTAGTCGTCTACCAGTTTTCACGTTTAATTCTTCATTCTATTTCAATCGTTTGATTGCCCCTTCCCAGATTAACTTTGTGTCTCAGGCGTACGTAATTGCTTTCTCTAATGATAATTAGAGGTTTTTTCTTTTTACATACGTCATTATTTTATTTTCTGCATTAACTTTACAAGCTTAAATTAAGCATATTTAGTCGTAACAGAACACAAATAGATCATGCATTTGCAATTTTTATCACCTTCAAGTATAGGCTTACCAGTAGGATTACAAAAGATATTTTAATTCAGGAGTTCATTCTTAATAGGTATACTCTTTCTCACCTAGTTGCAAGACTATTGTAAGTTCTGTTATTTACTATTGTGTACAATCAAATTCTGCTTTCTGTTTTTTCTTAAAAAAATGTTTTATTTCGTTCCAACGATCGATCGAACGATATATATCATATGAATGTACACTCCATTGCCGTCATCATATGGCGTATATTCAGTCAATTGTTTTGGAGTCCTATGTGTCTGAAGATACCATCCTATCCCTATTTTATAATGTCGAGATGTGCTTGTTTCTCGAATAACAGATTTACGCAACCTACCATTGTTTTTATCCGAACCTTACAAGACCACTGCCTGCAGCGTTTTTGGCACTCAAATAACGCCACAAAATAATGTGGATATTACAATAATCACCTCGCGAATTCCTTCAGTTTCTGTATCTGTGACCATATTCTTTGTTTGTCAAGAGTTATGTTTTAATTGTTATACTCTAAGTTAAAAATTGATTTCCCAAGTTGTGTAGCAAATGTAAAAATATCATCAATTTACGATCTACTTCTTCTGGTTTGTTGTTTTTAACAATACGTTTAAGAGATAATGCCACATTCATCGTTATACATTTTACAGAAGACAACTATTTTTGGTAAATTAAATTTACTATTGCACTACATTTGGATTACTTTGTGGTTTCTTTTGTAAACAATGAAAGAATTTTTCAACTGTATGATATGTTTACGCGAACCAGTACATGGTGAGGTGTAATGACCTAAATGTAAGCAATGTTATGCCAAGATACGCAACAATCTGATGCAACCCAACCATCGAATGTAAAGTGTTTTTAGATAGTTTAGATCGGTGCTTACCTAAGGGGACATTACCATAAATTGTCATGACGTCTTCTTTAAGCACTTTAAAAACTGAAGGACATTACTTTGATTGCAAAGAAAAAGCGTTGCTTATTTTTTTGTTCGTACAGGCTTCTAACAATGAGCGCAGTCGATTATGTTAAAACACCCACACACGTGCGCTCGAGCGCACACAATCACACACAGGCGCACGCGCGCGCTTACACACACACACGCAGCACACACACACACACACACACATCACAGCACATCACAGAATGAAGTGGAAACAATAAGACAATGTTTCAGCGAAAATAAGTATTCTTAACGCTTCATTGTCACGTGTTATCAAACAGCTGTTGACACGGCCTGAATCATTTTTTAACAATGCGTTTCGTCGAGTGATGTTACGGCATGAAGGATGTACGATTCGATCATTTTTATTTCTCTTTCAATTTGTTCAAGGACAAGAAGAGAAAATCGTGTAAACACACTGGACGAAACATCCGATTTCGGAAAGTGCCACAAATATCACTATTACTTTTAAGTGAGTACTTTACAAAGGTGTTCAGCTCGCTCGGTGTCACAACACGTGCTCATCGCAATAATAATTGAAGCTTTCTATAATTAATGCAATTTTAAAATAATAAATCACAATGAAATAGAAATGTAATTTCTATGAATTACCTTGTGCAACATGCATAATACCTAAACCGAAAGCACACACAGTTTTTGTTGTTTTGATATAATATTCTTTGTGTAACTTTTGCATAGTCCGTCTATCGACATCAAAACACTGACGTCATCTTCCTGCTTTCTCAAGTTGCTGCTACCTTCCTGTGGGTGGCCATTTCACGAGCAATGGAAGTTTCTTAGAAGTCACCTTACTCCGTCATATCATTTCTGCAGACTCTCAGAATGTTCATGCTTTCTACACTTATGGAAGATTGATCAATAATATTAAAAAAGAACAATATTATATCTCTTCCAACAGATGATATACTAAAACTTATCTTCTTCCTCTTTTACAAATTAGTCGTTAAACACTACAATTACATTAGTTTAAACCTAACTCAGTAGTCAGACCCTGTTAAAAGTACCATAAAACTTGAACACAAAAAGTTTTAGATTTTAATAATCTTAGTGTTACTAACGAAAGGTCTCTTACGAAATGTAATATAATATGGAGTCACTTTTTAATTAATCATCTTTTCTAATAAAACATGTAAACTAATTGTTTTCCCTACTTAAAATTTTTATGTTAAATAAATTAAATAATTATCAAATGATGTAAACTAATGTATTAAGGTTGTCGATGAACTTACTTTTCCCTTTACGAAAGTAGTAGGGTGGCCTATAGATCCTTTTTAAACTTAGTTTTAATTCTTTGTATAAATAGCTATGTAATCTACTTAATTACCAAAGTTGTAACTGTTTCAACAGAAAGTTACAGTTCTAATGTTGTTAATTGTTACACTGATATAATTTCTTATTGTGGGTTTGTAGGTTTGCGATAAAATATGATTAATACTGTAATAAAAACAAAAATAAAATTAAAAATATCAAATAATTAGTGGCATCCTGTGACAGAAATAGATTTGTGTGGTTTAATAAATTCTTAAACTGCAGTTTATGACTTTTGAAAGATGATTATAAATTTTGCCTATTAACACAAACCTTCAATGAGTCAGCATAATCGTTACTGCCCCCTAACATTGATGTTTTCTATATATTCATTCTGAGCATATTCTGAATATTTCTGCTGGTTCAAATCCATGTTTACAGAAACTCAAGTCAACATCTATTTCTTATACTTCCAATAATATTTCTCTTCACATAAATGAAAGAATGATCGAGTGGATTGACCGAATTGATCAAAATTGCTATAAAATTAGACATATGTCAACAAAATTATAAACATGCTTAATTTCATTATTATGGGAAAGAAAATAATCTTAATTCTAATCGCGTAACCAGAGTTTACGATTTAACTAACGTTAATTTCTTCCACATGAAAAATTTATTTTATTGAATTTAAATCAACATCTTCTATCAAATACGATTTATAAATAATCATTTATAATTGTTTATAATTATTTGTACTTAATTATTTTTGTAATTGGCATGATATAGATAGTAGCAGCAGTCTGAATGTGTACCTCTCCATTCAACATTTATTTCTGTTATCGCCTTTTCCCTCAGATAGCGTAGCCATACGACTGAATAGGTTGATGCCACAGAGTCAGATATTTTCTTCTGCTGACGCATTTCCGCAAATGACGCTACATACTATACGCCACCCTGAGCGTCGCGTTCTGCACTACTTGCGTGTCGCTGCTTCTCGCACGTGTCACACCTTCTTGTCCTGCAAGGCTTTTCTTCCTTGAATTTCGTGTCTGTTTGTTACATTTCAGCGTGTGTCTACATTTAATATTTTTACTGCGCTATGACCGTTTTCCCTCACGCCAAACATACTACCTACGAGCCGATAGGCCTTCTCATCGAATAAGTAACCAGTGTATAAGTAATAGTAAAATATGTGGTATCGTTTTACGTGCAGTAAAGGATAAAAATAACCGCACGTTTACGTTCTATTTCCTGAATGTATCGCATTAATACTCGTATGCTGTATGGGTGCGTGGTCGTGAGCAAACCCGTGTACTTTATATTGCATTTTATTAAATTATTTTAGACGTAAAAGAGTAATAAGACGTTTAACAAAACGGTATAAATTCATTCGACAACTGTCGATCGTAATTCCTAGGTTTCAGTCAATATTTGTACCGAATACAAAATAATTATTGAATTAATAAGTATAAACTTATTCATCACCGTTTCTATTTCCCTGTTAATATCGTGACACCAACGGAGGGCGATGTCTATAACCGATATGTATGTATGTATGTGTGTACATATAATTAATTTTATATACAAAATAAATGAAACTGCGTTTAGGGTTTCGAAAATCTCACTTCCTGTAATACAATTGAGTACATTCCGCGTAACTGTTTGGCAGTACCAACAGCTGTTTCTTAAACGAAACACTGCCGACGTGGGCGTCTCTTATACGTGTCTAACACAGCCTTTGCAAAGCGTAATGCGGAGGCGTAAGAGTGGGAGTGACAACGGTAGCTACAAAAAAGAAATGAAAGAGACAGACACAGGGAAGGGGATACCTTGAATAGCGAATAACACTTGACGTACGGATTAACAAAGTACACATGTCTTCTGTAGAACGGTACAGTAAACATGAAACAAGTTTAAACAAATACAAAACGAGTCGAGGAACGTCTAAACAAGTGTCATTTCAGTTGAAACGTTACTGTATGTAGGCAATGCTCTACGCAAACTCACTCTTCAAATTTATTAGGTTATTCTATTAGGCGATCTCAAAATTTGTACTTTCAAATTGTTTAGAAATTAATAAATATATACAATTGTCTTTCGCATATGATGTAATTGCTTCCTCATATTTGTATTGACATCGAGCCGCAGAGTTTTATTTCTGTAACTTTTACGTAGGGGAGAGCGGGGTAATGCCGTGCACTTAAGCTAAATTATTTTTTTTTTAACTTTCTGAACTCAAATCAAATAGGGAATCATCTCATTTTGTGAAACACTTAATCCCCTACAAGTTTTTGGTTTGATATTTGGAATATTAAATCTATTTCAATTTATACAGGTATTTTACAAAAATGTTACTCTGCACGGTATTGCCCCAAGGGCTGGGGTAATACCGTGCAGTATAAGGGGTAATACCGTGCAACATATAAAACGGCAAAAACTGGGTAAAAATAAAACTATTGAACAAATTAGAACTTCAGAATTTATTTACAATACCAAAATGTAAATTGTAACTAATTATAAAATGTCAGATAAAGACCAAAAAACCAAAAGTTCTTTTCCTGGTAAATTGAAACATGAACAAAATGGACTCAAGTTTTCTCAGTTGACATTTAGGGCCTACTTTCAACGGCAATAGTCACAAATAAAGTTTTCAGCAGTATCACATCCACTGCACTCGGAATGCACCCATCCACTGCAAAGCACGGATCGAAACTATAGCTCTTTGTTTTTCCCGAACTCTCCACAGAGGAGGCAAACGGAATCCTTGTCAGCAGATGTTCCAATGTCTGTTTTGACAGGAGTTCCTCCGAAATTCTTAGGATCAATGTCATCCATCTCATCGTCATTGCAGAGTTTGGATAAGGGTAGGTCTAAATCGTCGTCTGATGACGACTCAAAAGATATGTTCCAGTGACATTTCTTTTTGTCAGACTGCTGAGGCCTTATCTTAGATGCAAACCTTCTGAACTTGCTCTTTCCTTTAGGTTTTAACTTCGATTTTCCTAAAGATAATGCTCTTTCTTTTTCTTCTTTCTTCTTTAATTTGGCTTTTTTAATCTCCGCAGCTTTTTCTAAAACCTCTTTGTTAGGAGTCAAAGTGAAAATTGAGGAATGCTGTTGTCTGGCACTTTTCTTCAACTTGAGAGGGCCTGGTAATGGGGATAATTCTTTGAATCGTAGTCCAACTGCAGGCTGAACTTGTAAGTCTTCGTCTACATCGTCCAGGACATCAGTGGCTGTCTTTGAAGTACAAGGCACAACGTTCTCATTAGTTTCATCATTTTTACCGCCATCATCCTCAACAACTGGTAGGCCTAAAGCTGTCTCTTCTTCTGGATGCAAAAGCACGTAGTCCTCGTCACTAAATTTGGTAGGGTCTAGAGGGAAAATTCCTGTTTTACTGAAGCCAGAGACACCCTTTTCTATATTTGCAATCCTCGTGAAGGCTTTGCTGAAAATAGGGCAAATGTCGTAGGGCGTTATTTTCTGGTGGGGGTTAGACTTCATAAAATTGTCACATTCTTGATTAAATGAAGCTTTCAAGCTGCTGAAAAAGGTCACATCTAAAGGTTGTAGCCTGTGAGAGCAATGTGGTGGTAGTGTAACGACTATTATTCCGTTGTCCTTGCAAAAGTTGTAGGCTTCTAGGGACACATGGCTAGTGTGATTGTATAAAATCAAAAGAATGGTATGGTTCTTGGATGCCTTAGTAAAGTTCGAAAAATGCTTCAGCCACTTTGGAAAGAGATCTTCGGTTATCCAACCATTCTTGCTACAGTCATATTTTGAATTTGCTGGCCCCCCTCTTTCTAGAGCAGGGGTTATCCTAAGCCGTGGGAAAATAAACATGGGAGGCACATATGCCCCACTGGCGGTCACTGCACAGCACACTGTAATGTTTTTCCCACGCTCTCAGCTTGTTGCTGAGCCAACTTGTTTAGCTCCTTTGGGTGCTAAAATTTTCCCTGGCTTTTGAACCGTTGATATGCCGGTTTCATCAAAATTATAAATTCTAGAGGCATCACATTTATGGATTGCCATCACAGAAGAGAGATTAGAGAAAAAAAGTTTAACTTCGTTCGCATTAAAGCTGAGATCATAATAAGACTCGTAGCCTCAGGCTTTCGAACGCTGACTGATGGATTTCTTGTAAGAAACCCAGTGAGCCAATCCTACCCCGCCATCTTGGATGATTTGTTAAAATTATGCTGAATATTATTTGTCTCAGCATACTCATACACTAACCTTCTCAACTCCACAGATGATATTCCGTAAAATGTCTTTGCTAACAATAACACGTGCTTAGCTATGTCTTCTTCCTGTTCCTTAGAAAATGTAGGCTTTCTGCCTAAGCTCACTTTAGAACAATCCCCACTTTTCAACTTATCTCTTAAAGTAGAAAAAGGTATACCGTACCTTCTTCCAGCTTCCCTCTGTGGCTTTCCATTTTCAATAACATCTTGGAGTGCACAATTCATTTCATGTTCTGTCCACCCCCCGTCAATGTTCTTTCCCCCTGTCAATCGTTCTGATTCTTTTTCTCACCATCTGTAAAAGAACAAACTTGTAAGTTTTCACACACTTTAAAAAATTTAATTATATACGGAATATATTCCATAAAAAATACCAAATGGGGCAATAGCGTTCACCACGGGGCAATACCGTGCATCCTGCGCGGTATTGCCCCGTGACGACATGCCTCCATATTTTCAATCCTAACCCAAACACCATGACGATTAACTACTAATGTTTGGTGTTTGAAACTAGCTCAAGAAAGGTGTAATTAAATACAGTTACTTTAAATAATGTTACTATTAACATATTTCTCTTACCTCTATATTCCTGATTCGCTGATTTTATAACAAAAGTAGGTGAAATCAAATAACAAGATACGTCGAACACCCTCGTGCTGTTAGAAGCTCACCACCTGTCTGGATCTGATTGGGATTCCTTCCGCTATGCAGCAGCACTACGCAGTGCTCGTTACTCCCTCTAGGAGATTGGAAGAAGCGATGCACGGTATTACCCCGCTGCACGGTATTGCCCCGCTCTCTCTTACCGATTTCATTCCAGTAATTTGCCAAAATAAGCAACCGTACCTTGCTTAAATGCATACGAACCATATAACCAAGAGTTGTTGCGATCGAATCCGTTACTCAGTAGGATAACAGTAAACGATTTTGTATCTACTTTATTCTGAAATACGTCAGTCTTTTATGCTTTTAGGCTTCATTTATGCATTTACTGTCATATCAGCAGTCACTGAAAGGACTGCCATCTCAGCAATTCGGTTGTTCTACCGATGGATCCAGTTGTTTTGTAATTAGCCTGTAAAGTAATTAAGAAAAGACAGAGAAGGAGACGGACCTGTTTATCCTGTAAACAGTGTTTTATGTACTTCATAATTTGTAGGGAAAATTAAGAGGGGATGACGAAAAGGGTTTTAATTATTTTAAAATTACATACTAGTCATCGGACGAACTGGGAATTAAGTTGAGATTAGCGGAAGCAACACGTTTATGTCGAGGACAGAAATGTTACACGGAGGACAGGTTGTGATGATGCATTACATCATATTCGGTAACGATCCTTAGAATCATCCAAAGACAAATTTTTGTTGACAAGCACCCTTTAGACCGCCAACACTATCAAACGGGTTTGCATAAGTGGACCCATCGTATCTATTGCATTAGAGAACGGACTATAAATTATCGTCGCCAACTGACAATACGAAACGCAAGCAGAAATGACTCCTAAGTTCATGGATGCGAAAAGCTTCTTACGCAAAATCAGTAGATAGATTTATAAATCTGATGATAACAGTTAAAGTTATCTTTTAAACAATGTAACAAAAGTTATTCAAATTACATGATTTCCATTCAAAAATGTGTAAACATTTCTATCGGAAAGATCGGTTATTTGCTATAGGCTACTGTCGTCTGCTGACCACCATTGACTTTGTGGAGGACGAACGTAAGTAGGCTATGTGACTTTGTCTCGGTACTTACACTGTTTTCAATGCTATCCAAATCACGTGTATGAATAGACAAACTGACGTTTTTCAGTCCTTAATCTTCCTTGAGACTTCTTGTTTATAGTTGATGACTCATTTCAAAGCATAGGCCTATGCTTCGTCAACAGATATTAAGAAATCTCTTGTGAAAAATCGTCATCGGTTAAACTTCCAATTGAATCTGCACTGAGCGTGTCAGTAGGTGCGCATCTATTCACGTTTGGTCGACCACTCAGAATTTTAACCGAAGACGACCTCTGCGAGGGATACGTATTTTAAGATCTGGTGATGAAGCATATGCTTTGAAACGCGTCATCAACTATAAACAAGAAGTCACAAGGCGGACTGAAAAAGGTTAGTTTGTCTAAACTACCTGTATGTTGTATAATAATCTTATATCATAGATCTCTGTCTTTCGGGCTGAAAAATATCAGTGGCTCCTTAAAAGAGATAATTTATGTTGTAGTCTCCAAAATGTTCCTTTGGGCAACTGGTGGCTTACCAGCTTGTAGGAATCTATGGGAAAGAGAATTTCTATGAATTCGTTGGCACTTATCGCCGCTAAAGCGTCATCTGCAGAGACAACATTCAACATGTTGACGGTTGGATGTGACAACAACAAAAGAATCGTTCTTGAATTTGTTGAAATGTGGTAAGGAAAACACAATACCTACGAAAATACAAGTTATTCGTTTGACGTGGCTTTCCAACTTTTGTTAGGTAAATTATTTGGTAGCAAATATTAAGGAAGTGATATAAAGAAAATTAATTTCTAAATTAACAGAAGAACTTAAACCAATACCGATTTTTCACAACATTTTTTTTTGATATTTAGGCTAAGTTTAGATGAATAGCACATTAATTTATTGGCTTTTCAGACGACATGTGTAATTGCTTAATTACGCCTTTCTTCTGACAGCGTTTGTTTTAGCTTCACCTCTAGCTTTTATTTATATGGCATAATAAGTTTTAATTTTTTATAAGGCGGCACGGCCATGTGATGCCGATATTTTCTTAGATACTCTGTTTCTATATATCAGAGTTCTATTCACTTTGTTTTCTAATAACCAGTTTTTAAATTAATCCTACAACAGGCACACAAATCTGAATACGTTGTGGCTTGTCTTAAAAACTCTTACACGATTGGCGAATTATATCTGGGTAAACCTATGTTGTCGACAACCTGTTGCACTACCTATATTGTTGTAACTTTCTTTAAGCAAGGCGAAGAACACATTTTTTTAGGTCAAACTTTTAACAATAAATTACAAAGATGGAGGTATTCCATTGTATCATATATTGTCCTCTGTAAGCTGTTTTAGTGATTCCTGCTTTGAAAGTTATCAGTTTTTATAAACGAACTAAACATTTCATTACTTGTGTATACAGTGCTGTTGAAGAGCGCTTACATCCCAAGACACTTTCTATGGTGATAATCGTTATATAAATATACTACTCGAATATAATACGCATAATGATTAACTCCGGTCTGTACTTAGTGGGGCATACACCCACTTGAGTGACAGAACAGAACCGACTGGATAAACATAACACTAACTCTTCCGCTTACTACTTGCTAAGTAATGTATGTAATACATGAATCTTATGAGGAGTGAAAGTTGTAACAATAGGGGATGAATACTCACACAGTAGCAGTACAAGTGCATACTATCCGGACAGTGCGGAAGTCAGTACGTACAGATGACGTAATAAAAAAGTTAAATGCTAAATTCAGTTTCGAATAATTAATATAACGTGGGATAGTTTCTGTTTTACACGAAATTGCCCGTTTTCTTCTATGTCTTCAAAAGTTCTTGTTGTAATTTCTTCAATGTATGTACACAGCCATATATTAAATTATATACATATATTAAATTGTGTTTATATGTATGTATATATATATATTGTAACGTACCAAATTGGCAGTTACATAAAATAACTATCTATTACGTCAAGTAAAGGGAGATCATGAAAATATTTCAAAGTGCATAAAATAAGGAAGAGGAAAATATAAACAAAGTGTGTATATACGAACGAATATCATTGAAACAACCCAACAAAGAAGAAGGAAGAGTAATAAGGATATCATCGAGTACAAAAGAGGGAGAAAATGACAACGAGCCAATATAATATGTTAGAATCCAGGCCCAATAGGTCCAATATAGTGAGGGGAAATAACAAAAATAATCATTAAAATGAAAAGGAGACAATAGGTCCAAAATAGTGAGGGGACATGACAAAAATAATCATTAAAATGAAGAGGAGACAATAGGTCCAATATAGTGAGGGGAAATAACAAAAATAATCATTAAAATGAAAAGGAGACAATAGGTCCAAAATAGTGAGGGGACATGACAAAAATAATCATTAAGATGAAGAGGAGACAATAGGTCCAAAATAGTGAGGGGACATGACAAAAATAATCATTAAAATGAAGAGGAGACAATAGGTCCAAAATAGTGAGGGAACACGACAAAAATAATCATTAAAATGAAGAAGAGACAATAGGTCCAAAATAGTGAGGGGACATGACAAAAATAATAATTAAAATGAAAAGGATACGAATCAAGTACAACCACAATGAGGATAAAACAAACAAATTTGTTTATTAGTATAAAATACTATGGAACAATGACTACCACGAATAAAAATATTGAAGCATATGACAAGACTAAGGGAACAATGATTATCACAAATAATGTATAACCCAGGAGAACACCGATAGTGAGCAACAATTAACCAGAAGAAGAAAAGAAGAAGAAGAGGAAAGGAAACATACCACGAAGAATGAAGATAATGTATGGACGGTACAAGAAATCAACATTCACAAGGTATACAAGGAGCTAAAATTAATATAGTGACCGGAAGAAGTGTAATGATTATTCGAAGATCAACTACAAAGAAACCAGTGTTTAGCATCATTGAGTGATCACAAACAATAACAGTGAAAACTTAATATAAGTGTGACAACCTGTGATATGATAACCATTTTTACCCCAAATAAACACCACAAACAATACAAGTGAAAGTGTTTATAACAGAGGAAAATGATTAACCATTATAAGTGAAAGAATCCAAGATTAACTAGTTAAAATGCAGAGACAATTAGTGTGACAAGTTTAATCAAGATTGTAATATCATATAAATAATCATTAAGACCACCAAAAGAAATATGAGACAGAACAGTAAAATAATTGTTCACAGGGACTAATGATAAAAGCTTTGTAAGCTTTGAAATGAAAAGTGCCTGAATGCCATAGCAAGACAGGACAAAATACAAATGAATTCCAGAACAAACAGTAGCAAATAAGCTAGTTTGTTAGGTATAAAACAATCAATGTACCAAAAACTAGGTGCAACCCACCAAGAAATGTAATATTATTAGACTAAGAATACCTGTGTTATTGTTTCAACAAATAGTGTAAACATGTGTATAACTTAATAATTAAACCATTGTAGTAGAATGCCATAATGAAATGGTAATAGTAGAGTCAAATACTGCATAAGAATATGTTGCACATTGTTGTCAGACAACTGACACATAACCTCATAGAAGGTGAACCTATAACATAAAATAATGTATATTAGTTAGACCAAGCAACTATCCACAATTGTTTCAAACAAAGACTAATTATGAATAATAATGTAAACCATTAAAATACCATGTGTACTGAAATACACAGCAAATGAATCAGATTGAATATGATATCATAAAGAAAAATGAACAGAATCCCAATGTGACAAGATAGTTAGTCAAAAAGCAATATCAAAACTTATCAAAAGATTATGAAAAATGTTATCAGTAGTTAGAGAAATGTCTAATACTGCTATGAGAACACATCTCAAATGTAATAGTAGTAGTTTAATAATTGAAATATTATAAACTAACTAACTGCACTTGTAAAACCAGATGTAAATAAACACTATACTATGAATTGAAGAGCTTTCAGCTAACGAAAAGTTAACAAATACATTAAACCAACAAGGTACAACAATTGTACACTGTTTTAATTAATAACATTATATACCTTGTGTGATAAAATAATTAAAAAAGTGACAAATTAGAGAAATGAGAACAGAAGGTATTTTTGATAATACTATAAGTATATAAAAAATAACATTTTTGCAAAATAAAATGTGAACAAATGTAAATAAATGTACATATTAGTGTTAGGATGTCAAACATATGTAATAAGATAAGGAATAATAGCGTTACATGTAATTATCAACAATCGAACATGGTCGCTATGGACGCCATTACCAGATATTGTTTAGATTGTAATTATGACTGTTTTATGTACTAAAATGAAAGAGAAATGGACTCGAGACGTTTAGTAGTAAGTATTACAGTATAATTGTAACAAAATATGGTGAAACGAACTTATTTATATTAAGAATCACCATATAAGTGTTTGAGATGGCTAAGTGAATTAATAATGAACGGATTTAATGCTTGTTTAGACTTAAAATAAAGCCACAAGTGTCCGCGATTTAATGCCACTACCCAATCGACGATACGACAAAAGATAAGAAAGTTATGACAATTATAAACTTTTCAATCATTTTGAGTATCCATGCATACGTCACTCATAGCCTCGAACCCACGCTTAGAATTGTAAAAAATTAAAAGTTTTATTTGACCAAAGTGTTTTGGGGTTGAGAGTTTGACCTTTTGAACCAATCAAATAGCTTCTAAATGACCAGACGAAAAGGAGACGCTTCGGCGAAGGAATGATTCGTTCTGCATCACTCAACACGGAAGGTCCACGCAAGAAGTCGGCAAAATTATTTCAAAATGTGCGCGTCACAAACAGTAATAAGCCAACATACGCTAACCTATACACAACAATATATTAACGAGTGTCCAGTGCTTTAAGTGAACAATGAAAATAACTCGACCAGTGTATAATAAAGGTCGTGTTTTGTGTTAATTCAGGGAGTACTATATTTTAATTAATTTAAAGGAAATTTATGAAAAATAATAACTTTCGTTAATAAACGAACGATATTGTTTTGGACTGCACTAGTCAAAGATACTCAAGTGCTTAAACTATGATGAATAATTATCAGTGCCTAACAAATGAATTGTAGCACAATGATTAATTTAAAAATAAATATTTTACACTTGAATAATAACTGAGAAGGTCGGAATTAATTTAGATACCGATCATCAATGTATAGTAGATAGTCGCTTACTTGACTTTTTGAATTAACAGATAATTGTTTTATTGTGCGAATATTTTAAATAACTGATAATTATACGTCAAATGACTTATAAATAGAATGTTTATGATCATATCATTAAGAATTTAATAAGTAATATACTTATTCTAAATAATGACTTACGTGTACTAGGTAACTAACCTAGAACTGACGATTATAATTTTGTCACCAAGAAATCATTCTGTTCTCAAATAATTTTAATTAAATGAAAGCTATAACAAGAGTTTTTTCTCTAGATTTTTCTCTTGCCAGTATATGATTTTGATAGTTAATGAATAAATAATAATAATATTTTTAACAGTGCAAACCCCAGAGCACGTGTTTTGATCACAACTGCTATATGCGTTTGCTAAGCGTACGATAGTACGATATATCGGTTATGGTACCGAGTTTTATAATTTTCAATTTTGTTTGTTTTTTATAGTAATATATAATTAAATATTGTTAATTAAAATCACATCTTGTAATCTGGTATGATGTATCTTCAAAGAACTCACCAATTTGGTAACATAACTGAATAAAGTGAACATAACCTCGTTCACCAAAAACATTGTACCATACATCAGTGTTACCAGCCTTGAGGTGCAGATATCTCAGGAATTGTTTAAAGTTATTATTGTTTGTAAAGACATTATTCATTGTTTTTAAAAGAGTTCATTGCATTTTATAATTGTGAATAAATCCCCAATTTATTTACCAGTGGAACCAGAGTTTGATTTCTATATTATAGATAAAGTAGTTTAATTTTTCATGAACAGTTCTCTCATAAGGTGGCGGTAGTATTCGAATGACCAATATCATTCGAATTGCAGTTGAGCTTTTAATTTATTTTTTATTGTGTATGTGCATTCTGTGTGATATTCAAAAAGAATATCTATGTATGTATATTCAGTGTTTTTGCAGTAGAAGAAGTCACCAACGAGAACATTGAAGACAGCCACATATGGTAAGTGGGGAGGTTGACACAGTGAAGTGATAAATACTCTTTTAAACGACAAACCTTAAACGTGAACACTCATCCACCTCTATTAATAATAACATACTAATAATTATAAACAATAAAATCGCGTACTCGACTTGAGTATTTTAATCTATCTAATCTAACATATTAATTTCTAAAAATCTACATTATCTGTTTGGTAACAATATATATATATATATATATATATATATATATATATATATATATATATATTCAAACACTTTTTGCTACAGTCCGTTTCTTGATGTATATATTATATTTAAATTTTATAATGAATTAACCTCAAGATATTTCTTTCCTTATTAGGAACATGTTTCGGGCATCATTGTGTACCCATCCTCAACCTTCTGGAATATAACACACACATCTAATTCATATATGTATATATAACTCTACGTATAATGGTAAATGTCCGAAGCACCTCATAAATTTTTACATTTCAAAGTATTACCGAAAATAAGGGTAAATGTTACGGTTTACTGATTGTAAAAGATATAATTACAGACTTCCTTCCGCCTATCTGCATGTTTTAACAAGTTCGTGAATCTCACTCTTTGTTTGTTGCATGTCATAGAGGCTTAGATTCAATCTATGATTGTGTATATAGGCTTACGTGTATCCTTTATGTATTTTATTTTTAGCACTGTATGGTTTAATAGTTATTTAGTTGTTGTCATAAACCGAATATGGTACATGAGTTCTTTGTTTGGTTTTCGCTTTGAAAAGTCAACGACGGCGTTCGTAAAAGATTTTACAATATTTTAAGTGAACTGGTGAATAATAAATGACAGATACAAAACCTCTTAAGCTATTCATTACTTATTTATGTTTACGTAAGCCACATCAAAAGAAATAAAAAACAAAACAAGTTGTTGCAGTGAGATCCATATTAACAACTAGATGAATTTATGTTGTAAACTCGACTTTATCGACATACATACTAACCCAGATAATTTGTCAAAGTTTATAACGGAATAGCAGAAACATTAACTGTTCTACGAGCACTGCATTCGAAAAGGCTAAGGAAGTAGTTTGTCAACTACTGGATAGTCCTACTAATTTTTGCTAACCCAATTCTCCATTCCAATAATAGAAAAAGAGAACTGACACAAAGTTGTACTAACTTGACACGTGAAAAGATAATAGAACAGTGCATGGGAAACCAAGCCACAGTCAGTAATAGCAGCCTAGTGAATGTAGGCCTTCTAACCAGAACGTCGAAAACGTGGATGGAAATAATTAAAACAGCCAACAATTGCAGGTTGCCGTTGCGTCTTACTGTCCTTTTGAACGGACTCCACGAACTCGTCCATTACGCCTCTGAAGAAGGGTACCATGGGCGTGGATGAAACGCTCGGCAAAGAACCTGTGTACAACTAATCGCGGACTAACAGTCTGGAACGTTTGACATCTATTGACTCCCGCTGTGAAAGCCTTCGTTCATTATAAACTCCAGCATAATCCTAAAGCTCAAAATTAGTATAGTCAATGAAGACCATGCTTACCACATTCAGGATGTGATACACATTTGGTGGGTAATACCAGTTTTATTGTCCTCGTAACTTACCAACAAATTTAAACATCAAAGAGGATTTTAAAAAAGTGATGAAGCACGACATTAATGAAAAACGAGAAACTCAGAAGATAGAGAAAAAATAAGTAAGTCATGAATCCGACAAACGATAATGAAATAGAATAAAAAGGAATTAAATTTAACGGATGCAGTATGTGTAGGATTTTATTAGACTGTCTAAGAATACAAAACAGATTTAAAGACAACATAAACTTAAACAGAAATTAAACAAAACAACTGGTAAGAGATGCTGCTTTTACCACGTGGAAGCACTAAGCCCTGTCATTTATCTGCATCTCTTGGTAAAAGTTCAAAATTTAAGTATTTTATGAATTACTTAAAAAATTAAGTGTGCCATAAAGGAAAGTCTTAGAATGTGTGTGTACATACTGGTAAAAATTAAGATTTACCGTTTTTCGAGCTTCCGCACTTTAACAGTAATATAGGTTATAAATAAATTATAACATATATATTACACAACAGAGGTCTATAATTTTAAATACATTTTCTATGCATTTTAAAAGTTGGAACCTTTGGGTCTACAAAGCAAACGTTTTCTTCAATACGGTTAAAAATTCTGAAATTTCCAATGAACAAGAGGGTTAGAAACAGGTAGAAGGTAATAAATAATATATATTCTATTATATATACAGTATATATATATATAATTTAAAAAATACTTTTTTACAAAAATATAATCTTTATTTTTTTTACAGTGTTTCGATAGTTTTTCTGTACTGCCATGTTCAGATGTTAAATATATAGTAAGACGACAATGTAATATATAATGTCGAAACAGTAAAATATAAAAATGGTAAAATACAAATAAATAAGACATATGCGTTTTTTGAAGAATATTGTTTATTATTAAATTCATTAATAACAGGAATAATTAAATAATTAAGAATATATACTTGAGAGAGAGAGAGAGAGAGAGAGAGAGAGAGAGAGAGAGAGAGAGAGAGAGAGAGAGAGAGAGAGAGAGAGAGAGAGAGAGAGAGAGAGAGAGAGAGAGAGAGAGAGAGAGAGAGAGAGAGACAGACAGACAGACAGAGACAGAGACAGACAGACAGACAAACAGACAGAAAGACAGAGGGAGGGAGAGAGTAACTAATATTCACCTATAGTGCACACATAGAATTATTTTTCTTTATTTCTGAAACACATATTTCAGCGGTCTAAAAACTTAAAAAACTTTGTCTAAAAATGTACGATAAAATAATTAAGATTTGAAATTAATAGAGTATTTTTAAAACATCTTTTTGGAAGTTAATAAATAACTGATAGGTATATTTATGACACCTAAATTTAAACAGGACCATGTTAAATTATTAATTTTATTTAAAGAAATTAACTATAAGGTTTATGAAGATTATAACTTTTTTATTGAAGATTATATTAGGTTTTATTGCATTTGTTGTTTATAAAGCATTATCTAAGTGATGTTAACCACTATAATTACTTAGTGAAGTATTATTAATTATGTCAGTAAATTTAATGCGTTATTATTTTTAGCGTATGGTGGAAACGATTATGTTAATAATTGATACATTCCTAAATTAGACTTTACTTTTGTCGTTTTAAATAACAAGTTTTGTTTTCAAAGTATTTAATAATAGTTATAATAAAAGTTTTGCTATATGAGTATTTGGATTGTAGGCTATACACCATTTACATTTTGTTTTAAAACCATAATTTTTGTTTTAATGTTTTAACACCGTTTACATTAATTAAAAGTTTCTTAAATATTATATCATTTCTACAGAAAGGTAAATTATAAACACACACGCGCGCGCTCATAAATATTATGCTTATTTGATAAAGGACTTGAATATCATCAGTTGGCGGATGACTTTTAGGTGTGTCAGAAACCATTTATCAATTTATGCATTGTTTTTTGAAAAAAGAAAGCCATTCGCAGAAATTACTATTTTGTACATTACTTACTAGTATCAATTATTTATGGTATGTAATGTTCATTGTTAAGCTTAATGTTTCTAAGTTTTAATAATTTTTATAAAATTTTTATTTATTTATTATTCCGGCTGTACTATGTTCACACATTTTTCGAAACCAAAGATTACAGAATTGATTGAATTGTCATCTTCCACTGCTGCTTGTCCATCCAAAGATCTTCTTCAATTTCTCGTTCCCTCAATAATCTGAATTGCTTCTATCCAGGTGACAGGTGGTCTTCCTCTTTTCCTTCTTCCTGGTGGGGTTCATTCCATAACTCTCCTTGGCAACCTTTCATGTGCCATTCTTTTCGTGTGTCCATTCCATTGTAATTTTTTTGGTCGGATAAAATCAAAATTGAATATTTCACATTCATTCTGTCCTTAATAACTTCATTTATCATTTTCTGACGTCTGGATACTCTTGCCGAACGTCTCCAAAAGTCCATCGCTGCTGTCATTAATTTTGTTCTAGTGTGTTTATTAGTAGTCTAAATTCTGAGCCGTAAGTCATGATACTTCTAACAATGATTTTAAATATTTTGGTTTTAGTTTTTGCTGTAATTTGCTTATCCAACAGGATTCCATTTATTGTAGATATAGCCAAGTTTCCCAAATAATTCTGGATTGTATTTCTTTGTCTTACTTCCCACTGGCCGTAATTTTTACCCCTAAATAATTGTATTCCTCTCTATATGAAATCTTCCCCACGTCTGCCTCCAATATCAAGTCTTGCTGAAGGTCACCTATTGCCATGTATTTTGTTTTATTCATATTTACCTTTAGTCCCCATTTCTGATATTCCTGTATCAATTTTCTAGTCATGTACTCTATGTCTTCAAAATCTTGAGCAAAAGTAATTGGTCATCAATAAACTGTAATGAATAAACTGTATCACCAATTAGTCGAATTTCCATGTTCCTGCACATTTTTTCCAAGTCTCTATTGCTTTCTCCGCATAATTTTGAAATGCGGGGTGATAGACAACATCCCTGGCGTAAACCTTTGATCACTTGAAACCCTAGTGACAAATTCTGTCCTATTTTTATTCTCGATATTGAATTTGTTATAGAAATTTTGTTTAGCTTTTATGATAATGGGGTTGATACTAGATGTTCTTAAAGCTGTCCATAGATTGGCTAACGGTACATTGTCATAGGGTTTTTCAATGTCAATAAAAACTATATGAAGAAATTGTGATCGAACTGTTTTCTTTTTAATTATTTGCTGTAAGGAGAAAATATAGGCGTAGTTGATCTTCCAGCTCTGAAACTGCTCGTTTTTCAGCCTCCATTTCCTTATATTCAGCTTCTATAATATTTTATAATTATATAATATTTTTATCATTTATGTTTATATTTATAAAACAGATTTTATTTCAGCTTTTGGCTTTGCAAAGTAATCGGTTGGGTGTTGTAGGTCTATATTAACATAACTAGAAACACTTCGATGGATTTCGGATTTATGGGTGTCGTGTAACGTTGAGGGTGAGAGGTTTTGTGTTACTACAAACTTGCCTAACACTCGACTTATTTTTTTAATACTTAATAACTTAATTTTTAATACGATAAAATATTTTTTACATTAAATCCATTCTCGAATAAGATTTTAAACATCCATAGTTGGAATTAAATAAGAAAAAAATCATGTTTTATTATATTTATTATTTTAAATTTACTATGCTCTAATTTAAATTATTACGTTTGACGTAATACGATTAAAATCGTATCCAGCCTGAGTAATGTTCGGAGGAAACGTTTTCCTGATTTTTGTCTAAAATACGAAAGCTTACCGCGCGCGGAGGGGTTATAGTCTAAAATATGATGTCTCATAAAGTAGTCGGGATGATAGAGATTTTGGATTGAAAAAAATAAAAGAGAATAATTATTAAAATGTCGATAGCAAATCGTTATCGATAGGAAAGTGAACAGTTCTACATATTGTTCAAAGACCAAAAGAAGATAGAAATCATATACATCTATACATGCGTATGCAATATTATACAGACTATATATAATACAGACTATATTAAAACGTAAGCCTATGTTACTCTGGGTATAAAATGATTTGTATACAAATAACAAAAAAAATTAATTGTCGAAAAAGAACGCAAATCTTGCAATACATTTTCTGTCCGCTTTTCTCGAGTATTGTAATGTTTTTAACACTTGTTATGTGTAAATTTTGTGGCGTAGGAACAGTAAAAATGCCAATTAAATATTACAATTTTTGTTGGTATTAATTTATATGAATATTATGAATTAATAGCAGTTACCTGGCTGTATCAAAAGATGAACCATGTAGACGTTAACAGGCTGCATTTAATGATTTGTAGGAAAAATACTTTCGTTTATACACTACTAGTGTTTATAGTTTACGAAAAATTCGCGAAAAAAGTAGCGACTATATACAAAAGGATTAACTATCTTTGTCGGCCGGGGAAGTCGCTACATCGTACGTAAATATCACGTGGAAAATGCTTTGTATCAAAGCAACTGGTGAATTTATGTCCGTTGAAGAAGTTCCTAGACGTTTGGGTCTTGGCGCTAATTGGAGCAAATTGTTTCAAATTCGAGAGCAAAGGAATATCCTCATTGAGGAGTCTTAAAACAGCATGTTTTTATTTTTTGTGTAACAACAACCAATATTTTGAAAGCCGGCGAAAACACGCGCGCGCGCACATTTAGTTAATAAATGTTAACTAATATTTATAAACACAAAGTAAGTGTATGTGTGCGACCAGTGTGACCAGATTTAGCAGCATCAGTACATTCACAACGTATGAGCAAGCCAGATTTACGATTTAACTAAATGACTTTTACTTGTCATTGGCTTATGTTGACAGCCTTATAAAAAATATTCGGTACAGTGAGTTTTAAATGTTAAATATTTAAAAAGCTTTCCGCGTCCCGCAAACGAAAGGTTACCGGCCTTGCCAGATATTTGCAGATTTATTATTCATGTAGACGTCGGTACACTTTCTACTTCTTGTTTATGCTGGGATTTCTGACCTTTTTCTGGACTACTGATTATTTATCGTTTAAAATCATCTATATTCATTTGATGTATAGTCTATGTTTTCATATGCCTGCAATTTTTTCTGGAATTAACAGTTCTTATGCTTTTTTTCGTTCTTCAGATCAGATAATGTTTGAAAAAATTAATTTTTCACAATGCAGTATTTTTCTTTCCTTTGAACACGTGTGTAGTAGGACAAAAGTGCAAAAAAGGAAAGATGAAAGTTGCCTTTAAGGAGAGTTTGTTTAATAAACTAATTCCTGTATTTCCTGTACTGTACTATACAAATGAAGAATATGCTTATGGGGCAGTTGATCATGAGCAATGTATCGTAAGTATAGATAAGCCTACTATTCAGCTGATGAAGCCTAGCACCAGTAGGCGATACCTTACAGAGTTGGTAATACAAAATAACCTTCATTACTCCTGGTTTATTTATTACGTATGAAGTGCAAAAGTTAACACATGCACAATCGATGACTACAGCGTTAGACGCACATGGTCATTATGTCGTTTTAATGAAAATTATTCGTTCCTTAATAATTGCACGGAGTGTAATAATTAGTGTGCATATAGTAGTGTATCTTTAGGATAATAAAAACTTGTTAGGATATATAACCCTTATTTTTATGTGATTATATATTAGATACGGTTTTTTATATCAGATACTGTTCGAAAAGAAAACTAATTAAACGCCATAATTTTTATGGTGTGCTTAGCAGACTATTGGGTATGACGACGCGACGCCTGCAACTAATCTAGAGGTCGCGGATTCGATTCCTGGGCACACCATAAATCAAGGTGCGTTTCTGAGCTCCAGATCGATTGACACAGTGCCGACCATACTGCCTTCCTTGTAATCCAAACGCCTCACATAGACAGCCTTTCTTGGCCGGCTCCTCGACTGCTTACGCGGTAAAAAAGGACTTATTATAATAATTATTAATTATTATGTATAAGTTACTATATTTAATGAATTATTGTGTGATTTCATGTAATTTAAACAAAAATGGATAACAAACTATTTGGTTTTTAAGTAGATAAGCAAAATACATTTACTTTTCTTTTTCTTTTTTCACATTCCTTTTGATTTTGAAAGGACAAAGCTGCAAACGCTGAATGAGAATTAGTTTTTTTTATAGGAAAACAGTACAGACTTGTGACGATGTAATAAAATTCATTAAATCGGAATGAATTGATAGTTCATCAGTTGCTATTAATGTACTTAACCAATGTACGATTTATTAACTTACTTAGCAGTTAATTTAGATTTTTCTTCTAAAGGCTGCATTGCTACTTTGGTGAAAAGTGATTAAAGTGATATTCTTGAAGGTATATGTGAGTGTATGTGTGTGTGTGTGTGTGTGTGTGTGTGTGTGTGTGTGTGTGTGTGTGTGTGTGTGTGCGTGTGCGTGGGGGCGTGCAGGTTTATATCATATGTGAATATGTTGGTATGTATTGATCTTGTTCAATTATTCATCTATCAAGGATGTCTTTGCATCCTTGATTTTATAACGAAGTGAACAGGAGTCAATTATAGTGCAACAATAACGGTTATGAGAATATTTACACACACACACACTCGCGCCTGTATACATACAGTGTAGATTAAATTTGCAACTAATAGCGGATATTGTCATTCTTTTTTTTTCTGTTCAGTAGAAAGTATTGCAAATATAGTCTTAATGTCTAATTACACAGACTATAAAAGTATAGTACATATTTACTGTAAAAGTATCGTACGTATATGATAAATTAAAACCAAACATACCTTTCATATATATTAGAGTACTTCAGTATTTTGACAAGCATTTAAAGCCTACGAATATTAGTACAATTTCGTATAGTTATACGTTGTTATTACGAGACGCTGACAATTTTATGTTGTGGAGTCCAAGTCGTAACCGTAGTGACATACTGTTTTTATTTGTTAACCGGTAAAACAAACGAACCTAGCGCACAAACCTAAGCGAACAATTTAAAATTTCATGGTATAATGCATTGCTATTTTTCTAAAGATTTTGTACAGGCTAAACAGCTACTGTTTTGAAGGGATGTTACATCTGACGTTTAAAAGTTTAGAGTAGTGGAGACGCGGACGGTATTCTACAAAACTGATCTAGCCATATAACCTAGAGATCCAACCAGGGTATACCTTGCTGGGGATCCAGCAAACAGTTATGAGTGTACAATAATCACTTAAGCGTTACCAGTAAATCAGAACGTTGCTAAATAATTATAGAAAATTTACAGAAGAAACGATGTGTTTAAAATTCAGAAACTAACAATTTACTTCATTGTCTAAATGAAACGAGCTGAGACGTTTAATAAAGTTATGAACATATTATGCAATGAGTGTGAATTCCAGTTGTGTGTGTCTGCAAGATGAGTGAACCAGTTATAGAGCTGAATGAACTAGAACTTGTTGGACCTTGGGTTGTCTGTGATAACATCAAGAACGAATATGCTTTCGCTGAATCACGAGTAAAAGTCATTGAACTTGCTCTACATTCTAATGAGATCGTTACACAACGGTTTTACCACACAAAGTGACTGAATGAAAATGAAAGTGTTATCTTCATACTTGTGTGTGTGTGTGTGTGTGTGTGTGTAGGCGCGCGCGTATTCTTCATATTTATGTGTGTCTGCACGCGCGAGTTTTTGTGCGAAGTCAGTTAAGATTTGTTATAGTGTTCAATTATTTCGCGCGCGCGTGTTGTGTATGTGTATGTGTCTTTTAATAATAAAACTTTTTACAAGAATATGTTTGTATTATCTGATGATGATAGCTGAATGCTAGTGAAACACCGAAATTTACAAAATAAAATATATTCTTGTAAAAAGGTTTTACAATAATATAAAATATATAACAAGAAAAATTTCAGCATTTATGACTATATTATGAATACATACATGAATATATATATGAATATATATTCCATGAATATATATGAATATATTAACAAATTTCCCAAGTCAACAAAAAAAAAAAAAAACGCCAAACAAGATTTGGTCCATTTGAGGATGGTAGTGTAACTAGGAATAAAAGTTTGGTTCCATACCATTGCATAAGTTATATACTGGGAATATAAGTTTGTTATCATAGCACCGTATGATTTGATTGTAAGAACGAAATCCGTCAATTTGTGTTATTGATATTTCTGATATGGTAGGAATTTGTAGTTACATAACTAAAAGGAATCTGCGCCTTTTAATCACGTACTTTTTACGTTCACAAAGTATAAAAAGCTATAATGTAATTAATACTAAGACTATTAAGTCAGACACTGATATACATATATTGCACATATCAGAGCCATCGCCTATATAACGATATTCACTTATTAATTCTGTAATAGCGAAGCATAAACTAAGCTGTTGTGAAGACAGTGTTCTATTTTTGTGCAATATTATTTCTACAGTATGTTATACAATAGTAAAATTATCATTTTCCATTTGATCTAAATTATAATATCGTTTCTACTACAACCATCACCACAATCATCACCACCGTCATCGTCTCATCATTATCTTCACGTCTTCAGTCCTGTCATCTTCGTCCGGGCCTATCCATATATCTTTTTCCTCCGGAGTCTTAGAATTATTATCGGCTTTACTAAAATGTCTCCGTTTAACCTTTCTATATATTGTTACCATTTCTGTTTATCCTACCAATCACTAAATTAAAAATGATACATATAAAATAATTATAAATAGAAAGGTATTCCATGGGCAATAAACAATGTCAAGCGTTGGAGGTATAATAGGCCTATAATGAGAGATAAATGTCAAAATATGTGTAAGATTTCCATATTCAAATATATAAATATAAAGAAAAAGCAATTTGTTAATTTACATGCATATATTGCCTAACTGAACTATTAAAAAAGTTGATGTCTTTCCTGATATTTGACAGGAAGAAGTTGTCGATCTACTGAGAAATATCGAGAGTGGGTGCAGCTTATGGCAGTGTAACATTAGAAGTAAAAATATATGCAAGAATTACAAGAAGAGGTAACAACTTTTATCAAAATAACGAATCAGAATTTAGAATATAGCCCCGTAGTAGAAAACAATTATAAGACACAAAATACAGGATTGATTTGAAAAGCTAAGGCTTCTTTCATTATTGTCACCTCTAGAAAAGGTTTTCAGGATAATTCCTCAATAATACATTCAATGTAAAAACGTTTTAGACATAAGTTGCCTCGTCAAGCAACTACAGCACGAAGGTCATCTACAAGCATTAAATTAACATAAAGACTGCTGAAATCCTGTTAGAAAACCGCGTAGTAGTACAGAATACGTTTATTACGAGAAGCCTCTTGATTTAGTTGACTCTAAATATATTACGAAATCTTTGTGGGACAATGAAAATGTATATTTCAGAAAGGATATATAAAATCACACAAAAAGGAAATGCGTTTATAAATGGGAAAGGTACATTTGTGAGGTGTTCCGTTTGAGAAAAGTTGATGTGCCTAGGCGTAATTGCTTGAGTCGGCGACTATAATACAGTAAACGATGGAATAGAGGAAATATTTGCGTCGTGAGACTAACGCTGCAGGTGGGTGTGGGTTCCGTATGGACTGGAGTATAAGATGCAACATCCTATGAAATAACATTGGAATCCTTGACCTATACCGTGGCGTCATAGCGTTCTTTGTTTCCATTGCAGAAATACCATTGTTTTCGTTACACCTAATTAATCATGTTTCACACTACGGTACGAAATGCGTTATGTATACATTGTTGCGGGTAACGCAAAAATAAGAATTAGTAAAAGGTTTGAAAAATACGCTACGTTACCTTATTTCACAAAGTATCATATTTCTTTTCTGGTTTTAAATATATTTTTTGTGAATGTGAGTTTACTAAAACAATACTTCTAAATTACTTTACATACACTTCAAAATAATGCCAAAATTTATTACATTTTTTGAATGATCTAATGTAGTTAATAAAATAATTTTCTTATTAAACATGTAACTCTATGAATTTTACTACTACTACTACTACTACTACTACTACTACTACTACTACTACTACTACTACTACTACTACTACTACTACCGCTGCTACTACTACTACTATTACTACTACTACTACTACTATTACTACTAATACTGCTACTACTACTACTACTACTTTTACTACTACATATTGAGTAGTCTCTAATCTGTGCTCTCGGAGTATTGAAATCACAATTTTCATGTGTGAAATTAAGTATGGACAGCAAGTTAAATTGTTTTGACGTACAGTCTATGCGATGTTTGTATATCCTAATGACTTTTATTATTCATGTATTCCTTACTCTATCCCTGTACTTTGCAAGATTTCGAATCTTTTATGGCTTAATATTTCCATACGTTATCTTATTTAGAAGTTATATTTACTAAATTTAAGTGTAACTTTAAACAATTTTAAATCAAGAATGAAACGTTAAGGTAAGTTTAAATAGTTAAGTTTAAAGTTATCTCAACTATTTAAATTACCTTTATTAATGGGTATTTCTTTTCTAAGGCAGGAACATATTTTTCTACGGTGCATGAACCTTATCACTGCTACATACTGTATGTAAATAGCAGCACATAGATGAAAATAAATAATTGCGAACGGTAAAGTTAGTGCGTATGAATTCGCTGCAAAAGGTGGTTCAGAGAGTCTACAAAGATATTGAGTCTACCTGTTTTAAAGAGTGTGTCTACTAACTCAGGTTCCTCAGAGGAAATGCCATATCACTTACATTTGTTTCTAACGAACCCATTTATCCTTGAGTGATATATAACCAGAGAGAGATACGCATGCCATAATATATTCCTTCATAACGAAATCATTTTTATCCTTGAATAAAACGTAATTACAGAAGCGAAGAAAAAATTACTTTTTCGAACAGGTAAATAATTCTGTGAATACCTCGACTAAATGTGTCCTTCGCGTCCAATATTAAGCAAGAGCGAACGAAGATGAGTTTTAAGCGTCCCGCCTTCTTGACCTTTCACAATCCGTTACGAACAATGTCAGTCGATATCTGCGTTCCGGCATGCATATTTACACGTGCTTATATTGTAACTGACATTACAAACACGTGTCTATGTGCACAGGTCCGATTCACGATGTTGCAAACTTATTTCGTACAACCTCCTAAAGTTACCGATTTTCCACATTAATGAAGTACAAGAAACTTGTTAGAAACGTTTCTTAATACGGGTTTCGGAGATGACACGCAAGTCAACAATGGTGTGACAGCCGCAGTAATGATGGGTGCAACTTGCCGTATTGTACGCTACAATTAACAATGCGTAACTTGGGTGGGTAGCGTGCACAAAGTAGGCGTTTTTATACTGCAGTCTAGATAATATACTCGTTAATTCATTATTTTTCTCTAGAGAAATTCTCCAATTGGCAGTTTGTAAAGCTTTTTATATTATATAAAAACAGTAAATGAAAATACTTAAAACTTGTAATGCATCTGTGGCACATTTAATTTATTTGCGTAATATTACTTGAACAAACAATCTTGAGAAAAATACGTTCACCGTAGACACACAGGCAATCAGAGCATTATGAGGGCATCATGAATCGTTATGATGATTACGATCTAATGTGAGTAGCTTATTATTTCTACAAAAAGAGTTGTAAATTTTACAGGTTAATAAAGACGTTTAACATATGTGGTGGTAGATGTTTTCAAACTCTTATAATTTGTAAAACAGAAACATACATAGATAACTCTGACATTCCCAGGCTAAATGATATGCTCAAGCTCAGTCTGTTTAGCTCAAAGTAAATCAATTTTGTGCAACTTTACAAGAGATATGAAAAGACACAGCACTCCAGGCTTTCCCTAACATAATAAAACATTGGTAAAGTAACAGATACATTATTTTTCATATTACACTGTTTTTATGTTATACTAAATTTGTATACTTATTAAGTTTACAGTAGTTAGAACCGAATCATCTAATTAATGTCGCAATTAATAGCATTGTATTTACAAAGTATAAAACATCTAATTTGAACAAAATTACGATAAAACGATGGAGCAATTGTAACGATATCTGTTGGAAAAAACTGTTCATAGAAATTCTATAATCAGATTCATACTGTGAATTCTACTTATCATTATTATTTTTATAAAAGTTAGATTTGCATGATGATTTGTTTACATAGAAATCAGTTGGTCAATTCTAGGAAATTACTCGATGAATATTCAAAGTCTGGAATTAAAGATGCTTTCTGCTAGTTAAAAAAGTTTTACTTAATTTATTAACGAAAAGACAGAGCACACTTTCTTTAAAATATTACATCTTTTTTAGCTGTTATTTATTACGTTAGATGTTTTCGTCATTCGTAAAAATTTGCTTTTGTTTTGGCGGCTTCTGATCATGATCATCTGTTTAACCCACTTCTATTTGACAAGTTACAAAACTTCCGTGTCAGAATTATTGTGCAACTTATTTTTTGTAATATAAATGTATTTCTGTAACTTCGGTTGTAACGAGAATTGTGTATAACATAAATATAATGTAACACATTAATTATAAAACTGTCCTGGAATCTTCATTATCAATGTAACAAGCTCAAAGTATTAAGCGCTATTAACCGAATTACTAAACTGCCACATAGGCCTACGTATTATACATCGTATAATGTAATCTCTTTTCCACTTGTTGTAAATAAGTAAACTTTGAAGAAGATCTGCCCAGGTGTTCCGTTTTAGACGACAGGGTTTATTGCCAAAGGCTGCATGCGTTTTGACATAATATAATTTTAAGTTTTTACAACACGTATAAAATAATTATGTCGTATAATCAAACAAGTTTTAAAATTTGAACGTAACTTTTAAGAATATTGGTACTTTCACTAATGTTAACGTTTTAGGGTGTCGAAATACACTTTACGAAGTGAAGTACTACGAAGTAATAAACCATACTCCAATACATTATCCTTGGTTCTTTTACTACTCACAGCTAGCCTGGAAGGAACTGGTGCAGTACATACACAGACTGTTTATACTGTACATTGTTTACATTCTATGTATGTATCAACGAGCAAGTACGCGCGCGCCCGCACACACAAACCTTTATAGAAGTAGGTTGTTAACAATGATTTTATAAAACTTTATCAATGTGTCACACTTTTGTCTTAATTTGGCACAGCGCCTACAGAGCCATAGAGAATTAAGGAAAAAGTGAGATTTCCATAGTTTTATTAAATTAGTTTAATCACAACACACACACACACACACACACACACACACACACACACACACACACAATATTATATTCATATATGCTCACTTTTTGTTGTATATATATATTTTTTTATAACTTTTTTCCAAAAATAGAATTACAATGTTTCAACAGTATTCAACTTTCATCATCAGATATACAAATTGATAGTTGAACTATCGAAGTTGAACTCTTTATATATCTGATGATGATAGTTGAATACTATTGAAACATTGTAATTCACAAAATAAAGAAATCTATCCTTGTAAAAAGTTTTGTTATTATTAATTATAACATACCATATATATATATATATATATATATATATAGAGAGAGAGAGAGAGAGAGAGAGAGAGAGACCCCATGGATTTTTGGATATGATTAAGTAGTATTGGTTGGAGAAACAATGCTGATGATGATGATAATGATAATAATAATTATGATGGTGCACGATTAATCCCGGTAATTAGTAGATTATTAATATTAATATGGTAAGCAATAAGAACAGAACAGTTAACTAATATTTAATTTTAAGAATATTTGAAATTAAATTTTAATCATATTAGTAGCTGATGTTGCAGCTTAGTAGGAATATATGCATGAATGTACGAGACACAACGATTGAAAAATTAAAGACAAATGTTTTAATTACATTTATTTTGATACATCAAGTTACGCCAAATTTTAGTTCTCAAAACTGAACATTTTATTCTTTCCACAATTGTTACTTTATCTACCGTTGTGTTATCCAACACAAAAGCCTTAAATCTAACAGACGTTACTAGTGCTAGAGAGAAATAATAGTCTGAAGAGAGAAAAAAGTGTGATCAGTGAAAGAGAAAGGTTGGCCCGAAGAAAGACAGAGATATAAAGGTCACGTGGAGGGGAGGGCGAGGGGCAGCTAGGTGGTGGGCATCTTCGTTTGATGCTACCTAACTTCTGAAACATGAATGCATGATATAAATACAAGTTAGTTTGGGGTTCTGTTATCAGTAGATGTTTGCACTTTATAGGGTACACAGTGGTAGAGGGATTTTATTTACTTGGCATCATGAAGCTGGTGAGTACTAGGCCTAATACGGGATACGCGATGGATACTGTACATCGTATAAACAGTACCTATATGGTGGGAAGACCAGTTTTCGAACACGGTGATAAGCAAGACACATGTTTACGGGCAGATAAGAAACACGTGTCATACCGTAGATTACACTTAAATATATTCTGCATTTCTTTTACCATAATATTATCCGAATTATCAATATTATGTGAATATATATCGTAACATGTAGTGATCGTGTTTTTATAGGTGTGACTTATCGCATTATCAGTTTAAAAGTTGAGACATTCGTTAAACTACAGGCCTACTAAAACATGATAGTCACATCGCTGCACATTTTTCAACAAATTATATGCTGCTGTAATGTTAAACTAATGATTTTAAAAGTCGTAAGACTGTTTTAAGAAAATTACTCAAGAGTAGGACACAGCACGAGCGCGCACGTACACATGCGTATTTACATATACGTGTAAATACATACAAATATAAACATAGGCCTACTACGCGTACGAAGTTGAACGTGTCAACATGTACAACCTTACGAAACCTAGTTTACTGAGCAAACTTTTGTTTACATATTTAAGTTTTTCTTGTAGTTTTTGAATGTAGTTAAAGATGAAGTTTATATGTACTACACTGATTGTGTATATCCGTAATTTATATTCCCGTATTTTAAATACCTTATTAGATGTAAATAATCTAAAGACGTTAATTTTTCATTAATTATGCAACATGAAGTTGTTAGGATAATCGGATTTGATATTTCGTGTTTTGATACACTTCATCACAGCACGCATGCTGCCAATAATAAAGTTTATGTCTGAAGAAACTCATTCACACTACACAAACATGAGAATGTTGTTGTGTCGCAGACGTGTGTGTGTCCGGTAAGTGTATTTGTAAATTGCCGAAATGGTCTGCTCAAAGCAACCTGTTGTAAAAAAAGGTGGGGTTTTCATTCAGTGTGGAAGGAGTAGTTTTGTGAACATTACATGTTGTATTAAGAAATAAAACATATACCGCACATTTTATTGTAGCATCGTATCCGTAGTGAATCCAACGGCTGTATAAATCAGCTATACAGTAATCAGCTGATTACTCAGGTAATAATAACGTAGGAGTGAATGAAGATTCCTCAGCCAGCAAGTAGGTAGGTAGGCCTATGAGTAAAAACAATCAGATAATTTAATTTCCCGTAGATGGTTTTTGAATCCGTGAGAGCCACGTCTGACGCAATTTATAGTGATAATTAATTAATGAATACCTTCTCACAGGCTTTCATAATCGTAGCCGTAATTAATATATGTACAGTCATAGTTTAACTACTTAAACTTATGAAAACGTTCATTGTGAAAATCTAAACCTTCAGTGAAACGGAGTACACGTTACACACCTAATTTGTATAAGAGGAGTTTTCTTCCTCTACCTCATAAAAAAAAGTGTTTTATATGGGAATGGGTGCGTATGTGTTTGTGCGCATATACAGGCGTAGACGATGCTGTGCTTTGCCTTTGTTTGTTTAGATACTGTACATTGTATTCTGTGAGAGAAATATTCTGTGGGATATGATTGTTTCATATCACACGAGCTTCACAGCTGTGTACAAAAGTGCGTTTTCTTAACGATCCCAATTTAGTAAAGAGTTCGGTTTATAGATTTCTATAGAAAGTCTTTAATTTTTAATAAAAGTTATACATTCGTGTACGTAATAAAAGTTATACATTATAACATTCGTAACTTCGGCTTCAGTTGTGGAAGGTTTGTGTCGGAAAACTGACATTTTCCTTGCTCACTATCAAATATCGATTAGAGTATTTTATCTATGTATCCTTTGTCTACCTCTGACATAGGCCATCAAGCTACCATGTTATCACCCCTTCACCCTTAAATAGTTTCTGTTGATGTAACTGACACTTGAATTTACAAGTGGAGGTAAAATTTAGAATCATACAGAGGAACAGCAAGTCCTTTCATAAGCAGCTGTGCATCATAAAATAGAGAAGCCGCACATTTGTTTTTGTTACATTATGATGTGTTTCCCACTGCGTTACTGCAACACATTTAACAAGTCACTCAGCTGATTAGTATAGAACTATTCAGGTGACCCGATCAATACGATTAACCAGGTTATAATAACACATTTTAGCATTTATAACACTGCTGGTGATACTCTAGAGCTAGTTTATTAGTAACACTGGTTTCTTACTTTGAATAATACGACCTATAATGTGAAAAATTATTTGTTGTCTTTCTGGATAGTATTTAACGACTTTTACGAAATTATTTATTGGCTTACTAGGTATATTAAACATGCAGTCTACCTTTGTATCACCATGCACTCAAAAAGAGATTGAAGATTTTAATTTAACACACTTTCTAAGTTTAAAAAACTAGTTTTGTAAATCATGACATTAATCTAAATAACATGATGACGAACGAATTAAAATATTTACAAGAGATATATGAATAATATGTTACTTCTGTATTAATAAATAGCATGGTTGTTATAATAAGCGGATACATTTTTATAACGTATGTCTACCTTTGTTTACAGTTCCTATGTATAGCGGCGTTTGTTGTGTGCGCATCCGCGCAGAGGATACCACAGAGCTACAGCTCTGGCCGGGAAATACCAATTATCAGCTACGTGAATGAAAATAATTATGATGGTTCTTATAACTACAGGTAATAAATAAAGCATTTCAGGTATTTTAGGCTCGTAGTAATTCGTAGCTGTAAGTAGCTCGTATGTGATATGTAAATTACTATGATTCAGCGGTTTTTATAGCGGCCCTGTTACTGCATTGGTTCCCTTCTCAACGCTTCGCTTAGGTAAGCGCTTTGTCCATATCGTTGCAGCCACATATCTTTTACATCTTTTGAAGAATCTCCTAAGTGTCTGTTACAAGGCATGTAACATGCAAGGCACGTAAATTCCCAATAGTGTGATATTACTTGCTCCTCCTTACGCCTGTCTACCCAGAATTAAGAGTTACCTAGGTTATTAATGCATAATCTACTTTCCAATCATAATCTATACGTACCTTTACGTGCCAATTTGGACGTATTTGTATATGTGGCCTTTATTTCAACACGGGTTCCGTCAGAGAAATCGAGAAGCAAAGGTATGCCACTCTCTGGTTTTCTATAGCTTTGCAAGAAGATATTCACTGGATTAAAACCAGAATATATTTCGTGTGTAACGTACAGCATATTAACTGAAATGGATATAACTCGACTCTAGTCACATACTGTAAGAATCCAGCACACTAATTATATATAACACTATACATTGTAAATATGTCCCAACGACATTCAGCAATACTTGTAATTTAATCCGACCTTAGCACATTCTGCTCAAAGGTAACAACTGACCTCTAAAGTAACTGTTATAATTACAGTCGCTGTTATTCATAGAACAGTTACATCACACGGTTCACTGTATTGTGTTCTGTGTTGATATAGCGATGACAAAAGACACGCGTTGGGCGTTACCTATTTGACGTAAACGGAAGCGTGAAACTATTTACAAAGAACGAGTGAGGAAACTCATGCCTTTAATATTCTTCCACTTGGTTAGACAGCCTCTCTCACTGCTTCCCGACTTTCATTCTTTGTATTGACTGTTTAGACGTGGTACAAAGGAGTTTCATTACAGTCGCTAATTTAAATTGAATTGTCAGGTCGTGAAAAGACAACTGAATAGAAGAAAGAGTGCGCAGTCTCATACAAACGCGATATTTGCAGTGACTTTCCATTCCCTTTGTGTGCCAATTTATTGCTTCAAGTATTCCATTGAGCAAAATTTCCACACATATACACACGCGCGCCCGCGCGCGCGGATATTTCTCTGGTGTCTACGCTTTAGTACTTGTAAAGAATTAGGGCCTACAGTACATGGTCGAATGAGAGAGTTGTAACGTTTAACTAATATTTAGTTATAAATTTTAATTACTTATCAACTACTATTACTCTTAAAAAAAGTTATTATTTTGTCTATATAAACCTTCTATAAATAGTAGTATATTTTTTAATATTTTATAAACTTTTACAAACAGGGTATTTTCTATGTTAATGTTCACTGTTTACTCGATAATTAGATTGCTCGATAAAAGATGTTTCTTGTGTTCTACATGTAGGTAGGCCTAAAATGTTTGTACGACTATGAATATTCTAAATGTCACATTATTCTTTAAATTCAGTAATCTTGTTCTTAGTGCCTTCAACTGCTAACATTCTGGTATTATCTATGAAAGTCAGACAATGATTATTCTCTTTGTGCTCCTAAAGCTATTTTAAATATTTTCACAAAGTCGTCGCTATTTCTTCTTTACGTATATGTAATTGAAGTTTCTGAATTACAAAATTTTGTTTTACATACCATACTTGGAAAATAATTCAAAATTCCGAAACAATTCGTTTTTGTGTTATATCAGATTTATCCATTACTATATTAGTTTATTTAATGAATTTGTGCTGGCAGTTACCATAAACATGTTGCGTTTATACTTAATTTTTCTCTAATTTCACTATTACACAAAAGTGTGAAGCTGGTAGTAAGTCGTGTCGATGAATTATGTCCAAGTTTTTCAGTTACGATCACTTATTTGTTGTTCAGTTATTCCTATTTGTTCGCCATTCTAAAAGAGAAGAAGGCATACAAACACAGACAGGGTAATATATTACGGAGGATATGTGTAATAGTAACCACAAACGCTTACTAATTATTTTTTATATTTAGCATATTATTTTTATCGTTGTTATTATTTTTTACAATTATGAAATACCAGAGAACACTTACTACGGAAAATATACTACCTGGTAATAACACAAGGAAATGTACTTAAAATTAAAAATTACAATTTTTCACAGATACGAAACTGGTAATGGCATCACAGCTCAAGAAGAAGGGTACCTGAAGAACCCCGGGCAGAAGGACCTGGAAGCGCAGACCGCCAAAGGCGTATTCTCGTACACCGCTCCTGACGGTACCCCGATAACTGTCACCTGGTACGCCGACGAAACAGGTTTCCACGCGGAGGGCGCTCATCTACCGACACCGCCGCCCATTCCGGAAGCGATTGCCAAGGCACTGCAATCTCTCGGAAGCCAGCCACAGAGACCGCAGCAACCACAATACTTCCAAGGAAAGAAATAAGCGAAACATCACTGCGTCGTCTATGGAACATTAACCGACTACCACCGCTGTGTACTTAAGGGTTAATATTACGTCTGACTCTCTAGCAACACATCTGAAATCAAATTTTTGTGTATGACGCTGTAATGTTGTTAATGGCATAAACCTTAATGTTGTGATATAACTTATAATGTAGGACAGTCATTTATATTTTGTCTTTTGTATGCAGCTGTACAGATTAACTTTGTTGTAATTAGCAGTACACGATGTACAGGGTTTCTTTTATATTGTTATTTTTGTATTTTTAAGTTGTTTTATACAATAAGTACGCATTAAATCACATTAACGTGAAGACAAATGATGCAAGTTTCTTCCTTCATAATATCCTCTACTGCATCAGTGGCGTAAGTAGGTTTTGCGCTTGAGGAGGGATGACACTAGCTGGAAGGTTGGACTTTCCTTCTCACCCATATTCAACACGACAAATGAAAAATTCATGTTTCTTCCCATATAGTTTTATAAATAATCTATTATAATTAATTTGGACAAGCAAAGTATTATTTTTGTGACTGAAACTCCGTAAAATTAATTAATTATTTTATAATTATTTAAATTATTAAAATTTTTATCCTAATCTAACAAAAACCATTTACAAATTTTTTTGGAACATTGAAGTTTTATTTGCACATATGAACACGGATGTCATTTTTGCTGCACCAGTGTTCTTGTCATGAAATTATGGCAAAGGTTCAGCATCACTTACCAAATATTTTTATCCTCATAAATTTTACGTTGGGAAAGAAAATGAACTATTATATTTCTGCTTAGCGAACAAGTAATTCAAAACCTCATCAGATTTGCGTGCTAGTCCACGCAAAAACAATATTTAATTTACCTTATCGCCCAAATATCTCTCCACATCCCTTGTAACTACTACATAAATTAGAAATGAATTAGCCAAAATAGAATAAAATCTTTTATAGCTACAATACATTAAAAATAACGTGTTTTAGCGTGTACTAATATTTTTGTAAAACTTCTTGAGGGGAATCTTAAGTTACCGATTTAAGAAACTCTTGTGAAAACCCCTTCAAAAGTGTGCTCTTTCATACAATTTGCCAGAAAACGAATTTCAATTTCGGAAAATTTATACAATTTGGAGCAATTAGTTTAGTTTAGAATTGTCTTAGACACAGATTTTTGTAAATCTTTTTTTGGGTACTTTTTCTACTTGAAGTTTCATAATATTTTTAATATTTACCATGAAAGTAAGGGACCTGCATAGAAGTACATAAACGTATTGCCATTACATAAAAATATCGTGATGTATTATTTTCATTAAGTCGAGATCTATCACCTCTGTATATAATAAAAAGTGAATAAGTTACAGACAGAAACATAAGCAAATACATTATTAAAAAAAAATGTATTGCATATTTGACGGCTTAAATTTGTCAAATCAGATTATTTCTTAGTAAATTTTCACGAGAAATCGTGTAATATATGAAATTGTTTAAAACAGTAATTTGTGTAAAATAATCATTTCATGGAAATGAGTGCTTTTAATTATTTTGTTACAAAAAAATTGTGTTTGAAAAAATAGGCGAAAAACGAGAAACAATATTGGTTTTTACTTCTGTATATTAAATTATCTTCCAACTGCTCCGTACGGCATCAGTTTATCTTAATAGTAGATTGAAAAATATTACTTGAACAAAGTCGAATATTCCCTTTAAAAAACGATAAAATTTAATAATTGAAATGTAATTATAAAAGTAAATTTTTTTAAATGTATCTTAAAAATTCATTTGTTACCTAAAAAGAAAGTGTCGTATCTGTAAGAGTTTGAGAAGTTTTTTTAAATAAATTTGTATTCTGAGAAATACGTATTTGAATATCCCGCATGTTCTCAGAATTTTGATAATTTAGTAAAATATTTATTCTTTGCATATAACATGAAAAATGTACAATTGGAAACTTTTACAATATCTTTATTGAACCTAACAAATTTTCATTTTTTTTTTATTTTAATAGCCAATACTTTGGCAATTGTTTGTGCTTTGAAATTTTTTGTCCTTTTTTTTTTTTTGAGTGACAGCATTTGTATTATACAAAACAAACAAGTAATGAACTAGAGTACATGAATGCTAGTTGATTCTACTTAAAATTGTCTTATTATCTTTATATATATTTATATAATAGGGTTGATACCTTTTATTAGTGCCGTCTCTCCCTTTCTTCAACCTGGCTTTCCAATTCTCCCGATGTTCCCATTGTCCTTCCTCAAGTCCTATACTTTCCATCAAATCTTCCCCATTTATAACCTTCTCGAACATTCTTCCTATCATTCTCATAAGTTTTTCGGTTCCGTACTTTATTAGTTCCGCTATTAACCATCCTGGGCCTGATGCTTTGTTGTTTTTCATTGAGTTTACTGCTTTCCTTTTTTCTACTGCCGTTATAGTAATTCTATTTTCTGTTTCTGTCTCTATTTCTTCTTCATCGTTATTCAGGAATTCTTGTCTACGCTCCGTAAGTAGGTTTTTATAGTGTGTCCCCCACTCATTGTCTTGTATGTATTGAATATATGTTTTATCCTTCCTATTCGTTCGTAATGATTTAATTACATTCCATGCTTCTGAACTCCTAGCTCCTCCTATGTATTGGTCTACATTTCTACACCTGTTTTCCCATGCTTCATTTTTCTCTTTGCTGACCATTTCCTTCACTTCCTTGTTCTTCTCTCTGTAATTTCTGTAATCTTCTTCTTTTTTCGTGGACATCCATTTGTTATATAGTTTTTTCTTTGCTTTTATCTCTTCTATCGTCTCTTCCTTCATGTCCCATTTGTATGTATTATTTCCCTGATCAGTCTCTCCTAGGGCTTCTAGTGCTGCTTGCAGCATAGCTTCTTTTATGTGTTCATATGTGATATTTACTTCTTCATCATACCTAAATTCTATTAACTTTTGATATAGACGCTGCTTGTTTAGGTTCCTTATCGATTCGTCCTGTAATAATTGAATTTTGAATTTTTTTTCCTTACTTACTTTTGTCTTTTTTTTTTTTACTTTTGTGTTGCCGTAATTGTCTCTTCTGTCTTTGTTGGCATTTTGGTTCCTGTCCATGGGAATTTCATTTTTGCTATCAGTAGTTTATGGTCTGTTCCACACTCCGCTCCTCTCTGAACTCTGACGTCTTTTATTATAATTGTTGTTCTGTTCCTTATTATTACATAGTCAATAATCGACCTCAGCTTTCTTGTTTCCTGTGTCCAAGTATATTTATGTATGTTTTTGTGTTCAAAGAATCCGTTTGTAATTTCTAAGTCATTTAGTTCACATAGGTCTATTAGCCTTTCTCCATTATCATTCAATACCTGTTCTCCAAATATTCCTACTGTTTTGTCATTTTCCCTCTTCCGACTCTTCCACTAAGATCACCAGCTATTATGATTTCGTAGTTTTGTTTTATTTTTGTAATTTCATCTTATTATCTTTAAAAACTACTTATTTTAAAGTTCAAAACTACGTGAAAACGTGTGTGTGTCTGTGTCTGTGTGTACGTGACCTATGTGTCTGTATTTTCGATGAAAATTGTGAATTATAGTGAAGGTAAATTATAGATAATTCAGACAAAATAGGATAGAAAGTTATATTGTAAGAATAATATTCTTAATATAAAATATTCTTAATTTTTAATAGGCCTATTCTTAAAATTAACATATATTATATAACATCGCCAAATTCAGATCATATTTGATATCTATAAGTATGAAAGAAATGCTAAAAAGTAATATAATTTGATAAATAAATAATGAAGAAAAAATATAAAATGTAGTTAAGAAAGAAGAAGGAAGAATGGTAAACAAAAGTAATTATTAAAAGAATAGACTAGACTGACAAACAAACGACTTTGACCCAACCCCAGAGATTGGCCAGATAAAACCCAAAATAAAATGAAACAAAATGGAAATGAAGGAGAAGAAGAAGGAAAATAGAAATGAAACAAACCAAATATAAAGGAAATAAAGTGAAACCAAATGATAAAACACAGACAAATAATATAGAATATGGAAGGAAGAAATGATACACTTAAATATCATAAAGGAAACGAACCCAGTAACTAACCAATGTAAAAAACAAGTATTAGTATTGACTAAATGATAGATGTAAATAATAATTGACAAAACCCGATAAATAAAAGTACACTAACCCAAGAATTAGAGTTATATGTAAGAAAGAACTATATAAAGACATGAACTTATTAATAGTATAAATAATATTTGCTAAGAGAGAGATAGTGAGATAGTGAGAAAATAAAAATAACTAAGTGACAAAGAAAAAGTAATGATAGGGATTACCCACTAATAAACACTGAAAAAAAAAAATTTAAGAAGTGCCAAAAGTGAAGATGTAAAAACCCCAAAATAATGAGAAAATCTAGTGATAGATAAAAAACACTTAGTAAATCAGTGATAAACGATAAATGATTTAAAAGTGAATGTTATTAATAAATAAGAATATTGTTATTGATAGAATTAGGAAATAGAGTGATAGTTAAAGAACACTTAATAAATCAGTGATAAACACTAAACGATTTAATGGTGAACATGAATAGTAAGTAAGAATTTTGTTAATGATAGTAGTTAAAGATAGTATTAAGATTAAATATAAATGAAGGATACGATGTTATTCAGGGGAGAAAGCCCATAGAATGTCAACAGTGAGTGTTAACATGGATAGAAAGTAGAGATAATATAAGAACAAAATATATAGTACAGAAATTAAAACAAAATCAATAAACACCCCATGTTATATGGGATAATCAATTAAATAAGTTTAAATGGTGTGATGATGTGTTATCACCTAAAAATAAATAAGAATGAAGCCAATGGTTAACAAACGTTTCTCAACAGCTGTTAAAAAATTGTTCAATTAAATTTATGAATAGGATATGGCTGAAGGAATGATACAGACCATAGGCCTAGATGTTATGTTTTATGTAATAAAGAATAGTGAGTAATAGCCAAATTATTAACAATGGCAATTTAAATAAACAAGAAGGTGAATCAATACAGATCACATAACACTGGAAAATCAGTTAGGAAATAGTTAACAGACCATAATGTAAAAACTAATGGGAACATACAATTAGTATAAAAACAGATCCAAAACACAACAGCAAATAAACAAATCAATTATAATAACAAAACAAAACACATTAGGGTAAAATAAGATGTAATTTGTGTAAAATAAGTAAATAGAATCAGTTACTACTTAGGCCTATGAAATGCCTAACTGTCAAAAAACAAATAACTACAAATTGTAAAAAATTAACAAGGAAATTAACAAATCCAAGGCAAAGAACTAGCCAAGGATAATTTGTGAATCATATTAAAAGAAAAATGTTAGAATAAGAACTTAAAATAAAAAAGAAAAGTAATTAACAAATATTAACATAATTGTATAAACAATAATACATTATTGAACCCAACCATATGGGATGTCAAAATAATCTTTGAAAGGAAATACAAACAGTAGTGATAATATTTAATACATAGGAAGGAAGACGGAAGAATAAAAGCAATTACAAGATATACAGTAATTTTGAATAAAAATGCAAAATTGATAACAATGGTTATATGTCAAGATTAACCAATCGGAATTAATTTGTAACCATGACAACGGACCGTTGGTTACGAATTTTCCGTTAAATCTTATTACTCGTAATGTGACGCTCTTCCACAATAGACGCCAGGCCGTGAATGACCAAAATTTTAATTTAAAATGTCAAAAAAGTAAACAAAATTCCAAAAGATGAACAAGTAAGAAGCAAACGATGTACGAGAAACTTTAACTGATGCCAAGGACCATTTTACCTGAAATTTAAATGAATAAATTACTACCACTAACATAAAAAGGACGCAAGACATACTTAAGCCCCAAGATCATTGAAAATTGATGACTAATGCCGTTCCATTTCATTTCAACTTAACGACTGTTTACATCAAGTATACTAATTTGATAAGTATTATTAAATTACCCGATTTTCAGAAATAAATTCACTTTAAATATTTCTCACAGTAATATGAACTCTCACTATAAACTGAATATAATTTCTTTCAAAGATTAAGTAAAAATTAAGACACTGAAAATTTGTCAATTAATAAAATAACCTGTTGTTAAATTCTGAACGTTTGAAACACACTTTACTACACTTCAGGAATAAATTATAGTTACACATTACATTATTTAAGTACCAATAATGTAAGGTAGTGTACTTTTTATTGTAGTCATTAATAATCCTTTTATCGTAATCTCAAGAACCTGGATTTTGAACGGAACAAATTGTAAACAAACAAAACAGTCGCCATCTTTGACTGTATAATTCGTTCAAAATCGACTTGCTAAACCCTAGAGAAATTGTCTCATAATAATTGTCGGTGCAAATTTATTAAAAAACAAAATATAATTCATGTCAAACTGAGTAATTAACAATCACCAATGAATAAACTAGTACAGAGTGTAACCACTCTTTTATTTTTATTTCATTAGGAAAGTGTATTATACATTTGTGCATTTTAGCGAACAACTAGGTTGACGGCAAGCGCTCATGTCGCAAACTCAGCGAACTACCTGCTTGATTAAGAAGGTCGAACTAAGGCGAGAATAAATTTGAATTCTCCACACCGCCTGAGCTGAGATCGCCCAATCATCCTAAAATTTTTTATTTGTTTTAATTAAACAATTTGGCGCCACCCGGGATTTATACACCCCTAGTGAACAACAGGTAAGGACTCCGATACTGGTTATTGTACGTTCGCGACGGACACAATCTGCGCGAGTTACGTTCCAGAGCGACGACGGATTGGTAAGACTTGAGAGTATACACATTACCCCAATTACACTCTTACACGTTTACAATTAGACGGACATCGAGTTATTACAATATGTATGTGGTACCGAAATTTTAGCAAGAAATTTCTGGACCAACATCCTCAAAGTAGGGGTTAGGTGGGGTTAAACCATCATGTATTCAAAACTATGTACTTATAAAAATTTGTCAAAAACGCGAATTTAAAACTGAGGCAATTTCTGATAATTTGAGTAGTGTCACATTTGAATTGGATAATAATTAGTTAAGATATCTGAGTATCTTCGTTTTCCCACAAAATCATTAGCGATATGTTTCCCACATATCGACAGTGACGACGAATTCTAAAAATTAGAATACAACTCTTTTCCTTATTAAGAATACTGCATTTTCTTTATTAAGAAGTTTGGAACAAATATTGAAGTTATTGATTTTTTTGACGATAGCAGTGAAATACCTCTTGTATATTTACTTTTACTTCGCCATTATATGTGACAGATAACGTATTCAAGATAATGATGAAGTACAAGTTAACGAACTAATTCAGCCATAACTTAGCCATAAACCATAGCCAGCCATAACCATAGCCATAGCCATAACTTAGCCAGTTTTTATCGGACAAAAACGTCTCAGATCGAAGAGAAATAATAAATTTTTTAATGTACGATGTCTCCAAGTTTTCGAGTAAATCAATGTGAAGTAAGAAGACTTATAAAATGTGGAAAGCGTTAACTTCGAAATATTATATCACGAACAATTGTTATTCAAATTAAACGTTACAAATCTTATATCATTAGGAATCACTTTAATTATAAATTTTTATTCTTAATACATCTTGCAAAAATCAGTGTCTGAAGTTGTGTGTGTGTGTGTGTGTGTGTGTGTGTGTGTGTGTGTGTGATTTTTATCCCTTCGCACTTTAATTTAAGGGAGTTGTTCCAATACGGTTTTAAGATTTTTTTACTGTTATTTTTAATGAATTTTAGTATGTATATTTGTGTAGATCTGTAGTTTTTCTTCTTCATTTGTGTAGAAATTAACACATCTCGTTTTTTATTTAGGTCTATTTATTAGTTTTCGTTCACTGCTAATACAATTTTCATTAATTTGTCTTGTTAGTCTTACTGTATTTTATATATTATTTCCAAATGACTTATTATAGTTCTGTAATACAAATGAATAAATTTTAATGCTGGAGACACAACTGTAAAATATAATAAATTAATAACGGTCATAAACATTAGTTGTAAAACTGAAGTTCCGTGTACATGCTCTTATGAGATAGTTGTAATCTGCATTGTTTTCGTCTTTCCTTCACTTAGCATTTCCGTGAAGGTTTCAAATTTAGTAGATTTACTTTTGATAACGTATAATAAGTATAAACAATTTGTTTATTTACTCTGAAAGGTATTTTTACAACCGAAACCGATAAGTACTAATTAGTAGTAGGCTATATGCAGTAGCGGTGGTACTGATTTATAGAAAACATAGATGTGCTTAAAAATATAGTTCTGGTAAAACAAAATAAAAAATTTAAGTTCAGTTAAAATAAAAAATTGAGAAAAGCTTATTTTGTAACAGCAGACGCCAACTATTATCTATATTTTTACTTAGATTTGTAATCTAAATACTTTAGAGTTGTGTAAACAAATCAAAAGAGGTTATTAAAACTATTAAAATCTCCTTTTGTGCGTAAACAAAACAAAAAATTTATTGAAATAATTAAAAAATAGTCAAATTGCCCTCCAACCCTACGCCCAAGCCTACAGCATCTTGGCCTCGTGGGGGGCTAGCTACAGCTGTTACCCTTTAGCTGGCTAATAACAGGGCACTCGTAAGAGAGTTTCGACAAGTTGTGTGTTCTGATTAAAAAAACACCGTAACCCATAGTGTGACCGATCGGCTCTAGGTTAGTGAGTCGCGAACGATGGCCTCAACGCAGCCTGCTGTATTTAGACCTAGCTGGGGTACTCCAGGACTCTGCCGCCTTGGTCTGGTTATTTCCCTGGTATTCGTGCAACTCAGCTGCTAGGTTCTCAAAGTAATTCTGTGGTTGAGGTTGCTTTAAAAACCCTCGTCCAGAAAAAAACCTCTCCTCGTAGGATAAAGAGAAGGAGGCACTATACTATTGTAGATGCGGAGAAGTATTTGGCGCGGTGTCTAAATATTTGATACTTAGAAGGAGACTTCACGAGAGTAAGTCACTTTTATGTAGAAAAACCCGTAACTGCTTGTGCTGAATCGGCTGCCACGGATATTAGGAAACGGTTGGTTGTCTGTTGATCGAGACCCTTATTGACTAGCAAAGGATACGATTACTTATGTCGAAGAAGACTGGAGAGATAGAAGTTGAATTGAGTCCCCACGCCACTATGAATACCACAAAGGGAGTGGTGGTGTGCAGTGAGTTACTAAACTGCACTCAAGAGGAGATTGCAGCTGAATTAGCGGCACAGGGAGTCATAGCATATCGGAGGCTGACCGTGCGCTGGGAGGGACAGACACTACCTTCGCCTCCCATGTCTTGACGTTTAACAATACAAGATTGCCAGAGAAAGTACAGGCAGGTATCCATCTCCTGAGCATGATACCTTTTATCCAGAGAAAGTGCGGGCAGATATCCATCACCTGAGCATGATACCTTTTATCCCTCAGCCCATGCAGTGTTTTCAGTGTTTATGTTTTGGGCGGGCACACGGCATCGAGGTGTGCCCCAGTCAAGAATTGTTTATCCGGAAAGTCAGCCCATGGTGATACACCTTATGCCGAGCCGATGAAGTGTACTAACTGCGGTGGCTAACTCTCTTCAAGATTACTCAACTGTCTTGTATACAAAAAGGAGGTACACAAGAAATAAAAACTTTAAAAGAAATCAGCTTCCTCGGACCCAACAAAGATGTTCACACGACAGCGACGAACCAGGGCAAAGTTAAAGAAAAAGGAGAAGAAAGACTGGCCAAAATGGAAGACAAAAAATTAGGCACGATCCGTAGCGACTGATTCTTCAGCATAAAGCATGGCGAGAATCCTTCAATGAACGGTTACGCCTGGCATTATTGCGAACTGAAACTGCTACTGGGCAGGGATACACTGGTGTGTGTGTGCTTGCAGGAGACACATTTGAGGCCACAAGAGCTATTTCATATGGGGGATATGAGTTCTTCCGCTGTAATGTGACATCAAACATGAGAGTTAGAGAAGGCATTGCTATATTCCTTAGCAACACACCTCTCGCCAGACGTATCCCACTCGCTACGCCTCTACAAGCAGTGATCAGTGAAGATGAGATCTGGTGTATTAATTACCAGATTATGTGTAGTAAGCAGAAGATATCCAGGATCTGGTCGAGCAGTTACCATCTCCATTACCATGGTAGAGGACTTCGGCACCCGAAGTCCCACGTGGGGTTGTCATAGAACGAACAGCGCTGGATTAAGAACCGAAGCTCTATTGCCTGACGTCGCACTTTTTTAAACTCAAGCACGAGTACACATTTTAATATTTTAATTTGTCTGTCGTGGAGAGTGCTCCCAGACTGTCACGAAAGCGACCACTTAGCAGTGCTAATAATAACGATTCCCAAAGCGCGTTATTCGTTTATCAAAAAGTTGGCACGTGGATCGAGCTGATTTTGCAGGTCCCGTGGCCGCTTGCACACCTCCAAATGTCAGTGAAAATGTAGAAGACGACGTACACAGTTTTAAAGTTCCTGTCAATTCAGCACCTACGGGTCATATACCACGGTCGTTAATTCAGAACACCGGTACCGTGGTGGAACACCTTTGTAAAGGACGAAAGAAGAAAGAGTCGACGAGCCTTAAACAAGTATAAAGTAGCGCCGACTGAAGATAATCGCATCTCTTTCAAGCGTCCTCGAGTCGCCGCTCGTAGAACAATACTCGCTGCCTAAAGATCAAGCTGGGAAACTACGTCACGAGCATAATACGATCGAACTTAGTGACAGAGGTATGAAAGAAGATCGGAGTAATCACTGACACATCAGTGTTTAAGCCTATGGCATGTACACAGCACGATGGTGAATTGATTTGCAACCCCTATGGAATCGCTGACACCTTGCCTGCGCGATATGCCGAAGTTAGTAGTACAGAAAGTTATCCTCTCGATTTCATCGCAAGAAAAGCTGAAATCGAATATGGCCATGACTTGGAAACTGAAGGGTACAGAACCTACAACGTGCCTTTCACGATGAGGTGCCTTATACAATCCCCTATCCGCGCTGCCGTCGACACTGCAACGGGACCGGACGATATTTATTAGAGTACTAGCAGAACCCGGCTGACGTTTTCCTGCCTGTGTATATTTATTTATATAAAAATGGATGGTCTGTATGTAATCTAGAATCTATAATGCGTTGTGTAAAAATGTGGAAAAATGAAAGATGACTCATACTGATGAAATTCCATTATTTTTATTGTTATAAATAGATGATGAACTATATAAATTTTTTATGAATAATTCACGTGAATGAACAATATTTTTGACTATTCCATTCGCTATATAATTGAACCAACTTAAAATAATTGAAACTAATACTAACATCTAGCGTAACGCAAGTGGATAAACAATATTTTTGGTTTTCTGATTTGGTGTATAGATGTACAGAGTTTCTGGATTTCCTACTCTGGAGCAAGCAACATATAGTTGACCATGCGAAAAACATGGATTTTCTAAATTTAATCCGGCAACGCGCAGCGACTGCCCTTGAGCTTTGTTGATTGTCATCGCGAAAGCAAGACGCACAGGAAAGTGTAGTCGTTTGAATGTGAAGGGCAAATCAGTAGGAATCATTGGAATGCGCGGAATCAGCACATCTTCTCCTTTACATTTGCCGTTAATTATTGTTGCTTCAATCACATTCGGCATCAGTTTTTTCACGGAAAGTCTGGTTCCGTTGCACAACTTTGGCGTGTTCAGATTCCGAAGGAGCAGTATTGGTGAGCCAACTTTCAAGGTCAATATGTGCGGTGGCATTCCAGGAGGCTCCAATGAATTGAGAAATTCGACTGGATAATTAACAGCTTGATTCTCTTCTGTAACTGTGTCAATGGATTTGTATTCCGTAACCGCACCAGGAATTTTCAGTTGAATCTTATTATTGATTCGATTGACGTCATCATTTTTTGGAGCTAAGATAGCACGCTCGCAAAGCCAATAGCGATTCCTGAAGTTGTTGGCGATGTTCGGGAAAACCTTCTTTTCAAGATCTTCAATTGATGACAGAAGTTGACAGAAGTTCGGTGGGAACGATATCTCCTGTGTTGCAGGATCAACCGGAAGTTTGCCGTCGCCCATATCCAAAAGTTGCTTGGCAAATGTTTGTGCAGAAACATGTCCAAGTAAATGCACACGCATATTGGTCGACAGTGTAATTTTCTTCACATGTCTCCAGAGAGCCGAATTCTTCAGGCATGCGTTCAGCTCGTCTGCTGGTGTTGATCTTGGAATGACGGGCAAAGTTTGACGCAAATCACCGGCGAGCAGTATCAGAGCTCCGCCCATTGGACGTTGATCGCTTCGGAAATCTCGCAGAGTACGATCAAGTGCCTCAAGTCCTTTCTTATGGGCCATGGTACATTTATCCCAAATAATGAGTTGGCATGTTTTCAATACAGTTGCCATTCCAGATGTTTTTCCAATGTTGCAAAGAGGATCTGCAGCTAGATTTAAATTCAATGGCAGCTTGAGAGCCGAATGTGCCGTGCGTCCTCCATCGAGTAGCGTTGCTGCAATCCCCGATGATGCCACAGCCAGAGCAATCTCATGCTTCATTCGAATTTCGGCGAGTATATGAAATTGAGTAGAAATGTTTTTCCTGTGCCTCCTGGTGCATCAAGAAAAATAAGTCCACCATTTGCGCCTCATACATTCTCCATAACTGTGTCGTACGCAAGTCGTTGGTCGTTTGTTAAGAGCCTTTTCTGAGCCTCAACATAAACTTCCAGCGCATCGACGTCGTATTGTTTTTCTCGCAATACGTCTCTATCGACAACATCGTTCTGTCACGTTCCGGTGAAAATAGCCCAAGCTGATTGAGAATTTTGTTGTTAATCGACATGCACACATCCTCAAGTGATATCAGTGCTTCATTGAAAATGTCTTCCGAATACTGTACATCCAGGCCGGGGTTGTCTCTGCGTGCTCGGAGAAGTATGTCTTCGCTCATAATCTCTTTGTGTTTTTCCCATAGATCTTTCGGATCAGAAGGCGCACAGGTTGTCAAAATTATGGCGAACAGGGTTCGTATTTGGTGAGCATGACGTGTTTCAGATGCTTCTGCCAATGTGTTGTCCCAATGTTGATCATTTTCAAGCAAACCAAGTTTGAAACATGCTTCTCTGTATGTCTGACACACTTGACCATCGATGGTTTTGATTGCTTGAAACGATGTTGGTCCTTTAACCACGTGAAGCAGCATTCGCAAATAGTAGCATTCACAATTATTCGAATGAATAGTATATACTCGCCCCAATGCGCCAGTAGAAAATATGCCAGGTATCGAAGAATTCCTGGCGCCTCGTTTTCTTCTGCAAAATGTTTTCGTCGATTGATTCCAAGTGTAATAGTGCGGGACTTCGTGATACAGCAACGTTTTTGCGAATTCGTCAGTTGCAGACAATTGGAAAAAAGCGGTCAACGTTGTGTTTGGTGGATCTGCAGCTCTTTGGGGTGCGTTCTCTTCCGTGAAGTAGACTCGTTGACCGTTTTCCAAGTGAACACTGAGATGCATGACAGCAGGAAAGCGTTCATGAATGTCGAAACCAAGAATTCGCCATACAGCTTCATTACTGCTAATATATTCGTAAGTCCGAAAACTGCCATATCGCTGCCTTTATTAATGTATTTACATATGTATTTGATTGACTTAACTGAATTGCAAGACTCCACGTTGATATGCGCATTGAATGATTTCGAAATCATAGGAGAGTAGGGCACAATCCATTGGTTATCAATTTCGAAATCAACGTTATTGATTTTAATAGTTGTTGTGTGTCCTCCATCATCTGGTTTTCGTCGTCTGTACAGCGGATAACCATCGCCACCAGTTTGTGTTTCTGGTAACAGCTGACGTGGATACTTTTTGGTGCATTTTCCGTTTGTCATACCACCCGCCTCGGCATCTACGGCTCTTCCTGCGGCACCTGCCGCTGGAGGAACCATAACTTACGCTGCAGCGGTAGCTACGGCGCCCCCTGTGGCCCCCAGAATCTCAGCACCTGCCGGAGTGCCATCTCCTCAAGCGGCAACGCCCGCAGTACCCCCCACACAGACCCAGCCGCCTAAAAAACGGCGCACTAAGCGCAAGATTAGACAGCCACTAGTGGCAAAACATCTGTACCCGGAGGCTAACAACGCCCCTCCGGCTGACCAGCATCTACCCGGCCAGGAGCCTGCTCCTGTTGCCCAGACCCCTGCGACTTCCATGGAAATCTCGCCAGCCCCCGAGCAGCCAGCTCCAATTGCCCAACCTACCCTGGAGGCGGCATCTGCACCTTCCGCGGCCCCAGCGCCGGCTAGTCAGGCCCCTGTGGCCGGTGGTTCACCATTGGTCACTGAGGCTCAGCTGATGGCCTGGGTCAGCGGCATTGTCCCGCAAATTCTTGCTGCTCGGGATGTCCCGACAATACTCATGGCGATCCTAACATCGCTGATCGCCCTGATTGTCCCCTCATCTAACCATGGCTAGACAGTTTCGGTTCGTCGCGTGGAATGCAGATGGTGTTGCGGCGCGTCGTGCCGAACTGCCAGCTTTCCTTGTGGAGTACGACGCAGATGTCGTACTCCTCTCTGAAACACATCTTGCCCCTAACCGTCGATTCTCCCTGCCAGCCTATGCTTGCTACAGGAAAGACAGGAATGGTCCCGATCGCCACCGCGCATCTGGCGGAGTGGCGATCTTAGTCCTTAGGCGACACTCTCATAGAGAACTCCCTGCCCCTGAAACTACCCTCATCGAAGCATGTGCTGTGGCTCTGGATGTTGCCGGCCTGGAGGTGCGCTTTGTTTCTGCGTACCACCCGCCCGGCCATCGAGCTCCACCGCATGAGGAGTGGGACGCCCTCCTAGACAGCGATCTCCCAACCATCGTAGCCGGAGACCTTAACGCCAAGCATCCCTCTTGGAACAGCAGAACGTCAAACCCCTACGGCAATTCTCTCCGTAGGGCTGCCGAAGATGATCCCAGCGTCCTCATCATCGGCCCGTCCGAACCGACACACTTTCCCACTGCGGGTTACCCGCCGGATGTCCTTGATATTGTAATTGTCAAGGCCATCCCCTTTCATCTACAAGTCAGCGCGGTGTCGTCCGATCACGACCCCCTACTTGTAACTGTCTTGCTGCCGTCGGTCTCACCCCGACTTCCCGATCATCCTGTTAGGAGAGTCAATTGGCGATCCTACCATGATGATCTGGCCAGGCAGTTGCCATCTGTCCCTCCGGACCCACTCGTCTCTTGTGACGACGTGGATCTCCGGGTACATCAGCTCCAGGACCTCGTCCAGTCTGCAATGGACAAAAACACCTACACTGTTCCGGTGAGTAATAAACGCTCCGACCTTCCTGCGAAAGTTCTCCAAGCCATCCGATTACGGAGCCAGCTCCGCCGCAGATGACACCATACCCGTGACCCTGCCGCTAGACGGCGCTTTCGAGCCCAGTCGGAACACGTCTCGCAGCTTCTGCTTGACGTAAACGCGAATCGATGGGACTCCTATTTGGAGTCCTTGGAAGTCGACCACGCCTCCGTATGGAGAGCCGCTGGTAGACTAAAAGGCGAAATGAGGACTCGCCATCCCTTGAATACCCCGGACGTCACTGTATACTCTGCAGAAGGCAAGGCGGAAGTCTTCGCCGACTGTATTGTTCACCGTCCATAGAGGCATCTCTGACCCGGCTCATTTGGCCGTCGTCAGGAATTTCCTATCTGGATACTTTTCTGCTCCCCCCAATGATCCTCCTATTTCGGTCGACGAGGATGACCTTGCGTCTGTCCTAAGCCGACTGAAGAAGAGAAAGGCCCCTGGTCCCGATCGCATCGGCGCCGCTGCGTCGCAGAATCTCCCGCCTTCGGCAGTTGACGTTCTTCTTGAGCTGTTCAACTCCTGTCTCCGGCTGAGTTACTTCCCCCGCCTGTGGAAAACCGCAAACGTCATCATGATCCAGAAATCTAAAAAGCCGTACACGCTACCTGGAAGCTGCCGCCCGATATCACTATTGCCAGTAATCTCGAAGGTATTCGAGCGTCTTCTCCTGGCCCGTATTCGGCCCCTAGTGGATGGGTTCATCCGCGAGGAGCAGTTTGGGTTTAGGCCGAGGCACTCGACTACTCTTCAGCTAGTACGGGTTGTCACCTGTCTAGCCGACGCCGCCAACAATCATCAGGCAACAGGCGCCGTCCTGTTGGATGTGAGCAAAGCCTTCGATAAAGTCTGGCACGAAGGCCTGCTCTACAAACTGGCTCATTCGCCAATCCCGACATCTATCGTCCACGTGCTCCGATCCTATCTGACGGATCGCACCTTCAGGATCAGCATAGATGGGGCGTTCTCTCGGGTTTGCCCTGTCGCCGCTGGCGTCCCACAAGGATCTGTCCTCGGCCCCGTTCTGTATGTAATGGACACGAACGATCTGCCTGTTTATCCCGGGGTCACGTTAACTTTATTTGCCGACGACGCGATGTTTCATTTTAGCTCGCTTTCGCCTTGGTGGACGAGCGTAATGTTACAACGCCAGTTGGCTATGCTTCCGAACTGGCTAAGGAAATGGCGGGTAGCGATCAATACGGAGAAATCCGAGGCGATCTGCTTTACGCATAAGTCCATTTCCCGATGCCAATCCCTCTCCTTAGAGGGGAGACCCATCAACTGGACTGAGACGGTGAAGTACCTAGGTGTTCGGCTTGATCGGCACCTAAACTTCAACGCCCACGTGACCTCAACCCTCAACTTGGCTCGTGGCGTCAGAGCCAAACTATCACCTATGCTTTCGCGGAACAGCCGCCTGGCTGTCCGTACAAAAATAACATTGTATCTACTGTTCCTCCGAACAGTACTCACTTATGCGGCACCCGCTTGGTGGCCTCTCCTGTCGGCCACCAACAGGCATAGGCTGACTACATTTCAGAACTGGACCCTACGCTCCCTCACGGGGTCCCCGTGGTATGTGCGAAATTCCGCCATACACCGGGGTCTCCGTGTTCCCACCTTAGAGGTCTTCGTCTGGTCCCTGGCAACGTATTTGTTCGTCAAGGCCGGCGAGTCCCCTTATCCACACCTCCAAAGGCTTAACAGCATGGAGAATGCATTGCCCCCTCGCCGCGTCAGGCGCCCTAGGGCGCTGTTAGACGACCCCCCTTAAGTTCATCACATGAACCCCCAGAAACGAACCCCCCAACCTTCTGGGAATCTGAACCGATCACCATCAATCACTACTTGCGCCTGCCGAAACTGTAGTCAATCATGCTGCGGCAGATTGGAATGGATAGATTTATTGCCAGCACCGGCTTTGCCGATTCGGCAGGGCTTTGAACCGGGACACGGGCTCCCGCGAGGGTGTGCAAATGCCTTCCTTGCGGAAGCTGTCTGCCCCGCTGATGAGTTCCTTCGAATCGGCCGCCGCCTTCGGGCGGTCGACCCTCTTGCCCTCGCTGGCGCGCCTCTAAGTTTCCGTGGGCTATGTCCTCGGAGACCAAGGAGCCGCGACCAGGCGTTGCGATTGGCTGAAGCCATGACCACTGAGATCCCCGTCAGCACCTGCTTTGCTGAGTCGGCAGGGTAATGACCCGAGACACGGGCTTCTGCGAGCTTGTGTAAGTGCCTTCCTTGCGGAAGCTGGCTGACTCGGAGTCATTACTTTCCGATTCGGCCGACGCCCTAGGGCGCTCGAGCCTCTTGTCCTCGCCAGCACGTCACTACGTTCTCAAAGGCTAGCCTGAGGGGACCATGGTGTAGCGCCTTGGCGGGACAATTGGCTGAAGCAAAAGCTTAAGCTTGCCTCCGTGGTGGCCATGTTAATCTATCATGGACCCGCGGACTGCATCATAACACCCTTGAGCAGAGCAAACGACCGCGCTGACCTGTTGGCAACTGGCGTTCATCAGGCCTAGGCCTGGACAACGCACACAAATTAGGGCGCAAGACGCCCGCGCACCACCCAACCATCCATCCATCCGTTTTTCATGCATGGCGAATGTGGGTTGTGTGGGTTGTGGGCTGGTCCGTGAATCATATTTTTTTTGACAATTTGAAATAATTCTGGATCTTCCTCTGGACCGGGCAGCTCAGCAGTAATGATATCGTCAATTTGAGTTGGAACAATTTTTTCAACCAACCAAATTAAGATACGAGCATGTAATGGACCTCTTTTCTGCCATTCAATGGAATACATCCAGCAGCGAGTTTCTCCGTATATATGGTTCTTAGTGATGAGATCCATGAAACGTATCAATTTTTGTTTGAAAACTCTCGCTGTGAGGTCATGCCGATGGGGTGGTTGCTGGCCAGGCAGAAGTAAATCTTTGATTTCAGTCCAAGATGGATTGCATGTGTTCGTGATGAAAAGATCTGGACGTCCATATTTGCGAACATATGTCAGAGCATCCTAAGCTCTGATAATTCGACGGCGTTTTGTCTGCCCTGATAATGACTTTCAAGTCATCCGCTCTCGAATTCTCCAATGCAGATTTGAAATCTCTGACCAAACAGTTGTGCTCGTGGAATAATGCTCGTAATTCAGCAATAATTTCCCGATCTGTTGCTACACTAAATGCGCATCGTCGATCAATCTCTTCCTCCACATTGTCCATAAAATAAATTTGCAAAAACTGCGGATCTTCTTCGGATACTGGAAGAAGTGAACCAATCTGATGATACACTTGTCCTTGCACTTTGAATGTGGGCATGAAATTACCATATCTCACAATATTCGTCGCTCCAAACGATGTCATTGAAAAGCATGAGTTGTATTTCCGAATATGCTCTAGAAAGTGTTTGGACTCCCGAGTAGCTCCAGCCACGTAACTTAGAAGTGGTTCTGGTGGCTCAGCCAGTGGTGGCAAATTGACTTTGCCATTGGAGCAACACATGCCAGGCGTTTCTTTCTGAAACTTCAAAGCGCGACAATGTAAGCACAATGTAGCCATTGGACCAATGACAACATCGCGATGCATTCTGTAATCGCAGTCTTTATCGTAATTGAACGCCGCTTTCTTGAGATCGATTCTCGTTCTTGATCGAGTCTGCTGTGAGCGTTCAGCTTCACGTCGTGTGTCTCGCTCTTCGGGTGTTGCAGCAGCTCTTGAAGTAGAAGCTCTTGCTCGAAGATCTGCAACTCGCACGTCATGCTGTTGAGATGTTTCGGCAGCTCTTGAAGTAGAAGCTCTTGCTCGAAGATCTGCAACTCGCACGTCATGCTGCTGAGATGTTTCGGCAGCTCTTGAAGTAGAAGCTCTTGCTCGAAGATCTGCAACTCGTACGTCATGCTGTTGAGATGTTTCGGCAGCTTTTGAAGTAGAAGCTCGCACTCGCAGGTTTTCAACTCGTGCGTCTCGCTCTTCAGATGTTTCAGCAGCTCTTGAAGTAGAGGCTCTGATCCGGTCAGTTTCCCGGTGTGCGTCTCGCTCTTCAGATGTTTCAGCAGCTCTTGAAGTAGAGACTCTGATTCGTACAGTTTCCCATCGCGCGTCTCGCTCTTCAGATGTTTCAGCAGCTCTACTGGCTGACAGTTGCCGCGCATGTCTGGTTGATCTTCCAATGTTTGATTTTTTGGGTGGCATTTCAAATAATTTCCAGTATTTAATGTTTGGTGACAGATGAGGCGTCCAAAGATAGTTGAGTTGTGTGTGACCCAAATGTCATTCGCCTATAAACAAAAGAACAATGGTTATGCATATCGACGTCCAACACTCAACACAATTCGAATGGAAATGGTATTCCATTTGAAACTGACTCACCAATTACTAATCACAGTCACAATCACTATTTGTTATTATTGAGGATTGCGGACAATATTATTGAGGATTGATGACAATATAAAGGTTAGCGCGAAAATATTCTCCGTGCTGAAATACCTGTGTATACCAATTTTCATGGCGTTCGGTTGAACGGTGTAGAAGTTTATGCGCTGCAGCGCCATCTAGTGGCGAGTTACAGCAAAACGGATAGCGCGAAAATATTCTCCGTGCTGAAATACCTATGTATACCAATTTTAATGGCGATCGGTTGAACGGTGTAGAAGTTGATGCGCTGCAGCGCCATCAAGTGGAGAGTTACAACAAAGTGGACAGCATAAAAACCTTCTCCATGAAAAAATACTTATATGTGCCAACTTTCATGGTGATCGGTCAAGCGGCGTCGCAGTCTATATCACGAACTTTCATACAAACTTTCGTCCCCCGTTTTACCCCCTTAGGGGTGGAATTTCGAAAAATACTGTCTTAGGGGCTGCCTACACCCTATAAGGAACCTACACGCCAAATTTCAAGTTTGTAGGCTTTATAGTCCCTGAAATTTCGTGATTTCGCTTTAAACTTTTTTCATCCCATTTCACCCCCTTAGGGGATGAATTTCCAAAAGGGCTGAAACAGAAAACTTTTATTTTTAACCGAACGCCTAAATACCAATTTCACATTTCTAACTTCAATAATCACGAACTTTCAGACAAACTTTCGCCCCCCGTTTCACCTCCTTAGGGGTGGAATTTCCAAGAATACTTTCTTAGCGGCTGGCTATACCCTATAAGGAACCTACACGCCAAATTTCAAGTTTGTAGGCTTTATAGTCCTTGAGATTTCGTAGGCTTTATAGTCCCTGAGATTTCGTGATTTCGCTTTTAACCCTTTTCACCCCCTTTGGCGAGTTACAACAAAGTGGATAGCATAAAAACCTTCTCCATGAAAAAATACTTATATGTGCCAACTTTCATGGTGATCGGTCAAACGGTGTCGGAGTCTATAAATCTCAAACAGATATATATATATACCAACATCCATTTTTATATATATAGATTATACATCAACTCCTGGATGTAGCTATGGCTACACTACTGACACTTTATAACGGGGTATGGATTTAAGGGGACTACCATAAACGATGGAAAGAGGCGATCGTCATCCCGATTCTGAAGGTCGGAAATGGTCCCCTCAGAACAGAAAAATATCGTTCAGTTTCATTGACGTGTTATTTAGGAACATTATTGGAGTGTATGGTACGCAGCCGGCTTACCTGGTGTATTAAAAAACACGGCCTTCTCATTGCACACCAGTGTGATACCGGAACATCATTCAACAACTGATTAGGTAGTATATCTGGAGAACGCAGTTCAAAACAGTTTCATCGAAAGCACACACATGGTTGCAGTATTCCTCGATTTGGAGAAAGCCTGTCCAAATATCTCCAGCTTTCATATACACTCATATACAGTAATAATATGTATAGTTAATTTATAGTAAAATATATAATTGCGGAGTGTAGTACTTTTGCGGAACTCAGGCAAAGACACAGAGCAAAAGTACCAGTTATCGATCCCTCTCCTTACTAAAAGCAGCAAGATTACTGTATCGGCTCTGAAAATATTAATCTTAGTGCTATTTAGTGTGTACGAGGTTCCACTTTCATTGAGTAACTGGAATTTAGGTGAGAACAAAATATATAATAGTGCAACACTCCTGGTTGACGCCGTTGGACTCAAGGGCTTAGTTGCCGAGCCCTCAAATACAAAACAAAAAAATAAAATTTAGATTATTGCTTGGACATATGCACTCGTGTCTCGTGACCTGAAAATGAGTGAATAGAATTTACTAAAATGCGAAAAGTAAATGTTTATTATCGTATGGAGTGCAAAGAACACAGTATTCCAACATTTTCAACATTTGCAACTTAGTGCCTTCTGTACCTGTATAAACAAATGTAAGATATTGCTTGAATATGAAAAATAATAGTGGTTGAGAGAGGCTTATTAGGTGACATGGATTACAATAATTTTCATCTTAAAAATACTAAAAGTTTATATGACACAGAAAACTGATGTTAAGGCGATAGACATTACAATATTTGGTCTACTTGTCAAAACACTTTAAAATAAGTTATCTAGCAGGATAGTCAGTACTGATATAAGTATATAAGAAGACAAAGGATAGTTAAAGAGAAAGAAATGGAAGACAATAAGTCAACTGGTACAAAAACGAGAAATTGCTGGTCAGTCACGAGATGTGCTAAATATACAGGGAAACGCCATCGTAGGAACCCAACGAAACAAGGGGATCTACCAAAGTGCATCTACTGTGAAGAGGCATACACACCGAACTATACAGAACACACATAGGAGGCATTAGCATGTACACTGAGAACTGCTGTTAGCATGAAAAATATGAAATTGAAAGAGCGTAGTTATTGATTGAAAAATGTTATTGTATTAATAAAAAAAGGCAAATACCCCACAAGAATGTCGTTGTTTAGGAAGATTCGTTATGTCGTCGTTGTGTGTGATTTTTGGTAGTTATTGTTGTGTTAGTATGACGGTTCTGTTTATTCAGTGTTTTAAAAAATCGGAAAATTGTATTACAGGACAGAGTGATGTACTGTTCATAATTTAGTGGAATAACAATTGTATAGAAGTACTAGCCCCGATATTAGAAGTCAGTCTAAAAAAATAGTTTTTAATGCATACAGTTTTTTTTCGCTCTGGGCTTTGCGGTTGTGCGTCGCAGAGACGAACCGCTCGGTATCTGTTTTCCGAGCTACCTTCTGGAGCTCCTGCCTCGTGGCCCTGCCCAAGTAGGGTGTGTCCTCTATAGCAGGCCGATTCTCGGCTGTTGTGCTAGCCTACACTAGCGCAGTATACACCGAGGGCGTTTCACGAATCACCTGGACATATACGGTACCTTCCCAGCCCAGTCACTAGAGGATTGCGTGGGAACCTCGCCGCACGTGCATAAAATTTGCGTACAAGCCGCCTGAATGTGTTGTCTAAGGAGCGGACGCCAAGTCCTCTCCTTAGAAGGCGAGATGAAAAGCGACGGGGGACTTTGGCCGCTAGCCGAAGACCCCGGTCGAGGACGCTCTGCAACTTCTTTTTATGCATTGCGGCGAGGTAACCCCAGACGGGACAGGTATTCTCTACGGGTGACTTTGCGGGTCCACATCCCCCGTTCGGGCCACAGCAAGTTCCCAACAGCTACGTCGGAACGCCTTCAGACTGCCACGCAGTCGTCCGGTGAGCCGATTGTATGCTGCCTTATCGGCCGGATCACGGGTCCTCTGCCAACGTTTCCGGAAGTAATTCCTCTCGCGAGCGAGAAGAGAGACTTCCTCAGGGATGCGTTGGTAGTCAGGCGTGAAACCAGCTCGCGTACGTGAAGACACGCCTATAGCCGAGATGATTGCCTCTTCGATTCCCGCTACTGCTTCGTCTAGGAGGCGAACGGAATCGAGTGGGGCCGCTGGCGGCAATCTACGGCACAAGGCCGGGCCGTAGCGATACCAATCGATAACCTTCTTCTTGTCAGAACGTGCAGAGGCGTGCTGGGTAGCGACGTGGACCAAGATAGGGTTGTGGTCGGATGTCAACTCCGTAAGTGAGAATACCTCGACCGGACAGACAACTCCTTGGGTCACCGCGATATCCAGAACATCGGGAGCCGCGTTAGGCCGCGTCGGAAAGAACGTGGGTTGCGCTGGACCAAATACCATCGCCCGGCGCGATTCAACAAAACTGAGCAAGCGCCTCCCGTTCGGAGTAGTCAGGCGACTATTCCAAACGTGATGCTTGCAATTCAGATCGCCGGCCAAAATTACCCTTCGATGGGAATCGAAGATGACGTCCAGGTCGCCGACAAGGAGTTCAGCTTGTGGGGGCTTGTATGCTGAAACCACGAGGACCCCGCCAAGAGCTCCGTGGACCTCAATGGCGGTGGCCTCTAGGTTGGTAAGCTGCGGCAAAACGACACGATGATGACCTATGGAGGTCCTCACCGCGATCGCCGTGCCGCCTCCTCGTCGGCCAACTCGGTCATCCCGATAGAACACGTAATTTGGTAATCGAAACCGGTTCGCCGGGGTCAGGTGGGTTTCAGAGAGGAGAAGTACGTCGGGTTTGAACCGGGCCAGGAATTCTAGAAGGTCGGAATGCTTGGAACCGATGGAGTTAGCATTCCAGGCTACGAGCGAGAGATCTCGTCTAAGGGCTCGGTTCATAGAAGACCTATGACTTCGCAGGCTTCCACCAAGAGCATGAATCTCTCAGTTGGGTCAGCAGTTTCCAGGCGGTCTCGGATGGACCTGAAGGTGGATGCGAATTTCTTGAGGTCGTAGCCTGACAGAAAGTCGCGGACGAACTGTGCGTCATCGGAAATGACGGACTGGGGTGTTTGTCTGGAAACTGAGGCCGCATAAGAGCGACCAGGTTGTACGGCAGATCGGGTCGTGGTGGAAGCCACAGGACCAGGGACAGACGGTTTTGAATTAGCGACAGGAAAAGTACGCTGTTGCGCTTCGTCGGACTTATACCAGGAAGCAGGACTTTTCTTGGGCTGTGGGCAGGCAGGAGCTCGAGGCCGAGCACCCGGTGTGGTTATCCCTTTGGTTTTGGTTTTTGTGATACCTGCTCGCGGAAATCGCGGAGGTGGCAGTGGTGGCGAGGCTACCTCTGGTTCAGAGGCGGGAGTTGGAGGTTCCGCGGAGGTGGAGGGTTGATTCTCCGGCTCCATAACCGAGATGGCGGCTACAGGGCTAGTCTCTGCTACAGAAGGCGACGCGGTACGTTTTTGTGCCTTTGTAGGGGCTGGAGGTGGAGCCGGAGAGGGCGCGCGCCGTGCCCGTTGTGCCTTTGGTTGCGGCCTAGCCTGTGTTTTAGGCTGCCTCTAAGGTTGGGGCTGCATAGCTGGCTGCCTTGGCTTCGGGAGGGGCCCCTGCGGCTTTTGCTTCCGCAGGAGCTCCGCCTTGTAGACCGGGCAGTTAATATTATTTGCTGCATGGCCTTGGCCACAATTTATACAGCGGAAAAGGGACTTGTCTGACACAGTGCAGGCCTGCGTGGAATGTCCCAGAGAACAACGTAGGCAGGCCGGGGCACTGCGACAGACGTCGGTATGATGAGCGAACCTCTGGCACCGGTGGCACTGCGCGAGCTTGCCCGGGGACGACTGGATTCCACCCTGACGCGGAAGCCAAACAGCCGCGTCAGTTGGAATATCTTGTCTGCTGCCTCGCCTTTCTCGAGCTGGAGACGGACGAGCGGGAGAGGTACTCGGGTTTCTGAGTTGGTGTGCAGGCGAAAAATTGCCTGCACCGGGTACCCGAGTTCTCGGAGTTCCAAAAGGATCTCCTGGGAATCCGTATGCTCGTCAAGCCCACGCAGAATTACTGACAAGGGCTTGACTCGCTTGGGAGAGAAGGTATGGTATTGCAGGCTGTGCGCCTGCAGAAAGGCCTCGACCAAGCGATGGTCCGCGAGCTGACGGACGACAATCTTGACCGTATCACTGCCAAGCAGCTTCAGATCAAGCTTGTCGGCCGACAGGCCGTGGGCCGCGATAAGCCGCCTGTATAAGGCGGCGACATTCGACACTCCGTGAACGAACAGGGGCGGCGCGCGACCAACAGCGGTAGCAGCCGGAGCTGTTACCGTAGCAGTCGGAACCGCGGGCTGTTGACCCTGAGAAGGTCCGATGTCCATGGCCGAGGTGCGAGAGGATGCGGATCCGGTAGAATGGGTCCTCTTAGGTTTCTTTGTCGGACGTCTACGCCGACCAACGGTCGCGAATTCGTCCGACTCGTCCACCGGGAGAGGGGGTATTGGGTTAGGGAGAGGATCGTCCGTCTCCATCGCCCGAGGCGATTCAGGCGAGTCGCCCAGATGGGGCAAGGCAGAGCCGAGCGACTCGGCACTTGAGCCGTTGCCCGTAGTAGGCATGCTGGTTAGGTGCGGCTGCCGGGCAGAGACTGCTAGGCAGTCACCGCCAGACGCCAGGGATCTCGGGTCCGGCCGAAGCCGGGTTACTCGCGCGTCTTCCCTGCTCACGACGATGCGGGAGGAGCTGAGCTAACGACCAGCTTCGTTGAATACCAGTCCTTACCAAGACTGGTGTCCACTGGTCCCTTTACCCCGGCGATATCCAAGCTCGCTTACCACTGGTGGGGGCTTGCAAGGATCGTCCGGGGCAGCGCTACCTAACAGTCGCTAGCAGGTTAGGGTTTACAGCACCCTAACGTTGTAGCACCTTTTGTAGCTGACGTTGTCATTCGCACTTAATTGTGGTTTGATAATTGTGAGCAGAGTAACGTTAACGGTGGTAAAATTTTAAGTTTTGTGGTTTAAAAATAGGTCATTACTTCGAAGAAAGGAGAATCTCTATTTCTGTCAGTATAGGGTTAAACAGTCAAATGAAAATATTTTGTTCTGGTTGTTTCCGAAGGAGAAAAATAAGTGTAGCGGGAACCCATCGAAAGAAGGAACGTAACATCCGAACTTATAAAATTTCGTCGCAACAGTTCACTCAGGAGTATACGAGCATAATGGAAAAGCGGTACCTAGTAAAACGGGTATTTACCCAGTAGTGTATGTTCTCTTAATAGGCCTACAGACCTCTTAATATGAAATAGGGGCTGAAGGAGGACATAGATAATCAGAAGGATCTTAAGGAATAGTCCAGTCAACGAAGGCCAAAAAAGGTCGAATAGGGGAAATAATTCGTGTAGTCGCAAATTTTTGTACAGTGGTAGGGGGGAGTGCCTTGAACAACATACTAAAATTCCTGATGGGTGGCGGGTGAGCGGTGGCGTGGGGGAGCGTTAAAAGGTCATTTTTTCACGTTTGTCTTGAATAACTCGACAACCACGGCCTCTAGCGAAAAGTGTCCTTGCATAAAATTAAACTACATGAAATTTCCTACAAAAAAGTTGCTATTCATTTTTTCTCTAGGATGAATAGTTTGCGAGATGCAGGGAATGGAAAAATCACGGATTATTAAAAATAGTGTTTTAATGGTATAAAATTAATGTTTAATGTTAAATGAAGTGGGTTCAGACCGAATATTAAACGAATTAATATTCTCATTTCTCATTCATCTGTTTCTTTTACCGGTTGTAACACTTTTAGTGTTAAAAGATTTTAAAAGATATTTTCCTAAAATTCTGTATTGACTTGCATTTTACTTCTTCTAGAAACAGTTTCTTGTTGTCCAGGATTAAAGAGATTCTTGTAATTACATTAATATGAAGAACGCGTTCCTTTATGTAATGATAAACTCCAGAGATTGTCGAGTGTAATTAAGGAGTGGAAGTGTACAATTTGCAAATTCCATTGCGATAAGAACGGTCAGGAAGGCTGTAGTTTTTTACATCTCAGCAGTACACAAGGACAGACCATACAACACTCAGATATGTTTATGAAACCGCGCGCGCGGCCGGTCTCCCCTGTACCAACAGTACCAACCACGTGCTTATGCTCTGTATGACGGTGGTTGGCGTATGGACCCTGGCCTACCTGCTGCCTCTCCCCCATTGTAATACTTCCACCCGGGCTCGACAGTAGCTAATTGCCGCCTGTGTCACCCCACTGTGCGTCCAGTATGAACCATTTTTTTTTGGCCTCGCCCAATACTGGTAAAATTTTGTTATATTTGGAATCAGCGAAATAATACGATGAAAATGACACCAAACACGACTAAAAAATATTAAATTTTAAGGTGTTTCAAGGTAAAAGCTCAACAACTACTTTAATACACATCTTCAGTGCATAGTACTCAAAGAATAAATTTAAATGAAAAATACGTTTACCAGCATCAACTTTGACCTGTTTTATTACAATCGCTAGCATAAGTCATTGTAAATATATGAAGTGATTGTAAATTAAATAATACAAGTAAAGTCATTGTTACTTTATAACGCCCAATTTTTAATATTACTTAGTCGTGTTTGGTGTCATTTTCATCGTATTAGTTCGCTGATTTCAAATATATAACAAAATTTTACCAGTATTGGGCGAGGCAAAAAAAAATTGTTTCATACTGGACGCACAGTGAGGTGACTCACGCGGCAATTAACTGCTGTCGAGCCCGGGCGGAAGTATTACAATGGGGGAGAGGCAGCAGGTAGGCCAAGGGTCCACACGCCAACCACCGTCATACAGAGCATAGTAACAAACAACCCGACCCTCGACGAACACGAACGCTAGTTCTAATCAACCTCCCCAACGCGTCCAGTTCTCTTATGAGTCGACAAAATAACTTTACTGTGCTCGTGTTTATATAGTTGAGTTATTTTCAGTTTATTATGTGAGTACTTATTTGCAGTTATTAAGTGAGTTTTTTACCTAAAGTAGGTACCTATAAACAATGGCTGAGAAGTGTTTAATTTGTGAGTGTGATGTTGTCAGTGATCTATGTAACGTTGGTGCAAAAGGGATACGTGGATTGGTGAATGCAAGTGTTATAAGAAAAGATGGAAAAGCTGAAGGTTTCAGGAACCAGAAACACGGTGTTGTTCATGAATCTTGCAGAAAAGAGTACACCAGAGCTGACTCAGTTAAAAGATTTCTGAGAGAAGCTCTTTCAGAGCAACAGCATTCAACGTTACATGGTGCCCCACGTTTTCGTTCAGCTGAAGCGAAATTTGATTTTAAAACTAACTGTCTGTTTTGTGCGGAAGCTATTGACGATGAATTTCATGCTAAACAGAAGAAAAAACCCCAACATTTGCCGCGAAAGGTTTACAATGTTCGATCCTTCAGTTACGACAATACAATTACAGTTCGTGCACAGGAGAGGAAGGATGAATTGGGAGACACCATCCTAAGACGTATCTGCTCAGTTGGAGATCTAGACGCTGCAGATGCAATCTATCATGAAGATTGCTATAAAAAGTTCTTTTTAGCCTCTGCACCTACATCGAGAAAAAGAGGACGCCCTGAGGATGAAGGAATTTCTGCATCTATGGAGGAGATATTCAATTACATAGAAGGAAATGACGACTGCCAGTTCTCCTTGGACGAGTTGTTGGAACAAGTTTCGGGAACAATACCTCATATAAAGACAATCAAGGAGAGAATGAGAGAAAAATATGGGGACCGCATTGTTTTCAGCACAATTCGCACAAGAAAAACTGTTGTGTGCTTTCGTAGTGCAGGTGAAAAAATTTTGAATGATATGTGGTATTCTTCGAGGTGCAAAGATGAACAAGCAGAACGGGAGAGAATCGTAAAAGCAGCTGCCGCAATAATCTTGGAAGGTATTGAGTCAATGGCGTATGACAATTCTGTTTTTCCACCTTGTGACAAATTCTGTAGTGGGGCTGAGGAAATGGTACCTCGTATACTCCATGTTTTCACGGACTGCATTTCAGCAAAAAAAAAGGGCAAAACAGAAAATTGAAAAGAAGCTGACATCTATATCCCATGCCCTCATTGCTGCCATCCGCCCTCGATTTTTCATATCTCCCATCCTACATGCTGTCGCTCTGTTCATTCACAGAAAGTTTGGTTCAAAAAATTTGGTCAATCTACTTGCTGCGTTGGGATTCAGTGGAACTTATCATGAAGTTCAACAGCTGGCGCTATCAACTGTCTACCACATTGAAGAGCCTGCCCCAAGTGTAACATTCTGTCAATATGTATTTGACAATGCCGATTTCAATGTCTCCACTATCGATGGCTGGAATACTTTTCACAGCATGGGAGGCATCAAATGCATCACCCCAGCCTCAGCTCTCCCACCATCTGAAGAGGTCCAGAGGCTTAAATCGGCTCCCTCTGCCACAGACGTAGGCCACCTAGGTGTTATGGAACTTCAGACATTTGAACATCGGACAAGCAATGCATTACGGCAGATTACTGTTCTTGACTTGAACATGCTGAATCCCATTCCAGCCGACATATTTACACCCACCTTGCAAGATATACTGTGGATGTGTGGTAAGTGGCTCCACTCAGTGCAGCCCACTCCAGAAGTGCCAGCAATTCCTGAATGGAAGGGATTTATGCAGTTTGCCAGTAACATAATTAATGGTGAAAGAAGTGCAGTAACTTTCCTGCCATTCATTAATTCACCACCAAGTGACTACAACACGGTGTACACTGCTTTACAATACGCTGCCAACAAAAGCCAGCAGCAAGGTGCCGCAATTTGTTTTGTTACTTTCGACCAACCATTGTACATAAAAGCTCGAGAAATTTAGTCTGGGATAATTTCCGTGAGATTGGGAGGATTTCATACACACATGTCCTTCATGGGGTGCATTGGTCACACAATGGCAGGGTCTGGGCTGAAAGAAGTGTTATGTCTAGTTTATGCTGCAAATTCAGTTGACAAGATCTTAGCTGGGCATGCTTACAGCAGAGCCGTTCGAGGACATTTACTCGTTCAAGCTGTTTTAGCTCGGATCGTTCTGGAAGAAGCCAGCGTCTCAGAAGAAGAAAAGAAGGAGATTATCAGCATTTTGAGCAATATAGAAGATGTTACTGTACAACAGGTTGAGGGGGATTCCTTGTTGTCATCAATTTTAAATAAATTCAAGAATGAGCTGGATCGTGTCAAGGAGAACGGATCTACCGCTGCTTTGTGGGTACAGTATTTTAACATGGTTTTATTGATGAAGAAGTTCATAGATTCTGAGCGCCGTGGTGATTGGAATGGCCACTTGGCCTGTGTTCAGAACATGATACCATTCTTCCATGCAAGTGGTCATTTTCAATATGCAAAATGTGCCCATCTTTACGTGCAAGACATGCTAGCATTGAAAACTAGCCACCCACATGTGTTCAAGGATTTTGCAGATAAGGGTTGTTTCACCATAAATCGAACTGCTTCACGTTGGGCAGGGGTTTGGTCAGACATGACCATAGAGCAGACTCTAATGCGCTCCATTAAAAGCTCAGGTGGCCTGACGCGAGGAAGAGGAATAACTGATTCTGTTCTAGCGAAGTGGGTTGGTGGGTCTCCTGGAGCAACCGCCATCTGCTCGTCGTTAGAGGAGTTTGCTGGAGTGACTTTTTCAAGTGGGGAGCAGCATGTTGATTTCCGGGTATCGCGGCAAAATAGGGATGGACAAGATCGGGCAAAGATTTATGAATGGTTCAATGACCATCATCCTTTTCCGAAAATGAATTCACTTATGTCTCTGTCGACAGGGATAATCGGAAACTTAAAAATAAATAGTCACCGAGCCCTAGAAATTGGTACTGGAACCATGCAAAGTTTTGTTGGTTGTAATTTTGGTAACATAAAACAGTCTAAGAAGAATGTGGTGTTGTCATTGGCTAGTATGAGCAATGCCGTAAAAGTGAACGTTGAAACAGTGACTGTAGACCCTCTGACAATTTTCCAAAGAACCGCCATTGCAAAAAAGAGTAGGTAATGAAGATATTGCACAGCTTATGGAATATGAATTATTTCCATTCCCGTTGGCTCTCTTTAATGAACTGGGAATGAGGAAAGGAAAGAAGTCTTCTCTCTACGGTGCTTTTCCAGAGGATAATTATGCAACTCATGATCTAAGAGCGAGCATCAATGTAGTAGACGGAGGCTTCCTCCTTCACCGTGTGAAATGGAATGTGGGTACCAAGATTTCTGTACTTTGCGAGCAATACATAGCCTATGTATTCAAACATTACGGTCAAAACTGTATTGTGGTTTTCGATGGTTATGGTGACGTCAACAGTACAAAACGAGCAGAGCAGAAGAAAAGGGGCCTCACAAAATCTTCAGTTGACATTAATTTTAATGAAAGCATGAATGTCACTGTTCAACAGGAGCATTTTCTCGCAAACGAAAATAAAAAAACCAAGCTTATACAACTCCTCAGTGACAAAATGACAGCAAGGGGAATAGAAACAGTAGTTGCTACAGGGGATGCTGATGGCACTATAGTGAGATGTGGATTAGAGAAAGCTGCCCTACACCCAACTGTCACAATAATAGGGGAAGATGTCGACTTGATTGTTTTACTCATTGCTTTTGCACGACCAGGGAGCAACGTATACTTCATGAAGCCTGGCAGGGGCAAGGTGGAATCAAAATTGTTTTCAACAAACAAACTCCAACAACTTCCTTTTGCTGAAACCATCCTCCTTCTCCATGCCTTTAGCGGGTGTGATACCACCTCCGCCATTTACAACAAAAGCAAAGGGGTAATGGTTAAGCTGTTCAGCAAGATTCTCAGGCAAATGAAGACAATATCCGACATCTTCACTAACCCCTCGACACCAGCAGACAAGGTTGCACAGGCTGGTGAGAAGATGTTTTTAGAAATATACCAAGCGACTGCAGATCAGCAAGATCTGAATAAACTCCGGCATTCCTAAACGCATCAATGAAGCCAAAACCAGACCTCGCCTCACTGCCACCAACCAGAGGAGCTGCGCACCAACACTCTTTTAGAGTTTATTTACAGGTATATTAATTTTATTAACTTACTGTTTTTATATAATGCTTTTTACAACACTATTTCTTGTTACTTACAGCGGTTTGGTTACTTACTTACAGATACAGCAATGGCTCGACAACCCCCTACCCCCGCCCGACCGAGTGGGGATGGAACCGAGAGGAGGATGGATCGCTCACCCCAGTAACAACCAAAGACCCAGTTTCACCTGAAGCGATACTGAACAACATCTTTTGCCTATGTTCTACTGGGTGTGGGGGACGATGTGGAAGCCGAAAAGCCGGCATTCCATGCTCCATTGTGTGCGGCACGTGCCATGGTACGTGTACGAATGGTCCACTGTTACTAGATCTGCAAGATGATGATGACGATGATGATTCAATTGTTGATTTTTGAAATGTACACATTCAAGATAAGATGTTTGTTTTTAATAAGTAATTTATTTTTTCTGTTAGTTCTAAGTTCATTTAACATTAAACGTTAATTTTATACCATTAAAACACTATTTTTAATAATCCGTGGTTTTTCCATCCCCTGCATCTCGCAAACTATTCATCGTAGAGAAAAAATAAATAAATTTTTGTAGGCAATTTCATGTAGTTTAATTTTGTACATGAACACTTTTCGCTAGAGGCCGTGGTTTTCGAGTTATTCAAGACAAACCTGAAAAAATGAACTTTAAACGCTCCCCCACCTCCCCGCTCACCCGCCACCGGTCAGGAATTTTAGTATGTTGTTCATAGCACTCCCTCCTTCCCCTGTACAAAAATTTGCGACTACACGAATTATTTCCCCTATTTTTCCTTCGTTGACTGGACTGGAATACGACACTAACTTATTGAAGGAGCATTTGGGGATTGAGATAAAGACAAAATTGCACAACGAATAAAGAAAAGTACGTATGTTCTGAAACTGAGTACCTGGAAAGAAGAAACGAATGCAATGTAGAATAAGAAGAAATTCAAGGAACTGAAAAACATAAGGATATTTATCGTCAGCGATATGACAGAGCTAAAGTAGAAAAGGATAAAATAGATAAGGAAATCAGCCAGAAAAGAAAAAATAAAGGAAATAAAATTAAAATAGGTCTCGAGATACTATTATGAACGCGAAAAAGTGAAATAGGAAGACTAAGATTGTAGAAATATTAAGTTGAGCATGACAGGAAAGAAAAAGTAGGAGAGGAATGTAAACAGCATGAACTTAGGGGAACAGACTCGAAAACCATAAGACAATGGGAAACCGAAAGGGAAAGCATAGGGGAATGGTGTTGGGAGAAATGGGAGAATGAAAGTTATTAGTCTCAGAACGACATCATGGAATGTCAGAGGAATCTATGAAGAGAGAGAGAGAGAGAGAGAGAGAGAACAGTAAAAAATCCGGAACAAGAAGCAGGGAAGTATAAAATGAATGTAAATCTTGAGGAGTGTATGCTTTTACGAGCGGTGGTGAATCAAGAAAATATCAGGTAGGTTTCTTGGTCAAAGGAGATCACGAAATGTTTGTCAGTATCAGACAGATTGTTTTGGTAGAAATAAAAACGAGGTCAATGTGTAAATTTTAAATGTGTATCCCCCAACAAAAAAAAAGACTGGAGACGGAAAGAATGAGTTTACGAGAAGTTGGAAGACGTTTAAAACAAAGTGAAGAAACATAATATTAGGATACTGATAAGGGAGTTTTCACGCGAAAATAGGACAGAAACATATTGGAAAAAACATTATAGGAGGTGGAAGTAAACATCATTGAATGATAATAATGGGAGGTGGGTAACAAGATTTACTGATGAGAAAGACATGAAAATAAAGAATACTTATTTTAAAAGGAAGGATGAAAATAAAGGCATGTGATTAGTACAAATGGATAAAACACAAATCGAAAAGTTCGTCTTCTTGTGAACAAGAAGGGTTAGAGTAATAACGAATGTAATCATGTAAAGATGCAGACATAAATTCTGATCTGGTAGAGAAAGGAAGACCTGAAGAAAGGAGAGAGAGTTATATATCGAGGAAACTGTTAGAGCTGGGGAAAGAAGAAGTGTGCGGAAGATATCAAAAAGAAATCACACAAGCATGTAAAAGAATGATGCAAGAAGTCATTCAAAATATAGAAAAAAAGTGGAGAGATTTGGAGATGGTTATTCGGAGAGCAATGGAAAGAGTAATGTTGCATATGGAGTACGGAAAAAAGACAAATGGTGGGACGCAGAATGTCTATTTCAATAGGGGTTAAAAAATAAATTGAGGGATCAAATGTTATTACCTCACAGTGTCTGACAATAGAACATTTAAAACACAACGAACTAAGGTATTAAAAATTATCAGGCAAAAGAAAATGATCATGAATAAACAAAAGGTTAAGGGAATTTAGGGATATTATAAAAGAAAATAAATTTGAAATTTTTATAATGAGGAGTTGAATAGAGAAAAAAGGATACATTAAATTAAATTATATAAAGTGTAAAGACGGTAATCTAATTGGAGAGGAAGAGACAATGAGGGGCTAACTGGAAATAAGTGAAGAAGAGGATGAGACAGAAGAACCACCAAAAAAGTAACCAAGACAAGTTATAATGAAGGTCAAAAACAACAAATAACAAGAACAGAATAGGACATGTGCAGAGAAGATAATATATTCTGGAGAGGAGAAGATACAAGTAATGTATGATTTGGTACTGACGGTATGGAGACAGGAAATTGTGCCACAGAGTTGGAGAAAAGCTACGATAATACCTATTTTAAAGAGTGGGGCTGTAACAGAGTGCAGTAATTACAGAGGGATATCCTTGTTGAAAGTGATCTACAAGACAGTTGTGAGATTAATTAATCAGACAGGAATCAATAGTAGACACTCAGATTGGAGCAAGTTGCTGAATCGGCGGGGCGTGAAGACCGTATACAAGTAGACCCGGGAAATACAACAGTTCCTTAGACCGGTGAAGGACGCAAAGGATCCGCTCCCGTCGGGAGGCGTGTGCAGTGTGCTTTGTTCGTGCGGCGAAGTGTACATGGCACCACGCTTACGCGCAAGGTGAACACAGCCGCTGTTGTCGCTTGAGGCAGCCGGAGAAGTCTGAGGTGACCGAGCATGTACTCTCCAACGCTGATCATCGCGTTCTCTTTGAGGAGACCAAGATCTTGTCCTCGGAGAGTGCCTACTACCCTCGCTGCACATGGAGTCCGTGGAGATCTTCATACATGGTTCCGCCGCTATGAATCGAAGGGCAGAAAGCCTCCTATTAAATAGGATTTGACTTGCTGTGCTCCCAAGCCGAACAGTTAGCACCTGATGCTGATTGGTTGATGCTCCTGGTATGCTGCTGGATGTAGCTTAGATCGTGCTGGTATGAAAGTTTATGTATATAGTGGGCTTTATAAAGTGGATTCCTTAGGCAAAAATACACAGTCTCTACCTCATCACTGGGCGGACACGGTGCTAACTGTTTCCGACACTGCTGATGGTGGAGCCTAAACCTCTGTCCACGCAAACAATAGATCACGCCCTAACCTAACAGCACGGGAAATATTGTTTTCAACTAAAATCAGTTTTGTTTCGTTTGTATTTTTATATTATTTGGAATTTCATCTTAAAGAAAAATTATACATGTGTATATATAACACACATATGTGTGTGTATATATGTGTGTGTGTGTGTGTGTGTGTATTATGTATGTGTATATATATGTATATAACAGTACAACCATTAACGGTACTGTGCATTGCCAAAATAATTTAAATAAATAATAAAAATAAATAAATATGGATTAATAAATATGATTCAGATTGCAGGCTCTATCGTAGCTAAATAGGGAACACACGATTCATGCATGGACACGCATTCCTGGCATACCTGTCGCTAGCGTTGTGTACACGTGTATTTTGTTTGTGTGTGTGAAGCCTGTCCGTTCCTGAAATGTAACCAATCCTTTTCAAGTAGGATAGTTTTTATGTTTTATTTTAATTATAAGAAAAATATGTACGATATGGTAATACAAAAGACACCAAAGTGTATAGAAATTGAAGGTGAACAAAGGGTTAAAAGACCGTGCCAATGTGACGAAAAGTGCAATTACTATACGTAAAAAGTGAATAGCTCTTTTTCTAATTACAATAAAGAAGTGTAATTTACGTATCGTAAACATATAACAATTTGCGAGCGATTGAGCATCGAGTGGTGTTAAACAGACTTCGTAATTTGCGAAGGGCGAAAATAGTGAATTGAACCAGAGTGGGGGAAAAGACGCTTCGACAAAATCTGACAAGTTAAAAATTGTTCAGACCTGAGCTTTTGCACGACCTGGCTATAAATACCAGGTCGCGCTAATAAAGTTTGTTCTCGATTCAACCGTTGCCACAGGTGGCTATGTCAGTCGACGACGCTATTTTAAATCTATAGTAAGGGTCACAGGACAAACTGGAAGTCCAACCAGAGCTTCAGAGCACATACGAGGAGGTCTATGGATATACCTGCAGCATATGATATGAGGAGAGACGACTATTATACAGCACATGTAGTGGAATCCGGGAAGAGGACCAGAGGGCCAGGAGAACACGGAGGACACGGACTGAGGACCAAAGGAGGACGTACGGATAATTAACCACGTCAAACGAGGTGATGAAAAACCATTGTAATTACAGACATTTGAAAGACACTAATTAAAGTTAGAATGAAAGACATTCAACCAGTATTAAAATAACTAAGTTGTACATAAATATAAAAGCAGAATGAAATTTAGAATAATACCTCTTGTATAAAATTTAGTAATTGAGATTAACGTAAATGATAAGAGAAATATTTACTTTTTAAGTTAACGTAATTAATAAAGTCTTTGTTGATAAAGGAGAATGCATATGCAGTAGAAAGTTTTAAAACCAATTAATATTAAAGAAATTGGAATACAAGTAAATTCATTATTGAAGTAAATTAATCAGCAATTGCAAAAAGATGACCACACAATGAGTAAGGCGAGAGCAAAAATATTTAATTAATTAAAATTAGATAATAAGATTTATGTATAACCTGTTGTATGTAATTTGTTAGCTATAATCGTGTGCGAAAGAGTCGTACAAACGATTTAATAGTGAGTACTGTTTCAATATGCGAAATGAAAGATTTTGTTTAATACAAAAATAAATAATGGAACAATTTTAAACTTAAATAACGCATCAGCATCTTATTACGATTACACCCATGAATTCAATACATCAATGTTTGTGTTGTTATATAAATTGGCGCTCCAAAAGCGTGGGGTTCCACAAATTTTATTACATTAAATTTATATGTGTTGTTATAATATATATATATGTGTATATATATATATTATATATATATACACTTTGTATATTTTTAAATTGTACGTGTTTTATTTTATAAAGTCTACTTAATTTTATAAAAATAATAAGGTATGCGCAAATATAGAACATAATACAACAGGAAAATAGGCTTAATCCCGCATACGTCAATTCACATTCTTTGTAATTTTTATATATGTATTTTGTTGTACTTGGTTGGTTTTTATGTATGGTTTTTACTTGGATCAGGTGATGGCTTACAATCTATTGTTTATTTGTACGTTTCCTAGTTTACAAAGTAAAACTATTGTAAATTGAAGTGTTTGCTTACTCTTTGTTTTCTAAGTAAAATGACAAGAATGAAATTTTTTAATAAAAGAAAGATTTGTGGAACTGAAAAGATATGTGTGGGATCAGCCCTAGCATTACAAATATTAGTATAAATGATGATAGCAGTGTATACAGAAAATATAAGGAATGCTGTTTAGGCAATATGGTGCCATAAAATATTACTAATTTAAATCAACAACATGACTTATGTTATGCTGGCAAAGATTCGTGATGTAAAGACGACGAGAAGAGTTCTACTGGTTATGATCACAAGAATTCTCTTAGAAAGTCAGTAATGATAAAAATCAAGCTTATTTTTAGGGAGCTGTTGAATCCAGAACCTTTGAAAAAATGTCTCCATTGCAAAATGCAATACCCACGTGAAAGTCTCAACAGCGTTATTTGGTCGCAGCTTCCAAAATCACTTTCAGTAGACATAATGTTTTAAAATTTAGATTGTAGGATGGAGCATTAACCTACAGGGATGGGTTTACAGCATAAATAAATGTGTTGAGAAGGCTTGAAAGAATCTACAAATACCACTGCCGAGCTTCAAAACATAGATGCAGTCAGTATAAAAAACGGCAACTATGCAATGAAGAATTCATAAAAGCAGCTACGAAACGAGAGAACGTGAGAAAAAAAAAGAAAAGTAAAGTAAATAGCTGTCAATCCAGGTGACCTGGAATAGCTGACTGACTGACCTAGGGATGCATTGATTTAGAAGTAAGTTACACTGACTCTAATGTATAGCCTATGTAGTTATATACTAAATCGCATTTTTCTGAAAGTTATTTTTTTTATTTCGGTACCATTTTCTTCAGCTGTGTGACATTAGAAACTTCAAACTACACACACACACACACACACACACACACACACACACACACACACACACACACACACACACACACACACACACACACACACACACACACACACACACACACACACACTTTTTATTGCACTGAAGACAGTAAACCAAAAATTATTTAAAATGCATTTACCCTAAAAATTAAAAAAATAATAGTTACGTAAAAATTGTGTTAAAAAATTGATTTTTACTTCCATGTTCCATAAGGAAATGGAAGTATGGTGATGGCGAAAAAATCGTGTTCGAGATAAGGGCTGATTTTGATTGTACTACCCTCAAAACATGAAGAAAAGTCATTTTACTTCCATATTCCTTAAGGAATGGAAGTATGGTGATGGCAAAAAAAATCGTGTTCGAGATTATTGCAGATTCTGATTCTACTACACTCAAAACATGAAAAAAAGTCGTTTTCCGAAAAGTGTCTGTGTGTGTGTCTGTCTGTGTGTCTGTGTCTGTCTGTAGATTTTTTTTCTATGGCAAACGATAACTGCCGCAAATTCAAACAGAATCAAATAATTTTTTGCATACAGCCCTGATTTGTAGAGTACTCACGACCTATTGTTTTTGGTGAAGATCGGTTGAGGGAAAGGGGTAGTTTACCAGCAACGGTTTTTTTTATCAAGGGAAATTTTTTTTTTTTGGCAAACGATAGCCGCAAATTCAAACAGAATCAAATAATGTTTCGTATACAGCCCTCAATTGTAGAGTTCTCACGATCTATTGTTTTTGGTGAAGATCGGTTAAGGGAAAGGGGTAGTTTACCTGTAACGTTTTATGTTTTAACAAGGGTATTTCCTATGGCAAACGATAACAGCCGCAAATTCAAACAGAATCAAAAGATTATTTGCATACAGCCCTAAATTGTAGAGTTCTCAAGATCTATTGTTTTTGGTGAAGATCGGTTAAGGGAAAGGGGTAGTTTACCAGCAACGTTTTTTTAACATGGGTATTTTATATGGCAAACGATAACAGCCGCAAATTCAATCAGAATCAAACAATTTTTTGCATACCGCCGTGATTTGTAGAGTACTCAAGACCTGTTGGTTTTGGTAAAGATCGGTTAAGGGGAAGGGGTAGTTTACCTGCAACGTTTTTTTATCAAGCGTATTTTCTATGGCAAACGATAACTGCCGCAAATTCAAACAGAATCAAATAATTTTTTGCATGCGTCCCTGAATTGTAGAGGTCTCAAAGATTTTCGATTTTGGTGAAGATCGGTTAAGGGGAAGGGGTAGTTTACCAGCAACCTTTTACGTTTTAACAAGAGTAAAGTACTTGAAAATTCATTTAAACTTTTTGAAACAATGGTAATTGTTAAAAATAAAATAATTTTGTTGCCAGGCAATAAATTTATAATTTTTTCATTTTAATGTAAATCTGTACATAGTATAAAGTAAAGTCGGTACGTTTTCTCTCTGTGTTTGAAATCGCTAATCTCAGGAAGTACTGAACGGATTTTATTCAAGTTTTCGCCAATAGATAGTGTCTATCGAGGAACATTTATGTGTATAATTAATACATATATGTTGTACATTAGCTTAGCTATCACGGTTTATGTCAAGTAAGTGGTATAGTTTACATCTTATATATAAAATGAATGTTTCTTTGTTTGTCCCGTATGCGTTCCTATACCATTCATCCGATTGCGATGAAACTTCGGTGAGTTGTTGTGCGCATGTCCGCGAAGGTTTCTTCCACATCTCCTCCTAAACCACTGTATCGATTTCATCCAAACTTGGCACAAATATTTTACGCAACGGGAGAACCAACATAGGATAGGTGGTTTTTCGATGGGGTCCTTTTGGGGGTTCTTTGGGGTCTTCCACATCGCCTCCTAAACCACTGGACCGATTTCAAATAAAAACTTGGCACAAATATTTTACGCAAAGGGAGAACCAACATAGGACAAGTGTTTTTTTCGATACGATCCTTTGGGGGGTCCTTTGGGGTCTTCCACGTCTCCACCTAAACCATTGGATCGATTTCAACCAAACTTGGCACAAATATTTTACGCAACGGGAGAACCAACATAGGACAGGTGTTTTTTTCGATACGATCCTCTGGGGGGTCCTTTGCGGTCTTAAAAAACTATTAGATCTGGTTACTATGGCAACCCAATAGAATAGATTCTGTTCTAAATATATTATCGCATTAAATTGAAGACCACGCGAACGAAGTTGTGGGCAACAGCTATTTATTTTTAAGAAGCCTACTTTAATTAAACTTTATTATTAATTAAACTAACATTTTCATTACGTACAACGTGAAACTCCGTAGCGAAGCACGGGTATTCTGCTAGTCATGTATAAGAGAAAATATATCGTGCGTGGCAGGCAAGCATATCTCAGTTATGTACTGTTTACGTTTCCATTTTATTATTATCACTACCGCAATAAAAAGGCAGGGAACACACACACACACACACACACACACACACACACACACACACACACACACACACACACACACACACACACACACACACACACACACACACACACACACACACACACACACAATTCGCGTTATTTCTGGCCTCATTCATGTTCATTTTCTTACATTTGCACGGTTTTTAAATGGAAAGTGCCGAACCCATACCAACATAACGCATGCAAGCCGAAAAAGTGTCCAGCGTGGATAGCGATTTGCTTCCTGTGGATCGCTGGGCAGTGTAACTGCACGTGTTTACAGAGGAACGATTCATAGACAGACTTTTCGTCTTTAGGGAATGAACCCTCTGCAAGATGCTGAGGGTCCATGAGTGACTTCGGAGCGCTCCTTCTTTTCCGCGTGTTTGTTCTGTGAAACGTACACTGTAGATTCGCAGATTTATTCTAAGCAACGCTCAATAGGAAATGTTGAAAATTTTTGTCCACGGTGAACCCTCATACACACTAAACCTGCTCTGATGTTTTAATTACGGACATCATAATATTAAAACTTTGGAAACTTGAGCACTACTTAATGGAGATCAATCATTAACTTATACAAGCCATTAATTTTATGCATATTTTTTATATATATGTGTACAACGTTATCGGCAACAAAGAAGTAGTTTTTGTTAAAATTCCTTCCCGGGATATTTGGCCGTAGTCCAATGTTTTCTACAAGACCAGACGTTTCGGCAATGCCATTGACTTCCATCATCAGTGAAAATCGAGTGCGATAACGTGAGGTGGTATATGTTAGTGACCACAGTACTGTGGTTAAGGCTGAAGCAGTAAGTAGAAAGAATTAGTTTCTATGTTAATATTCTATTTCGAAAATGATTTTAAATATCGGTATGGAGAACCATACATGACTTCCATATTCTAAGATTTATATTTAAAATCATTTTCGAAATGAAATGTTACCATAGAAACTACTTCTTTCTACTTACTGCTTCAGCCTTAACCACAGTACTGTGGTCACTAACGTATACCACCTCACGTTATCGCACTCGATTTTCACTGATGATGGAAGTCGATGGCATTGCCGAAATGTCTGGTTTTGTAGAAAACATTGGACTACGGCCAAATATCCCGGGAAGGAATTTTAACAAAAACTACTTCTTTGTTGCCGATAACGTTGTACACATATATATCAGTGGCGAAGTTACATGGAGGCAATTGAGGCAATGCCTACCCTAAAAAATTCTGTAGAATAAAAATTATAAATACGTATGAACTACATAACGTAAAGATTATACATTGTTACTGCGACTGTCAAATTTATTAAACCGAAACGTGCTTTATTGAGCGACCGCTAGATGGTGACAGGTGAGATTCGGCATAGTTCGTTTAAAGCGAATGAGGCAACCTGAACTTGCCTCTGCGTTTTTTGTATACATCGTATGTAAGCAATGTAGTGGTGTGATAGGGAAGTGTAGGGAGGGGGGATTGTCCCGCGCTGTACACATAGAGCGTTGAGGCATGCCTCACTTCTGTGGTCCAAACAGTTAAGTTAAAGCGCCTGTGTTGTTTCTAAGTGTTTATTTTATGCGGTTATTAAAAGTGTCACTGTTATTCCGCTGAACTAACAGATGATCAAGATTGTTATTTGAATTATTTGTAACATTAAACATATATATAGAAACTAATCAAGTTTAAAAATTTGAAGTTCAATCAGTTGTATTATTGTCTATGACTAATACAAGGATTGTTCAATAGACACACGTATAGAGCTGTAAAGCATTTTTTATTCAACGATTTTAAAAGAAGTCTCCAATAACATTAAGACATGAGTTCCACTGTTGCACTAACATGTAGATTCCCTGCTAATAAAATTCTTACGGCTGTTTGTGGAACCATTCGGTTACAGCAAACTCTACCTCAGCGTCCGATTTGACCCACCGTCCTTTTAGTGATTCCTTAAAAAAAATTTAAGATAAGATTTTTGCCTACCCATTCATTAACTACTAGCTTCGCCAGTAAGCAAATTGATGTTCATTTGTTCGGCTTGCACGCATTATGTTGGTGTGGGTTTCGGCACTTTCCATTTAAAAAGCGTACAAACGTAAGAAAATAAACATGAGTGAGGCCAGAAATAACGTAAATTGTGTGTGTGTGTGGTTGTGTCTTACCTGCCTTTTTATTGCCGTATTAAATGAAAAATATTATATTACATTAAAATGAAAAAATTTTAATTTTATTGCCTGGCAACAAAATTATTTTATTTTTAACAATTACCATTGTTTCAAAAAGTTTAAATAAATTTTCAAGTACTTTACTGTTGTTAAAACCTAAAAGGTTGCAGGTAAACTACCCTTAACCGATCTTCACCAAAATCGAAAATCCTTGAGACCTCTACAATTCAGGGACGTATGCAAAAAATTATTTGATTCTGTTTGAATTTGCGGCAGTTATCGTTTGCCATAGAAAATACGCTTGATAAAAAACGTTGTAGGTAAACTACCCCTTCCCCTTAACCAATCTTCACCAAAAACAATAGGTCTTGAGTACTCTACAAATCAGAGCTGTATGCAGAAAATTGTTTGATTCTGTTTGAATTTGCGGCTGTTATCGTTTGCCATAGAAAATACCCTTGTTAAAAAAACGTTGTAGGTAAACTACCCCTTTCCCTAAACCGATCTCCACCAAAAACAATAGGTCTTGAGAACTCTACAATATAGAGCTGTATGCAAATAATCTTTTGATTCTGTTTGAATTTGCGGTTGTTATCGTTTGCCATAGGAAATACCCTTGTTAAAACATAAAACGTTACAGGTAAACTACCCCTTTCCCTTAACCGATCTTCACCAAAAACAATAGGTCTTGAGAACTCTACAATTTAGGCCTGTATGCGAAACATTATTTGATTCTGTTTGAATTTGCGGGTGTTATCGTTTGCCAAAAAAAAAAAATTTCCCTTGATAAAAAAAAACCGTTGCCGGTAAACTACCCCTTTCCCTCAACCGATCTTCACCAAAAACAATAGGTCGTGAGTACTCTACAAATCAGGGCTGTATGCAAAATATTATTTGATTCTGTTTGAATTTGCGGCAGTTATCGTCTGCCATAGAAAAAAATCTATAGACACACGGACACACAGACACACACACAGACACTTTTCGGAAAACGACTTTTTTTCATGTTTTGAGTGTAGTACAATCAGAATCTGCAATAATCTCGAACACGATTTTTTTGCCATCACCATACTTCCATTCCTTAAGGAATATGGAAGTAATATCGGTATGGAGAACCATACATGACTTCCATGTTCTAAGATTTATATTTAAAATCATATTCGAAATGAAATATTTCCATAGAAACTGCGTCTTTCTACTTATTGCTTCAGCATTAACCACAGTACTGTGGTCACTAACGTATACCACCTCACGTTTTCGCACTCGATTTTCACCGATGATGGCAGTCGATGGCACTGCCGAAAAGTTTGGTTTTGCAGAAAACATTGAACTACGGCTCAAGAGCCCGGGAAGCAATTTTAACAAAAAACTACTTCTTTGGTGCCGATAACGTAGTACACATATAAAAAATTCTCCCCTCCACCTTCAACTATAATTTTTAATAATAGAAAATTACCCCCACCCCGTTCACATAACCTCTTCATTTATAGATATTTCATCTACGTTTCCTACAGTGGATTACTATGAGCTTCTTATCAGGATACTTTATTTATAAAAATTAAGTACTTTACTCTTGTTAAATCATAAAATGTTTCCGGTAAACTACCCCTTGCTCTTAACCGATCTTCTCCAAAATCAACAGACCTTCCGTCCTCTACTATTCATGGAAACATGCAAAAAAATATTTGATTCTGTTTGAATGTGCGGCAGTTATCGTTCGTCATGGAAACATTTCTCTTGTTACAACATAAAATGTTGCCGGTAAACTACCCCTTTCCCTTAACTGATCTTCACCAAAATCAATAGACCTTGAGCTCTCTGCAACTCAGGAAAGAGTGCAAAAAATTATTTTATTCTCATTTAATTTTCGGCAGTTATCGTTCGTCATAAAAAAAATTACCTTTTTTAAAACATAAAACGTTGCTGATAAACTACCCCTTCCCTTAACCGATCTTCAACAAAATCAACAGACCTTGAGTTCTCTTTAGTTCAAAAAGGTATGCAAAAACCTAGTTGATTCTGTTTGAATTTACGGCAGTTATCGTTCGTCATATAAAAAATTACCCTTGTTAAAACATAAAATGTTGCTGGTAAACTACTCCTTTCCCTTAACCGATCTTCACCAACACCAATAGGTATTGAGAACTCTACAATACAAAGCTGTATGCAAAACATCATTTGATTCTGTTTGAATTTGCGGCTGTTATCGTCTACTATGGAAAAAAATTACCCTTGAAAAAAACCGTTGCTACTAAACTACCCCTTTCCCTTAACCGATCTTCACCAAAAACGACAGGTCTTGGGTACTCTACAATTCAGGCTTGTTTGCAAACAATTATTTGATTCTGTTTGAATTTGCGGCTGTTATCGTTTGCCATAGAAGACACCCTTTACAAAACATAAAACGTTGCTGGTAAACTACCCTATTCCATTAACCGATCTTCACCAATAACAATAGGTCTTGAGAACTCTACAATTCAGGGCTGTATGCAAAACATCATTTGATTCTGTTTGAATTTGCGGCTGTTATCGTCTACTATGGAAAAAAATTACCCTTGAAAAAAACCGTTGCTACTAAACTACCCCTTTCCCTTAACCGATCTTCACCAAAAACGACAGGTCTTGGGTACTCTACAATTCAGGCTTGTATGCAAACAATTATTTGATTCTGTTTGAATTTGCGGCTGTTATCGTTTGCCATAGAAAACACCCTTTACAAAACATAAACGTTGCTGGTAAACTACCCTATTCCATTAACCGATCTTCACCAATAACAATAGGTCTTGAGAACTCTACAATTCAGGGCTGTATGCAAAACATTAGTTGATTCTCTTTGAATTTACGGCAGTTATCGTTCGTCACAGAAAAAATACCCTTGTTAAAACATAAAACGTTGCTGGTAAACTACTCCTTTCCGTTAACCGATCTTCACCAAAAACAACAGGTTTTGAGATCTCTACAATGTAGGGCTGTATGCAAATAATCATTTGATTATGTTAGAATTTGCGGCTGTTATCTTTTCCATAGTAAATACCCTTCTTAAAACATAAAACGTTGCAGGTAAACTACCCCTTTCCCTTAACCGATCTTCACTAAAAACAATAGGTCCTGAGTACTCTACAAATCAGTGCTGTGTGCAAAAACTTATTTGATTCTGTTTGAATTTGCGGCTGTTATCGTTTACCATAGGAAAAGTAAAAAATTACACTTGATAAAAAAACCGTTGTTAGTAAACTACCCCTTTCCCTTAACCGATCTTCACCAAAAACGATAGGTTTTGGGAACTCTGCAATTCAGGGCTGTATGCAAAATATTATAGGATTTTGTTTGAATTTGCGGCTGTTATCGTTTGCCATACAAAATACCCTTGATAAAACAAGAAACGTGGCAGGTAAACTACCCCTTTCCCTTAAACGATCTTCACCAAAAACAATAGGTCTTTAGTACTCAAGAAATTAGGGCTGTATGCAAAAAAGTATTTGATTATGTTTGAATTTGCGGCTGTTATCGTTTGCCATAGGAAATACCCTTGTTAAAACATAAAACGTTGCTGGTAAACTACCCCTTTCCCTTAACCGATCTTTACCAAAATCAACAGATCTTGAGAACCCCATAATTCAGGGCTGTATGCGAAACATTATTTGATTCTGTTTGAATTTGCGGCTGTTATCGTTAGCCAAACAAACAAAATTACCCTTGATAAAAAAAAATCGTTGCAGGTAAACTACCCCTTTCCCTCAATCGATCTTCACCAAAAACAACAGGTCGCGAGTACTCTACAAATCAGGGCTGTGTGCAAAAAATTATTTGATTCTGTTTGAATTTGCGGCTGTTATCGTTTGCCATAAAAAAAACTACAGATAGACACAGACAGACACACACACACAGACAGACACACAGACACACACACAGACACTTTTCGAAAAATGACTTTTTTTCATGTTTTGAGTGTAGTACAATCATATTCTGCAATAATCTCGAACACGATTTTTTTTTGCCATCACCATACTTCCATTTCCTTAAGGAACATGGAAGTAAAATATCGGTATGGAGAACCATACATGACTTCCATATTCTAAGATTTACGTATATTTAAAATCATTTTCAGCCAAACAGCCAGGGAAGGAATTTTAACAAAAAAATACTTCTTTCTTGCCAATAACGTAGTACACATATAAAAAATATTATCCCCTCCCCCTTCAACTATAATTTTGATTTATAGAAAATTACCCCCAGCCCGTTCAACTAGCCTCTTCATTTATAGATATTTCATCTACGTTTCTACAGTGGATTATTAAGATCTTATCAGGATACTTTATCAAAATTAAGTACTTTACTCATGTTACAACAAAAAATGTTTCAGGTAAACTGCCCTTTTTTCCCGTAACCGATCTTCACCAAAATCAACAGACATTGAGTTCTCTATAGCTCAGGCGCATATGTAAAAAATTATTTGATTCTGTTTGAATTTACGGCAGTTATGGTTCGTCATATAAAAAATTACCCATGTTAAAACATAAAACATGAGATTTATAAAACATATCTAAGATTTATATTTAAAATCATTTTTGAAATAAAATATTTTCATAGAGCCTACTAACGCTGGGGAAATCTGAGGAGCCAATCAGAGTTGGGCCTACCTGTCACTCTGCTGAATTTGGTGGAAAGCCCTGTCACTGTCGTCAAAGTATCAGCCTTGACAGGGTCCTCTTTTCTGCAAAATGAGAGAGGAGGCTTGAGATGGAGTGAGTGACATGGTCCCCACCTCAATGAAGAACCCATTGTTTTATAAAAATATATTTAAATTTTGAAAACTGAAAATTCTTTTCTTGTTGTAAATATTTATATTTTATAATCAAAATGACTTTATCAAAAAACAAACATTATTTTTTTATAATAAGTACTTACATATGTTTCTTAATATGCTTACTTTTTCTTCAATGTTGATGATCATTTCCAAACATTCTGACAAAATTGTATCTACAGAACAGTTAACATTCCCCAGGTTTCCATTTCTGCTAATTTCTCATTACACCTTCCACTGACGTATTATTAACCATTTCATAAACTATCGTATAATCTTTTCAGATTGCCTGGCAACAAAATTATTTTATTTTCAACAATTACCATTGTTTGAAAAAGTATAAATGAATTTTCAAGTACTTTACTCTTGTTAAAACGTAAAAAGTTGCCGGTAAACTACCCCTTCCCCTTAACTGATCTTCACCAAAATCTAAAGGCCTTGAGTCCTCTACAATTCACTGACGTATGCAAAAAATTATTTGATTCTGTTTGAATTTGCGGCAGTTATCGTTTGCCATAGAAAATACGCTTGATAAAAAACGTTGCAGGTAAACTACCCCTTCCCTTCAACCGATCTTCACCAAAAACAAAACGTCTTGAGTACTCTACAATTTAGGGCTGTATGCAAATAATCTTTTGATTCTGTTTGAATTTGCGGCTGTTATCGTTTGCCATAGGAAATACCCTTGTTAAAACATAAAACGTTACAGGTAAACTACCCCTTTCCCTTAACCGATCTTGACCAAAAACAAAAGGTCTTGAGAACTCTACAATTGAGGGCTGTATACGAAACATTATTTGATTCTATTTGAATTTGCGGCTGTTATCGTTTGCCAAAAAAAAATTTCCCTTGATAAAAAAAACTGTTGCAGGTAAACTACCCCTTCCCCTCAACCGATCTTCACCAAAAACAATACGTCGCGAGTCCTCTACTAATCAGGGCTGTATGCAAAAAATTATTTGATTCTGTTTGAATTTGCGGCAGTTATCGTTTGCCATATAAAAATCTACAGACAGACACACACAGACACACACACAGACACACACACACACACACACACACACACAGACACTTTTCGGAAAACGACTTTTTTTTCATGTTTTGAGTGTAGTAGAATCAGAATCTGCAATAATCTCGAACACGATTTTTTTTGCCATCACCATACTTCCATTCCTTAAGGAATATGGAAGTAAAATATCGGTATGGAGAACCATACATGACTTCCATATTCTAAGATTTATATTTAAAATCATTTTCAGCCAAACAGCCAGGTTGTGTCTTACCTGCCTTTTTATTGCTGTGTTAAATGAAAAATATTATATTACATTAAAATGAAAAAATTATAATTTTATTGCCTGGCAACAAAATTATTTTATTTTTAACAATTACCATTGTTTCAAAAAGTTTAAATAAATTTTCAAGTACTTTACTCTTGTTAAAACGTAAAAGGTTGCAGGTAAACTACCCCTTCCCCTTAACCGATCTTCACCAAAATCAGTAGATCTTGAGAACTCTACAATTCAGGACTGTATGCGAAACATTATTTGATTCTGTTTGAATTTGCGGCTGTTATCGTTTGCCAAACAAACAAAATTACCCTTGCTAAAAAAAAACCGTTGCGGGTAAACTACCCCTTTCCCTCAACCGATCTTCACCAAAAACAATAGGTCTTGAGAACTCTACAATTTAGGGCTGTATGCAAATAATCTTTTGATTCTGTTTGAATTTGCAGCTGTTATCGTTTGCCTTAGGAAATACCCTTGTTAAAACATAAAACGTTACAGGTAAACTACCCCTTTCCCTTAACCGATCTTCACCAAAATCAGCAGATCTTGAGAACTCTACAATTCAGGACTGTATGCGAAACATTATTTGATTCTGTTTGAATTTGCGGCTGTTATCGTTTGCCAAACAAACAAAATTACCCTTGCTAAAAAATACCGTTGCAGGTAAACTACCCCTTTCCCTCAACCGATCTTCACCAAAAACAATAGGTCGCGAGTACTCTGCAAACCAGAGCTGTATGCAAAAAATTATTTGATTCTGTTTGAATTTGCGGCAGTTATCGTTTGCCATAGAAAAAAAAAATCTATAGACAGATAGACAGACAGACACACACACAGACACTTTTCGGAAAACGACTTTTTTTCATGTTTTGAGTGTAGTAGATTCAGAATCTGCAATAATCTCGAACACGATTTTTTTTGCCATCACCATACTTTCATTCCTTAAGGAATATGGAAGTAATAAATCTTAGATTATGGAAGTCATGTGTGGTTCTCCATACCGATAATTGTTTGGCAGAAGATAACTGCCGCAAATTCAAACAGAATCAAATAATTTTACGATAATACCTATTTTAAAGAGTGGGGCTGTAACAGAGTGCAGTAATTACAGAGGGATATCCTTGTTGAAAGTGATCTACAAGACAGTTGTGAGATTAATTAATCAGACAGGAATCAATAGTAGACACTCAGATTGGAGCAAGTTGCTGAATCGGCGGGGCGTGAAGACCGTATACAAGTAGACCCGGGAAATACAACAGTTCCTTAGACCGGTGAAGGACGCAAAGGATCCGCTCCCGTCGGGAGGCGTGTGCAGTGTGCTTTGTTCGTGCGGCGAAGTGTACATGGCACCACGCTTACGCGCAAGGTGAACACAGCCGCTGTTGTCGCTTGAGGCAGCCGGAGAAGTCTGAGGTGACCGAGCATGTACTCTCCAACGCTGATCATCGCGTTCTCTTTGAGGAGACCAAGATCTTGTCCTCGGAGAGTGCCTACTACCCTCGCTGCACATGGAGTCCGTGGAGATCTTCATACATGGTTCCGCCGCTATGAATCGAAGGGCAGAAAGCCTCCTATTAAATAGGATTTGACTTGCTGTGCTCCCAAGCCGAACAGTTAGCACCTGATGCTGATTGGTTGATGCTCCTGGTATGCTGCTGGATGTAGCTTAGATCGTGCTGGTATGAAAGTTTATGTATATAGTGGGCTTTATAAAGTGGATTCCTTAGGCAAAAATACACAGTCTCTACCTCATCACTGGGCGGACACGGTGCTAACTGTTTCCGACACTGCTGATGGTGGAGCCTAAACCTCTGTCCACGCAAACAATAGATCACGCCCTAACCTAACAGCACGGGAAATATTGTTTTCAACTAAAATCAGTTTTGTTTCGTTTGTATTTTTATATTATTTGGAATTTCATCTTAAAGAAAAATTATACATGTGTATATATAACACACATATGTGTGTGTATATATGTGTGTGTGTGTGTGTGTGTGTATTATGTATGTGTATATATATGTATATAACAGTACAACCATTAACGGTACTGTGCATTGCCAAAATAATTTAAATAAATAATAAAAATAAATAAATATGGATTAATAAATATGATTCAGATTGCAGGCTCTATCGTAGCTAAATAGGGAACACACGATTCATGCATGGACACGCATTCCTGGCATACCTGTCGCTAGCGTTGTGTACACGTGTATTTTGTTTGTGTGTGTGAAGCCTGTCCGTTCCTGAAATGTAACCAATCCTTTTCAAGTAGGATAGTTTTTATGTTTTATTTTAATTATAAGAAAAATATGTACGATATGGTAATACAAAAGACACCAAAGTGTATAGAAATTGAAGGTGAACAAAGGGTTAAAAGACCGTGCCAATGTGACGAAAAGTGCAATTACTATACGTAAAAAGTGAATAGCTCTTTTTCTAATTACAATAAAGAAGTGTAATTTACGTATCGTAAACATATAACAATTTGCGAGCGATTGAGCATCGAGTGGTGTTAAACAGACTTCGTAATTTGCGAAGGGCGAAAATAGTGAATTGAACCAGAGTGGGGGAAAAGACGCTTCGACAAAATCTGACAAGTTAAAAATTGTTCAGACCTGAGCTTTTGCACGACCTGGCTATAAATACCAGGTCGCGCTAATAAAGTTTGTTCTCGATTCAACCGTTGCCACAGGTGGCTATGTCAGTCGACGACGCTATTTTAAATCTATAGTAAGGGTCACAGGACAAACTGGAAGTCCAACCAGAGCTTCAGAGCACATACGAGGAGGTCTATGGATATACCTGCAGCATATGATATGAGGAGAGACGACTATTATACAGCACATGTAGTGGAATCCGGGAAGAGGACCAGAGGGCCAGGAGAACACGGAGGACACGGACTGAGGACCAAAGGAGGACGTACGGATAATTAACCACGTCAAACGAGGTGATGAAAAACCATTGTAATTACAGACATTTGAAAGACACTAATTAAAGTTAGAATGAAAGACATTCAACCAGTATTAAAATAACTAAGTTGTACATAAATATAAAAGCAGAATGAAATTTAGAATAATACCTCTTGTATAAAATTTAGTAATTGAGATTAACGTAAATGATAAGAGAAATATTTACTTTTTAAGTTAACGTAATTAATAAAGTCTTTGTTGATAAAGGAGAATGCATATGCAGTAGAAAGTTTTAAAACCAATTAATATTAAAGAAATTGGAATACAAGTAAATTCATTATTGAAGTAAATTAATCAGCAATTGCAAAAAGATGACCACACAATGAGTAAGGCGAGAGCAAAAATATTTAATTAATTAAAATTAGATAATAAGATTTATGTATAACCTGTTGTATGTAATTTGTTAGCTATAATCGTGTGCGAAAGAGTCGTACAAACGATTTAATAGTGAGTACTGTTTCAATATGCGAAATGAAAGATTTTGTTTAATACAAAAATAAATAATGGAACAATTTTAAACTTAAATAACGCATCAGCATCTTATTACGATTACACCCATGAATTCAATACATCAATGTTTGTGTTGTTATATAAATTGGCGCTCCAAAAGCGTGGGGTTCCACAAATTTTATTACATTAAATTTATATGTGTTGTTATAATATATATATATATGTGTATATATATATATTATATATATATACACTTTGTATATTTTTAAATTGTACGTGTTTTATTTTATAAAGTCTACTTAATTTTATAAAAATAATAAGGTATGCGCAAATATAGAACATAATACAACAGGAAAATAGGCTTAATCCCGCATACGTCAATTCACATTCTTTGTAATTTTTATATATGTATTTTGTTGTACTTGGTTGGTTTTTATGTATGGTTTTTACTTGGATCAGGTGATGGCTTACAATCTATTGTTTATTTGTACGTTTCCTAGTTTACAAAGTAAAACTATTGTAAATTGAAGTGTTTGCTTACTCTTTGTTTTCTAAGTAAAATGACAAGAATGAAATTTTTTAATAAAAGAAAGATTTGTGGAACTGAAAAGATATGTGTGGGATCAGCCCTAGCATTACAAATATTAGTATAAATGATGATAGCAGTGTATACAGAAAATATAAGGAATGCTGTTTAGGCAATATGGTGCCATAAAATATTACTAATTTAAATCAACAACATGACTTATGTTATGCTGGCAAAGATTCGTGATGTAAAGACGACGAGAAGAGTTCTACTGGTTATGATCACAAGAATTCTCTTAGAAAGTCAGTAATGATAAAAATCAAGCTTATTTTTAGGGAGCTGTTGAATCCAGAACCTTTGAAAAAATGTCTCCATTGCAAAATGCAATACCCACGTGAAAGTCTCAACAGCGTTATTTGGTCGCAGCTTCCAAAATCACTTTCAGTAGACATAATGTTTTAAAATTTAGATTGTAGGATGGAGCATTAACCTACAGGGATGGGTTTACAGCATAAATAAATGTGTTGAGAAGGCTTGAAAGAATCTACAAATACCACTGCCGAGCTTCAAAACATAGATGCAGTCAGTATAAAAAACGGCAACTATGCAATGAAGAATTCATAAAAGCAGCTACGAAACGAGAGAACGTGAGAAAAAAAAAGAAAAGTAAAGTAAATAGCTGTCAATCCAGGTGACCTGGAATAGCTGACTGACTGACCTAGGGATGCATTGATTTAGAAGTAAGTTACACTGACTCTAATGTATAGCCTATGTAGTTATATACTAAATCGCATTTTTCTGAAAGTTATTTTTTTTATTTCGGTACCATTTTCTTCAGCTGTGTGACATTAGAAACTTCAAACTACACACACACACACACACACACACACACACACACACACACACACACACACACACACACACACACACACACACACACACACACACACACACACACACACACACACACACACACACACACACTTTTTATTGCACTGAAGACAGTAAACCAAAAATTATTTAAAATGCATTTACCCTAAAAATTAAAAAAATAATAGTTACGTAAAAATTGTGTTAAAAAATTGATTTTTACTTCCATGTTCCATAAGGAAATGGAAGTATGGTGATGGCGAAAAAATCGTGTTCGAGATAAGGGCTGATTTTGATTGTACTACCCTCAAAACATGAAGAAAAGTCATTTTACTTCCATATTCCTTAAGGAATGGAAGTATGGTGATGGCAAAAAAAATCGTGTTCGAGATTATTGCAGATTCTGATTCTACTACACTCAAAACATGAAAAAAAGTCGTTTTCCGAAAAGTGTCTGTGTGTGTGTCTGTCTGTGTGTCTGTGTCTGTCTGTAGATTTTTTTTCTATGGCAAACGATAACTGCCGCAAATTCAAACAGAATCAAATAATTTTTTGCATACAGCCCTGATTTGTAGAGTACTCACGACCTATTGTTTTTGGTGAAGATCGGTTGAGGGAAAGGGGTAGTTTACCAGCAACGGTTTTTTTTATCAAGGGAAATTTTTTTTTTTTGGCAAACGATAACAGCCGCAAATTCAAACAGAATCAAATAATGTTTCGTATACAGCCCTCAATTGTAGAGTTCTCACGATCTATTGTTTTTGGTGAAGATCGGTTAAGGGAAAGGGGTAGTTTACCTGTAACGTTTTATGTTTTAACAAGGGTATTTCCTATGGCAAACGATAACAGCCGCAAATTCAAACAGAATCAAAAGATTATTTGCATACAGCCCTAAATTGTAGAGTTCTCAAGATCTATTGTTTTTGGTGAAGATCGGTTAAGGGAAAGGGGTAGTTTACCAGCAACGTTTTTTTAACATGGGTATTTTATATGGCAAACGATAACAGCCGCAAATTCAATCAGAATCAAACAATTTTTTGCATACCGCCGTGATTTGTAGAGTACTCAAGACCTGTTGGTTTTGGTAAAGATCGGTTAAGGGGAAGGGGTAGTTTACCTGCAACGTTTTTTTATCAAGCGTATTTTCTATGGCAAACGATAACTGCCGCAAATTCAAACAGAATCAAATAATTTTTTGCATGCGTCCCTGAATTGTAGAGGTCTCAAAGATTTTCGATTTTGGTGAAGATCGGTTAAGGGGAAGGGGTAGTTTACCAGCAACCTTTTACGTTTTAACAAGAGTAAAGTACTTGAAAATTCATTTAAACTTTTTGAAACAATGGTAATTGTTAAAAATAAAATAATTTTGTTGCCAGGCAATAAATTTATAATTTTTTCATTTTAATGTAAATCTGTACATAGTATAAAGTAAAGTCGGTACGTTTTCTCTCTGTGTTTGAAATCGCTAATCTCAGGAAGTACTGAACGGATTTTATTCAAGTTTTCGCCAATAGATAGTGTCTATCGAGGAACATTTATGTGTATAATTAATACATATATGTTGTACATTAGCTTAGCTATCACGGTTTATGTCAAGTAAGTGGTATAGTTTACATCTTATATATAAAATGAATGTTTCTTTGTTTGTCCCGTATGCGTTCCTATACCATTCATCCGATTGCGATGAAACTTCGGTGAGTTGTTGTGCGCATGTCCGCGAAGGTTTCTTCCACATCTCCTCCTAAACCACTGTATCGATTTCATCCAAACTTGGCACAAATATTTTACGCAACGGGAGAACCAACATAGGATAGGTGGTTTTTCGATGGGGTCCTTTTGGGGGTTCTTTGGGGTCTTCCACATCGCCTCCTAAACCACTGGACCGATTTCAAATAAAAACTTGGCACAAATATTTTACGCAAAGGGAGAACCAACATAGGACAAGTGTTTTTTTCGATACGATCCTTTGGGGGGTCCTTTGGGGTCTTCCACGTCTCCACCTAAACCATTGGATCGATTTCAACCAAACTTGGCACAAATATTTTACGCAACGGGAGAACCAACATAGGACAGGTGTTTTTTTCGATACGATCCTCTGGGGGGTCCTTTGCGGTCTTAAAAAACTATTAGATCTGGTTACTATGGCAACCCAATAGAATAGATTCTGTTCTAAATATATTATCGCATTAAATTGAAGACCACGCGAACGAAGTTGTGGGCAACAGCTATTTATTTTTAAGAAGCCTACTTTAATTAAACTTTATTATTAATTAAACTAACATTTTCATTACGTACAACGTGAAACTCCGTAGCGAAGCACGGGTATTCTGCTAGTCATGTATAAGAGAAAATATATCGTGCGTGGCAGGCAAGCATATCTCAGTTATGTACTGTTTACGTTTCCATTTTATTATTATCACTACCGCAATAAAAAGGCAGGGAACACACACACACACACACACACACACACACACACACACACACACACACACACACACACACACACACACACACACACACACACACACACACACACACACACACACACACACACACACACACACACACACAATTCGCGTTATTTCTGGCCTCATTCATGTTCATTTTCTTACATTTGCACGGTTTTTAAATGGAAAGTGCCGAACCCATACCAACATAACGCATGCAAGCCGAAAAAGTGTCCAGCGTGGATAGCGATTTGCTTCCTGTGGATCGCTGGGCAGTGTAACTGCACGTGTTTACAGAGGAACGATTCATAGACAGACTTTTCGTCTTTAGGGAATGAACCCTCTGCAAGATGCTGAGGGTCCATGAGTGACTTCGGAGCGCTCCTTCTTTTCCGCGTGTTTGTTCTGTGAAACGTACACTGTAGATTCGCAGATTTATTCTAAGCAACGCTCAATAGGAAATGTTGAAAATTTTTGTCCACGGTGAACCCTCATACACACTAAACCTGCTCTGATGTTTTAATTACGGACATCATAATATTAAAACTTTGGAAACTTGAGCACTACTTAATGGAGATCAATCATTAACTTATACAAGCCATTAATTTTATGCATATTTTTTATATATATGTGTACAACGTTATCGGCAACAAAGAAGTAGTTTTTGTTAAAATTCCTTCCCGGGATATTTGGCCGTAGTCCAATGTTTTCTACAAGACCAGACGTTTCGGCAATGCCATTGACTTCCATCATCAGTGAAAATCGAGTGCGATAACGTGAGGTGGTATATGTTAGTGACCACAGTACTGTGGTTAAGGCTGAAGCAGTAAGTAGAAAGAATTAGTTTCTATGGTAATATTTCATTTCGAAAATGATTTTAAAAATAAATCTTAGAATATAGAAGTCATGTATGGTTCTCCATACCGATATTTTGCATGCATCCCTGAATTGTAGAGGACGGAAGGTCTACTGATTTTGGAGAAGATCGGTTAAGAGAAAGGGGTAGTTTACCTGAAACATTTTATGTTTTAACAAGAGTAAAGTACTTAATTTTTATAAATAAAGTATCCTGATAAGAAGCTCATAGTAATCCACTGTAGAAACATAGATGAAATATCTATAAATGAAGAGGTTACGTGAACGGGGTGGGGGTAATTTTCTATTATTAAAAATTATAGTTGAAGGTGGAGAGGAGAATTTTTTATATGTGTACTACGTTATCGGCAACAAAGAAGTAGTTTTTTGTTAAAATTGCTTCCCGGGCTCTTTAGCCGTAGTCCAATGTTTTCTGCAAAACAGACTTTTCGGCAGTGCCATCGACTGCCATCATCGGTGAAAATTGAGTGCGAAAACGTGAGGTGGTATACGTTAGTGACCACAGTACTGTAGTTAATGCTGAAGCAATAAGTAGAAAGACGTAGTTTCTATGGAAATATTTCATTTCGAATATGATTTTAAATATAAATCTTAGAACATGGAAGTCATGTATGGTTCTCCATACCGATATTTTCGAAAAGTGTCTGTGTGTAGATTTTTTTCTATGGCAAACGATAACTGCCGCAAATTCAAACATAATCAAATAATTGTTTGCATGCAGTCCTGAACTGTAGAGGACTCAATGCCTATTGATTTTGGTGAAGATCGGTTAAAGGGAACTGGTAGTTTACCTGCTACTTTTTATGTTTTAACAAGAGTAAAGTACTTGAAAATTCATTTAAACTTATTCAAACAATGGTAATTGTTAAAAATAAAATAATTTTGTTACCAGGCAATAAAATTATAATTTTTTCGTTTTAATTTAAATCATATATGAGTGAAAATATATCGTTCCTGGTAGGCAAGAATATCTTCATTATGTAATTTCTACGTTTTCAAAGTTTTATTATTGTGATTACCGCAATAAAAAGGCAGGCAGGACACACACACACACACACACACACACACACACACACACACACACACACACACACACACACACACACACACACACACACACACACACACACACACACACACACACACACACACACACACACACACACACACACACACACACACACACACACACACACACAGAGTTCGGGTTATTTATGGCTTCACTCATGTTTGTTTTCTTACGTTTGCACGCTTTTGAAATGGAATGTGTCGAAACCCACACCAACACAACACGTGCAAGCCGAAAAGGCCGAAAAGGCCGAAAATGCCGAAAAGGTGTCCAGCGTGGACAGCGATTTGCTTCCTGTGGATCACTGGGCAGTGTAACTGCACGTGTTTACAGAGGAATGGTTCATAGACAGACTTTTTTTCTTTAGGGAATGAACCCTCTGCAAGATGCTCAGAGTCCATGAGAGACTTCGGAGCGCTCCTTCTTTTCCGCGTGTTTGTTCTGTGAAACGTACACTATAGATTAGCAGTTTTACTCTGAGCAACGCTCCATAGGGAATGTTGAAAATTTTTGTCCACGGTGTACCCTCATACACACTAAAACCTGCTCAGATGTTTGGTTACGGACATCATAGTATTAAAACTTTGGAAACTTAAGAACTACTTAATGGAGATCAAACATTAATTTTTACAAGCTATTCATTTTATGCATATTTTGAAGCAATAAATATTTTAATAAATTAATACATTCTGTGTACTTATTTCTATTATGATATAAGAATTACAAACTAATATGTGCATGAGTGTATGTATGAAAAATATATAAATATTTTTCTCCTCTGGAAAATTGTTTGCCCCTCGTGGAAAATATTTTGACCTCCCTGATGGCTAGTTATTTACGGGTGAACAGAATCGTCGTTCAGGAAATCACAAGACGAATGGAACGAAAGAAAGAAAGAAAGTCTTGATTTTAGAAAAGAAAAATTTACAGGAAAGACTTTGATAATACTGTAGGCATCATTCACCCTCGGCCGATAACTCGCAGCGAGAGTCCAATTTCTTTACAGGAATCAGATCACAGCTCCCTTTGGCCAGCTCTTCGTTCGACCTACAAATATTTTATTCAAAAATACAGTCCTTCCTCACGAAGGTTGAGGATAGTCTTCACCCACCTGATATGGGGGTACCATTTTAGCTGATACGTCATTTCTTCATAACTCAAGCATCCTCTTATTTGATGTTTGTCACCACATCTAGCTCTGCTTCTTGTTAAATACAAATCTTAGAACATGGAAGTCATGTATGGTTCTCCATACCGATTTCTAAAAATTATAATGTTATATTACTATTCATAAAAACAAAGACTAAAATAATTAGTTTAGTGTCTAAACAAACAGTCACAAACAGTTTGATTCTGACTGTCCCATGAGACGTTAAGGAGATAAGCGTTCCTGAAAATCAGAAAATTAACATGTCGAGTACAGGGAGTACCCTAACCCTCTAAAAGGCGTACGGTATGTTATGATACAGTCTAGGCTGGCTGGATTTATGACAGAATTCAGCGTGACCCCAAGCTGATCAGACTGGTAAACACAACATTAATAGAAACTGTTAGCAATGTTAGAGTTGAAAATGAAACATCGGAAAACGTAGACATTAAAGTACAGGTAAAGTGTGGGAGTAAAGTAAAGTACGTTAAAGTAAAGTTTGGGGACCTTAGACAGGATGACCCTCCCTTTCAACTTTACTGTTTAATTTGGTTATTGAACAGATTATCACAGGCAGCTATATAAACAAAGTAGGACAAATACTGGACAAAACAACCAGATGATAAGGTGTGCAGACGATGTGGCGATGGAAGGGAAGGGAGAAAAAGAATTTTTTTAAAATGTAACGAAATGTTCGGTAGAGAAGTTGCACACGGTGGGATTGCAGCTGCCACCAAAGAAGTGTAACTTGATGAGAATAGGGGGGGGGTCACGAGGGTAGGTTCAAAACTAGAATTGGATACGCATATGGATTTTGAGGAGATACAGGAATTTGAGTTTTGGGGAGAATGAGAGTGACATGTAAGCGTAAGGAAGAAGAGGTGACCGAACAAAGTAAATAGGAAGTAAATGGGAAGATTAATTGTGGCTTACTTTCTTAGTTTTATTAGTACTTTGTGTTAATTAGTTATTTACTACGTAGTGAATAGTACTTACTATAATTAGCACTTACTTAGAGCAAAGCACTTGCCTAGAAACGCAAAACTAGTAATTTCTAAAATTATGCTCAGACCGACGGCGAATGCGGATTTTAACGGAACCCTGCACATTTAGAGCTAGATTATAAAAAATAATTTTATTTTCAGTATGTAAGCCAAGCCTTTATATAATTTACAATACAAATTATACAGTAAACGAGAAGAGGAGGATGTTTATTACTGTTCTACATATTCAAGTTTTAAATTACTGAAATGAACTTTCTAGGAGTGTCGTATTGGAGTAACAAAGGTTGCATTCATGTCATAGAAAACTTAGAGGAGATCAATATTAATATTAACTAATTAGAATTAATATTAGGCATTACCTGTATTAACTTCCCGTCTTGTGACTTATCTGTTTTAATTTCTAAAACGACGCGTTTCGAGGATAAATCCTCATCTTCAGGTTTTAATATTACAAAAACATCAAATTCACCCGAACGGGGTCGTCAATTACTTAAAACACATAAAAACACCACACATAATTTTACATTGATATAGTCTCGGCACAGTCCGATGCGCATCGTCTCGTTGCCAACGATTAAGTGTTGTACTTTATCCTGTATGACCGTTATCATTTCCCGTGCACACATCGATATCGATGGCTGTGTTGTACAGTAGATTAGATCGAAACGAAACTTTATCATTAAGTAGTTGGTCCGCTTGTAACTTAGAAGCCTTGTATATCTCATATTCCTCCACAGCGTTCATGTATGCACCTTTTTTGCAATTATGAAGCAGTTTAAAGTTTGTGTGGAAGTCTGAGTATTTATGATTATACAGCATTAAATGTTGAGCGTAACTAGATCTTGTTTTCGAGATATCACTTTTGGGTAGGAGTTCCTTAAAACGTTCGGCTGATTGTCTGCCCGTTTGTCCTATATAAAATTTTCGCAGTCATCGCATTCAAGCTTGTATACTCCAGTTTTCTCTTCATCCGGGATGTGAGTTCTTTGTCCCAAACGTTTTTTGATGTTATTTGTGGTTTTGAAAGCCACTGTTATTTTACGTTTCTTTAACTCATTCTTTACAATGACTGGTAGTACATTCGTGTGCTCAGTTACTATAAACTTAGTATCTTTTTTAGCTGGGCCGGTTAATCTGATTTTACTATTGATTTTTACTGAGTGTTTTCTTACTAGCTTGTCTACGATTTCACCGTTATACCCATTAGCGATAGCTATACTTTTGATGATATTAGTCTCTTCTACTCTGTCTTTTTGCTCAAGGAGAATAGCAAGCAGTCTATGAACAAACGCGTTGAAGGATGCCATTTTTTGGGAATATGGATGGTACGATTCAGCATGAATAGTGATATTCGTAGTGGTGAGCTTTCTATAAATTTTGAATCTAAATCGGTCATTATATTTGCTAATAGTGAGATCAAGGAAGTTCAGGCAGTTATTGTTCTCCATTTCCAGGGTAAATTGGATTTTCATGTTTATACTGTTCATATATCCTTTCAAATTTTCTATTTGTCTACTCGTTCCATTGAATATCATAAAAGTGTCATCAACGTAATGTACGTAAAATTTAATTTTATCTCGCTGTTTATTAAAACTAGACATTAAAAACGTATTTTAAAAGTGGTTCAAGTATAGGTCCGCTAAAACTCCCGATAAAGGTGACCCCATTGCTACACCATCGTCCTGCATGAAATATTCATTATCATAAGAAAAATAATTTTGTTTAAGTATTGTTTTTAGCAATTGCATAAGCTCATCAATTTCATTTCTACCTAACCTCGTTTAATAAGAACTTTATGATCCGTGAAATAATATGCGCAGAAGCTGCCATAAAAACTATTAATAATATCTCGCATCAAGAAGAAACGCGTGCCATCATAAATAGCAAAATAAACAAAGTCATTAAGAAAGATTCCCACATCACTAACCTACAAAATAAATACAAACGTGATGTGCGTATCGCACGGAACGTTTACGAAAAACTTCGACATGATAACGCTATCGTCACGAAAGCTAATAAGAGCAACACGGTTGTTATTATTAACAAAAATAGATATACCAATAAAATACAAGAATTAGTAAAAAACAATAGTATTAAAAAGCTACACAAGGATCCCACCAGCGCCTATGTCAAGGAATTAAACAACGCTATAAATAAATGCCCCAATCTCCTCAACGAAAGCACTAGACGTTATTTAAAACCCATAAATGCCAGGGCCCCAGAACTTACGGGTTTTCCCAAAATACATAAAAAAGATATGCCAATACGCCCATTTGTAAATTACACAACTGCCCCTGGTTATAGGGCGGCTAAAAGATTAGTAAAGATTATAAAAGAGAACATTGACATAATAAATAACTACAGCATAAAAAACAGTTACGATCTCGGTGAAAAAATTAAAACTATTAAATCAGCACCACAATATAGGTTGGCTACATTTGATATAACTAATCTGTACACCAATGTACCGGTAGATGAGACAATGGTAATTCTCAGAAATAGCTTAATTACAACAAATAGGTTAGGTAGAAATGAAATTGATGAGCTTATGCAATTGCTAAAAACAATACTTAAACAAAATTATTTCTCTTATGATAATGAGTATTTCATGCAGGAGGATGGTCTAGCAATGGGGTCACCTTTATCGGGAGTTTTAGCGGACCTATACTTGAACCACTTTGAGAATACGGTTTTAATGTCTAGTTTTAATATACAGCGAGATAAAATTAAATTTTACGTACGTTACGTTGATGACACTTTTATGATATTTAATGGAACGAGTAGACAAATAGAAAATTTGAAAGGATATATGAACAGTATAAACATGAAAATCCAATTTACCCTGGAAATGGAGAACAATAACTGCCTGAACTTCCTTGATCTCACTATTAGCAAATATAATGACCGATTTAGATTCAAAATTTATAGAAAGCTCACCACTACGAATATCACTATTCATGCTGAATCGTACCATCCATATTCCCAAAAAATGGCATCCTTCAACGCGTTTGTTCATAGACTGCTTGCTGTTCTCCTTGAGATAAAAGACAGAGTAGAAGAGACTAATATCATCAAAAGTATAGCTATCGCTAATGGGTATAACGGTGAAATCGTAGACAAGCTAGTAAGAAAACACTCAGTAAAAATCAATAGTAAAATCAGATTAACCGGCCCAGCTAAAAAAGATACTAAGTTTATAGTAACTGAGCACACGAATGTACTACCAGTCATTGTAAAGAATGAGTTAAAGAAACGTAAAATAACAGTGGCTTTCAAAACCACAAATAACATCAAAAAACGTTTGGGACAAAGAACTCACATCCCGGATGAAGAGAAAACTGGAGTATACAAGCTTGAATGCGATGACTGCGAAAATTTTATATAGGACAAACGGGCAGACAATCAGCCGAACGTTTTAAGGAACTCCTACCCAAAAGTGATATCTCGAAAACAAGATCTAGTTACGCTCAACATTTAATGCTGTATAATCATAAATACTCAGACTTCCACACAAACTTTAAACTGCTTCATAATTGCAAAAAAGGTGCATACATGAACGCTGTGGAGGAATATGAGATATACAAGACTTCTACGTTACAAGCGGACCAACTACTTAATGATAAAATTTCGTTTCGATCTGATCTACTGTACAACACAGACATCGATATCGATGTGTCCACGGGAAATGATAACGGTCATACAGGATAAAGTACAACACTTAATCGTTGGCAACGAGACGATGCGCATCGGACTGTGCCGAGGCTATATCGATGTAAAATTATGTGTGGTGTTTTTATGTGTTTTAAGTAATTGACGACCCCGTTCGGGCGAATTTGATGTTTTTGTAATATTAAAACCTGAAGATGAGGATTTATCCTCGAAACGCGTCGTTTTAGAAATTAAAACAGATAAGTAACAAGACGGGAAGTTAATACAGGTAATGCCTAATATTAATTCTAATTAGTTAATAAACGTGACTTGGAGACAAATAAAACAAAATGAATATTAATATGTTTACGAAATATTCGATTTTGTTACAAACATACGTATAACGGAGAACGAATTATTTGCTGCAGTTATTCGGTTTAGTCAAATAAAATAAAATCTACTAAACAAAATTTGCCTAAATATTTTTGGAACAATAAAATTAATTTTTAGTTTTAATTTCCTAAAATCGCCAATTTTAACAGAAACATTATGCGCGCACGTGTGCATGCAAACGTAATATATATACAAAAGTATGTTTACATGATCAAAAAATGTAAGCTTATGTGTCATACATATTATGTACTGTGCCGGGGTTTGAATTTTCCCGGCGTGATTTGAACGTTCAGTGCCGCCAAAGCTCGTAGCAGCTGTGCGTCACAGCTAACTCAATTATTTAGGCCGTGTCTGCGCCACGGCGACGCAATCTAGAAGGCCTATTCAAACGTATCAGCTGTTCGTGTACGGTTAGGAAACCGCTTACCAAAGGTTATGATCGGCAATTCGAAACAAGTCGATTTCATGTAGCATAGTGGGACTGAAGAATTCAGCCATCACTGTCATTTCTTCATCAACCTTCCAATAGTGTTCGATGGTCTGACGGCTCAGGGTGAAGCACTTAGTTGATCTCTCAATATGACTTCGTAAGAAGCTAGTAAAGCGTTTTCAGGTGAGGCTCAAATATTTTATTCTATGTTCATTTAATGATGTGTTATGTGTTATATTTGTGTATGTGTGTGTGTGATCCAGATGCCTGTAAAGCCTATTTCATTGTGATACCTTGGTAATGTAAAACTGACTTACACGTTATTTCCGGTTGGGAAACACGTGGTGACATTGTATTTAATTGTATATTAATTTAATCAAATTGTAAATTCAATCAAAAGTAATGACTATAACTGAAATAAACCATGTTAAATTAATAAGAGCAGATAGAATGTTGATACAAATTGTGACAGTGAGTGTAGTGTGTGTGTTCCGAGGCGAGAGAGTGTAGAGGTGGGTGTATTTTCTGACGGCCAATCTACAAATAAAAAATGTTATAGGGTCCCCGTACAGCCGGGAGAAGGGGAGTGCAGAGATAATAACATTGACACCGGTCACTACCCGCAGAGCAGTGCACCAGGATGCTCCCCGAAGCCGTCAGGCCCAGAAATACTCCTGCTATAGAACACCGAAGGACATCTGCCCGGAATGAGACTCGCTGGAACTTCAGCAAACACTAAGGATCATCTGCAGCACTCACGCCACACTGGTCAACATAGTACCATTGGAGTTCCACAACAAGAGTACAGGTGGGAGTGTTCTAATTATTAAACTTCAGTCAACAACTCCATAGACTGGCCCCCTGGTATTCAGGTTAAACATCTTGTAAATGTTCTTAAAGAAAATGGTACCAGAACTTCAGCTTTTTCAAATAAAACTTGTACTTAAATATTTTATGATAATTTAAATTGATGTTCTTAAAGAAAATGATATTAGAATCAAAATGATTAAAAACTTGTAACTAAATATTTTGTGGTAACTTAAATTGATGTTCTCAAAGAAAATGGAACTAATAAAAAAATTGTTACTTCTTACAAGAGTATTTTATTGCAAGTCCTGTCACTCTGGGCTCCAGCACACTTTTCGCTTCCGCTAGGCCAACTAGTCTAGATATTAAATTTTGCGTAACGGCCTAAGTGGCCGTTACAGTACATGTTTCCCAATTTCCTAGTTTCACAATTTAAATTTATGTTTATTCAAAATGATTTTATGGTAATGCCATTGTAATGTGTTATAAAGATGACAATAGGCCATTAAGAACATTGCGAATCAATTATAGTAAGTCTTGTTTTAAACTACACTTACCGCTGAGTTAGTTTATATATATTAACGCAAGGGAGTTAACTATACTGTATATGAATATAAATATGTCAAGTATTCAGTACAATTACGTGTACTTCATTTAACTCGATGTATCTGAGTTGTACATGGTTTCACTAATTCGCTAACAGATGTCGCGCATGTACTGATACTTTGTGAATCGCTGTGGCAGGAATTCATGATAATTCACCATTTTCAGAAATAATATTATAGTAAAGATTTTTTTTTTTGTAATGTTATTATAACCATCTTCTGTTTCAGCGTACAGAAAATATAACGAATTCGTCAGGTCTTTATATAAGGAATAATGAATTTATATATAATATTCAAATGAGATATTCAAAATTTCTAAAATTAAAAATACTGAATTTTAAAATTGATCTATCCCGTTAAACTACATTTCGACTGTAATAGCCTTTACGAAAATGCATACAAATTCAAGCAAAAATTGTTAACTTTCGAAAATTTAAGCTAAAGGTATATTTAAACGAGTTGTACTATAAACATTAAATTAGTAACATGTACCACGTAAAGTTTCTACACATAACGAGTTACATAAATCTGGTAAATTTATGAGATAGACCTACTAGTTTATCATTTCCTACGGTTTGTGTATGCAGGTGTTATTAGATGACTCAATGTTAGTATGTATTTGTCTTAAAATATAAATGTAACCAAATCACTTTAATAGTCATGCCGTTCTCTTTCTCATAAGTCAATCACGTAAAGATAGTTAAAGTGTAATACTTGTCCAGCGAAATTCAAACCCGATTATTGTACAAACGAGGATTGTATCCACACTATTATATGGTTCAGAAGCCGGTTTCCAGGAAGTCGGATTTGGGATGAAATTCCTTCGTAAAAAATCAAGGGAGTTGAAAGTAAAGCGCCTTACCATATTTACTCGTTATACAGAGACATTACAAGTTGGTAGGCCTAAACTTGTGAATACAAGCAGACTGGAATTTTTATTATTATGTAATTATTGTTATTTATTAGGAATTATTTATGGGCATGTATTCATGTGGAATCAAATGATTGAGTATACTGCTCACAGAAGAAGGATGTGAGTCTGCCGTAATGATGCGATGGTGTTATAATGAGCAGGCGGAATGTCTACGCTTGGGAAGATACACGACTACAAAAAAACATTTACGTAGTTTTTGAATATTAAATTGTAATGAAAACTAAATGCACTTATTTATAAACGGTTATTAAGTGGAAACGTTGTTTTAAGATGACTATTAAAAGCAAATATGTTATTGATTATTAGTTAATAAAAGTTCCTGTTGCCACTTTGTTGCTATTAAATGAATACAGATGTTTAAAGCGTAATATTTTGAAGCAGTTATTTCATAAATTGTTTAAAACAAAAAATATTAATATATAAGCTCAATGTGTTTAGTGCTCGTATTTAATATTTTTAATGAGATTTCATGAAGCTGTGTGTTGACGTTTGTGGGTATTATTGTTTTATTTATACTTAATTATCAATAGTTATTTTTAAACAGAATGGTTGTAATTCGGATTAAAATAATATATTAAGTTACAAGTCTCTAAGGTTCTAGTTTGTGAATTCTAAACATATTTTATAATATAGATTAGACTTATCTAGCTTAAAATTAGGCTAATTTCTAGCTTAAAATTTAATTATATGCTAGTTACATAAATGTTAACTGTGAGTCATCCGTTTATCGTATGTAGAGCGTGGTTCCTAATTTCTACTGGTTGGAAGTAGAGGCTTTTAAAACAAAGTTGTTTAAGTAGTACAAAAAAGTTGAAATCTATCGTTTTTTAATTTTTATTTTGTTAATTAATACATTAGGGACTGACAGCCTTACTTCTGAATCGGATGAAGGAATATCACAGCAGAAGGGTCAGTCAGCAGTATCACTTACAGTTAATATGTAGGAACCAAATTGCTGGAACAAACTGAAGTATCTGATTGCAGTAAACTTAACGTCATTATAGTTAAGCTGAGGGGCGTATGGAAGAATGAGTGCAATAAAAAATATTTACGTCAGCCTATAAGGGAAGGTCTAACACAAAGTGTAAGAATGGGAGACAATGTCTTAAACGTTAACTAACAATGATGGGAACATTCTAATAAAATTTGAAATACAGATATTTAAAAACAGATTTTAAAGTAACATTACCTTATAAACGTATTACTCTATATAATAAATGGCATTGCATGCCTCACATGCTTTTTAAGAAGTCATAAGTTGGTTAGTTTTCATTATTGTTGATATTAGAGAAGAAAACTTTGTCGTATAAGTAACGTGATAAATAACTTATAATTAGGCAAAATATTTTTGTTTACAACAAGGAAGTTGCGTGTTATTCGTTTCAGTATTGTTAACTCCTCTACTTCATGAATATAAAATAAACATGTACTTAAGAAGAGTTTTTTACGTGATCGAAAACCATACATATGTTTTAACGTTCATACATGTCCGGAAGTAAAATACCGTACTGAAGATTGAAGACACCAGCAGTTAAAGAGTAATTCTGTTGTACTCTGTAGAGTATGCGTTATTAGCCCTCCGTTGTGAGCACAGAATTTGCGTAGCAAGAAAGAACAATAAATCTTACTATATTGAAGCCTTGAACTATACCAGTGAAAACAAAATTTATTGTTAATCATTTTACTGAATCAAAACAAACCCAGCTGGCATTTAATTGGTATGATGTTCATAACAATGTTCATATTCATTTGTTTGGATGTAATTGGAAGATTCTTTACTATTCCAAATTGCACGTTTCACACGCGCGCGCGAGATATTAATTAAAGTATTCGCATATTTCGCACAGTGTCGTTTGTTCTGTAGCCATTTTTCCCATGTGTTGGTATGTTCATGTTGGTATGTCTCTTTTCATTTGTTTTATGACATTCATTTTATGACATTTTGAACGCACCTACGTCCAACCACCTATGGTTAGTACTACCGTCCGCTGGGAAAAGCACACTCACAACAAAACAGACAAACCTTAAATATTTGCAGAGTATTTTGCTTCTCTTCCTCTCTTTTTGAGAAGTTGTCTCTCATTGTTTATATTCGCTTATTTGTTTTTCTTCAATAGTATTTATCCATTCATAACCCAGAAGTGTTATGTACAACAATAATATTAAAGTGTCTGAAAATAACTTTTATCTTATAAACTACCTGATTCAAAAACTCTACTTGCATTGGATAGTATGTTTACATTCATGTCAATAGCACTCGACTTGACTGGGTGTAAAACAATTAGTATAGACCTAAGGTTTGCGGTGAAAACTGTCCGATATGCCTCTGTGGAGTTTAGAACTGAAAATCAAAATGTGTCTCAGTCTCACATTAAAGTAGCAGTCTACACAACTATCACATATAAGTGAATTTTAGACGGGTTCGACTGAAAATCAATATGAATGAGACCGTAAGTACATTTTATACACTACTGTGGAAGTTGTACTTGGTTGGTAAACACATGCTTGAGAGTGTGTGTGTGTCTGTGTGTGCTCTCTCGCATGCAACTGTGCATGTACGACAACACTGTGTCTTTTATACTGTCTCAATAGAGGGAATACAACGAAAGTAATGTGAAAGACACTTCTAGCACAAACCTACCTTACGCATTAGCATAGTGACTGACATAGGAGCACTAAGTGATACGAATGTGATAATTTTTGAGGTGTATTAATAAACACTGTGGTTGTTTACCTCTCTTGTATTTATTAAATTATTACTCTGTTTTAAGATCACTATCCACGCGACATTCCCCACACACCCCACATACATACACAGGTGAATGGATTACTGATGGTTCTACTCCACTTTTGGGGACAACCGAATTATAAGAATTTAATAAATTTAAAAATCTACTCTTAAAAGTTAAGTCTGAGAGTTAATAAAAAGTCACAAATGTAAATAAAAATAACTTTTTTATCTTAATAAATAATCTATAATTCCTGAATTTTCTGGCAATTAACTTTCATTCAAATTTAAAGTATATTATATTACGTTGATTTTAACAGACTAATTCTCGGTTATATTTAATACGTTATGTGTACTCTAATTTGGCTAATTATTCTCTAAAAAGGTTAGTTTTAAATGTTTAATACTCTCGTATTTATTTTTACACATATGTTCTAAAAATTGATTCTCATTTTTTAAAATTAAATTGCAAAATTAATTTTGAAAAAACTGATTATCTCAAGTTTAAAAATTTATCTTTAAAGATTTTGTTTCTCAAATAGTCTTTTTAAAGCTGAATCTCATAAATATTTTTAAAAGTGATTTTAACAGAGTTAATCTCAGAAATTAAACAAACAATTATTCTATCAAAGTCGACTTTTAAAATATCTGTTCTAGACGTGTTAATTAAATACTTAATTTTGGAGTAATCTGCTGAGGAATTCTCAAAAGGCTGTCTTGATTATGAGAGAAAGTAAAGAAAAAAATGTTTAGAATTCTTGGGCAAGTCAGTTTTTAAGAGTCGATTCCAAAACATTATCTTTAACAGTCGATATTTACAAATTATATTTTTTATAAAAAATTATATGCCTATTTTAGTGTAAAAAATGATATTTTGAGATAATTTAAAAATTAATTTTAGAGTTAGTACTGCATTGTTTTTGAATGGCTAATGCTCATAAATTTACAATTTAGGCCTACTAAATTAAAATTTTCTTATTACGTTTTTTCCATATAAGTGGAACTAAAAACGATTTAACTTCTGTTATCATTCAAATTGAACAGTGCCAGTTTAAAGAATGGTCTATACAAATATAAAAGGAACAGAAGAAAATAAAGAATATAAGAATGAAAGGTTTGAAAAATTAATAATTAATCTGAGTCTTCAACTGAATCTCATCTAGAATAACATAAATTTTATTTACATGTACCATGTTTCTTTCCAAAGTTAGACGATACAGTTATGAAAACCTTTAAAGAAAATAAAAACTCATAGTTCTGTAAACGATTGGAAGATGAGAAATAGCATTTGGTAGGACTTAAACTTACTAATCTGTTTTTAATTATAGTAATTACTTCAAATTTGAGTTTGTTAATTTAGGGTTATTGTTTGCATAATATCTTAATTATATATTGTGTTATTATTTACTATGTGTAGCTGTATTGTATAACGTAAATGTTTATAAAAAATTAGGCAAGCATTACAAATATTTAAAATAAATCAATATAAATTCTTGTATGTCTACGAAGAGAAAGGATAAGTGACAGAGAAAGAGGGGGAGAAAGTGATCCAGATTGGCAAACATACAGTCAGGTTTATTGCTCTATAAACGTTAATACTAAGTTGACATTTCCTTTCATTAAACGGTCGAGGGCAATTCACATCACAGTTGTTATGATGAAACTCCTCTAATGAAATTAAGAAAATGTAATGACAATAGTGTGCGTTGTAAGTGACATAAGATATTTCTTTAATGCCTATATCCCTCTCTCTCTCCCCCCCTTGTTTCTGTATCTACCTCACATTTCGTGTGCTACTTGCTTTTCTTTGTGTAAATTTTTTAAGACTACAGTAGGTTTTAGTGGATAAGACTTACTGACATTATTTAATTAAGAAAGTTGTGTTAGTGGTTATAATCACAAACAGAATAAACACAGTTGCCACCAGTATAGAAAAATTATTCCGATTAGCGCTTTCAAGCTTCACAGCTCATCATCAGGTCGGAAATAACAATAATAGGACTAGACAACTTCTTTATACCCCCACTTACCCTACAGCGCGTACACATTTCTGTAAACATACCTTAAGTTAAATGTCCTTTCTGGCTATTAACTAGCGAGTTAAGTCATCCATGTCGGTACTTTACATTTTTTCTAGTAGATTCTGTGTGTATGTGTATGTGTGTGTGTGTGTGTGTGTGTGTGTGTGTGTGTACATTCATTTCAATACCTAACGTTTTAAAACATTTCTCATTCACACTTTTAACTGCAACTTCCTTTTCGACACAGTTTTAAAATGTGATAATTGTCAAAATCTTCCCTCCTTCTTTCTATATTCAACGCAAACAACAACTTAGGTAAACACCCTTTTCGTCCCTTCCTATCATCGCCTATGGGCGCGGTCACTCACCCTTATTTCAAAAACATTCCATATTTGTAATTTACTTTCTTCCTTAATGTTCTCTATCCACCCACTACCTTTTGCTACTTATTACATTATAAAATACTTCTTCATTTTCAAATTTAGTTTTAGTATTCATTAAATTATCTAACCCTTTCTGTCTTTCTTTCAATATTTCTAACTCCTCTCTAAGCCTTCTTTCAACTGTATTACTCATTACTTTTAAAATTTCATAGGTTTCTAGAGGATTAACATACTTATGGTTCTCTTCTACGAAATGTCTTGCGTATAACGAGATTGTTGTCCTATTACCTTCTTCACGTTTGTGGTCAGATAACTTGCAATCGAATTTCCGTCCTGTCTCACCTAGGTACACTTTGTTGCATTCTTTACATTTTAATTTATAAACTCCGCTTCTCTGTAAGATTGGGATTTTTTCTATATTTTTATTCTTATTTTTTAATTGCTATATCTAGTCCGTATTTTTTAAAACATTGTATAATTTTTCTGATATGTGATTCTACGTATGTCAGTGACCCTGCATAATTATTTTGTTGTGACCATTTTTACCTCTTTCCATATTAATATTTCCATAACTTTATCCACTATATTGGGGTTATAGTTATTGTTGTTTACAATTCTCTTTATCTGTTTTATCTCCCTATTTTTTGTTGCTGTCTCTTTTAAGCACTTTTGAGCTCTACAGCAAAATGAATTGATTGCAGTCATTTTATTTGTACAAGGGTGGTAAGATTCTTTCGGTATAATTAAATCAGAATACGATTCTTTCCTAAATATATCAAATTGTAGTTTTTCGTTTATTTTTAATTTCTATATTTAAATCTAAGTATTTATTTTCTTACCTCCTATCTCTTCTTTAAACTGTAAATTTTTATCCTTGTTATTAATCTCATTTATAAACGCATGCACTTCTTCTATGCTGCCTTCCCAAATTACCAATACATCGTCAACGTATCTAGTCCATAATTTTATATTTTCTTTGTACATAGTGGAATTCAGTAGTTGCTTTTTAAAATCGTTTATGTATATTTCTGCAAAAATTGGGGATAATGAAGATCCCATAGGTAATCCTTTTTATATATATAAAACTTGTTATTAAATCTAAAATAGTTTTGATTTAGACATTCTTTAACTAATTGTTTTTTATACTTGTATTCTCCCATATTATTATCGTTTTTTAGCATAATAACTTTATTATTCACTGCAATATTAGTGAACATATCTTTAACATCCAACGATATCAACTTTGTATTTTCATTAATTTTAATATTTTATAGTTTTTCTATCAGTTTTACATTACTTTCTATGTTATATATTGTCCCAAATTCATATTTCTCTTTCAATATTCTGCTGACTTCTTTTGATAATTTATAAACAGTACCTAGTCCATAATTTTATGTTTTCTTTGTACCATGTGGAATACCTAGTCCATAATTTTGTATTTTCTTTGTACCTAGTGGAAATTTGTGGAGATTTTTACGTGTTTAATACTTTAGATGAATGATGTGTGTAATATTTATCAAACACTAGTAACTGAAACAATTGGACTATTTAGTTAGCAACCGCCAGATACTTCAATAGTACAGCCATACACTGCCTACATACATTGTCTGCAGTTGTACACAATTACATAATAATTTATGTAAGTTTAATTAATTTATTCTATATGTCCGTTAAACATGTTTCTATTAATGGAATAAACGAGATTTTCGTTCAGCCATTCTCAGAAGTGATTTACGACTGTTATGTGATAGTAGTAGTAATAATAAAACCCGTTGATTTTGCCCTAGATAATCTTCTTTACAGTCTTTTCGTACGCTTCCAAGATTAGACACAATGACTGTTTCACACTTCAAAAACTGTATTAACATCCGCGTTGCTTCGAAAACACCTTTATTAATATAAAGTTGTAAAACGGTAGACCCTAATAGTTTATCATTGTAAAACCTCTTGAAATTGTAAAATAACATTATAACCGATATTACAATTGGTTCCGTGATGGAACGAGCAGGAACCATTGGTTCAGAAGCAGGAACGATCTTCGAAGATCAGACACAGAAGTTACAATCAAATGCAAAGTTAAATTAATACAGTTAAACTTTCCAGATTAATTTTATTACTGGATTGCAGCGTTAAAAATATATTTATTGTATACTTTGGCGGTGACAAGATTTGTTTCTGGCAAGACTTTAGGCGCCATACGTTGCTGTAAAATTCATGTGCAAAGTGAATAAGAGAAACAAGGTCTCAGTTACTCATATATGAATTGTTCAACTGGAATACACTTCGTAAATACAACGAAGATACAATGCCCTTGTGAACTCTTTTCCATATCCCGTCTATAACATGTGAAACACAAAGTACAGCTTTTATCACATTGCATCCAATTTTACCGTTAACACTAGATTAGTACAAACCTCGTTGATATACTGCGGGTGTGTTTTCTTCTTTTTTCCAGTATAATGTGTAGTTATTCTTTCGTTTCTGTTATACTATCTTTATTTTTTCCATCAATACTAATGTTCCTTGAAAGTAATTAAGAACGTATTTTGTCAGTTACTGATTGTTCTTTTAAACAAGCTGCGTTTTATGTTGTACCTTTAATCTCTCATTCTGTCTGTAACTACTGGCATTTTAAGTCTAGCCCTTACCACACTTACAATCATAGTCGATTTGATTCCACTCATATCTTCCTAAAAACGTTTCATGTATAATATTATATCCTACATGGTGCAATTGTATTATTGCGTTATTGTTTCGAAAAATCGTTACTGCGTAAAACAGTCTTTGACTTAACAAAATCTTTCTTTATCCTTAATCATTTTCTTTCTATACTATTTACAGAAATTTCAAAGTGTATATGGGGTTAGTAATTTGTATCCTTATTCTCAAAGTCTAGATCAGTTTTGCTGTATTTTCGTATGAATGAAAACCGATTTATAAGGCATGTATGAAATAAAGCATTTAATGTGGCAACAAAGCCAACAATTAACTGATCACACTAAAATTTCTCATGAAGCGCGCACAATATTTTATTGTTCGTACGGTTTTTCGCAAGAGCAAACGTAATGGGCTGCGCGTTGCCGATGTGACCCAGTAGTTTCTCAGATAATGTGTATAATACCTGTCGCTGCTTGTTCCCATGCGAGTCTTATTATTTAATAACAGATAATACAATTAAGTGAACTGTCCTAAATTGTTGTGTTGTGCAATGTTCATGGACCTGCCAAATAATGATGAGTATGCAATGAACGTTGATATTGCGTAAAATGAAGAGGATGGAAACGATGACAGTGAAAATAGTTTAGTTTATAAGAAATTTATCTGTATATTTATATGTATAAGTCTACTTATATGTAGTAACAGGGCTGACATAAACCCCTAACGTAATGTGTATGTCTAGAGAAATCAGTTATGAAACCACTTAATATACGTAATTGGACTTTACAGAAATTCTGGTTAAATATTCACGTGAGAAATGTTTTTCATGTAATTCCGGTTGCCTTTTAAACCAACGGGTGACGTATTAATTACCGTCATATTAATATTTCTTTGCCGTTGTCTCTTCTTCCTACTATTTTTCTCTTCTACTTTTATCTAACGACTTTTTGCTTTCATAGATTCCATAATTTTTGTTTTTTTCTTATCACATAAAGGTATTCACTTCCCTTTTTCCCAGGGTTTTGCTTATGTAACATACGTCTGTAAGCTAAAAGCTAGAGGTAAGTAGCATTAAATTTATACCACTGCGGTTAATAAAATAATAATTGTTTAAGTATTAAACGAAATGTGTCTATACGTCTGATGAAGGTTCACGCTTGACTTTCGAACGCCGGACTCTAGGTTCAGTTACCCTCGGTTGGGTATTTGATCTCAGCATCTGTAACGTGCTTTGACACAATACACTACTTGTCTATCGCACGTTGGCGTAACTAAGAGACCACGAGAGAGAACTTCATTTGGTTAGGTCCAGTATCATTATCTTATATGTCATATATAAAGTATTCTATGTACGATACATAGCAACGCCTTAATATATCTTATATGTTACATAGGACTCCGATGGCTAAATGTTATATGCGAAGCATTTACTTCGCTGGAAATGCGGGCTACAAGTATTCTTTGCTATAATCAATAACTACACATGACATATTGAAATTAGTTAATACAAGGTTGCTAAGAAAAGTATGGAAGTTACACATATATCTCTTTTCGCATACGCTATATCTGAACTAGCACGGAAACGAAGACCTGCATGAGATTGGGTGGAACATGCGCCTCAAATTAATAATGATGATGAGCTTAATTTTTTCATATTAACAAATGATATCTTATAACTCTAATTTGTAATATAATTTTAAATGAAGACATTAGTTTTGAATTTAAATTAGTTGTAACGAATGACTTGGATGATTTTTCTACACAAAAAGTTGTTTGTATTACGTCTTGTCAGTAGCGTTGAAAACCAACACAGCAACGAATCACCACTTTGTAGTAATGGGACTACGAGTTTTGAAGTCATATAGATAACACAGCTATGTAGTATTAGTTCATCGCCAAACTGGTCCTATATTATGTTTTTTTTTATAAATATAGTTCCTGTTTATTTGGGGGGGGGGGTTCAATTTCTCATACGATGGGGTTTCTTTTGTGGTTCTTGACGCGAAGTCTGATAAATGTACGTGATATAAGCCATGATTGTGTAACTGGAAAAAGTGAAGAGTTATATTCACGATTCTAGTTTCTGAGTTTTGTAGCAACAAAGACATAAAGTTTTACAACGTTGAATCAGAAACACAAGGAATAACTCGTTCAGTATGAAGTACCAGCTGGATTTATGTCTTTAAAGTTAATTGCTTAATGCACGCTATACCGTTCGTAATATCGAAGTGCCTGGAGGGACTATGAACAGTTCGCGTCTTAGCGTTCAGTACAATAAATCTTATTTATTGATAGCTTGCTCTCTTACCAAGTCAATTCCAGTTATTATGAATAAAATAGTCAGTAATTTTATGGTTTATGTTTTGCATTGTCGATGTTTATTCTTGAGCTACTTAATTAACTAGCATTACCTAACTTTAGATTTATACAGAATATGAAAAAAAGGAGATGTAACAATGAAGATGTGGTAAAGAACGTACTTAGTACTTGAAGACGATAACCGACTTCTGGTGCAAGAGTTTGGGTTTGGGTCCTTCAGAAATAGTGTGGGTTGTCAACTAAGCTTCGTGAAGATAAAACCTGGAAAATATATTTCGTCTTGCCAGAGGTCAGCACTAATTCTATCGATTAAGAAGCAGAATTGCAATTCGCTGCTCCACCACAAAAGGTTGCCTTAATGCTAACAGCTTTATAGAGCTTTCGTCCTCAAACTTTTGAGGAGGATGGAAAGGTAAACTGCACAAATAACGATGCGCGACGCACACTGGGACAACGGGCCTTCAAATTTGGCAATAAATCACAAACTTTATTAATGGATTCCTAAAGTCAATATTTCTTCGTGAACACATAATTAAATTTTAAAATACAAAAATATGTTGTGAAACGTATATTTTCTTTAAACATTTTTTAAAATAATATACAGTGATAATTAATTACAAAATTAGGGAATATGTTAATCATAAGTTTAACATAATTCATGGTTATTAGATTGTGAATACACATCTTTATCCTGTTGTCAGCTTCATTACAACATCTCATCACTGCAGTCCTCGTCATCACTGTAGTCTTCAATGTCATCTTCACAAAGGATTTTAACGGTAGTAATTCTAATGCTTTTTTTTTGGTAAGGAGTTTGCTTGCAATTACTGAAACCGAACTTAATCAAAATGAATTGAAATTATCTTGAATAGTTTTTCACGACTACAGTTTCCCGAGTAATGTTCGTTATGCGATTCTTGCGTTTCTTCTGTCAATTAACCTGTTGGCAACAAAGCTAATGGTACCACTTCTGGACCATGAATAAAATATTTCTGCAGTATAGGAAGCATACTGTACCAAGAATACTTTCCAATAAAGTATTTTGCAGTATTGTGACAAAATTCTCGAAACTTCTCACGTTGATTTCGTGTCACTAGATACAATTGTCGTTATTGTATCCATCTTTCTGATCAACTCTAAATATCCAGTCTAGTGATATCAGCTGACAGTTCTGCATGTGTTCATCGCTTGTACTCCTGAATGCTGATTTGCGTTTATGCACAATTCACCCACATCGCTCTCTAAATTCTCTCTGTATTCTTGTTTTACTTTTTGCAATTATGTTTTTATCGTTTCAGAGAATTTACCACGTCCTTTTTTTTGTAATTTGTAGATATGTGGAGACTGCATTCGAAGAAAGCATTGCATTATTCAGCAATGTAAAATGAACAACCGAAATTCTAAATTCTCCGTTTTCACTTTCCGCTGAAATACTATACCAATATGATTACAGTTTTTTTATGTTGTGCCACGTATATAACATTTCTTTGTTGATGGCATGTCTGGATAGCTTCATAAACCTTACCATCGACCATAGCAAAAGCCAATCTGTGGCGCTCTGTACAGGATTTCTGTTGAATTATAACTGTGGAACATTGTAATTTGTTTATTTGGTTGTCTATATTATTTTTTCTGCTACGGAAATTACTGTGGACACTTTTATAAATTCAGTTATTAACGACAACGCCAGTGTTACCAGAGTAAAACTTTGGCTGCAGTCAAACAAAAGGAAATGATAAACTTCTCAACAACACAAGTAACATAAATTTATTACCACAACAAACTATAGAATATGTACATACATACATACATACATACATACATACATACATACATACATACATACATACATACATACATACATACATACGTACGTACGTACATACATACTTTTTAAATTTTACAATCTGTCATAATTCAGTGGAATTAAGTAAACTGTGTGCCAAAAAAATGTATGCCAACGAATAAGAACAATGACCCATTACTATTTACCTTAAGTCTAACAAGAAAAATACACAATATCTATATTTAGACCCTATGAAAAGCAACACTACACATATTGTTTAGTAAACAGGAAGAATTAAACCTTTGAAGTCCGCGCACTTCATTGTTGGCATTTCACCATTAATTAACTAATTGATTAGGGTGGACATTCCGTTATAAAAATAATAAACACTAAGCCTTTCACACCACTGAACGTATTTCCACATTGCGACTGATGTCTTTGTTGGTGACTAGTTGGTACATACACGATTTCCCGCAAAATTTTAGATTCAAATGTTCTGATGATGTCGACAGTGGAGTTAACCACAATGCCTAATAGTGTATGAGAAATATTTCTGTTATCCGTTATTCTCATATCCATCACATGTATATTTTACGCCTGGCGGTAAATACAGTTGCTAGTGTACACTGTTTTGCCGAAAATAAACATACTAGTTCAGTTACGTATTACAGATTTTGATTTTTCATTCACGATACATTTTATGGTATTTTCATTTGAAAGAAATTTGAACCCGAGGCGTAAATTATAAGCTGGAAGTTTATTTCTCAAATCAAAACGATTTGAATTTTGCAAACTATGTTACCGCACATATTACTGTTTGCACAGATATTGTGACCACATGATATTGTGTATACGGAAAAGCAAACATATCCAAAGCAAATACAACACATGCACATTTGAGGAATTACGCACAGCGAAACCACTGTGAAACAAGACACAAGTGCTGTTAAACGCGAGTTTATCAAGATAACCGAATTCCAGTTCCCACTTGTGTTGCAAAGCACTGTAAAGACAAAAACATTCCTGCAGTAGCGGCGACCGCTGCAGTGTACTTTACAACATTTGTGAGAAAAGATTCTGGATAAGAAATGCGGCATAGTGGCATGAAGCAGTAAGTGATCAAATGTATCTTGCTCAGTCAGTTTGTTAAAAATACACAGGCTTACTTTTTCTGCTTTCTTGTCTAGAATTTTCTGATGAAAATTTTTAAATAACTGATTGAATTTTAAGCGATTTACTCACTTGAATTATCCGTGTATTATATGAACGCAAACATGTACCACATTCAGTTACAGATCTCTGAAAGTTGGTATTACATCAGACCTTATCAGACCTAAGAATGTTCAAACTAAGTATGCGATGCTTTTTTACGACGGTAGGTGAAAATCTCTATAGACACTAGGAACTCCGTAGTTCCTAGTAATGTGGGACTCTAACCCACTAAAACACCTCCCTTAATGCTACAACTGAGCAAGCTCATCCAGCAGCTTCTCCTTCATGTTTTCTTCAGAGGTGATGGGGTGTAGCCCAGTGGCTAACCCCAATATTATTCTGTCTTTTTCTCACGTAGAGTTTTATGTATCAATACGTATTAATTTATTTCTTTTGCGATACCAGATCATGTGGCTTCTGTCTCTTGAGTCGCCTCAGAACGTGTGGAGCTTCTTCTCCCACGTGCCACAATATTGGGTTATCGTGGATCTGAATCCTCTGATCATGATTGTCTGTATTCTTTGTTATTATTTCGCTGACATATTCTATATTGAGGTCTCTATGTAGGTTGTTATTCCTTATATACCAAGGGCCATTTACTATGCTTCTGAGTACTTTTTTCTGAAAGTTTTGTATTTTTTCTAAGTTTTTTTTTCTTTGTACAACCCCACAGCTAAATTTTGTAAGTCCACACAGGCTTCAGAACTTGTTTCTACAACAGCAGGTTGTTTTCAACTGTTAGTTGCGAGTTTCTCCCTAACAGCCAGTACATTTTTCTGTATTTTATGTTGAGCTCCTCCATCTTTTTTTACACGCTCTTCCTATTTAAGATTTGTATTCAGCGTCATACATAGATACTTTGCTGTGTTAGCATGTGGCACTTCCATCCCATTAATATAAACCCTTACTGGATCTTCTTTTCTGTTGGTGAAGTTGATATGAACTGATTTGGATTCATTAAGTTTGATTATCCACCGCTTGGTCCATCCACATACTTCTGCGATAGAGCTCTGGAGCTTGCTTGGTGCTGCTTCAACCTCGTCGCCCACTGTTAGGATCGCAGTATCCGGAGTATCGTCAGCAAATGTTGCCACGGTAACTTCCTCACGATTAGGCAAATCCCTCATGTACAATACATACAAGATGGGTCTCAGCACACTGTCTTACGGAACACCCGCGGAAAGCCTCTTCAGTTCTGAGTACTCGTTCCCACACTGAACACGAAACTGAAATATACGACCCAAGTATGAGATAGAATTCCCCCGGCAGATCTCTGTGTAACTTATATTCAAGTCCACGGTGCCAGACTTTATCAAATGCCTGCGCCACATCAAGGAGTACAGATGAGCAAATTGTTTTCCCCTCCAGCGATTTCTCAATCACGTATGTGATTCTATGCACTTGCTCTACTGTGGAGTGGTTGTTTCTGAAACCAAACCTGGTGGTGTGGTATAAGGTTTCTTCTCTCATTCAAAGGTTTCAGCCTCTTTAAGAGTAGTTTTTCAAACAGTTTTGAGATCACTTTCAGCAGAATGGTCTGTAAGATTTTTATGGCGCCTAGTCAGATTCCAGGATCAAGATCACCTCAGCTACTTTCCATTAGCTTAGAACGTGCTTTAGCCTGAATGCATAATTGAATAAATGTATCTTTTTCAGACCTTATTCTGGTAGTTTCTTCAGTATTTATCCTGTTATAAGGTCATACACTGGAGCTTTTTTCGTGTTCAGATTTTTTTTTATTCCATTCCTTATTTCTTGCGACGTTACTGTTTGTATATCTTTCTTATCAATCTTGGGTACAAATATAGTACTTTCCTCTGCTGATTGTCTGAGCTTTGGGCGAAACGTATTCTCGAGGTGCTCCGCGAAGAGATCTGCTTTCTCTTTTGGGCTCCTTGACCAAGACCCATCTTGCTGCCCGAATGGAGACGATTGGATCTTCGGTCTTTTCAGTCCTTTCGTCGCTTTCCACAGTGGGTAGTCCGTGTCCTTCTGTGCCGTAAGTCCACCAAGAAATGTTTGAACATTCTCATTTTTAACTTTCTTTATCAGCTCTTTGAACTCATTACAGAGCAAATTTAGTTTTCTTTTAATTTCTGGTGTGCGAACCTTCTGCCAGGATTTCCGAGCATTTCTCTTTCTCCTGATAAGCTCTTTTACCTCAGGCGGGTAGTTGGCTCGATTTTGGCTGTTTCCTTGAAACTGAAGGGTTCTTTCCCAAGATGCTTTCTGTATTCATACATTTTTAGTTTCTCAAATTCTTCATCCAGTTGGGATATATTATTTAACGGGACTGATGAAAGATTCTTGCTGTTTTCAAAACACACACACACACACACACACACACACACACACACACACACACACACACACACACACACACACACACACACACACACACACACACACACACACACACACACACACACACACACACACACACACACACACACACACACACACACACACACACACACACACACACACACACACACACACACACACACACACACACACACACACACACACACACACACACACACACAAATATATATATTATAACAATACAAATTATATAATGTAATTTAAATTTGTGGAGCCCCACGATTTTGGAGCGCCAAAATTTATAACAACACAAATTATTTAATATAATTTATGTTTGTGGAGCCCCACGTTCTTTGGGACGCCAAACTTTATACAACGATACCTTTTGTGCTGTGTTGACAATCATACAACATTATTGATACCGTGTATGTATAATTGGAGTTCAGGAGTAATCATAATAAGAGTAGTCCTTTTAGGAATCGTAATATGTTTTCATTTATTTATTTAAAAAAAAAAATAAAAAAAAATAATATAATAATAATATTTACTTCGCCATAAAATATTCATTATCTATTGTTTCAATGTTTCTTTGTCGCCGTATACTCGTCATAAAAGTAGATTTTATATCTTATATCTTATATTAGCAATTCTATGTAAAACATTTCTTCGTTATACTATAAATTCTCGACTACTCAGTCTGAATGTGTGCTTTCTAAATTTGTTCTTATTTACATTATTATTCTATACTTGACATACCTTTTACGGCTTTATAATCATTTTAAAGAAACTAATTGAATATTTCTAATTACTTTACTTTATATGCTTTCAATGAAAAAATTTAAAGTATTAAATCAATTGTTAATTCTCCAAGCAAGGATTTAAATTATCTCTAAATTAACTGGTCATCATTAAAGAAAATATCATTAAAGAAAATTCTTATTACAAGTAAATTACATTCTCTTATCTCTATCTACATAATTTCTCTTTAATTTAAAATATTTTTTTATTAATGTCTTTCAATATCTTTATTCTTTTATAATTATAAATTGGTTTTTCGTCACCACCATTCTGCAGATTATCCCATGTCCTCCAGTGCTCTGTCGGTCCTCTCCTACTGGATGTCCTCTTGAGTTTTCCAGTTCAACTGGTCGTCCTACCGTCTCTCGTCCTTCATGGTCCCATCGGCTGGCTGTAGAATGGAATGACGTGTTGCTCTGGATCGGCTGCTGTTGTTATATAAACCGCCTCTATTCCTCTGCGTATCGTTCAACTGCTTGATGTTCTCTCGCCATCTGTCTAGAGTGTAGATGTTTGTCGCTGTAGACTGTTTGTAGACGTCCGAAAATTGTAGTTACAGTTCTTTTTTTATTACTTGAACTAACATGTTGTCCGTAATACTTTATAGTTTATAAATAAAAAATACTGTCGATATTGTACATAGCGTCTAACTATGTCTGAAATAATTAAAATTTCGCGTCTCTGACGGACATAGCGTACCGCTGCACTTGAAAACTGATTGAAGAGTAAATTTGGCTCTCCTGGGCTCGTATTTATATTCACCAAAAAAACCACACCTGTCGCTACAGAATTCTGCAGGTCAGAAGCTGTCCACAGCGTCTATTCCCCTACTGTCGTCTAATTTCACATATTCGCACATTTTCGCCAATTGCAAAGTCTAATGCGGATTTCAAGGTGATCTAATATTGTCTAATTTAATTACACATATTACACGTAATTATCATAATGATCGCATCATTAGTGTAATTACTATGCTCTAAAAATCGCACAGAATTCGCACTGAACGTCATAATTACATAGAATTTGCACTGCACACGTGTCTAATTTTTATACATTTTTAGAAGTCTTTACACTCTTTCTAATATTTATGGTTTTCTTAAAATTAAATAAAACTTTAATTTAGCATCTAATTGGGGTGAAATTGCAAACTTTCAGGCTTGAACAGGCTTCACGCACACACACTATTTACTTGTGCACACGCTCTCAGCGGTAATCGCGTGATGTTCTGTTGATTCCTGTTCCTAAGCCAGCTTCCAATTTCACACCTGCTTGTCTATTACATATTACTAAAATTAATTTAAATATTTATTTTATTTCATATATGCGCATTACAGCATATGCTTGTATTGTCGCAATATGTATATACATATACATATATAATGTCCAGATACTCCTTTCACAGCAAAGAAATCTATCATGCCCTGGAACTTTATTGAGGTCTGTTGGTGTACCGCTTAAGTGAAAGTCAAGTTTTAGTGCTTTCCCTGCTCTTAATGACTCTCTACCTTTTGTGGTCGTTAATCTTGAACCCCAGAAGGTGTTTTTTTGCATTGAAAAGTGCCTCCAGTAATGAAATGGTTGCCTAGAGACCTAAAGAGTACAACGTAGTCCTTTTTTTCAGCTTATGCCTCGCTGGGAAATATATCGCAGATATTTTAAAGCTTCCTCTGCTTAGCAGCTGTATATTGACAATTGGCACTTGCAACATATCTTCCTCAATTGTCATGCCTTAAAAATGTTCGATCTAAGATTGGATTAGGACGGCAGAGCCTCTCCTGGTTCAATCCGCTCGATGGGAGCATGATAGCAACTATAGCCACGAATCTTGACGACCGAATTTTTTATTAGGTGACTTTCTGAAATCAAGCAGATGTCAATTTTCTTCATGTTCAGAAAAATCTCTAGTTCATCTAAATGCTGTAAGAGTCCGTTTGCGTTCTATGTAGCAATTCTTATAGTGTCATGCAAGATTTATGTTTTACTTATGGTGGTAATTCTCCTCATTTACACTTCAATTCTGGATATGCGTTCAGAGAGTTTCGCGTTTGTTTGAAGTTGCTCAGCTGGTTTTTCAAGGACTTTATTATTTGATTCTTTTGTTTTTAAAGCCTTTATTCATGGCATCGAGTCTTTTAAGCACTTTATCGAGTACTAAATTATTTTTCCATTTCCGCTGTTTTCTGTTGGTGCTGTTTCTTTACTCTCATAGCATAGCTTTGTTTTTGTTCTAGTGGCAGTGGCGGTGGTCTCATTAGAGGCTTCTCTGGTTTCACCCTATGTTAAATCGTTCTTTGCCTAGGTTCATTGATTCGCCTTTGATTTTTAATGCGTTGTAGCAGCTTGGCTACCTCACACCCCCTGTAGTTTACAGGATGGTGCTCCCTACAGTTCACACATGTGGCAAGTTGATCTCGTTTTACCAGGTAGTCCCGGGTAAGATATTTTTCCAAGGCACTGGTCACACCTTGCTTCTCCAGAGCAATACATTTGCGTATGGTTGTTACCTTTACATCTTTTGCACTGCGGTACGAGATCTGATGTTTTCCGAAGCGGTTCAATTTTAACTTTCATGTTAATAGTTGACCGTATGTTGTGAACACGCTCTGCCTTCTCTTCGCGGTCGAAGTAATCATGAATAGAGGAAGTCCTTTCCTACGTACCACCCTATTACCTTGTTCGTCTTCTTTCCGTGGTTTTTTGATGATATTCACAGCATCAATTATCTTGAAGCCCGTCTGCTGCAGATCCATCATAATATCTTGCCTTCCACAAGTTGCGTGAAATCCTCTATCCATAACCTTAATGAGCCTTTGGCTTTTATCTTCATATGTATAGCACTGCTTTTCTCAGCGTTTAATTTACTAGCCAGTGTCCTATATGAGTCGGAGTTTGGTATCAGTATTTTCCAAACATTGTTATTTTGTGCCACTATTCTGCAGTCCATATTAGTATTTGTAACTGAGGCCATCAGGGTTTTGACTTCATCAAAATTTGCTACTCCAACAATGTTGATTGGTGGCGGGTTGTGGTTTTTTCTTGTTTGCTAGCTTTCTGTATAGTCTGAGGACGATGGTTTTTTTCTTATGACTGATGATAGTTTGTTCTCCTCCATATCTTGGGTGTTCACAAATACCTCTACCTCTGGTGAGGACTCGGATTTACGCTTTTTGCTAGCCCTCAATTTTCTTCTCTCAATCCAGTCAATTTCCCTAACCAGCTCTTCTTCACCAGTACTATATTCATTGGGGTGTTGTTTGCTAGCATTCTTTTCTTTATTACTAGCTGCTTTTTCTGTTACCAATGTTTTTAGCTGTTCATTCTCCTGCGTTAGACTAGCTACTTTCTGTTGCAGCTGCTTCCAATTCATTTAGCTTGCCTCTTAATTCGTGGTTTTCTCGCTCCATTTTTTGCCACGTCGGCTGTCTGACGTTTCAAGTTTCAGATCTCTCTTCTTTCCAGCTCCCGAGGTTGTTGGTTGTTTTGCCGCTCCAAGCGGTGGTGTTGACCTATTTAGTTCGAAGCTCCTTCCAAATGGATCACCTGAATGCGATTGTTGCCAACCCCGCAGAATCCGTGGGACCGACCTCCATGGCGGAGAGTGGATTTTCCAGAGTATCTGGTCTGCCACCTGGGGTACTAGATCCAATTGTTTTGTCCAACTCATGGTTCCTACGTATTTAAAAAATAAAAATGAAAAAAGAAAGACACCCTAGCCATCGAGTACTCTAATAGCGTCGGGGTCGGAAAGAACAAGAGTCAGTCAAGAGAGACTAGACAGGAAAGATTAAAAGAAGGGATCTCATCCAAGACAAATTGAAGCAAAGTGAGAATCCAGCTAGGGCATATCGGGATTGCCAAACTCGTACAAGATGTGGAACCCTTATATAAGTATAGGATGCTGTACAATTATTTCGCAGTCGAAATACGTATAAGGTTCAATAGTTTGTCCTTGCAAGTTGATTTACTGAATGCTGATTGACTCCTTACACCTAAGGACGATAGTTAAGATCTTAAGCATCCTCTGACATTTTTTATCATTTTGTATCCAAACTGAAAAGGATTAGAATCCGTGTGATCGTTTGGTAAAGAAACTCTCTAAATAAAGAAAAAAAGTTTCCAGAAAATGATCACCTCCAAGAGTGAGAAGAAGAAACAATAATATAATTGTGTCGAAGCTAGTTTTGATATCAGAACCTAACTGAAATCAATTGATGACATCGTGTAGAAAAAATGCTTTTATGGCAAAAGCCAATGTGCAAACAAAAGTTTAAAGTAATGATTTTACACGTTAAGGTTCTCAAATAAACGATTTTAGCTCGATTAATCACCCTGGAATTTGAAAGTGTATGACACTTAGGTTGTTTCATCAGAAGTCTTATAGTTAAGTGTCGAGCGTTTGGAAAGCTTAAAGATAAAGCCAGGACGCTACGTGGCCAACCCCACGAAAGTATTCGATGAAGAAAGAGTGCGCGTCCCTGACAAAGTAGTAATGACGGAATTCATTCTAATTTAATTGTAATCACAGCGGACAGAAGAATGGCGAGAAAGATGAGGAGACTTGAAACAAGAAGAAAAAACAATATAGAGCTGGAATGTTATAAAACTTAAGCCATGTAAAATTACAGATGTTTGTATCGCATGTTCTGATGCGATTTCTTAAAAAAAGGATAATTTTTCAGAAACAACATAAGATATTCACTTCAAGCTTCAGGATTTGTTCTTTGTACGTACATACAGTTTCGATGGAAGCATTTATAATACGAGTATAGTACGCTCGTGTATTGAATGCTATATCATTTCAAAAAGTAAATACTTGATCAATTTGAAATTACAAACAAATTTTTGCTGAAAAAATAAAATTTTAATTAATGGTTTTATTATCATAGCCTAATTTAATATACTTTTGTGTCAATTCCTTTTCATAACATCGTTGAGACTAAATACAATTTAGGTTTCTGAGAAACCAGTCTACAAAGAAACAATATTTTTTGCGTAGTGCATTAGGAAGTAAGTACCTCTTTAATAAACAAATTAATGTAGTTATTCGATATATATTAATGAATACATAAGTGTGTGCGGGACGCTGTGCTTGCGTATGTCAGTCTATATTATGCTACAGAGATTTGTATAAATCGATTAGTCTTACTACACGATCGAGTTCACATTAGATCGACTACATTATCACATTACGTTTCTTAATTAAAAAATATGACTACTTACTGGGTCAGACAAGTTACTGCTTTAGTGAAGATGGAATTAATGACGTCATTGTTAGAGTTATAGAATCCGGTAACGTCTCAGTGCGTCAGTAATTATAATTATAAAGTGTACAACTGTTTGACTTTACAAGAAATAAAAAAAATAGAAAAACGTTATTATTCATTTTATTAAAATTAAAAATATGACATTTGACATATACATTGTATGAGTGTCATTACGAGGATTGTGATTGTTAAACGGTAGGATGAATTGTAGAACGTCAGTAAAATGGAAACTCGTGCTTTTTGTTAATACTTTTTACTTATAGCAATTACATTCGTGTTACAGTAGCTTCCAAGTTTTATAGTTGTCTAACACGCACTGAACAAACGTATAATAGAAATCATCAAGATAAATAAATAGTAAAATTGCATACATTAATATTAATTTATAACAATTTCAAAAGACGAATAAGATGATTGACTTACTAACGACATTATGTTGTATAGAAAACCATATCAAGCTGTTGTCAGGTGCACAGTCTCATGTAACATACAGTACCATAATGTTTCACACTAAAAGACGAATGCTCGTGTTTATGTAAAAACGTGTTTCCATAGGTCACACATGTTAACGAATGTGCTGCTACAGGTTAAATCTTTCGGCACTATATACATTATTACACGCCGTTAAAACAACTTGTAAACCAAAAATATTTAATGGACGCAATTTTTTATCATTTTATTTCAATCGTCAAGAACTTGTTTTCTGTTTTGCCCCAAGACAATTTTGTTTGAAAAATGTAAATGCGCAAAATTATTAACAGCAAAATTACCGAAGTCAGTTGTTTCATGGCTACATGATTCCCTATCTCTGTTCACCCTGAATTCGTAAAATACGAAATTTTAACGTATAATATTAATGCTATATTTTTGTGAGAAGACAAGAGACATGGAACCCTAATTATTGTAAATGCAAGCAAGAATCGTAATGTGAATCGCCTCTATGCATCATGACATCAGAACTGTGTAAATATCTAAACGCTGTGTAAATATATAAATGTTTCAAGCTTAGGGATAGATGACTAAGGTTCACATTGTATAAAAAATTCAATTGTGTAGATATGCTAAATTCATGTAAAACAGTATGTAGAAAGAAGCAGCAAAAGGGAAAAATGAAAACACGTTTGCGAACAATGGAAAATCAGTAAGGGAAAACACAGGAAGGAATCTCTGGCAACTTTCAGATTACTAATTGGCCATGACAGTCCTGAAGCAAATCTAGTCAAGCGAATGCACCATTGGCTGCAGCCCAAAATCTACCATGGATGCTGAATTTAATTTAAAAATACGATTTAATTTAACAAAATATACTTGCAGAAATATTTATTATTTCTTTTATAAATTTGCTAACTGCTATAATTTTTTATTGTTCGACTAAGCTTTTCGTCATTACTGACATCTTCAGGTCTTAAACAAGGTTGTTTAAGACCTGAAGATGTCAGTAATGACGAAAAGCTTAGTCGAACAATAAAAAATTATAGCAGTTAGCAAATTTATAAAAGAAATAGTAAGGATGGCTGCTAATTTAAACAATACGAAGAAATATTTATTGTTTGAAAACAAATTTATTATTTATAAATTCTGCAAGAAACAGTGAAGAGTTACCTATAAAATAAAGATACAAAAAAAAAAAGAAAAACAAATGAGAGACATATTGGAGTAATAGCTCTCCTAAGATTACGTACATTAATGAGAGACATATTGGAGTAAGAGCTCTCCTAAGATTACGTACATTAATGAGAGACATATTGGAGTAATAGCTCTCCTAAGATTACGTACAAATGAGAGACATTGGAGTAATAGCTCTCCTAAGATTACGTACATTAATGAGAGACATATTGGAGTAACAGCTCTCCTAAGATTACGTACATTAATGAGAGACATATTGGAGTAATAGCTCTCCTAAGATTACGTACAAATGAGAGACATTGGAGTAATAGCTCTCCTAAGATTACGTACATTAATGAGAGACATATTGGAGTAACAGCTCTCCTAAGTTACGTACATTAATGAGAGACATATTGGAGAAATAGCTCTCCTAAGATTACGTACAAATGAGAGACATTGGAGTAATAGCTATCCTAAGATTACGTACAAATGAGAGACATATTGGAGTAATAGCTCTCCTAAAATTGCCACCCTGAAACGGTCTACTTGTCTAAACAGTCTACAGTCTACTTGTCTTGAATACTATTGGTTATATTTGGTCTGAAAGCTTCTAGATCTCAGGTATGTCATTGTTAGTAATTTTTTAACATATATGTACAACTAATCACAATTTGTACTTATTTAAATTCAGATGTTTAGTGATTAGGCAAGGCCACATCTAATATCTGGGCACGTATGAATATATCTCAGAGTGTTAAGAGGAAGGGTATACCTTAATTTTCACTCTGTCAATTAGTATTTGAGAAAGCAGTGCATGCGTTCTTCCAATGCTTTTGCTTTGACGTATGCGGCGAGAGACTCAAAGTAGTACTACTGATATTTCAAGGCCCTTTGAAATTAGATAAGCTGAAGGAGTAGTAGACATGAGAAGAATGTAATCAGTTCACTTGTGCAATGGATATTGAGAGAGCTTCAAACTAAAAAAAAAAGATAACCCGTACTCCTAAGTCTACTGAGAAGAGACATAGAGACATATATTGTATACCGAGATGCCCCACACCTTCCCCGAGAAATAGAGGATTATGTCGATTCCGAAGGGACTTCGGAACTTCGACTTCCAGGTAACCATGTAAACCACTTGGGTTCAAGTCGAGTTGGTGGTGTCAGTGAGTGGGATGTATTGGCTTCTTTCTGAAGAAATTATGTTTTTAGTAATTTATCGTATAAAAAAACGTAGAAAGGAAACACACACGCACATACCCTCAAAATATAGGGTATTGAGTTCTGAAAGACTCTATCAAAAATAAAACTAATTTTTAAGATATAACTGTATTTGTGTTACATTTTATAAATGAAAACAATATTCTATAACACGTCTCTTAAATAGTCAATTAAATAACATCTTAAATAATGGATGCAAACGTAGATACTAAATCACTAAATCGTACAAATAATTGCCTTATTCGTGATACTGTTTGGGTATATATATTTATCACTGCCGTTCATGAGTTCGTAATCAACAGATATAGTTTCATCATAAAGCCAAGCAACTAACATTTACTTTATACCGATCTGTTTAGTGACCAGAGCTGATGGTGACCACGCATTTACTTTCATTAACTGTACGGCTTTACGTTAAAGTAAAAGTCTGAAGCTGTCAACTCTTCAATTAATAAATTCTAGTTAACACACTTCTGTTAATTGGTTGACTACCTGCGTAATCCTAGTTGGCAAAGAATTGATGGGGTTACTAGTTCTTAGTTTCTCTACTGTATGGAATGATATATTCATTAAATATCATATAGTGACTGATATACTGCATATCGTAATAGTATACACAACTGTTGTATAACAGGTTACTATCCGCTGATAATGAACTACGCACTATGACTAGTGACAGGGGCCATAAAGGTAAATGATGCACCGTGCATCATCTACTTACCTACTAATAAACTGACTTACACAAGTAAATAAGATGTCACAGTTAAATAAAAAGACTGGTTTAAATTCCGTTGGTTGCTAATCTGTATACTGTTCCAGAGAAATATGTGAAATTTTCATCCGATCATTTCATGAAAATTACGTTGATGTAACAAACAGCAATTACGGCGACTAAACGGGTGAGTTTGAACATTCACTGTTTGAGGTTGAGAAAGGAAGGTTGTTGGTCGTCAGACTGTGTTGAAGATAGAAAAAAATAGAAGCGAAATAGTCTAAAAGGAGATTCAGAAAAAGTGTGTGGAAGACGAAAAGGAAGCGAAAGATGAACATAATCATCTGGGTGTTCTACAATTTTGTGTAAGTGTGTATAATACCGACCCATACGTTTGCAATGTGACCAGAATTGTATACTACATGTGTAAAAGAGAGTCTATTTATTTTTATGTTAAGGATCATGGCATTTATCAAGGATGAGTATATGAATGTATTAAGACCATATTGTCATTACATAGGAGAACTTATGTTTTATGTAGGGTTAAGAAATTTAAAACAGAAAATTACAATGTTGTGTCAACGAGAAAGTGTCGTGATGTGCGCATGTCGTAAGAAGCATGTGTCCCATATACCTTTATTCGTGGAGAAAATGTGGATCCCGCTTGTTCAAGACTTTTTGGTAAAAAAAAGCCTGGTAATGACACTGCAATCACCGTATTCACATATATGGTCCCGTGTGATATCTTCTTCTTCCTAAGATTAAAAAAAAATGAAAGGACAATGTTTCAAGACCGTTGAAGTCGGTTAAAGCAAAAATCTCTGAGAGAGCTCAAGCAATAAGACAAAGTGCATTCCAAACATATTTTGAAAGGTACAAAAAATTGGCATTAGTGTGTTAAATCTGATGGCAATCACACTGAAGGTGATAGCATAAATATAAAAAAATAGTTACATAATTGTTTTTAACAAACAAAAATCGCAATAACTTTTTGATCAAACTTTCGAAAAGAAGTAGAAAGAATGTGTAGAAGTGTACAGTCAGGTGCAGGTACAGATTCTGTGTACAGGTTACTCCTGTTTTCATTAACCACAGTATAAAAAAAATTGTTTATGAAAGCCAAGAGAGAGATTTGGTTGCTCACGTGTATAATCTGATGGCGCTATTGATCTAAATCATGTCCCTATCTGTAACACTACAAAACATTTCCCACTTAAATGCATGTCAATTTGTGTTTGCGTAAAGGTGGAAGATATTTAGTATTCTCCTTTTAAGTTTTATTATTCTACGTTAAGTAAGCGTGTACTGGGCAAGTTTTTTTTACTGACGACTGACATGCCTAGTTTAGCGTTCAGCAAATGTAAATAAGCAGAGTATTCAGTAAATTGCTCTGTCATTATTTGTAAACACAAATTATATGTACCGTCCAGGAGAGAAATATAATTGCCTTAAAACGTGTCATTAAATTTAAAATATTCTACGTTATAGGTAACAAAAAATAAACGTGTCCTTGACCGGTGACACGTAGGCCTACTTGTAGACGCCAAGCTATAACGTACTGCGCGATTGTGTTGTCCTCAGCACGTACGTTACGCCCATTAGCAATGCGTACGACAAACATGTGAATTGTCGTGTAACCTACGTCATTATGTCTCGATCTAAAAATAAGTCCTAATACCGATCCGCCCAGATTAATATTTTCTGTCTAGAACTGACTCACGACTAAATAATAAACGTATGGTTCTCGGTACAAAACGCCAGAGCATTCATAATATATTTACAGCGCAGTATTTTTAACGTTATCAATCATAGTAACGTTACTATAGTTGCGTATTTTTCTCAATTTATACCCAGTAACTATAGTTAATATAAATTAAGCGTAGGCTATATGTTTAACACGTACGTAATTATAGTATCTGACAGTAGGCCTACTGAAGAGAAAATAAAGAAAAACAAAGATAAAACATGTGGCATTCACGAACTTGGAAAGAGTGTTTAAAAATGTCAGATGGAAAAATTGTTTACTATTTGAACATATCACACACACGCGCGCGCGCGCGCGCAAAACAACGATCTTTAGAACGACGGCGTTGTCATCAAGAATAGGGCAGTCAGCGCTCCTAGCGGCAGTCTCTTTTGAAGCTCATAATGAGCGAAAACTGGTTCACGCAGTGAGACAAAATTTTTTAAAATTTTTATATAAAATAATTGTGTTTCGTGTCGAAATAATATATTATGGTTAATGAAAAGTGTTGTCTCAAGAAGGGTCACAGATACCTTTATGAAATTTGGTACGCATGCATGTTTACATTAATCTTCTTTAATAAATAAAGATCCATGGTTATTTTATGATCTCAGATTTTAAAATCCCGGGAACATTAATTTTTTAATTAATAACGGCTCTTGTAAATTTTAAATTTTATCAGAATTATTGTTTACAAAATATGGTTTATAAAAATTGTTTTATCACAGTAAAATTATCAGCATTTTATTGTGAACACAGCACCTCATTTGTTCAAATTTGTGCAAGTAGATAAAAATCTAGTGGATTTAAATCGGGTGATCTAGCAGGCTACCCTATGTTTCCGGACGGTCAATCTACTTTTCAGCATAAAGTTCACATAAAAAGCGACGTACAGTGTGATTGAAGTGTGTTGGGGTACTATCATGCATAAGAACATTTGATTTCCAGTCACAGTGACCGTCTTCTATTTAATTCAGTAAAATGTTTTGAAAAAAAAAAATTAAAATAACTCTGGTCATTAAGTCATGGCCAAAAAAAGGGGGACCCATCAATAAGTCACCGATGATAGCTGTCCAGATATTGACAGAAAAAAACTGTTAAAATCTATACTGGAATAGCCTAAGCATAACAGAGGCCAAAAAATGTGGTTCAGTTGTAATTATGTGTAGAAAAGTAATACAAAATGCCCGTCTCTGTTCACAGCCAACATCTCTAGAGGCTTGTAACTTTGTAGACGGTACGATTTACGTTATAAAATACTAAATACATCTTCAACCTTAGCAATTCGTGTACTCTCTTCAGGATTGCCTCAAATCTATTCAATACTCTTTTCCCAAATACACCGTTCTCCTTATGAATGGTCACACACAACAACTATCTTTAGAACGATGCGCCGTCACCAAAAACAGGACGGACAGCACTCCCAACGGCAGCCTCTGATGAAGCTCGTAACGAGCGAAAGCTGGTTCAGGTAGGAAAGTAAAATTTTTTATATAAAATAATTGTGATGTTTGTCGGAATAATGTATTACAGTCAGTGATAACATACGAACACATCATGGACTACTAAAACCAAGAATCAGATTTTCCTTAACAAAAAAAAAAAAAAATAAATAAATAAATAAATAAAATGGCGGTCAGACGAAAAACGAGACGCGTTGTATGTCTATGTAAACTTTGTTACTGTATAGATGCATACAATCTAAATGTGTATAGTGAGGACATCTTTTACGTTACAACCTGCATACAATAGTGAACCCATCTGCTTAGATCTTAAATGTTAAGTGTATACCTAAATGTTGAAAGTAAAAAAAAAAGAAGACAATACAATGAGTATAACAAAAAATTATTTCTTTAAAAAAAGGTACTTTAAAAGAAATCAGTCATTTTTGTTAACAGAATCATATTGTCAATATGACGATATTTTTCGTATCAACTTTTAAACGTCGACATTGTGAACGACGATATTCTTGTCGAAGACATTTTGTCGCGGTGGCATTTTTGATGTATTACACTTTGCACGTACCCGTAGATGTTCACATGTGGGCAGGTGTGGGCGCTTTCAATGTCGGAATAACAAAACACATATCGGCTTACTCGACTTTGTTATAAGAAAAGTGACTGTCACAGTGTCTAGAATCTGCACTCTGTCCCAGAGATAACTCGGAGCTCTGTAAGTTACTAAAGAAAACAGTAGGCTACTGCTCGAGACAATTCTGTTTAGACGCTTCAATATTACGTTCTTCGACCGCCTCATGGGCAAGGCATCCGCTGAGCGTGTGTAGTCGGAGATAATCAAGGACGGTGGTTATGTATCAGTAAACTGTGGAACGAGTTCCTTTATGATTATTTCGCACAATTTCGAGAACTCTGGAATACGGACGGATACACAATAGACAATACATCCGAGAGCAAAGACGTAGGCCTTATAAATTACTACAATAATTTAAGGATAAACAGGCAGGTATTCGTCATAAATAGGAATGATCAACGCATGTTAAAACACTGCCTACTCATACAGTTACAAAGGTCAGTACTGTCGTTACTCATCTTCACCATTGTCATAGTGCCCAGCCCACGTGCATAGTTGACACACCTCGCCAGGGTAACATTACATTACTGTATTATCTCCAGTTAGACAACTGGTTTACGTCTATGATAACATTTCTCACAGGTGTATAAGAAATTTTTAATTCAATGCTTGTATTTAATTACTGGTTTTATTTAGAAGGTCTTTTTATTTCATCATGTTTGGATGAGTTCTTTTTATTTTATTACTTGCATGTTTGCTAACGGTGACCATTGCTTTAGTCATCATTATGATGGTTGTGTCGTGCAGGAAAACAGTGGGAGGAGAAGACTGAAACTTCCGAATGATATATATATATATTGTAGCATGACAGATAATCCACACAAATACATTACTCAATGATCATTAATAAAGCTCTAATATATGGAATATCCAGATGAGAATTAATTAAAATGCACTGTTTAATAATATATTCACAAGAAAGGTTGAATAAAGAAAATTTCTGCAAATAATATAATATAATACAAATTTAAAAACCCAGAAGACTAAAAATAATAATAACAAAATTACCCAGGTAAGATAGAAGCAGGCAATTAATATACCCCGTCAAAGAAACCAGACCAGAAAAAACAAAGCTACTGAAGAAAGAAGAAGGAAGAATAATTAAAATTACTATTACTGAAGAAAGAAGAAAGAAGAACAATCAAAGATACAGAAGACAGAAGAAGGAAGAATAATTAAAACTACTATTACTGAAGAAAGAAGAAATAAGAACAATCAAAGATATAGAAGACAGAAGAAGGAAGAATAATTAAAACTAGAGAAGAAAGAAGACTAATTAAAACTACTACTACAGAAGAAAGAAGAAAGAAGACTAATTAAAACTACTGAAGACAGAAGAAACAAAACTAATCAAAACTCAGAGAAGAAAGAAGACTAATTAAAACTACTACTACTGAAGAATGAAGAAAGAAGAACAATCAAAGCAACTGAAGACAGAAGAAAGAAGAATAATTAAAACTACTACTACAGAAGAAAGAAGAAAGAAGACTAATTAAAACTACTACTACAGAAGAAAGAAGAAAGAAGACTAATTAAAACTACTGAAGACAGAAGAAACAAAACTAATCAAAACTCAAAGAAGAAAGAAGAATAATTAAAACTACTACTACTAAAGAATGAAGAAAGAAGAACTAATTAAAACTACTACTACTGAAGAAGGAAGAAAGAAGAACAATCAAAGCTACTGAAGACAGAAGAAAGAAGAATAACCAAAACTACCACTACTGAAGAAAGAAGAAAGAAGAACAAACTAAATCTAATAAAGAAAGAAGAGCAATCAAAGCTACTGAAGAAGGAAGAAAGAAGAACAATCAAAGCTACTGAAGACAGAAGAAATAAGAATAATTAAAACTAGAGAAGAAAGAAGAATAACCAAAACTACCACTACTGAAGAAAGAAGAAAGAAGAACAAACTAAATCTAATAAAGAAAGAAGAACAATCAAAGCTACTGAAGACAGAAGAAAGAAGAAAGAAGAATAATTAAAACTAGAGAAGAAAGAAGACTAATTAAAACTACCAATACTGAAGAAGGAAGAAAGAAGAACAATCAAAGCTACTGAAGAAAGAAGAAAGAAGAACAAACTAAATCTAATGAAGAAAGAAGAACAATCAAAGATACAGAAGACAGAAGAAGGAAGAATAATTAAATCTAGAGAAGAAAGAAGAACAATCAAAGCTACTGAAGAAAAAAGAAAGAAGACTAATTAAAACTACTGAAGAAGGAAGAAAGAAGAACTAATTAAAACTACTGAAGACAGAAGAAAGAAGAACAATCAAAGCTACTGAAGAAGGAAGAAAGAAGAATAATTAAGACGATCCATATAAAACAAAAACCCCATAGGGAAAGAACCCCCAAAAAACCCCAAAATCAATGAATGCCCAAAGAGAAAGTATAACACCCTAAAAAACCATATCACTGTAAAACTGACAAAAACTAAAAGTGTTAGTAGTATTAAATATTAGTGCATTCAAAAAGTTATTATTTAGTTTGTATAGACAAGTCTTCACAGTTCCCCCATGGTTGAATATTTCATATTAAAAGCTAGAAAAAGACTAGTAAATATATTGATAATTCACCATAGACAAGTGCAAGTGATCAAATTATAAATAATAAACTTTAAAAGGGTACATGAGTTGCAGTACATAGTAACAAACTTTAAGTTTTGTGAACAGTGCCTACTTTGATAATGAAGTAGTAATATTACTAAATAAAAGCTACTAAAGCGATATGAACATTCCATAGAATGGAATATAACTTAGGTAGCTAGGGGTATACTTTAAGAGGGGGTATAAATTTTATAAATGGGGAACTACAGAACAAACTGTTTATGATGAAGTTTATAGAAGGTGTTAACAATTATATATGGAACCAGGATGTTAGGTTCCTATTACATATAACATTTAGATAAATAAGGATTAGTCATAAGAGATATTAGTATTATAACTGTTATTTTATTGTTCAGTTTAATTTAGGAATGCACTGTCTAAAAATAGATATCATTCCAATGTTGTAGAAATACTCTTTATTATGTTATTAGATAATATACTAAGCAATGTTATTCAGAACACTAGTTGTGATATAGAGAGATGTTATATGTTAATTATATAATCAATAATTTATGTTATACCAGTCAGAGAAGGATATAAAATAGCTACATTAATAAAACATTTGGAAATTAGCCACACATCAGATCTAGGCCAAAGAATAAATTTAAACTGCAGAATAATTAACAAACCTAGTCTTATAAACCATATAAAATGACAATATTCAGGCAAAATAAACTCAACATATCAAATACTATGTAAATAAGGCTTTCTAAAGATATGGTCATTATATGAGTAAAATTATTTAATTGTCTAATAAAATACCATTAAAACTGAAATAGATTAACTAACACTATCCTAGGGGAAGTCATATACAATTGAATTATATTAAAAAACCATCATTAGTATACTAAATTGCAATAAAATAAGTGAGAATTGATAATTATACAAATTTCAGATTTCATAGAATAATAATTATATTAGTTAAAATGGCTATTATTTACATAGAAGACAGGGAAGTATAATTTTAGGCCTACCTCCCAAAAAATTATAAGAAATATAATTTTCAGATAAAACTTTGTAATACTAACTTAATTACTATCAAAATAAGTAGAATAGAATAGTGAAAACGAATATGTATTTTATATTTCAAACAGTTAACTAATAACGAATTTAATTTATGAACATAATGTACATTTTTAAAGTGTAACGAAATTATGGCAATTTTAAACAATGTCTGAAATATATTATATAGGCTAAGATTTTCATGAGACGAAGGAAATACAGACAGTTCATTATTATGCGTTGACGAGTGCACTTAAAGTAACCTTTCGCCAGAAATAACCTTTAATGGCGTTTTTGTTATAAACCGTATCTCAGTGAAAATTTTGGAAAATAATTATTTTAAACTATTTTATAGATCGTGAAGTGGTGAAAGTGACCAATGAACACAGTAACACTAATAAATTGAACCACACATAACTAGATAAGCAGAATAACACTGATATTACACCAAATACAGACCGAAATTTAGAGGTTAAAAACGACACACATAAACACAACGAGATATATCCAGTGACAACATTCTACACAAAGTGAACTTTCGATGATACACCAGCGACAATAAACTATACTCCAGGACGATCGTATACAATTGCTGAGAGCATTTACTCGAAGAAAGGACACCTTTATTACAACAAAAACATCATCAACGCTGGAGGCTTCCTTGCGCATGCGTCAGTCAACCATTTCGGTCCGGTCCGCTGCAGTATAAAGAAACGACATGGCGACTATTGGTTCGAAATCAAATCATATATAAAGTTTTAATATTTTTAATTATTATTGTATTGTTAAATTTTAAGACATTTAATAAGTGTAAGTGTTATACTTTCCTTCCCACAACCTTCTCTGGCTATATATTTTAATAACCGTTTAAAGAACCCTATGTTATAATACCAATATAAATTGTTTATATCGACCGGCCCTGAGCGAGTCGATACTGCATTATAATATCAATTTTAATCAAACAATTTCATTATTTTTTGTTAATAAACATTCTGTATCGGTAAATTGGAGTTGATTTTTTATTATAAAAAAGACTTAACAATTAATTAATGAAGAAACCCAACTAACTGAAGGGCGGTATATATGAAACTACAACGTTTCAAAAAGAAGAAGAAGAGAGCCGTCTTTCGTTTAAACTTGGAGTTAACAAGATTGTCCTTTCAACAAAATTACTGAAGGCGATACTATTGCTAAAATAACCACGATACCATTTCATTTATAATTACAACCGATTAACTCGATTTGTTCCAAAATTTTAAGAACAAGTTACCCAAAAAACATTTTCCAGAAAATTAAAATTTTTTTTTATAAAATTTTAAATCACATTTTTATTTTTTCAAATTGCTACAACAACAATATACACAGATTTTATTTGTAACTACGAAGACTAGGAACATTACCAAATTGACGTTTCCGGAGCGGAACGTCAGAAAATTACACACATACGTACATAAAATATTTTGTTACAGAACACCTTGTATTATTACAAATTGACGTATCCAACGTGGGACAGAATAACACGACAGAAATCTTATTTATCATTTATTATAGACACCACTCACAGTATTATTACAAAAATACATCCATCGCAGAAGTTGAAGAAACCAGGACAGCTAACGTATTATTACAATATATATGGATATAAATATAGGGTAACACATGAAGACCTGCCACATGGCAGAATACAATATGATGATGTTGACGACACAATAAATTATATATTACACACATACACACACGCGCGCGCGCGCGTATATACTATTAGTTATTCTATACAAAACAACGCCACTGTTAATACCATACAACTTATATATTAAAATTAACTCCCATCATTACTTTATATTTTATGTTGCAGGCATGAATATGAGATAAAATAAATCTCGAAACGTCGCATAAAACCTTAATGTTTATTAGACCGAAACTCGATATCCACTTGAAACTATAATTAACACGGTCGATAAATAATATTCTTATATATGTCCTATATGTATATATATATTATATTCAATTTTTATAATGAATTTACCTCAAGATGTTTTTTCCTTATTAGGAACATGTTTCGGGTACCGATTTGTATCCATCCCCAGCCTTCCGGATCTTGTTTCTGGTGAAGTACACGTGTGTTGGTTGGTTGTTATTGAGGCTTCCTGTTGACTTCTGGTATTTAAAATTTTTTTTTTGTGTGATTGTGGTGTATGTATTAGTATTTTGTGTATTTTCGATGTTGAGTGCTTAGAAAATTGTGTCATGTTTTGTATTGATTTGTATTTGTTCAGGTATTAGTTTGTTTTGTGTTTTATGTTTGTATATTTGTAAAATTTCCCAAATGTTCATTATGGTGCCTTTGTGTGGTATGTGTTTTATTAGTGTCATGTTTGTTATGTTTGGGAATTCATGTCCAGTGTTTATTGCATGTGTGGCCAAATTAGATTTGTATATTTCTGGTTTTTATATATAAAAAATAGTACGAATTAATAGACAAACTAAAAGTAATAAATATAGATGAAAACACATATTTCACATCATATGACATCACAAATATGTACACCAAAATTCCAATTGCTGAAACAATAGACATAATAATAAATAAACTTAAAGAACAAAATGAAGACACACAATTTATAACTAAAATAAAAAATAGCCTCCAACTAATACTAAAACAAAATTACTTTGAATTCAATAGCAAAATTTATCAAAAACAAGAAGGATTGGCAATGGGATCTCCATTATCTAGCATTATGGCAGAAATATTCTTACAACATATAGACACCAAAATACAAAATATTATAAAATCCTTTGATACAAATGGCATTTGGATAAGATATGTAGATGATCGGCTATATATATCAAGTAACAAATATACAAATGCAGATAACATATTAAAACAAATCAATAACACACATCCAAAAATACAATTTACAAAAGAAAAAGAAAATCACTTAAAAATCAACTATTTAGACATAACCATCACAAGATACAATAACCACCTACAATATGCAATATACAGAAAACCAACTTCCACTAACATCATTGTACCTAACCATTCTGACCACCCACCACAACATAAAATGGCAGCGTTCTATTCACTATTTAACAGAATGTACAAAATACCCCTAAACAAACAAGAAGCAGACAAAGAAAGAAATATAGTTTACTAAATTGCTTGTGAAAATGGATATAATAAAAACACTGTAAACAAAATAGAAAATAAAATCAAATATAAAATAAAACTGAACAATTAAGAATTAATCAAAATGAACAAAACAACAAATAATAAAAAAAATAATAACAACAATAAAAAATGGGCGACATTCACATACATAAATAATAAAATGACAAAGCTAACAAAACTGTTTAAGAACACAGACATTAAAATAGCATACAAAACTAAAAAATAATCTACAAAAACTAAATAACCCACACAACAAAGATAATACAACAACCAATGTTATATACAAAATTGAATGCCAAGATTGCGATAAATGTTACATAGGACAAACAAAAAAACAACTGAAAAAACGTTATTTTGAACACCTAAATGCAAACAGAAATATACAAATCTAATTTGGCCACACATGCAATAAACACGGGACATGAATTCCCAAATATAACCAACATGACACTAATAAAACACATACCACACAAAGGCACCATAATGAACATTTGGGAAAAATTACAAATATACAAACATAAAACACAAACCAAACTAATACGTGAACAAATACAAATCAATACAAAACATGATACAATTTTCAAAGCACTCAACATCGAAAATACACAAAATACTAATACATACACCACAATCACACACAATAAAACCAATTTAAAATACCAGAAGCCAACAGGAAGCCACAATAACAACCAACCAACACACGTGTACTTCACCAGAAACAAGATTCGGAAGGCTGAGGATGGGTACAAAACGGTACCCGAAACATGTTCCTAATAAAGAAAGAAACATCTTGAGGTAAATTCATTATAAAAATTAAATATAGTATATACATCAAGAAACGGACTGTACCAAAAAGTGTTTGAATGGATATATATATATATATATGTATATATGTACACACATATATATATATATGTATACTATATATGTATTACATTTAGAGCATATATGGTAATGTACATGATATGCATTATATCATGAACATTGTCTGTACGCAAAGTGAGGTATTTCTTTATGTAATATAAGTATAAATTGATAAATTATGATAAAATAAAAATGCCGTACTATACAGTATAAACGTGTGTGTATATATATATATATAGCGCGAGCGCGTACACGGACACAGACACACGCGCGCGCGCGCGCACGCACACACACACACACACACACACACACATGTATGTGTGCATGTACTTTAAGTGCGTAGCTCTGGTTTTGGACTACTAAGTTCGATTTATTATTTCCTCCTTTCTTCAAAAGTGTGTCTGTCTAAATAGGTGCCAAAATGTAAAACACAAAGAGAAATAGAGAACTACCAAGTAGCAGTATAAACTAAAAACTTATTACATTCTACAGGTTTCTTCAGTTGTACAATTGTTCGTATGTAATAAGATGCATACAAACAATATGTATCATCTGAAACAATGCGTAAAGTAGTAGTAGTAGTAGTAGTAGTAGTAGTAGTAGTAGACCACAGATATAGTATAGGAGAGAAGCAAAATAAAATTGAAAACGGAATGTTGGTTAGGCATGATGTAATGGCTGCATTAAGGATCCCCATCACTGAAGGCCATTGCGCCATTGTATGCAATTGATTTTGTCAAGACCAGCCTTATTTACTACGGCAGTGAAACATATCGACCTCACCGTATACGCGCGTAGGTTGCCTTTGGTTACATTCATCATTTACGCTACGGTATTTTCCATGAAATAAATGTTTTAACTTCTATTTCTCAAATTTAAATTCTACCCTTTTGAAATATAGGCCTACATGTATCATGTGTAAATGGAAGAACTGACATGAACGCACACAAACGCACAGCACAGTCATGAGCATGTATGTGAACAATCAATTCATAACGTAATCGCAAAAATGTATTGACACGTTTACAAGATATTGGTTTCATACGTGTATATCGTAACTTTCAAAACTAGAGAATTCAAAGATTTTTAGAGAACTAGACAAGATACATATTTTTAATCCATGCATAAGAAGGATATTCTTGGCTGGAGACTACTCCGATGTTGTTTTCCCATAATTACTGATGTAGAATAGCCAGATGTAGGCAGATACAACAAAAATGTCCTTACGTATTGACCGTGGTTGTGCTATTCCTGGAGAACTACCATTAGGCACTATTTCAGGGTGACATGTCTCTGTTAAAATCTGACTCTGATGTGATGACTTCCAAAGTTACCCAGTGACGGATTATCCATAACGCTAGGGAATGCTGCAGAAGGGGCACATTCCAGCTCTAAATCACAAAAACGTTTTGGAGATAATAAATATGAAAAAACAAATCTCTTTAATCCAAAATCATAAAAAGATGTGTGCACGCTATTCGGCGAGTTTCCCGTTACGTTTTTTATACACTTAAAAAATGTAAAAAAAAACATTTACGAATTCGTTTCCAATTTAAGAGAGCTATTTTCAAAATTTGAAAACTAAGCCAAAAACTTATGTTCATGTATTAACAAAAAATATACTGATGAAAGAAAAAGGTAAATAATGAGAAGCTACCAGATAAAGGAACACAAACCGAACATTTGTGAGTATTAGATAAGTTTAAAGTTGAAAATTTCTATGTACCAATAGACAAACTTATAGCTGAAGTGACTAAGCGAAACAAAGCTTATGATCTCACAGTACGCAATTGTTTGGTTTTCTTACGACCCATGGAGTGTACTGAGGTGGAAAATAAAGTAAAAGCTCTTATAGACGTTTACTCGAACGATTTGAATACAGAATTGAAGCACTTTGTACCACGAATAAAACTGCATGAAAGAAGTTTTTTTCAAATTGTTCGAATAAAGATGATAGGTTCTATGATGCTGCAGTTTGTTCGCCCAAAGTATTAAACTTGATTATTGATTGCAAAATGATTGATGTATTTCCGACTATATAAATTGCTTATCGTCTGCTTTTGACGACTCCCATAGCTAACTGCGAATCTGTAAGATTTCTGTATTAAAACATATGGTTTAAAGATGTGGTGAGTTCAACTATGGGAGATGAGAGATTATGATCGTTAGCAAGGTTGAATATTGAAAGTGTCTTGAATCGCTCGATTTAGAAGAAATTATACAAGACATCGTTAAGGCAAAATCAAGAAAATAAATGAATCAATTAGTATTTTCTAAGCGTAAGTACTACTAAGCTCATTGTAATCACTATTTATGTAAACAGTTATTGTAATTTGAGAGATGAATAAAGTAATTGTTAACTTTCAAAATTGTGTATGACATTCATCAGTATAAATAATGGATAAAGGGTTGAATTTTGAATCGGAGGGGGGCACCAGTCTGATAACAGCATAGAGCGCCACGCGCTTCTATCCGCCCCTGAAATTACCTATAGAAATGCTATTGGCAGCTCTGTTTCGTACATCGAAACTCGTTGGTTACAATTGTAGTGACCTTATTCACTGCATTCTATACACTTTTAAATATTTTATATACCCTGGAAAATAGCGATGGAGCTTGCGCTCTTCTACGTGCCTGGCGTTTAATTGAAGGAGGGATGAAAAATATTTGTTTCATATTCACAACTGCACCTTGACAGTGCGGGAAGTTAAAATCCTACTCGGTCCGAATCTTCTCAGTATAGGAGGAGGCAACCATGCTCGGATAACTTCCGTGTCACGTAAAACCTCTCCATGAGATCTATATGTCCGTTATTCTATTTTTTTGTATTAGAAAATGGCCGTGCTAGGTCATTGAGCAGTAACAGATTCAAACGATTACTAACGGCAAAAGGTATGGTCTACATTTCAGTAACGAATTTTCAAGACCTTTGTACGATATATACTGTCGCCTGATTCTTCTTCCATCAGATTTGTGGCAACTTGCCTGTTAGCGTCACAAGGAAATGCATTCACTTCATCAAAACCTCTTAGGCATTCCGATATTTCTTTCTCCAATGCTTGTATTGCCTAACTCCCTTAGGTAACCTGCCATCTGGACTCCCAAACCATCTCTCTTCGTTTTCTGTAAGACGATCTTGGACATTAAAAATTTTTAACTTTTACTTATGTCTTGATTGTAGAGTCGATCTCCTCGTGTTCGTTGAAAACTGGAGGAACGTTGCAACAGAGGTAGGGTACTGGAGGCGGGTTGTCAAGGGTCATCCCGGCCTTTAGAGCTTCGGAAGAAGAGGAAGATCTCTTTGTGTACAGCTCTTAACAGATATCAAGAATGTCACTTCCGATGTTTATCGGACAACCTAACCTAATCTTACCCAGATGTTTCTTCACCGGAAACCAAGTTTCAGAACCAAACAACATTGGCACAGCCATTACCTTATAAAAATTTAGTGGATCTCTTTTCTACTTTTCCTCGATAACGCATGACGAATTGTGCCAAACACTGATTGAAGCTTAGCTAACTTATGATCAACATCATGATCCACATCATAAGTGATGTGATAACCAAGATAATGAAAATGTGACAACTGCCATATACTGTTATTACAATCTTAGGGCGAAAGGGATATTTGCCCACAAAAGCAGTAGTAGTTCAGGCACAGGTCAGTTGCCTGAACAAGAACTTAGAAAATGAGTTACGAAGGATGTAGACTACAGCTGACGAGACGTGAAAAGACCAAGACGATAGTCTTTTGCAACAATAAGAAATGATCAGTTAAATAAAGTGGTGTAGTGAACTATATAAGATTTGCTATCCTCAGAAATCACTGGACAGATACCTGATATCTTCAGGATCACCCCAGCACGACAATGAGAAAACAAATTGAGACGATTATGGTAATGTTACGTACATAAAATACAATAATATTTAATCGACTCTTTACTGTATATCTAAGGATGGAAAGGTATTAGCCAAGGAGCCGATGTATGATCAACCACCCATGATTTTTATCCTGGCTTGTAACGTTTGACTTCACAAATGGAGCCACAATGACTATCCATCCCACTGAAGTGCTGGAGGTGTGTGACTGCGCTCGCGCACGGTGTGTGTGTGTGTGTGTGTGTGTGTAAGTAAAAACGTATGTCCACAAGCGTTTCCTCCCCCTCTCTAACTCACCAACACACCAGGATCGCTCGCACTCATTGAAAACTAAAACTCCACAGAAGAAGAAAAAGGAAATATCGGTATGGAGAACCATACATGACTTCCATATTCTAAGATTTATATTTAAAATCATTTTCGAAATGAAATATTACCATAGAAACTACTTCTTTCTACTTACTGCTTCAGCCTTAACCACAGTACTGTGGTCACTAACGTATACCACCTCACGTTATCGCACTCGATTTTCACTGATGATGGAAGTCGATGGCATTGCCGAAATGTCTGGTTTTGTAGAAAACATTGGACTACGGCCAAATATCCCGGGAAGGAATTTTAACCAAAACTACTTCTTTGTTGCCGATAACGTTGTACATATATATATCAGTGGCGAAGTTACATGGAGACAATTGAGGCAATGCCTACCCTAAAAAATTCTGTAGAATAAAAATTATAAATACGTATGAACTACATAACGTAAAGATTATACATTGTTACTGCGACTGTCAAATTTATTAAACCGAAACGTGCTTTATTGAGCGACCGCTAGATGGTGACAGGTGAGATTCGGCATAGTTCGTTTAAAGCGAATGAGACAACCTGAACTTGCCTCAGCATTTTTTGTATACATCGTATGTAAGTAATGTAGTGGTGTGATAGGGAAGTGTAGGGAGGGGGGATTGTCCCGCGCTGAACACATAGAGCGTTGAGGCATGCCTCACTTCTGTGGTCCAAACAGTTGAGTTAAAGCGCCTGTGTTGTTTCTAAGTGTTTATTTTATGCGGTTATTAAAAGTGTCACTGTTATTCCGCTGAACTAACAGATGATCAAGATTGTTATTTGAATTATTTGTAACATTAAACATATATATAGAAACTAATCAAGTTTAAAAATTTGAAGTTCAATCAGTTGTATTATTGTGTATGACTAATACAAGGATTGTTCAACAGAAACACGTATAGAGCCGTAAAGCATTTTTTATTCAACGATTTTAAAAGAAGTCTCCAATAACATTAAGACATGAGTTCCACTGTTGCGCTAACCTGTAGATTCCCTGCTAGTAAAATTCTTACGGCTGTTTGTGGAACCATTCGGTTACAGCAAACTCTACCTCAGCGTCCGATTTGAACCACCGTCCTTTTAGTGATTCCTTAAAAAAAATTTAAGTTAAGATTTTTGCCTACCCATTCATTAACTACTATCTTCGCCAGTAAGCAAATTGATGTCCATTTTTCCGGCTTGCACGCGTTATGTTGGTGTGGGTTTCGGCACTTTCCATTTAAAAAGCGTGCAAATGTAAGAAAATAAACATGAGTGAGGCCAGAAATAACGTGAATTATGTGTGTGTGTGTGTGTGTGTGTGTGTGTGTGTGTGTGTGTGTGTGTGTGTGTCTTACCTGCCTTTTTATTGCTGTATTAAATGAAAAATATTATATTACATTAAAATGAAAAAATTATAATTTTATTGCCTGGCAACAAAATTATTTTATTTTTAACAATTACCATTGTTTCAAAAAGTTTAAATAAATTTTTAAGTACTTTACTCTTGTTAAAACGTAAAAGGTTGCCGGTAAACTACCCCTTCCCCTTAACCGATCTTCACCAAAATCGAAAGTCCTTGAGACCTCTACAATTCAGGGATGTGTTCAAAATATTATTTGATTCTGATTGAATTTGCGGCTGTTATCGTTTGCCATAGAAAATACCCTTGTTAAAAAATGTTGCAGGTAAACTACCCCTTTCCCTCAACCGATCTTCACCAAAAACAATAGGTCTTGAGAACTCTACAATTTAGGGATGTATGCAAATAATCTTTTGATTCTGTTTGAATTTGCGGCTGTTATCGTTTGCCATAGGAAATACCCTTGTTAAAACATAAAACGTTACAGGTAAACTACCCCTTTCCCTTAACATATCTTCACCAAAAACAATAGATCTTGAGAACTCTACAATTCAGGGCTGTATACGAAACATTATTTAATTCTGTTTGAATTTGCGGTTGTTATCGTTTGCCAAAAAAAAAAATTCCCTTGATAAAAAAAAACCGTTGCAGGTAAACTACCCCTTTCCCTCAACCGATCTTCACCAAAAACAATAGGTCGTGAGTACTCTACAAATCAGGGCTGTATGCAAAAAATTATTTGATTCTGTTTGAATTTGCGGCAGTTATCGTTTGCCATAGGAAAAAAAATCTACAGACACAGATAGACAGACAGACACACACACAGACACTTTTCGGAAAACGACTTTTTTTCATGTTTTGAGTGTAGGAGAATCAGAATCTGCAATAATCTCGAACACGATTTTTTTTGCCATCACCATACTTCCATTCCTTAAGGAATATGGAAGTAAAAATAAGAGGGGTTAATTGAAAAAGAGGAGAGGAAAACTGGCAACTGGAAAAATAGAAGATTCTTAATTTTGAAACGTAAAAAAAACCTAAGAAGCCAATAGGCCTATTCGTGACAGCTATTCATGGTTATCAGCGTGGACACATGGATACATACACGTAAGATACAGCTTGAATGTTACTTCTAAATACTAAACTGTTCAGACATTCTGCACGGATTGATCCATGGCACTATTGTCGCAGCACTATAGGAATGTTTCACACGTTATATAACAATAAGCATTTCTCAAAAGTCAAAAATCTTATATCTTTAACAAACGTAACTTTTAAAAATGATATCCTAACTATATTTATTTGCTGCTACAATAAAACTGTCAACAAAAATCATTTATTTGGGTCAATGATGTATGCAGATTTAAACTTCAGAAATAAATCTTCTTTATTGTCTCCTAACTCATAAGCTATTTATATGGCCGACCGTACTAGAGTACAAAGAAAATCGAAAAAAAACAAAGTTTATTGGAATAAATGATACAATAACATCATTTTAGCCCCCCCCGCCCGAAATCCAACCGTACTCCCAAGCCTCCAACATTTTGGCATCATGGAAGGACGGGCAACAGCTGTTACTCTTTAACTGGCTAACAGGGCACTTACAAGTGTACCGTAACATACCGCAACCGATTGTAAGAATGGATAGATGCACCGAAGGATGGTCTCAGGGCACCAGGACGCACCCTTTGTATTTAGTCCTAGCTGCGGTACTTGAACGGAGATCTGGTTATTTCTTCGGTACTTGTGGGACTCATAAGCAAGGTTCCTAAATTAATTCTGGGGTTGAGGGATCCCTTAAAAACGTTCGTCCAGAAACAAAACCTCTCCTCGTAGGGTGAAGAGAAGGAGACGTTACTCCTCGGCTCATGATCAATGATTTGTGACATCGTCTGCCAACGTGTCGACGGCGCCTAATTATCTAGATGTTAAGAGAAAGGAAGATGACTTCGCAAAATTGAGTCCCTTCCTGGTAGAAAAGGCTATTACCGGTTGTGCTAGATCAGCTGTCCAGGATATCAGAAAAGCCGCAGGTGGATTACTCGTGGAGACCCTCAACCAACATCTGAGTTCTAAACATAGATGTAGAAGTACTTCACACCACCTTAAACACCACAAAGGGGGTGGTAGTATGCAGAGATCTACTTAACTACAGAGATCTACAGAGCCTGCCCCACAAGGTGTTACTGCACGTCGGAGACTGACGTTGGGAAAGGATGGACAGACACTCCCATCTGCGTCCTATTTCCTGACTTAAATAGGAAAACTCTTCTGGTAAAGATCGGAGCAGGTTTCACAGGCTAAGTGTGGGATCATTCAGCCCTCAGCAAATGCAGTGTTTTCAGTGCTTGCGTTTCGAGCACAATGCGTCAAAATGCGCTCGGGTAAAATCATGCTTCTATTGAAAGTTGGCTTATGGTGGCGACCCCTTTGTTGAACTTATGAAATGTCTCAATTACGGTGGTCAGCATTCATCGAGATCCCGTAAATGTCACTTATGTCACAGATAACTGGATATGAACAGTTAGCGATATACAGAACTATGATCTTTCTAGAAGGAGCAAGTTTACTGTATCGGCTCTGACACGATTGTTTTGCGTCTATATGTGTACGAATTTCCATTGTCATTGGTAAGTTAGAATGTTGGTGTGAATCGAACAAATACTGGAGCAACACTCCTGGAAGAAGTCGTTGGGCTTAAGGCCAAGAGGCCTACGTACGCTAAAAAAGTTAATTGCTTCGATGTGCAGAAATTTGTATGCCCAATCAACCATAGCAAAATAAGTTACGCACAGGCTGTAAAATCAACTGTATCGCCAGCCTTATTGCCGTTAGTAACGCGGTTTATTGAGTACTACTTGTCTGAAATTTACAGGGAATCAGAAGTTGATCTTCTTCTGAGACAATACGGCTGAGCCAGGCATACAGACGGTTCATAGAGAGAGTCAGGAACTAGGTTACTGGATGAGCCATAATATGCTCGCCAAGAAGGGGGTGTGGCTGTGACTGCAGCCACCTCCAGTGAGGGCGAAACGGCGACGAGAGGATACCGCCGTCCATCGCCCCGTCATCCCAAATATACAAGGAAGGACTTTATAAAAATTGAGTGGGAAAAAAAGTCCCAGTAGACCAGGAGATGAGTTCAGCTCCATTGACGTGTCCATCTTGGAAAGTGCTCGCGGACCTTCTCGAGAGCAACCACTTCCCACTGCTCATAACAACGCGAACGCCAAAGAGCCATGCCAAAAAGGATACTTGTGGACCGTGCTGATTGGACAAGGTTCATGGCTGCTTGCACATCTACAGAAGTCTGTGGAAATACAGAAGACGACGTACACAGTTTTATATCTGCTATCATTTCAGCAGCTACGGATCATGTCCCGCGGACTGGTGGTCGTTTATCCAAACACCGGTATGGTGATGGAACACCGTTGTGTAAGACGCAATTAGAGAGGAGTGAGGAGCCTTAAACTGGTACAAAAGAGCGCCGGCCGAAGACAATAGCATCGTTGTTAAGCGACTTCGAGGGGCGCTCGTAGGTCAGTAGCCGCTACTAAATGATCAAGCTAGAAAAACTACATCTCGACCATAACATGGTCGACCCCTGTGACAGAAGTATGGAAGACGATCAGAGCAATTCTGGCACATGCGATTAAGCCTATCACATGTCTAGAGCACGATGGTGAATTGATATGCAACCCCGATGAAATTAATAACACCTTGGCTACCTTGTATGAAAAGTTCCAGTCGTACAGAAAGTTATCCTCTCGTTTTTTTTTTGCAAGAAAAGTTGGAGGCAAACAAGATCTTGACTTCAAAACTGAAAAGCAAAGAAATTCAACATGACTTTCACGATGAAGAAATTACAGTCCGCTATCCGCGTTGTCTGCAACACTGCACCGGGAGGACCGGGACAAGATAATGTTTTTAAAGAGTTATAAGTCAACTGTCAGTTGTAGCAGTGGCTACATAACGGCACTTTATAACGCTATATGGACGCAAGGGAACTACTCTAAACGATGGAAAGAATCCCCTTAAATCGGAGAACTGTGGCCCAGTATCGTTTATATGCTTCTTAGAAAAATTATTGGAGACGATGGGTAACAACCGGCTCACCTGATGGCTTGAAAAACACGGCCTACTGACCGACTACGAGAGTGGATACCAGAAGCACCGATATACTACTGATCAACTGGTATATCTGGAGAACGTAGTTCAAAACAGTTTTATAGAAGGAAAAGTTATGGCTGTCGAAAGCGTGGATAGTATCTAGGCACGATGTTAACTATACACGGAGTTCGGCTGCACTATAAGTCTAAAATAAAATTTTAGGGTCAACTTTCGTCACACAGTTTACGTGCAATGGGCGTGTGGACGACTTCGCTGTGAGATGGAGTCATCGCTAAACGAAATTAGGGCATTAGGGCTCTCCCATCTTACCTGGGGAGCCTTCAGGGAAGTCTTATTGCGCATGTACACCTCATCAGGGCTATCGAAAATGGATTACGGATGCGCGATGTACTCTTTAGCTAAAAGTTCGTGCTTGAAAAAGCAGGATCCTGTTTACAGAGCTGGTTTACGCTAAGCCAGAGAGGAAAACATATATAATGTCATTATATCTTCGACGTCAGTTACTGTTGTTGAGATATGTAGCTAAAATTTTAACCATTACCGAGCCACATACACCACGTGTTGAGACTTGCGAGAATATACAACCGCCATTGTACATTTACTCGACCAGCCAGCATCCAGCTAATAGCACGGAGCTACCACATCCAGGGGCCGCACATCCCAAGCGCACATGTTCCATGCGAAGTGGTTGCTTTGCAAACCAACTTACCGGCTGGATGTCGCCGGTAGAAGCAAGAAATTGTGCCACCCAGCTGAACTAAAACTCATTTTTATATCAGTCCTGGAATAATACGCCGAAGAACACACCATTATAATTCACTGATGGCTCGAAGACGGAGAGTGGAGTGGGTATTCCGTTTGTCATCGAGGGCGCCTCCAATTCCTGGATACTGCTCAAGGCGGCAATTATATACACCGTTGAACTGTATACAAATATACCAAAGAGCGTGGCGAGTTCTTCGATTCTGTGAACACCGAGGCATGAGAAAATTTGTTGTCTGTACGATTCGCTCACTTTTCTAACTGCCGTGGACAATCCGAGCACAGTGGATCCGTTATTGCAACAGATAATGGCACTATGCCGTGCGTTAGAAGCTCTTGGATCTTCCTGTAATTTTGTTTGTTGTCCGAATTATGTAGGTACTGAAGGTGATGAAGAAGCTGACGTTGCATGAAGACAGGCTGCAGACAGCCCACAAATCGACGCAAAAGTAGCTGCACAACCACTATTATTAATGCGTGGGAGCAGATTTGGATGGACGGCAGAATGAACTTTTTCCAGTGGAGCAGAACGTCCGTAAATGGCAAATGGCAGGTGATCGCAGTTGTGACCAAGTTTGCATCACCAGACTGCGAATTGGGCACACTAACTTGACGTCTTCTTACCTCCTACAGGAAAAGAATGACCGGTCTGCACTTGTGGCGGAGCACTTATAGTGAAACATATAAGTGAAGACTGTAGTACTCTTGCTTAACTCGGACAAAGACACAGACTAAAAGGCAACATGAAAGATGACCTGGAAATGAACAGTTAGCGATCAGTTAGAACTCTGAACTTTCTAGAAGGAACAAGTTTACTGTATCGGCTCTGACAAGATTGTTTTGCGTCTGTATGGATACGAATTTCCATTGTCATTAGTAAGTAAATGTGAGTGTGAATCGAACATTAGTGGAGCAATACTCCTGGTCGAAGTCGCTGGGCTAAAGGCCTTATTTGCCGAACCCTTGAAACTAAAAAAAAACACAATTTTCTATAGTCACTATCATCGTTGTGAAGTTGTACAAAAGTAGCTCATATGTTGTAATTTTTAATAGACTATTTAAATATTACATTTTTGGTATATTATAATTTTAGTGTGCTGCTAACTTATATATACACCTTTAGGGCTACTGTGTATATAGAAGTACACTCTTGAATTGACTATCTGACAATATTTGGGAGTACTGTCGTCAACGTTATAGATTTTTAAGATCTTTTCGTTAAGTTGCTTAAATACGACAGTGATACAGTAATCTCTGATTGCAGCCCAGTACTTGTTGTGCGTTCTTGCGTCTGTTTGTATTGGCTATGAACTAAGATAACAGTGTCTTTATATTTTAAACAATCCAATCGTTATGTGTGGGAAAACAGGATAGCTATGTTACACTACCAGGACTGAGGCAGAGAGTCCGTAGTTCTGCTAAATCAACAATTGTATTGGTTGATTTTAATCTGGTATTTTAAATTTACTAAAATTATTTTTAACTTATTTATTTTTTGAACGGCGCGCCAAGTTAACACATTGAGTAAAACAACTAGTAGTGGGTGTCAATGTCTATCGAGTTTTTTCTTGTCTTATCCAGTTAAGTGAATCCATTTTATTCATACTTACTTCAACAGGTGATCTACATAGAAATTCCTTCGTCTCGCAGACTGTACGCACATAATTATGGCTACGAAAGTGTTTTTCGTTTGTATAGATGACGTAATGAGTGATGAGCCAATGAGGCGATAGCATTCTTCTTACTTTGTGTAGCATCTTCATTACGGAAAACAAAGGACCCATCTCCGCCCAGGTGACAAAGGAATTGAGGGGGGCTGGGCATACGTACGTGTCCAATATAAGAACACACAGTGCACCTGAAAAGAAATTAGTTTCTTTTGAGGCTGCCTTGTGGAATTTCCATCATGAATTCAGTAAGTATATTTGTACGTAACATGAATAGTTAATAACTAGTTTATTAAGAATGAAAGAGAATTGCGTTCATAAATTGCTATTACACTAATTTATTAAGCAATATTAAAAATATTTATTAGCAAATTGTTAATAATAGCTTACTGTTTTTTATGTGATAATTTTTGTTAGAAAGTAAACGTTTTATGTATATTTGGCAATAGTAATTAAAATCTTTTGTAACTACTCAATATACTCTGATTCTTACTCTAATTAGGTTATATTCTACACGTTTCTAGATACTTAGTAATGTTACCATTTAAAGTGTAATAGTTAAAACTCCGCACTAAACACTTCGTGTGACTAGACAATATTATCATGAAAATTATAAAGTGAGTTATTACTTTAAAACAATGAATATACATGTCTTCCTTGCCTTAGTATTTTTTCGGCAACTTATACTTTTTTGTGGACACGTACCTAAGGTTAAGAACGTACACTGTTATTACTAAGAAACAAGTGTATTTTACGTACAACTTGCAGATATACAACGATTATAAACAAGACAGTAGGACTACGCATTTGAGTTACTTACGTAAAACATAATGAAAACTTAGTCCTGTTATATTACCCATCATAAATTACCGATAAAATTAATTTCAAATAATTTATTCAACGTCTCTTATTATTAAAAAATTTTTAGTTACAGACGGTCAATCGGCTCAGAGTGATATATTTGAAAAAATCAAATAAAAAATTCAATTGATGATTCTTGTTTTATTATAAAACATAAGACGTTTTTATGAAATAAAATGATATTCCTAATGCCAACATTCAAATAATGAGAAAACATGATAGTTTTATTTACACATCAGTTTTATGACACTTCTGAAGGTTATTTCAATAAAAAGCCATACTTTACAGGAGATACGAGTATTATTCGTATTAAAACCACAGTCGTAAACAAGATGTACGCAGGTATAGTCCATATCGGAGTCAAACAGCGTGCACTCGCACTTATTCTGATTTACGTGTGATTATTAATTTAGGCATCAACGTTAAGCCATGAAAAATATAATGCGATGTAAAACTTTGTTAGTATAAATAAACACGACCAGAAAAAATCTGTAGTGGTCACAGATAGCGGACTGACAGTGTTCATAGCGACACAATAAAAACTTTTGGCTGGTTAATGTCTGACGCACTCTTGATTAACTAGTTTTATTTCAAAGATATAATTCAATTAATTGAACTTAGACAATCACTACGTCCTGTTGCGTTCAAGTCTCTGTTCCTTTATAATGTATTACATTAATAATGTATTAAACGTAATCGTCATAAAATAAAATTAAATTCGCTAACCCTGTGCAACGATATCCTCCAGTTGCTTACCTAAGATCACTTCGTTGCTACGGTAGGGGTTTTTAGCCTTAATTTATATTTGGTCGTATTATCAAACAATTCTCAATTCCCATCTAGTTCGAGGAATCAAATAACACCCGAGTAGTATGCAGTTGCTCTAATTTCGTAATCAGTGCGCCCGAATAGCAAAGTTTATACCTCACTGTCGACCTGTGTGTAATTCTACTTACCTATAATACTTTTCTTCATTACATACTTTTGCGTCTGACTTGCTTATTCCTTCTGACTTCGTTCTGACTTCGTTATTTTCCTTGTCTCGTCATACGTACCTCAACGTATGGGCGGTAATCCAATTTTTACATTTTTAACCGAAATAACAATTTTATTCCCAACTTATATATATAGGGGCTATATATGATACAGCTTGCTTGAGGAGAATTTAGTATTGCATGCTAGGTGACTATTTCGTTTAGCGATTTTACAGTTTTTTGTTAATCACTGTTCTTTAGTCAGTTGAAAGATTTATTGATAAAAATCGTGAAATTGATTGGTAGTCGAAATTTTATAGAACTTAAACGTAATAAAACAGTTCAGTTGAACTATTTGTATGTTTGTTTGAGGTTTGGAGAAAATGTTTGAAATGAAGTACTTTTTAAGTTGAAGCTGTTTACTAAGAATACGGTTTGTTTTAGGATTACCATATAAACATACATTTTCACAGTCAATATTTTTTTAGAAGACTGCAAACGGACGCCACACCGTCGTATTTCTTCAGCGTTAATTGAACAGAACGGTGTGTAAACGAAACAGTTACGCAGGCATGTCAGCTCCTCTAAACGTATACAAGCTACTTCTATATTTTGCCGTAACTGAATAACGGTGTGTGAAGGAACTTAACACTTTCTGCGTTATCAGAGTGTCAGTAGTCCCTTTTCGAGTTTTTAGCACGTTCAAGATACGACATTTTTATTCCATTTGCAGATTGCATTTTAAAAAAAATATATGTTTTCTTACCGAAAATATAGCGGGTTGGGGACATTTACGTAGCACACGCGCGTGCGCCCCTCATACACACGTGTGTGGATGTGTGTGTGAGTTTATATTCAACTCCTATGTTACATCAATGCATCCATTCAGATAGCAATATTGGTGGGAAAACTGATCATTAAAAAATAAATTAGTAATAAACACACGCTTAAGTAAATGCATTACCTCTTCCCCTCTTCTTCGTTGCTATCTCACGTAATACATTATTTATCCATAAATAACAATGAGGGTTCATTGGTATAATCAGTAATAAACAATATACGGAATGTGTACGTTCTCTTGTATTTTTACATGTGTAGATCATTAAATTTCACATGTTACTACTTATTTACTACTGTACTTCCATGAGTTATTAGAAAATAGAAATACTAATTTTACTTTAAATAATATTTATTTATTCTTGTCGGCATAAAGAACTTTATTTCTGGCACCAAAACTGTACAACTTTGCCCACTGCGCATATTGTAGTTCACTTACAGGTAGTTCATCGGAAGTCACTGTCCTCTTGAGGTTCACGACGTTGTCAGAAATGCGCTTAACAACGTTTTTAGTTGGAATAATAACAAAATACGAAAGAGTTCAGCGAATCAGATGACTGTTATCTTGTATACTAGAATTATATAATTTATACAAATTATATCTTCAATAAAGGTTACTCGTGGGGATTAGAACGTGACTCCTCTTTAAAAAGTAATGAAGTAATTATTTTTAAAAACGTGGTATTTCAAAGAACAAAACTTGTTCAAAGTAAACGAGAAAGCGGTTAAACAGCGACCAATACAGAATGTCAAATCCGCTGTTGTGTAGGTTCCGTTTTATGTATTTTATTATTATTTTGTTTTTAAATTTGCTTCATTTGAAGTTCTTGACCGTTTATAAAGCTGATATCAGTTTCGGACCTCAGCCAGGAGGCTACCATTTTGTTTTCATGATTTTTAAGATGGAACCAATACGTTAAGTGACACAGAATTGGAAATGAGAAACGGTTGCGAGAGTAGAGAGCGTGACACTCATAATAACTTGGTAGTTTGTAGCTTTGTATCAGCTGTTCCTCTTGTACTAATGAATACGTGTTAGTTGACCCAGTACTGATGCTATTGTCTTGCCGGGCGGGTCCTTGTCTACCTTAGCCTTGTATTTTCACTACATACAATAGTGTTTCATCATCAGAGGAGTAATGTAATCATTCATTATGGTAATGAGGATAGAAGGAATTATGTTCACATTTTAAACATCACTGCACACAGAATTTTGAAATTTTAGAAAATTCAGTAACGACAGAAGTAAGAAATAGGTAAGCAGTGTTCTGTTCCCACCGAAATGTTTAATTAAAACTTCAAGAACATGGATGATTGGCAACGATCACTGATCACACGAGTTTGTCTAGTTAAGGTGATCAACAGCTGCTTATAATCGTCATTTCAATGTAATGAATTTTTATCCATTTATTTAATAATTAATTGCAGACAAATAATTCTCTAATAAGATTATATGTAAGCCTGTAGCTTATACTACATAACTTGCATCAAGATTGTAATTTTTAAAAATTGTAATGTTTGGAAACACACACACACACACACACACACACACACACACACACACACACACACACACACACACACACACACACACACACACACACACACACACACACACACACACACACACACACACACACACACACACACACACACACACACACCGCCATGTGAATAACTTAATACTGTACTAGTATACAATAAAAATATTTTTATTTCTTTTAAAAATGCCTTAATTGTATAGTAGTATAGTATTAAGTTACACACACACACACACACACACACACACACACACACACATTTAAAATCCGTAATTCTGATTATTTTCAGTAACGATTTGTCTACGTCTCTCTGTATATGCTGTTAATATTAAAAAAGTAAAAATCATAAAAAGTATGGAACGTTTAAGAAAACTGTTCCAAGTAAAAATGATCGAAATAGTTCATGTGTAATTTCAAAATTTTCGTCTAGTGGTAATAATTAATAGAATAAACGAATATATTCAAAAATTCTACTTTTAAATTATGTTGAAATGAAAATAATAAGTCCTGTAATAAAGGTATTACAATATTAGTGCACAATACAGATAAAAAACAGTAATTCATATTTTCTACAAGTTTAACATTAAAGGAAATACCAAAATTAAGTAAAGTAATGTTAACTTTAGTTAATTAAAAATTTATGTTGGTTCTTCGTATCCACATCACACTATGAATAACAAAAAATAAACAATTTAGTGTCTTTTACACTTTCAACTTTCATTAAATGTCTATATTACAAGTACATTCAGTTCATTACTGTCAAATACCTTATCAGGAGCCACATCCACTAAACATCATGTATTTTTCATTGAATATTGTAAGATTAAATATTTCTCTTTCTCTCTTCTTTCCTCCTGCAATTTCTCTTTCTCACTCTCTTTCTGTCTCTCCCGTCTCTCTCTGACTCATTCATTTCTGCTTCAGCTATTTCCGTGTTACATTGTTATTGTTGTTAACGTTAATTCATGATATTCCTGACAAAGCCAATGCTGTTGAATTTTACAAAATAAGTATATTCTGCATCGCGATAGACAGTGCAGTCGTGGTCAAGCTATGACGTTATAAACCAAAAAGTCTATGAGCCAAAAGTCTGACAGATGGCAGTATAACTGAAAAGATTATCTCACTGCACAAATATAGTCATTGCACAAATATAGTTGGTGGGAAAATTCGAAATTACCATTTGCTATCGTTATATTCTTTGCTTACGATTAGGTGAAAGAGTATACAACCACAGAGTTTTTCTCTGATGAGTTTGAAATCTCGGCCTGTACTATTATAGTCTGGAACAGTCAAATGCGGAGAACTTTTACGCCAGCTGTGTGTTCATAATCTCATAGCAATAGGAAGACCGGAAAAAACTGTCGAAGAATATGAGTCGTGCTCGTCTCGCAGAAAATTGAAGTACGCGTGTCTTGGGCAGTATCTACATGAAGATAAAGACTGGTTACTTTACGCTGTGCCAGAGAGAACCGCTGAAACCCTGCTTGCTACAGTTAAAGCCTGCATAAGGCCTAGCACAACTACCCATGTTTGTTGACAGCGTATAATGGAGTAGGTATCGAATTTACAGGGAGTGAATTTTTCCCATATGATGGTCAATAACAGTCAGAATTGTGTAGATTCTATAATGGGGTAGGCCTACATACGCACTCGATTGATCCTGGTGGGCGGCCGTTAAACGTCGGAACAGGCGTCAATGCGGAAGCAGCCGGAATCAGATAGATTCGTATGTCTTGTGGATAGTGGGGATATCGCCACTAAGAAACTTACTTATTTCAACAAATATGGACGTATATTAATACGTACTGGCCGCCTGAATAGTTGTTGAACGTGTATTATGTTAATATTAGGTTTAAAGAGAGGTAGTTAGATTTGTGCGAACTAATTTTATGCTGTGTACCATGCACAGATATTTTTTGAACTGAAGTCAAGTCACTTAGAATAGTTTTATAGTCTTCCGACTGCAACAATGAATAGACTGTAGAGAGTTCAATGAAAAGTGACACTGCGGGAACCGAATACGAGGCTCACGTATGAAAAACCAAAAATTTTTTATTTGCTGTCCGTCTGTGATTGTGTTATGTGATTATTTAAGTCCCGTTTCAGAACATTTGTTCCATATTCTGATGGTGCGGGCACAAAACCGGTAGCGATCGCGTAACGTTGTCACGATGCGTACGGTCATGTTACTTTCAATTTCGACACCAGCGTGACAAAGTAAATTACTTTTTATTATCTAATAGGTAATATTTAAATGGCGGTTATACAGTATGTATAAAATTGTAAGTATATTATATTTTCTAGTAGTAACAGTCATAGCGATGCAATACGATAGATGACGTGAACTGTCCGACAGATTCACCAGTTTAATTTCACGGTCACGGAATTCCGCTATGCGGTCGCGAGCGGTTACTGCATCCTATCGACCGTTTCCATTCATAAGTACTTTTGTAGCCATGTAATAGGTTATGTTGTGTCTGCGAGTAAAATTTCGCTGAGTCATTTGTTGTGATGTGGTAATTGCAGAGCTGGTTCTGAAAAGTAGAGCAAAGAGAAATGAAGGTCAAGTTGAACAGTGAGTGAAAGCGGAAGTGGTACCGGCTCGACCACTTACACTGAACGCTCCAGTTATGCGTAACTACCAGATCGTGAATGTCGACGACTTCCCTCATTCCCTAGTCTGCGTCTGTCGTGACACCTGTCTGCAAGGGAAAATTTATCTTTCTGTTTACTAATCGTTTCTATACCATGTGTATCGTAGGTCTGTTTCATAGTAAGACAGACTTTCAAAAATCGTTTGGAAATCATATAATTAGGGCAGCTGTGTACGATAGAATAAACGTTTTTACAACCGTCGAAATATATTAGTTTGTAGATATCTACGTCGTAACGAACAGACTACCGCATTCCAATCACCATATTGTTTGTCACAATTGGTCCGTCTGACAGTGAGAATTTTAGTAGAATTATAGTTCTGTAAATTTTTAATGATTGTATTCTACAATTACAGTTACAATTTTTATTCTTATAATTCGTATTTTAGTGAACTTGAAATGTACCAGAAATTAACTCTGACAATGATAATTCTTTTAGTTAGTTTCTTTCTACCATAATTTCAGTTAGGCGTCCAATGTCTGTTTTCGTTGTTACACAGACTGGCCATACGAACGTTTACAGAACCGACCAACCCTCCATCGTACGAGATGCGTATGAGATTGGATTCACAGTCCAAAAGTTCTTGCGATAAAAGTTCTTGCTGAGGAATGTCCAAACTATAGTGGAACTTTAGATATCATGTGGTCAGATATAAGGATGAAAGGTACACTTTTACACACTTTGGAATTTGGAGTGTACAATACACTTTAGGAATGGAGAACCCATATGGTGAACAGATCAAGAGGAAGCCCTCCAGGGCGGCGGACTAATGACCTAAGAAAAATCTGTAGTGCATCCGGAATGTGCGAGATAGAAGTATATAAGGCACGTCTACATGTCTAAAGGCGGACCGAAATTAAGAGACTGAAGAGAATCTTAGTTTTAAATTTGATTCATGATTCTCAGAAATGTAAATTTTCTGATATTTATTAATTAAATATTTAGAAATATATGATTTTAATTTATATAGTGTAATATAAGATTATAGTTTGAGGCTTGACCACGTCAGGGAGAGAAACATTAAAATGATGTAAAACATTGCCTTCTGATGGCACGAGTTGCGAGAAATGTCTACACGAGAAGTACCGAGTCTCAGCTGTATTTAGTTAGACATTAACGTAGACCTACGTTATGCGTAGTCAGTTCAATATCGATTATCAAACGATTCATTAAATAGAGATACCAGCTTTTCTTTATGTACTTACTAGCATTTTATAATACTTAAATTGCGTTTATTAATTAACTTTATTATGACTAGAGGTATGTAGTTCCAGTCATGCCTAAAGTAGTATAAGTTATTGTGTACGTATTTTCAGTAGTGTTGGTACTAAGGTAAGCTTAATGTGTTGTTTGTATTTACTTCTGAGAATAGAGTCTCTTCTACTCTGTCAAAAGTCAGGAAAAACCGAGTTACTAACGGTTTCTTATCACAAAGACTACTGGCACCCTCCTTCTTTAGGACGGACGGACTTTATCGAAAACGTGTCCGATCACGTAAGGAGTGTGCATTACTGCATTAATGACTAGAGAAAGTCATTTAATACCTAATTAAAAGTTGGTACTTTGGTCTTAGAATATCTGCGTAGCAATAGCAATGTCTTGTCTTATCTTAGGTATGATTTAATTTCTAATTTAATTTCTCCAACTTTGTCGTGTTTACTTGCTAAACTGCCACTTGTCATGTCCCGACGAGGCCTTTCAGTGTTTCCACCATTTTCAAGTCCTAAACCACGACCCAAGTCATGGTTCCTAACCCTATGTGACTTGGGTCGTGGTTTAGGACTTGAAAATGGTGGAAACACTGAAAGGCCCCGTCCGGAACATGCAAGTGGCAGTTTAGCAAGTAAACACGACAGAGCTTGAATTACAGAGACTGCTAATTCAAATAACAAGGTGAAGAATTTAATTTTTTTTAAATAAATTAAATTTACTTCTGAAGAAGTAAGATCTGTGAAAAACAGCAATGATCAGTACATAAAGTGAAGTACGTACTATTTTCAATTTACTTTTTCAGCCAGGTTACCTGAATTTTCCATGCGTATGACATTTCCATTCAAAACTTTGTTATTTTCGTTTTGATTGCCCAAAGTTTGGCCTGTGAACACTGAATATCCAACGTTACTGAATATCTAATTTACACAATTTATCATACAACCTAATACATTAATTGATCCTAAAGTGATTTGTTGTAGAAACATATTTACCTTGTTTTGGTCTATGAAAACTTTGTTGTACTCTGAGAAAATAATAAGTTAAATACGCTTATAAAAATAGTAACAGTAATGTATTTTAAAACAAATCCAGTTAAAATTGTACCTAATCCAGTTGTAACTTACCTAATTTCATTCTGTACTATTGTTTCAGAAATCTGACTGTAACGTTACATGTCTTTGGCCCATTGTGTTACACGCACAAATCTAGGTGCTTAATCCCTCCTTTATTATAATCAACTTAATTAACATTCTTGTTATCCGTGTTTGCTGTCTTTCATTACATTAACAATCCCTTTTGTGCATAATTGTTTTCATTACAAGCCAAAATCAATAAATAGCTTTGTTATTGCGCGGCGTGCTAACGAACCTAGCCGAGAGGCCGTTCATCACCAAATTAATTAGCCACGTTGCTTTGTTTGGCAGCGTGATCCATAAAACAGTTGCCGCCAACAATGGCTTAGGTGTGATGAGTTTGTCTATCAAAGGACTACTGACCTTCGCCAACAATGGTCCGTGTTTGTGAATATTTATCACAAAGAAAACAAAAATGAAATATAGTAATCTTATTAGTTTTTTTGTAAGACTTTGATTGATAGAACAAGCTGATTTACGAAAAAATTGCATTGTTCATTATATAGTCATATGTTCTGTGATTTTTATTAACATTGTTCCATTAATAGGAGTAGGCCTACTAGTTAATCGCAATAAAATGGCCAGGGTACGCTCCGCTGCATACGTATAGAGAGTGTTCTGGGAGGAAAAACACTATTTCGGTAGACGATAGTACAGATAAAGCAGGAAGAAATGTCGTGTAAACGGAGTTCAGGAAGCGCTCTGTTCACGAGTGTAGGTCTGTTTCTTATACTTCTGTAATATGAAAATTCCTAGAACACATATTATGAGACAAAATTAGTGTTTACATACGTTGTTTGACTTACAGAAAACAGGATTACAAAGCTGTGTATTTAGTAGTTTTCAAGAAAATTACTGAAAAGTGCAAAAATCTGAGTAAAAAACAACATTCTTTGGGCTGGCGTACAATAACTTTTTAAATTCCTAATAACGAAAGATAAGTTTTAAATATTAGTATAGTATTTAATTCTGAGGAAATTTTGTGAATAATGACAATTAAAGGTAAATACAAGTTTGAGGAATTTGACTTAAATGGAAACAAAACATTGCAGAAAATATTACGATTTTAAATCAAACGATTTTATTAGCAAAAATATTTATTTTTTTACTTTTAATAACGTGTTGACATAATTAACGAAACGAATTAAAAACTAATCTGAATGTGATTCACTGTTGTCCATAAATAATATTACGTAATCAGAGCTGGTTGACTGTTTGAATTGTGTTAAAATTTAAATTTAATGTATATCTGTAGGAATTCAATTTCGATTTGTGTTTAAAATTAAAGCAGTCTTCTTTTATAAGAACTGTTAAATTGTGCTTTAAAAAAATTCACTCACTCCCAGCATGCCGTTACGTTTCATGTGTAACGTATAAATTTAAAATACAAATAGATAATGTAAGTTTAAATGACACGTAAATATGAAATGACACAAGTCAACACATTTACATTGGAGTTTAAACACAAACACAATTCAAATAGACAAGCGCGTACGAGTACATAACATTGTTTATGTACAACAATGGTTAAAATTCAGATTAGATTTCAATTCATTTAGTAAATTATGCTAACATGTTGTTAAAAGTAATGAAGTTAAAATTAGTTTAAAAAAGCCGATATTTCAAATTTGACAGAAAATCATACTTTCTGTCGTATAAAGTTTCATAGTCCCTATCTCATCACTGGGGTGAATTGGCTGACACAGTGCCGATTGTTACCGACACTGATGATGACCTGCTATGGTGAGGGCGAAACGTCTATCAGCATAAACACTAGACCACGGCCTTACAGACCGGATAATAATGTTTCTATTTTCTGTCATGTTTTGTTTTCAATTAAGTCAGTTTTCTCAAACTTGTATTTGCCTTTAAGTGTCATTTATTCACGTAAATTTATTCAGAATCAAATTCTCTACAAATGTTATTTAAAAGTTTTCTTTGTTTATTAGCAATTTAAAAAAGTTATTGTACGCCCAAACCACAAAACATTACGTCTTTCTACTCAGATTGTTTGCACTTTTCATCAATTTTCCTAAGCACTACTAAACCCACAGCTCTACGAACACGTTTTCTGTGTATTCAAGGTAAAACAACCAATAAAAACACGAATTTTTCCTCATAATTTGTTTTCTGGAATTATCGTTTTGCATTATTTCTCTTCGGAACAGATGTACGGGTAATATTTGCACCTCTCTGAAACTCGTGAACAAAGCATTTCCGGTCCTCTGTTTGTGTGACGGTATTCCTTTATTTTTACCTGTATGTTTTCCTGCAGAAATAGTGTTTTTTCCTCCCACGCCAATCTGTATCTCTAGCAACGTATGTAACTAAGTGCAAAGTATTACTGCTAATTAGATAATATTAAGACCTCTGCGCTGTTTATATGATTTTCTTTTTTTGTTTACTGTAGAATCATCTCTTATAATAGTGTCTTTACCTTTTGTAACACTGTGCGTATTCGAATAATTCGTAGCCCTTAATTTGTCTTTTCAGATATGAATATTCTTTGAAAAAAATAAACGACTGTATTGTTACGACTAATTAAAAGAGATGGAAACATGGGAAAACTGCTTTGAATCACATGAGAGGACTACATTTTTTTGTAACATTTATTTAGTGTTTCCACGTTGAAAAAACTACACAAGATAGAAACATACGACAAATTATAAAAATTACATTATCAAAAGATCATTATATAAACTTTGTCTTAGTATAGTGGCTGTTGAAAGCGACCAATCGCGATCGAAATAAGATGATTTATTAGATACATCTTTTATAATCTAATTATAATATTGTTGTGTTCTTTTGTATATATTTTATAAATAATTAAATATATTTGTATATATATTTCTAACTATTGCCCAATCAAAATGTGCGCGCACTTGGCAAAAACTTAGTATTTATTTAACTGATTGTGTTACAGCTTGTGTTGGTATTAGCAGGAGTAGTAACTGTAACGTGTAGGCCTCAGTCCTACAGAGCCCCGCCGCAGCCGTTAATTGGTACACTGCATCCCACGCAGATACCGTTTCACCAAGAAACACAGTATCAGACGGCCAACACCCAACAAGTAGCTTATACCGAAAACCAGCAGTCAACTCAGTATAATCAACAGCAGCAACCCGGTTTTAAAAGTTTCACTGCTCAACAGCCCAAGGAGATTATACCGATTTTGGCTTACTCAAACGATGTAGCGTACGATGGTTCTTATCAGTACAAGTGAGTAGACAAAGACATCGTAAACATATAGATACTTTGAAGAAGCACGTCTTCATAATTGCTTTATATGTAACTACTTGTAATCTTCTTTTCCTTCTTCTTCTTCTTCCTACTGGTTCTTCTACTTATCCTCTTATTTCACAGTAGTTTTTGTATTATCTTCCAATCTTTTACTTTTTTCTATTTATGTGGTGCAGATATCTTTATTAGATTTTCGAAGGTAGAAGATTAGTTATTATATTATCACGGTTTAAAATAATGTAAGTATTCTTTTCTTTTAAATTGTCTTTCCTAAATGTTTCTGATGTTAAGAAATAGCTAAACATTTAAAAAAATCTTTTTCTACACTGTTTTGAGTTTCGGAACACATGCAGTATAACGATCTACTACTTCGTTCATATAAACAGTGGCTCTCATGTTACAATTTGTTAAGTTGCATTTTAAGTAATAGCAATAACTTCAGCATCACGTTACTTGCACGTTTGGAAACTATACTTTTTTAAATCAGAATTATCATGTAATCATATTTTGCCGTTGCTTCAGACTGCGTGAATCTCACGTTTCAAACTCAAAGTCAAACTTGTTACTTTTTCGTGAACTTTCATTCAATCCGCATTCATTCAATTGCATTAAACTCGGACATAAAAAAAGTATACATTTCATTATTAAATATGTAATTTGCAACAATTGTAAATATATAACTATGTAACTTGTAAAAATCATCACATAGTAAATACATGAAATTATTATCTTATCAGAATGATCTGCTAGCGTTACGAACTCAAAGTATTTCGTGCGAACGTGTAGTATGCATTTGCAGTTTCGTAAGAGCTCTCTCGTCGATTATCGTAACCAGACTAATGACTCTTCAATAGTATATTATTAGAGTAACATCTTTCTTAGTAAACTGGTTCTTAGTGTATTATGCAATCCACATTGAAATTCGTCTTCTTTCGGAACGTCATTATGTGTTACAAAATATGGCAGTATGAGCAATAATGTTAGACGAACATGTAGTATTCTCATTGTTAATTTTTCTACTTTGCATGTTCTACCGGAAGACCTGAAGCTATTTCACCAGACTCTGTTTTGCATGTTCACCGAAGCGATAGGTATTTGTAAATGCAGATTTTAAGATACGCTGTTTTACTATAGATAGTATGTAATTATACGTTTACCTCAGATTTGTTTTGAGCTGTTTCGCTGGCACAGAGATAGTTAATTAACACGGTTGTCCTGATGTTGAGAAAAAATAATTTGTATATCCTATATGTCTTACTTTACATTGTTATACTGTTAAAAAATGTAAAGTCATATTTTCAATTACTAACTTATAAGTGGTTTTCGATAATTATTAGTAGAATAGTATACACTTAATATTGAAATTTTAAAAACCTACATTCTTATATTATTTTTGTTGTGCTGGACGTTGTGCTGTTCGCTTTTTGAAAAAATACGTGACTGTACATTATGCAGATTAAAAAAACTGGTTTATAGACTGGTTAATGCCTGGTTTATAGATTAAAAAAATACGAGAACAAAAAATTTTAACAAAAATTATTTCTTTATAAAAGTAACAACTATAAAAAAGAAACAGTAAAAGATCCTTTCTCAGTCTTAGGACTAAATATCACTGTAAGTAGAGAGCTAGCTTTGGGAAGTTAAAGATCATTTTATTTTACTTCTACACAGTAAATTTTATTATATTAAAAGTTACAATTTATTTTAGGTTGTGCTAGATGAGGCATTAAAATATATAATCTTTTACTAAGCTGCACAAGAAAGTCTCTCAGTGAATATTAAAATAAATTTACTAGTGTTTTAAATAAGACTATATATTTGCCAATATAGTTCAATTTAATACGTTAAAAGTGTGTTTTTTGGCAATATGTGTTTTTTTTGCACTATCCTTGGTAATACCACATCTACCTGTCCACATACGAAAGGTTACTGCTGAAGAGAAACCAGCGATTCCTATCTTTCCTTTCTGAGCTATCGTAGGACACAAACTGAATACTATTACGTTCCATGCTGTATCAATATATTCGGTAACTTGATGAGAGACGGGTGTGCTGGCGTCACAAGCAACTATAAATTAAATTATCTCGGTTACAATAATTAATTGCAGAATCTTCTTACAGTTATGAAACAGCTGATGGGATTAGCCGTCAAGAGACGGGCGTGATGACGAATCCCGGAACGGACGACGAGGCGCAGAGTGTTTCTGGTTCGTATTCATACACAGCACCTGATGGTACACTAATCACCGTGACGTACACGGCTGACACAAACGGCTTCAGAGCCGAGGGCGCCCACTTACCGACACCACCGCCAGTCCCTGACGCCATCGCCAGGGCTTTAGAATACATCGCTAGAACCAGGTAGACCTACGTGTTAGAGAACAGTAAATTTAGAAACTCATTGTTATTTGTCAGTGCTATTTATCCTTTATATTTTAAAAACATACAATTTGGTGTATAAGGGAAATCGCCTAATTAAACCTTAATAATTTAATCGATAAGAGTTATTTTTATTACAGTTAATTATTTATATTGTAACTAAGTAAAGCCATAAATTAAATATCGGTATGGAGAACCATACATGACTTCCATATTCTAAGATTTATATTTAAAATCATTTTCAGCCAAACAGCCAGGCTGTGTCTTACCTGCCTTTTTATTGCTGTATTAAATGAAAAATATTATATTACATTAAAATGAAAAAATTATAATTTTATTGCCTGGCAACAAAATTATTTTATTTTTAACAATTACCATTGTTTCAAAAAGTTTAAATAAATTTTCAAGTACTTTACTCTTGTTAAAACGTAAAAGGTTGCAGGTAAACTACCCATTCCCCTTAACCGATCTTCACCAAAATCGAAAGTCATTGAGACCTCTACAATTCCGGGACGTATGCAAAAAATTATTTGATTCTGTTTGAATTTGCGGCTGTTATCGTTTGCCATAGAAAATACGCTTGATAAAAAAACGTTGCAGGTAAACTACCCCTTTCCCTTAACCGATCTTCACCAAAAACAATAGGTCTTGAGTACTTTACAAATCAGGGCTGTATGCAAAACATTATTTGATTCTGTTTGAATTTGCGGCTGTTATCGTTTGCCATAGAAAATACCCTTGTTAAAAAAACGTTGCAGGTAAACTACCCCTTTCCCTTAACCGATCTTCACCAAAAACAATAGGTCTTGAGAACTCTACAATTTAGGGCTGTATGCAAATAATCTTTTGATTCTGTTTGAATTTGCGGCTGTTATCGTTTGCCATAGGAAATACCCTTGTTAAAACATAAAACGTTACAGGTAAACTACCCCTTTCCCTTAACCGATCTTTACCAAAATCAACAGATCTTGAGAACTCTACAATTCAGGGCTGTATGCGAAACATTATTTGATTCTGTTTGAATTTGCGGCTGTTATCGTTTGCCAAACAAACAAAATTACCCTTGCTAAAAAAAACCCGTTGCAGGTAAACAACCCCTTTCCCTCAACCGATCTTCACCAAAAACAATAGGTCGCGAGTACTCTGCAAATCAGGGCTGTATGCAAAAAATTATTTGATTCTGTTTTAATTTGCGGCAGTTAACGTTTGCCATAGAAAAAATCTACAGACAGACACACAGATAGACAGACAGACACACACACAGACACTTTTCGGAAAACGACTTTTTTTCATGTTTTGAGTGTAGTAGAATCAGAATCTGCAATAATCTCGAACACGATTTTTTTTGCCATCACCATACTTCCATTCCTTAAGGAATATGGAAGTAAAATATCGGTATGGAGAACCATACATGACTTCCATACTCTAAGTTTTATATTTAAATCTTAATATCGCCTGCCAAGCGCGATATATTTTCTCTTATACATGATTTACATTAAAATGAAAAAATTTTAATTTTATTGCCTGGCAACAAAATTATTTTATTTTTAACAATTACCATTGTTTGAAAAAGTTTAAATAAATTTTCAAGTACTTTACTCTTGTTAAAACGTAAAAGGTTGCAGGTAAACTACCCCTTTCCCTCAACCGATCTTCACCAAAAACAATAGGTCGTGAGTACTCTACAAATCAGGGCTGTATGCAAAATATTATTTGATTCTGTTTGAATTTGCGGCAGTTATCATTTGCCATAGAAAAAAAATCTATAGACAGACAGACACACAGACAGACAGACACACACACAGACACTTTTCGGAAAACGACTTTTTTTCATGTTTTGAGTGTAGTAGAATCAGAATCTGCAATAATCTCGAACACGATTTTTTTGCCATCACCATACTTCCATTCCTTAAGGAATATGGAAGTAAAATAATCAAACTTGCGTTCAGTAGATTTTTAATTCTAAAATTATGTTTGGTGGTGTAATAAATGTTTGCTTGATTTAAGCTAGGTGAAGTACGGTAGATCCGTACATAGATATTTTTGACATAGAGTAAGTTTACTTTCAAAAACATTTTTTTCGCTTTACTTTTAGATGCCTTTAACATTTTCCTTTCACTTCTTCAAAATATAAAAAATATCGTTCACTTTAATTATCGTGAGGACTGGATTACAAGTCGATTATACATTAAAACATCATTGCAAGTGATTCAATTTTTCAGGAATGTTTTGATTAATGTTAATAACCAAAGATTTTCAAATAATACAATGCAATTAATGACAACACATCAGACTCATTCAAAAACATTTTATTCCAAGAATCAACAATAATCAGCATAACACGAAGGTATTACAACAAACTTTACAACTGGGCACTCGTCAGTAATATGCTATAAATTCTAGTGCATAATAAAACATCACTATTCCTTACAGTTTATAAATACCCAAATAAAGATTGCAAGAGAAACAATACGGGTCTTTTTAAAGAAAACAAAGTTTTTATAAATCTAAAGTATTTATCTTTCAAGGAGAGAACTTTTTCCCAAAGTGTATATACTGAAACAATAATATTATAACGTGATATTTAGTATTTGATTTCAATTTAAGTAGTGTAGATTGGTAATTGTAAATTACATTCGCCATGTTAAAAACAATTTAAAGACCTATTTATGTTTTGTATGATTCAGGGCAGCAGAACCGGCTACAAATTTCGAAGACAATGGACAGTATCAGAGAAATCAACATCAGCAGGACTCCAACAGGCAGTATCAGTCGTACAGACAGGAGGCACGAGCGCGTTATTCCGCGTGATTCTCATAACTGTGTCTATAGTAATCGCGTACAAAGCAAAAATGTATTTCTTTTTTAAATAAAAGTGAAATTTTTATACACAAACGTATGGACTAAACCCAGTTCAGCAAACATGTATTGTAGGCAGGGTGTTTCCACCCAACCGTTCCCCAGAGTTTCCCCTACACCAGACCTCATGTTATCTTCTAAACAGCTCCCCAAAACCGGGGAATGAAACCCAGAAAAGTCCTTTCTCTCCGTCCGCCGGATACGTCCGCGAGCGGGTCTGGAGTCCTCTCCTCGATATGAGGAGACTAACGGTCTTAGCCGCTACGTTATGTGAAACCACGACACGCAACGTTCCAGTTCAGCAGTCACATCTGTGTTTACTCTAACCAATCTAAAATATCGGTATGGAGAACCATACATGACTTCCATATTCTAAGATTTATATTTAAATCTTAATATCGCCTGCCAAGCGCGATATATTTTCTCTTATACATGATTTACATTAAAATGAAAAAATTTTAATTTTATTGCCTGGCAACAAAATTATTTTATTTTTAACAATTACCATTGTTTGAAAAAGTTTAAATAAATTTTCAAGTACTTTACTCTTGTTAAAACGTAAAAGGTTGCAGGTAAACTACCCCTTCCCCTTAACCGATCTTCTCTAAAATCGAAAGTCCTTGAGACCTCTACAATTCAGGGACGTATGCAAAAAATTATTTGATTCTGTTTGAATTTGCGGCTGTTATCGTTTGCCATAGAAAATACGCTTGATAAAAAAACGTTGCAGGTAAACTACCCCTTCCCCTTAACCGATCTTCACCAAAAACAATAGGTCTTGAGTACTCTACAAATCAGGGCTGTATGCAAAACATTATTTGATTCTGTTTGAATTTGCGGCTGTTATCGTTTGCCATAGAAAATACCCTTGTTAAAAAAACGTTGCAGGTAAACTACCCCTTTCCCTCAACCGATCTTCACCAAAAACAATAGGTCTTGAGAACTCTACAATTTAGGGCTGTATGCAAATAATCGTTTGATTCTGTTTGAATTTGCGGCTGTTATCGTTTGCCATAGGAAATACCCTTGTTAAGACATAAAACGTTACAGGTAAACTACCCCTTTCCCTTAACCGATCTTCACCAAAAACAATAGGTCTTGAGAACTCTACAATTCAGGGCTGTATACGAAACATTATTTAATTCTGTTTGAATTTGCGGCAGTTATCGTTTGCCATAGAAAAAAAATCTACAGACACACACACACAGACACACACACAGACACTTTTCGGAAAACGACTTTTTTTCATGTTTTGAGTGTAGTAGAATCAGAATCTGCAATAATCTCGAACACGATTTTTTTTGCCATCACCATACTTCCATTCCTTAAGGAATATGGTAGTAAAATAGGTCTTTTTGAAAATTTATTTTCGTAAAGTTAACGTACTGGGGCAGTTCTGGTGATGACTCATGCAAGGCAGCACTCATTGTCAGGTTTACGTTCTCTCGTTCACGAGTTTTCGACTCTTCGTTAAACTCCCGCTGACTTTATACATAAAGTAATTCTTACTGATCCTACATATTGTGATGAAATTAAGGGAATAATTTTATTTTTTCCCTAAATTTCAAAACTTAACATCCCGGTGTATGCCGCCCTTTAAAATCTGCCGGCCTGGGCGGTGGCACGGTTCGCCCCTGCCTGGAGCCGAGGCTGCATGAGGTTTCCTCGCAGGACACACACACACACACACACACACACACACACACACACACACACACACACACACACACACACACACACACACACACACACACACACACACACACACACACACACACACACACACACACACACACACACACACACACGATTCAACGAGTTCGAGTCAATGATCACTGGTCGTTCAGGTAGGCTATTATCCAGACGTTCAGTTACTTTTGTTTCACAGTCAGCATAAGTATTCTGCGTCTTTCTGTTCTGATATCTCTATAAAACGATACTTACGTATTTAACATCAGACAGCACGATACAGATACGTTCTGGCGGACGGAAATCGATTGCTCCCAACAACAGTCGATGTTTTCTGTTTCAGTTATTGGGTCGCGGGTTTGCCGAACTCTTGACAGTCTCAACGCTTGCCGCAACGTTATCTTCCATTAACTAGTCCCTTCCTCTCCCCCCCACTCTCTCTCTCTCGTCGTAGCGTACAATTTACTCCGTATTTCGCTTCGTTTCCGTTTTCGATAACGACAAACATTAAAATTACATTAAACTCAACCGAAACTGTACAACACACGGGTACATAAATTAAAGTAATGCGTTTGCAATTAGAGAAGGAAATTTCGTTGCTTTTGCAAACAGGGCTGGAATGCGTACCTAGTAGTTTAATACGTATCGGAAGGAGTTCACATTGTATCGACGTACGCTTTAAACGTTTGTACAGCGACGCTACTTTTTTATACACATTTTTTTTGCATCAGTTATTTGTTCAAGCCTTAAAAGTATTTTAATTTACCTTTTTGGTACTCTCTTCTGTAGCAAATGAGGTTAAAAAAATATAAATATCAACTTGTAAAAAAAATAAATAAATAAAAGGCCACAGTGTTTAAAACGTTCGTGTGTATGAAACGTGTATCACACAATGTTGCATTCCGGTACATATAAATATATTCAGACAGGATGGGTCGCGAGGAGCCTGTAGCTTCCTAGCGACAATGTAGGCCTACTACTATTGTGGTACTAATATTCACTTAATGGTTCAGGTACGGCAGTGAAATGTGAGCCACGACGACAAAATGAATAGGCCTAGATGTGTAACAGAACAAAATTCAATGCCAAATCTAGTCGGGGTATTTTTAGGTAGGCCTACCCGTGAACTTGTAACAATTTACTTACATTCAAATTGATGGTTATTGCAATGAAAGTATACCTTAACCAGTTTTAAGGTATTTTTTTTTAAGTAGCAATGGTATTTCCATGAACAATTTATGAACATTCAAAGTCAAGGTTATTGCAAATTACAAGAAAATTACCTTAACCCATTTTTAACGTAATCAATGTTGAAAAGTCTACGCAGTTTAGTATAGTAATGTGAAACTGCCGGATTAAGTAAACATACGACGTTACACGTATTCAAAACAAGCATACACGGAACAGTACACCGTCATTAATTTTCTTCTTCTTCTTAACTTCATGTTTTAGGCATTCTGCCTGTTACGGTTACCACCTTTTCCTTGGTCTACCTAAATTTCTTCTTCCTCTGGCTTTGTATTTTATAGCTTTTACTGGAATCCTGTATTGTTGCATTCTTTCTAAATGTCCTTGCCACTTGTTTCTATTAAATTTTTTATCTTTTCATTTAATTTGAATACCTGAAGTTCTTGTCTAATCGTTTCACTTCTTATTCTGTCTATTCGACTACAGCCCTTAACTCGTCTTAAGAATCTCATTTCCTGTGCCTGAATTCGATTTTCTTGTGCCTTCGTCATTAATCCGATCTTTATTAAAACGAACTTCGTTTAGGCCTAATCCAAACAAACTTTTTCCGAAAGTACCTAGTGTTGATGTCTGATGTATAAGGATAAGAAATTAGAACTGGTACAATACGTGTTTTCCCAATTCTCGTGCACAATTACAAATTTTTCAATGTTTTTTATGAAAACTTAAGAACGGGACAGTTTATATGCAATTATAGTTATCAAAAAAACTATTTAATACGTCAGTAAATTAACATATTTGGGATTTGAAACCGCTTATACATGAATTATATAAAACAGCGAAAGATAATGGTATTAAGTATATAAAAACAAAAATATATAACAAACCTATTAACAGCAAAATAATTGTGAACAATATTAAGAAAGAGCTAGTAAATGAATTCAATTTTCCAGGAAAATGTGTCTCATACAAGGATGAAATAGATGTAGGCAAAAAGATACAACTACATCAATGGTACAATAGGCCTATATTTAAACCTGAGGATAAAGTAAGGAAAGATAGGCTACATTAGTAAATTTACGTTAATTGGAAAGTTGTGTTAGTGGTTCTAATCACAAACAGAAATAACTCCGCTGCGCACCACTATAAAAAAAAAATGTTTGCAACACTGTTATTTGTGTAAGCAATTCAGTTCTGACTTGTCCTGTAATGAATGTTACCAAAGTCGAAGATTAGGGATGCCCTAGCTCTGCCATGGATTAAATCGTCTGTAAAGCACAACTAAAACTTATGAAAATTGTCAATCGATAATTATAAAATCAAGATTTGTCACTGTAAAATATTCACTAAATTAAAAAAAAAATATTTTGTAAACTGAGCGTCTTTGTTTATTTAATATTTTTACTGCGTTCTTTCTAGAGAAACCATTACTTTAAGAAAATATCGGTATGGAGAACCATACATCACTTCCATATTCTAAGATTTATATTTAAAATCATTTTCAGCCAAACAGCCAGGGAAGGAATTTTAACAAAAAAATACTTCTTTGTTGCCAATAACGTAGTACACATATAAAAAAAAAATTATCCCCTCCCCCTTCAACTATAATTTTGATTTATAGAAAATTACCCCCAGCCCGTTCAACTAGCCTCTACATTTATAGATATTTCATCTATGTTTCTACAGTGGATTATTAAGATCTTATCAGGATACTTTATCAAAATTAAGTACTTTACTCATGTTACAACAAAAAATGTTTCAGGTAAACTGCCCTTTCCCCGTAACCGATCTTCACCAAAATCAACAGACATTGAGTTCTCTATAGCTCAGGCACATATGTAAAAAATTATTTGATTCTGTTTGAATTTACGGCAGTTATGGTTCGTCATATAAAAAATTACCCATGTTAAAACATACAACATGAGATTTATAAAACATATCTAAGATTTATATTTAAAATCATTTTTGAAATAAAATATTTTCATAGAACCTACTAACGCTGGGGAAATCTGAGGAGCCAATCAGAGTTGGGCCTACCTGTCACTCTGCTGAATTTGGTGGAAAGCCCTGTCACTGTCGTCAAAGTATCAGCCTTGACAGGGTCCTCTTTTTCTGCAAAATGGGAGAGGCTTGAGATGGAGTGAGTGACATGGTCCCCACCTCAATGAAGAACCCATTGTTTTATAAAAATATATTTAAATTTTGAAAACTGAAAATTCTTTTCTTGTTGTAAATATTTATATTTTATAATCAAAATGACTTTATTTTTGTTACCTGGCAACAAAATTATTTTATTTTAAACAATTACCATTGTTTCAAAAAGTTTAAATAAATTTTCAAGTACTTTACTCTTGTTAAAACGTAAAAGGTTGCAGGTAAACTACCCCTTTCCCTTAACCGATCTTCACCAAAATCGAAAGTCCTTGAGATCTCTACAATTCAGGGATGTATGCAAAACATTATTTGATTCTGTTTGAATTTGCGGAAGTTATCGTTTTTCATAGAAAAAAAACGTTGCAGGTAAACTACCCCTTCCCCTTAACCGATCTTCACCAAAAACAATAGGTCTTGAGTACTCTACAAATCAGAGCTGTATGCAGAAAATTATTTGATTCTGTTTGAACTTGCGGCTGTTATCGTTTGCCATAGAAAATACACTTGTTAAAAAAACGTTGTAGGTAAACTACCCCTTTCCCTTAACCGATCTTCACCAAAAACAATAGGTCTTGAGAACTCTACAATTTAGGGCTGTATGCAAATAATCTTTTGATTCTGTTTGAATTTGCGGCTGTTATCGTTTGCCATAGGAAATACCCTTGTTAAAACATAAAACGTTACAGGTAAACTACCCCTTTCCCTTAACCGATCTTCACCAAAAACAATAGGTCTTGAGAACTCTACAATTTAGGGCTGTATGCGAAACATTATTTGATTCTGTTTGAATTTGCGGCTGTTATCGTTTGCCAACAAAAAAATTTCCCTTGATAAAAAAAAACCGTTGCAGGTAAACTACCCCTTTCCCTCAACCGATCTTCACCAAAAACAATAGGTCTTGAGTACTCTACAAATCAGGGCTGTATGCAAAACATTATTTGATTCTGTTTGAATTTGCGGCAGTTATCGTTTGCCATAGAAAAAAATCTACAGATAGACACACAGACAGACAGACACACAGACACACACACAGACACTTTTCGGAAAACGACTTTTTTTCATGTTTTGAGTGTAGTAGAATCAGAATCTGCAATAATCTCGAACACGATTTTTTTTGCCATCACCATACTTCCATTCCTTAAGGAATATGGAAGTAAAACCGACCCTTCTTCTTTGGAAAATCTAAAGAAACGTAAATATCATTAATGGCCAAAGCGTTGCCAGATTGTGGTTTGCTTTTATGGTAGCAAATGCTATGTTATTGGTTGAAATTTATACACAACTGTTATCCACAATTTGTTTATGTGTGGTTCTTAAGAAATAAAATTTTTACATCTCAACTGGGAAAATGTGTAAGAGACGTACCTACTACCCATACATGAATTTATAAAACTTTCAGTCAGTATTTAACTGATTATAATTATAGCAATTACAAAAAAAAACTTTGTTTACTTTAACGCAAAGAATTTATTTTGTTTTTCGCGTAGCCCTGTCGAGGGCTTACTGTGTTCCCTTCGTCAGTGCGGGTAAATTATTTTGGCCATAAAAACTACTGTTCTCTCTGATTTTGCAGTCTAAATTGCAAAATAAATCATATGGCCTGACGAAGCACAGCAAGTTCTAAAAAGTGTTACGCAGAAACAAAATAAATTCTGACGTGTTTTTTTTTTTTTTTAATTAGAGTACACTTTATATCAAGATTACAGACAAAATATAACTGGAATTTCTACAACAATAATTAACTATATATGTAATTGGAGATTATTCTTATAATAGATTGATTATGAAAGTTTTAATTTGAAAGGAATTTATTATCAGCTCATATTTACAAATGCAGATTATCTTTATATTTCTTCACAGACGTAACTATTTTCGTCGAACTGTCATTTCCATGTAAATTTCCAGCATATTAGGTCAATTCACTAACTTACGTGAACGCATTGATTTGATTTTTCCTGTTAAGCTTTTACATGGTTCTCATTTTAAATAAAGGTTGTGTTTATGATTAACAAATTTTGTAGTTTAATAAACGAAATATTACTATGTCTTGTATGCTCTGTCTTATATGTTGAACCAATTAAAATACAGTACGGTTATTTTTAACTGTTATACGTAGGCAATAATTATAATTATTTAGGTAAACAATCAAATAAAAGTTTATATAAATCCCTGTTAAATGGCCTTATTTCTGTTTGCTTTACAGAATTTTTTTATTTACCTTTACTTTGTTAGCGTTTTAAGTCTTATTCAGTACAATATTTTGAAATTTGTGTTATCTTTTTAGAAATCCTTGACATATTTTGTTAAATTTCCGGAAATATTTTGTGCAAAACGACCTTTATATTATAAAATTACTTCAATAAATTGTTTTAGTAAAAACACGTTTTACGTTTACATGAGGTATCATTCATTATTTAGGCCTATAAAACGAATTTTTGATTATATCGAGTCGTTGACGCCACAGAGCACAGTGAAAAGAAATTTCTTATTCACTTACACTAAAACCTGCCCAATTTTTAATAACATATTACGTAACGTGATTCATGGATTACATAATGCAGAACTTTGTATGCAAAAATACGTTAAAAACCGACTTGCGCCTGGATCAGATAATAAATCAAACGCAAACAATACCGGCAATAAACAGGCAACGTCTTGTTTGGATGCTGCACGATGGTCGCGGAAGTGTGTGAATCACAACTTTCTTTCGGTTGTGCAATGTTCTTGATTTTGCCAGGCTTTTGTAAGAAACTGCATCTGATAAAATGTTGCCTGCAGTCCAGTACTCGTCTCACTTTTGTTATCTGAAGGAAATGAATTCCACAGATTCAGTCAGGCAGACAGGACACTTTGTCCTCTTCAGATCCAGCAACGTGACTGAATGTACTTCCGTGATAGAGTATTGAATGTCCTGTCTATAGACTTGAATATTTAAAATAATTTAATTACTTTTCCATTACCACTAAAAATATAGTCTTGTAGGGAGGGGGCACGAAAGGTTAACTGAAATTCCTCTTAAATAGTGTATTGAGGAAGTAATTATTTACGTAATTAATTATTAATTAATGGTCAGAGGGACACTGCACTGCACACGAATTTTACTGCAGAGTAACGAATTGAAGAATGTATTGTTTCCCATATCTTGTTGCCTGTCGTTATAGATTTCTATCTCTCACATTTAGAATCTTCTTCTACCGTGCCAAATCTCCAGGCTCATTCATAACTACTACTATACGTGTAGGGGTCATATTTGTCAAGTCATTCCATGTAATTCTCCGTTCTTTCCAATTGTTATGGATTCTACACCTCCCTGGATTATATTCTTAACACAGTCTTTTTTTGTTTAAGACTCTCAGGTCTCTGTTTTTCTAATTGTTTCCTAATTTACTACACTTTACATTTTACTGTGTTACTTTTCTAATAATGAAAAAATATTCTAGTATCTGTTGAAAATGTAAAACATTCCTAAAGTGTCCGGAAGTGTCTTATCGCTTTACTCAGATTACCCATTGAACATCGACATTGCCAACGTTAGTTACTTACCAGACACATTATTGCAGGAATTCTTATTTCCAACATGTTAAATAAGATTCGAGAAGGTTAAATTATAAATTACACAATTGATATTATTAAAAAATAATTTTTCAACAGAGGTTGCACTAACAATGATAAATTCAGCTGTTTGTTTTGCCATATATCGGAAGACACAATCACTTAACAGCTTAAAGCTCATTTTCTATTTTCAATTTATGCTTATGATGATGTTAATATTGAAAGTGGCGGCGATAGTAGCTTTCGTCTTAAATCTGTAGACTAGTTGAGGAATTAACGCATAAATTAACATTCAGAATCGGAAAAACCTAAATTCAATAGACATTTGACACTTGACATGTAGACATTTAAATTATTTAAATGTTTCTCAGAAGAGCGAGAGAGAGAGAACGAGAGGTGTGAGAGTAGTGATAAAGGAGATTGTGTGAGAAGTGAGAATTAAAAAAAAACTATATTGTACAAGAGTGAGAAAACGAACGGTTAGTTTATACAGTGTTTTAGCAGTGGTAGTAAGCCTTTTATAATATAATATAATAATCCCTTTATAATAAAAACAGAGTTTCATGAAACTCCTAACATCGTGTTTAGTCTTTGAGGATCCATTCTTACATCTCAGCTGCTAAGAGCAACAGACCCAAACGTTGTATTTCCTTCTTCGGACTTGGCTTAGTTGCGCATAGCGAATTCCAATTCCAGTTTTGTTTAAGCTTGTTGAATGTTCCATAAACGATCGGTGGATGAGCTCCATAATTAAATCAAAATTGGGTAACGCATTGCAGATTTTCAATAGCTTACTTGAAACTGAAATATTCCGCCCTTAATAACATATTATGTAAAGTGATTTAATGATCAGACAACGGAGAAACTTGTATGCATAAACGATAAAAGTGACGTTTATCGTTTTATGGTTTAAAGTAAGCCTTTTAAGTCTTCAGTATGCTAAGTAATTCACACACACACTGTTGGTTACTTTTAAGTTGGCCGTCTAAGGGAAAGTCTTACAATTGTTTAACACTGTTTTCTAAAACTGAAGTTTCGTAAAGGATTCCAAACAGCCTGTGAAAATAAACTGTTTTCATTTTATTCGTGCATCAATCTGTATCTGCGATTATTTCTGCTTCTTTCTCGGAAAATGTGTAAAATTTAAACCTACGCGATATTAGCATTTATAAATTGCCGAAACTCAATCGATACTTACGTTAAGACCTACTTGCCATGTGGCTGCTCCACATTGACGAGCCACATTATTGACTGCTGTCCAGAACTGGAGGAGCTTGTCACTGTATGTTTCGTTCTATCCAATATGTTTCTAGTGATATGTTTCACGTGACAGACATGTATTACACGCGTGTCGATCCATGCTGCGTTTGTCTACACCATATGTAATTAAAGAACTAGTAGTTTATTACTTATAAATATTACTTTTATTTCAAATAAATTGTTAAAATTTTTCTTAAAATAATCACCCAAAGCTAACAGAATTTGGCTATAAATGCCTTTCCTGTTGTAAGCCATAGCAGTCAACTATAAGGTAGTACTGCTTAGTAGTAAATGCTTCTACGCAATCACAGATTTATTGTAGCATCGTCATTTGCTTTGTTCACAGAAGTACATGTCCATTCGGCAGCACTTTCTAAACAGCAAATCTTATACTCAAGAAGACGTAAACACAAATTTCATTAGGTAAAACTTAATTGCAGATTATTGTTGACGTAATGATTATACATAAACAACAAGATTCTCAACAATGTTCATAACTTTAGGTTGATTGAATAACACTTACATAATAAAGTGGTAACAAACGAAAGCTGTTCACATAAACAAACAACACATTACTGTACGAAATAAACATCCTTTAAAAACAATGTGTATGTTTCTTTTGAATTAACAACATTACATTAACATTTTATATCTTTCTCTACATGTTCTGAATACACAATTATAAAGACAATGTCAGAAAGGATCGTAATTGCACATTCGGAGGAACCATCAGAACTTCAGCGTTATTGTTATCTTCATTTGTCTTAAAAGGATTATGTGTAAAGGCTGTTGCGATCAAGGTATCTTTAATTATTAGTGCATTTCCTGAAGCAAGTTAGTATGAACTGTTTCTGCATAGCGAGTTGAATGCAGTGAGTAGTGAGTGTTACGGTTGTCTCATAAATCTTTTTGTTATTTACTCGAGTATACTGTGTAGGCCTACTTTATCTCATATTCGTTGGTAGCGGGTATAGTAAACAAACACAAGTCTGTAAGCGTTGAGTTACGGCCGACATGTTGTGTCTACAGTAAGATACAGTAGATAATAACATTATGAAGACAATGTTTCTACATAGTAACGTCATTAACACACTTTCATTGCTACTGGAGGTTGTTTACTTTATAATGGCGTGTTAATAGGCATTGAAAATATCTTATAAGCAACATTGATGTTCGTTTTTTAGTGGATCGCTCTAATGCATGGTCTCGGGTAGTTCAAAATCGGAGTTTGTTTAGTACAACTATATCAGTGTTATCAACTTTTTTGAGACGTATTATTTGTCTATGATGGAAAGCGTATCATGTCTAAATGTAGGCGTACATCAGACTGCATAAACGCAAGTACTGTTTTAATAAGATGGGAACGTAATGCTGCAGGATCACAGAAATGTAAAACTTACTCAATCTCAGCAGTGGCGTTCTCGCCTGTGGCTGGGGGCTCAGGCCCTCTTCTAGAAACCGAATCGGTTGTTTATACAATTGTCAAGTACGTACTGTTTATTATTTGGCTATGCATAATTGAAAATTATGTTTTATTTTTATTTCAATCTACTAATATGCAACCCCACCCCTTTTTATTATTTCGAATAACAAATTGAGAAGGGGCAGCAACAGAACTGAATTGGCTTCAGTGCCCTCTACGGTTACAATAATGTAATAATTACCAAAATAATTAATACCGCTAACCAGATCTAATACTTTGGCATTCATCAAATTTTTGCGTTTAAGGACTCTTTACGTGTAAATCTCGATTTATTTGTATTTCTAATATATATTGCTAAAATGTGTTATTAAGGAAATGAATACATGTGATAGCCTATCCGTTTCAGCTAAGTCTTCCGTACTCCGTCAGCGCACAGCATAACTCGATCGTCTGCAAACAACATTGTGTTCAGAGTGTAGACACTGTTTGTGCATGATGATTTTAAAACTTTCTGCCATTACTTAATATCAGAGTTAATATGAAACTTCACACGGCGACAAAAGAAGTTTTGTCTGACTCCACGTGAAGTTTCGTTTTTCCACTAGTTCGACATCCTAATGTAATTTTAACGCAAGTATAGTAAGACAAATAAGCTTTGCAATACCCTTTTCAGATATTATGGTATTCCGATTTTGACCTATACCAGCTATCAAAAGCTTCTGCGTAATCAATGAAAATTAAAAGAAACTGAGGTGCTGTATTTACGATGGTTCTTAATCAGTTGTTGAAGAGAAAATATACCTTTTCCGCTCCGTTCAAGATCGGTCTTCACCTGCATCAGCACACTGTCTAATAAACATTATTTTCTCCTACATTTTATTCTACTATTGGTTTAACTAATAATTCTCTTATTGTCTCATTCTTTTAATCTCTGGCCCATTTCCTTTCTTAAACGTTGGAGCTACTATAGCTTCTCCTAAAGTATTAAACATATATCTTGATTTCCAGCAGCGATTGTAGAAACAGAACAACCTAACTTTAAAATGTGTAGTAGCGTACTTCTCAGTTTCCAATTAGTATTTTCCAGCTTCTCTGTTTCTGGAATTTCTCAGTGCATTTCAAAGCAGATTAATGTTTAAATTATATACAAGGATGTCAAATCATCTTTCCCTGGCGGCAGTAGTGATTAAAAATCATTTATTCATCTGACCTGTGAAGTAGGGCTGGTCCGTAAGTATCCATCTTTATTTGCCTTCCATGCTTATCATATTCGATGTTGTTCCCTAATCGTTCTCAACCTGTTATATTTTATTGTTTCTTTCTTCACAACTGCTTCATTTCTATTGTAGTCTGTGAGACTGTCAGGTCATCTGTTAACATTAACAAGGCATTTGAATAAGCACCTCTCTTGGTTGCCCTTCATCGTTCCAAATCCAACGTCATTTCCTATTTCCTTTTCTTCTATTTTTCCTGAAACATTCGATGCTGCCTTCATAATAACAGCTTTTAGCTCTTACCATTTGTGGCAAATTTTACAATTAATTAGCATATATTGCAGGTAATCACATAATCTCTGTCTGTAAAGATTACAGTTATACGGAGCTTCTAAAAAATGTATGCCTACCTTATACAATCTTCAGGCGCAGGCGGTTCTCTCTTCGTTGTATTCCATACTAATTACAAAACTTTGTAAGTCAGTAAAAAATCTTCTGATTTATTACTTTTCTCTTCATTTGGATTTTACACCGCAAATTTTAAGAACCATGGAATAAGACGAACGTTCCTACCATTTCAAAATAGGTACGTACTTATTAAATTGTGTTAAGAAAATTGCTATAAAAATAAGAATTTAAAATAACATAAAGAATCTAATAATAATAATTAAAAATAACTTGTTTAGCAAAATGAAACTCACAAATATATAAGTCTAACGTACATTACTGTACACACGAGCACAACAAACACAAGTAAATTGTAGCTTAAATTTATATCTAATCCGCATAGTAAACACCACTGTGTTTACATTACTTAAAACACAAAAGTACAATTAACCAACTTTCTGAAATCCGTATTAGACAACCCAGGATCGATAGCTCATTGAAGAGGTCGATAGACAGAAGAGAAAGGACGCGAATGCCTTCTTCAAACAAAGTCGTGATCTGAAGTGATTTCATACAGGCATAGAGAAATTAGTTTCTTAAAAATAGCAGTGTTATGACCATTAATAATAACATCTTGAGGAAGAGGCTAATCTCAGTTAATATATATATTCGTTGTCTGAAAACCCAAAACTATCAAAAAATTAACGGGGTATTTACTATCCATTCTTATACGTGGGTGTCCTTTTTAACTGCATTTTCCAGTTAACATCGCTCGTTTAAAGTCACAAGAAGTTTCTTTTCTCTTTATCCGGTGCAAAAATGTTACCATTATGATTCAGAACCACACACTATGGATGATATATGCTCTTTCCTGGCACATAGAAGGACAGGTTGAGGTAAATTGAAGATTAAATAACAACCATTTCCAGTGACACCATCAAGAAAAGATAACGCACATTCCGTATTCAGTGTCTTGTCAGATAGAACGAATAGCTGCGGGTTTTCCAACTTATCCGAGGGATTTATAGTATGAAACTTATCTTAGCTGGTACACGAAGAACAATGTATATAGAGATGAATGTTAATCAAGAAATTCAATTAATTTATAAAATCTTAATACATTTTTTCTATGTGATCAACATTTTGATTATTAACATTTTATTACGTGTTACTGAAAGTTTAGATTATGTGTTCACTTAGCTAGAAATACTTAAGAATTTATCACTTATCTACTTAACCTACCTACCTTACGCTTAGGTAGGTAGGTGTAGGTAGGTTACCTTTTAATACTTGATTAGTATCGTCAAATAATGCAGATAAAAATGTGAACGTTGTAGCATGACAGATTATCCACTTTATAATGAATGAATAATGATCATAAATAAATATCAATTAAAAAAAATCAAGGAAAAATCCAAATAAAAACAAAAAGGTACCACAATAAAATACAATCATAATTTGAAGAAATAAAAATAAAGAAAAAACAACTATGGAACAAATATGAGTAATGAAAAATAAACCAAAAAACTAAAATAAAGTAAGGAAATACCCAGGTAGGATAGGAGTAAGTAAGGAAAATACCCAGAACAAACCAACGTATATAATAAAACGATTTTGTATTGAAGAAACAAAGAATGAGAATCAGTAAGTAAGGCAAAACCCAGAACAAATCGACACCCCTAAAATAAAGACTGTTGTTCAAGAAACAAGCTAGGATATGAATAAGGAAGTAAATACCCTGAACAAACCGAAATACCTAATAAAAAGAAATGATTTTGAAGAAACACGGTAGTAGGATAAGAAGACTACAAGAAATACCCAAAAGAAACCCAGTAAGAAGAAAATAAAAACCCCAAAAGAGATTAAATGCCACAAACGAAAGTATAACACCCAAAAACAGAAACTAATGTAAAGTAGATGTAAACAAAAGTGTTTAGAGGTATAAGTAAAAGTGCACCCATGAAAGTTATTTTATAATGAAAAAAAAAACAAATCTTAAGAATCCTCTATAAATAAAATTCTTGATAATATAAAACTATAAAACTGATTAGTGATAGTATCAAGAAAAAACAGGGGACCAGTGCAAGTTATTTTATTATAGTAGATAAACTTCAGGAAAGTGTATGAAATGCTTAATCTAAGTAAATGTGTACCTTTGAACAACTTTCAAGTTTTTAATTTAATTTCAGAAATAATATTTGGCAGAATAGTAGTATGAAAATCAAATACAAATGTTTCTAAGAAAGCGCCACTCTTTGTCTAACAACCTTCACTAAAATGAGAAAGATAAATTGAGAGCAGGTAATTAATAAGTGAAGTGACGAGGGATACATCCCTAATCTAAAATAAAAACAGATAAAACTGCACAAAATTAATTTTAAGAAATAAGTTAAAAAATGAAGGGACAGATGGGTTCTGTTTATATTAAAGTCCATGAATTCTATTCTGAAATGTTGGAAATAGAGTGTAATGTTTTATTATTCTAAAATATTTATTATGTTTAATAGTATTAATCAAGGCTGAAATGTCTGAGGGTGGATACCATTCTTTTATTATAAAATATTTATTATGTGTTACTAGTAATAATCAAGACTAAAATGTCTGAATTTGAGTACCACTTTTTTAATTTCAAATATTTGTTATGTATTAATAGTATGAATTCAATACTAAATGTTCTTGTAGTTAAGTAAGAAAATTTTAATTAATATTGTATTAGAATAGAAGGTCAGAAGGGGTATAAACAAGCAGTATTAGTCAAAAACTTTGTATGTAAAAACAGACAAAATCTAGGCCAAATGGTAAATCTCAACAACAATATAATTGATGAATTAAGTAAAGTAAACTAGTTAAACTGATGAAATTTATGTAAGGTAAATCAGTCACAGAGTGTTATAACTGGAACTATACTTTAGAAAGATATTGTAAAAAGATAGGGAGAATTGTTGGAAAAAATGCAAATGTAATAACTGAAAAATCAAAGGGGGGAACCACAAATTAAAGAATAATATTAAAAAGATAACCAATTAATAAAATTTCAAGAAATTAAGGGAAGATAAACATTTTATTTCAATCTGAGATTTAGTACAATCATAAATATAACATATAAAATGGCAAACATTTTGAGGAGAACAGGAAGTAATTTTTAAAGCCTACATTTAAAAATACAGTATATATGGCTTTTTAGAGAAAAACTTTGTAAAAATATCTTATTTAATATCAAATCAAGCAGAATGAACTAAAGAAAGAGATTATGTATTTAGTATTTAATAAAATTAAATAATAGCAAAAAATATATCCAGTAATATAATGTAAATTTCATACATGTAACGGAAACGAAAATGATTTAAAACAATGTATTGCTAATATTAAATTGGCTAAGACGTTTTCAGATGACGAAGGAAGTTAAAACAGTTGATTATTAGACTTTGTCAAGCACACTTGAACGAGATTTTACTAAATATTAACCTATAGCGAAGACAAGTATGGCGTTCGTTAACTAAGCCTAGTCTACGGTGAAAATCGCGAATTGCGAAAAACGTAACTTAAACTTTAGATTCAGTAAAATTAACCCATACCAACATTAAACTAAAGTGATACGGAACAGAAAAAGAGTGAATTAATTATTTCAACCTATAAAACAAATAATTCTGAATAACGGGACGAACTTTGCAATTTTCGACCTTATTAACAAAAGTGAATTAAAACAATATCCAACACATTTTATCGAGGTGAATCACAGAACATTGAACCAGGACCACTCCACTAACAGCAGAAAGAATAATAACTACTGCTGAGACGAGGAAACATTGAAAAGGCAACATTTATTGGAAGAAATTTTCGTCGAGCCGACTTCATTTTAACAGATGCAGTACTGAAGCAGCCATCTTGAATCCCACAATTCCTTTCGAGCGCTGCCAGTCCAGTCGTCAAGACGACAATGGTTCGAAATTTTACTTTGATAAACATTATATATTAAATCATAACTTTGTAATTTTTAATTCTTAAGCTATTTACTTGTAAGTGTTATACTTTCCTGACCTTACCCTTCTACCCTCTGACTATATAATATAACCGTTAAAAGAACCTGATAATTAATATTAATAACGTATGTAAAAAGTAATCGATCGCTCTGAGAACGAGTCGATGCTAGCTGTGGAATAATCGATTTATAATCGATATATAATTAAAATTGTTAATAAATCTTGAAATTCTGTAAAATTGGTTTCTGTTTATTTATAAAATTTATAAATAGAAATAAAATAGAATAAAATTGAGATCACGGACTATCGGAAAGGCGGCCATTACCAAAGTGGAAGGAGTATACCTAAAAGGGAAGAAGAACCGTCAATCGATTAGTGCTGGAGATAATACAATTAACGCAGAAATTAATCCTAACTACTAAAAGTGATATAGTTGACAGAAACAGAAATAAAAGATTTAAAATTTTACACCAGACAATTACAAAAATTAATTACTAAATTATTAAAAACAAGTCAAACAATTAAACAAATTTTTCAAAAAATAAAAAATAAAATAAACACCAAATTTATTATTTTTGTACACACAAAAAATTTTTTTATTTTGTTAACACCATTTACATATTGCTACAAAATTGGCGTCCAACTGAAGGGGCTTCAATTAGTGATTGATAGGCCACTATAACTTGCCCAATTCCTAATTCAAGCTTGGCAGCGGTTATCCAGTCAGAGGAAAAAGAAAAATGCAACGTCGAACAACATCGAAGAAACGGGCGGCGGAGGCCGAAAATGAAATTAATATGGAAGACAAGGAGGCGACACCGGTGGAAGACGTGGAAATGATACTACCTCCGATCGGACCAACCAAAGCGATGTTACAAAAGGAACAACGCGAGGTACCCACACAAACAGGGGACGTACATATCCCAGAGAAACAAGGAGAAAAGTCCACACGAACAGAGAATGGGGACATGTAAGAAATGTTCAGATTAATGATGGAGAAAATGGACGAGAACAGTAAGAAATTGAGTAAGGAAATGAGTAAGCAAATGGAAGAAAATAGCAAGAAGATGGAGAAGAAAATGGATTCTACAAAAGAAGAATCGAGTAAAGAAAGGAAGGAAGACAACCAATCCTTAAATAAGAAGTTGGAAGATTTGAAGGAGGACAACCAGTCTTTAAAAGAAGAATTGGGTAATAAAATTGAAAATACAAATAAGAAAATAGAGGAGACCAGCAAGGGACTGAAAGAGGACAACCGATCCTTGAGTCAGAAAATTGATGAAACTAATCAGAAGATGGAGGAAACCAGCAAGAAGATGGAAGAAAAAAAGGAGGAAAATAATAGAAAAATGGACGAGAAAATGGAGGAGAAGTTGGAAGAATTGAAGGAGGATAACCAACTATTAAGAGAAGAATTAAGGGAGGTTAACCAGGAAAATCTGGACAAGTTAGACGAAAGGATAGAGTTGCTAAAAGAAGAGTTGTGCAAGGAAGCCAACGATAATAAGGAATACACAAACAAGAAAATAGAAGAAGAAACCATAGTAATAAAACAACAGATCAGGGAAGTTGACGAAAGATGTAACCGGACCGAGCGGGAAGTACAGGAATTCAAGGAAGTGGTAAACACCAAAATAACCAATATCGAAGAATACAATAAGACCAAGTTGGAAGAAAACCGAAAGGAAACACAAGAAGAACTAGGGAAGGTACGTAACCAAGTTATGGAAAGGTGCGAAGGAATAGAAGTAGCGATGACGAATATCACCGGTCAAGTGCGGCAGAGCCAGGAAGAGATGGAAGTAATTAGAAACAGACCAACTAACATTACCGGTATTCCAATGAACGAGAATAGGGAATGGCTGAATTTCCGCCAATATAAAAGGAAGCCGATGGAGTTTTTGGCCCGAATCGATACTTTGCCAAACATAGGGGCAATAGGTGGATTAATAACCGGGAACTGTTGGACGAATCATTCCGGGAGATGACTGACAATTGGTGGATGGCGAACCGAAGTGAGATCGCTGACTACCAGCAATTCAAAAACTTATTCAAAGCGAAGTACTGGTCGGAGACCACCCAGAACTTAATACGGGACATCTGTCATGGCCGATACAACACACAAATAGGTAACACTATGACCGCCTACTTCCTCGGAAAAGTATGTGTGGCGAAGCATTTGGAACCGGCCATACCAGAAGAATGCCTCGTAAACAAGCTATCATACCATTACGATGAAGACGTAATAAGAGCAAGGAGGGGTAGCCAGATAAAAACGATACAAGCGATGACTGAACTGTTGGAAAATTATGAGAATGAAGAGTACTATCGGCAAAGCAGGACAAATGATCGGCCGGAAATCATAAATAATCAATACCCAAATAACGGTAATAACAATAACGGCAATGGCTACCAAGGGCACCGAAACAATTCCAATTATTATAATAATAACAACAACAATAATAATAATAATAGTAACATTCCTAATAACCCAAATGCAAATAGGAATAATAACGGTTACCAAGGTAATCGAAATAATTATAACCAGAATCCGAATATTGTAACGTGCATAACTCTGTTACCCTCTCTTAGTCTTTTATACAAACCTATAATCGTTCTTTCTAAATTATATTTTATTTAGCTTCACTATTAGGATAGCCAATTTGTTACATCTAGACTCGAATCTATGGTTATTTATCTGAATTTGTGTCTTGTTTAATTCTGTTATTATTTGTATATATTTTTGTTAATATTAAATTAAGGATGAGAATCTGTTCAGGGGGATGTTTGTTGAGCGCCAATTTGCAATCACCGTTTGCAAATAAAATTTTATTGGTGAAATATCAATAATAAATTTTTATTCAAATTTTTTTATGTAAATAGTATGTGGTCTCTTTATTCTGTAATGAACTCTCTTTTATTCTTTTCTTTCAGAATGGATATGATAATTTGTACTCATCACCACATTTTTTAAAAGAAATCTGCTAAGATTTTCAATTGATGAGTGTTACCAACTTAATCTAATTACTGAGGTCAACTCACAGTATCAGATATTTTGTTCAGAATATCATACCCTTTATGTTTTCTTAAAATAAGAAACAAATAAACCTTTTTCTGTATTGTGTAAACTCAAATCCTTTATTTATTCTTTAATTTGTTCTAAATGTAAAACATAATTTTTAACAAAGTTTGGCCAGCTGTATTTTTATAAGCTCAGAGTGGCAGCAGTAATTCTTAAATCTCAGGTTTTTTAAAACATTTTATATTTTGTATTTAATAAATAAAATACAATTATGATGTTCTGTAGGTCCTTTAGACTACGATATAACAACAGTATTGACAGGGGAAGTACCAAAATACATATGATGAGAAATAGTCACAATGTATTTTAAAGGATTATTTTAAAAGTGTAAAACAGTTCAGTGTATAGGTTAAGTTATAAAAATGTTTTTTTTTAGACTTAAATATCTTTAAATTATATTAGCACTATACATCACTGGTTGCTTATGCTTATGTCTATATTATTAATCATTAATGTTCTCAGTGACAGTTAATTATGGTTTTTTATAAAAAGCGTATTCAAAGTTTTTTGAAGCCTTTAGATCAGGTTTAACAGGGAATATTTCAGATTAATTTTAGATCAAAATATACTTCTCTTCCTGTGTCAATTGGTCCAATTTCTTCAGAGATGTTCTGGTTTAATTCTGTAGAGTCTTGTAGCAATTCTTTCTTCTATTTTAATCTTGTTATTTATAATTATTCAATTGTTTATCTGGTGATGCACTGATATCACATATATTATAATTTATTTTTCACTATAGGTATTTAAATCAACCTTTTTGCATTCAGTTTTTTCAGAATAATCCTATTTTTCTTCCTCAACATACATGTTGCTAAGGCCTCTCTTAGATATCTCCTTGGTTTCCAAGTAACATTTTTATATAACCCTGGTGACATCATAAGAATAATATAAACAAACTTTTACTATTTTATATGTCATTTTCTTTTAAAAATATATACCTTTTTTATAAAAGTTCTTATCTTCTTTTTATTTGTTTCTTTGTTCTTCTGATAAAAAACTGATCATTTTGACATCACTCTTGACTATTTTCTGATCTATATTTCCTGAGTTAATGATTCACTTTTTATTTATTTTTGTTACAAACTTATTTAATGTTTATTTTTGTACCTTTCACTTTCTTAAATTTATTTTATACACTTGGTAATCTTTTAACATAAACTGACATTGTTTCCTTATTATTTTAATAGAAATCTATTCATATAATTTGACTGACTATGATTTTGGTACTTTCTTGTTAAGACTAACATTAGTGTTATTAACACTAGTATACATAATATTAATAAAGGTGACAAAAACTGATTACTAATAACTATTAGTAATATGTTATAATTTCCCTTAACTGACTGTGTTTATAACTTTACAGTCTGCACACAAAAAACAAATTTCATAAGTAAGTTCTTACTTTAATTATAATAAACATAACATACAATAAACAATTAAAATTAAACATATTCAATTAAGTCTTTCTTAAAATGTTATGTCTCCTGGTACTTTTTAATAATACGATCATGGTATATTTATGTTACTAGGGCATGGAAAAAATGTCACGTAACAATATTAATAGTCAGAGAAACACGGACCAAAATAATACCGAACGGTATTATAATAATAATAGGGGTTACCCACAAAACAATAACAATAATAACAATATTTCTTTTATGAATTTGCTAACTGCTATAATTTTTTATTGTTCGACTAAGCTTTTCGTCATTACTGACATCTTCAGGTCTTAAAAAACGGTCTGTAATGACGAAAAGCTTAGTAGAACAATAAAAAATTATAGCAGTTAGCAAATTCATAAAAGAAATAGTAAGGATGGCTGCTAATTTAAACAATACGAAGAATAATAACAATAGGTTTTCCCGACCCAGGGTAAATTTCATACGAGCCGAAGACAACAGCCAACGAAGATACACCCATCAGCGGCGTAACAGTTTCCACGAGTATGAGGATCGGCGGAGAAGCAGAGAACGTGATGGTCCGAGGTACAATCCGCCTAGACGAAGTACCAGTCTAGATGATCCAGAACGGCAACCAAACCGAGAACAACCATTTGAACATCGCACGGAGCGGCAGGAACCCACTCAAGTTTCCCGACTGACGCCTCGGTCGGTCCTAACAATAATAACAACGAAAATGAGAATTTAAACGGGAGGAGGCAGTGATGAATTATCATGACCCTTCACGGCTCCTATCTCCTGGGTATCAACAAGAGTTGCGAAGAGCAACTAACTCTAATAATATTACAATCATTAGTTGCAACTACCTAAAAAACATTAGAAACGAACTATTGGAGAAGGACGACACTAGCCTCAATAGTCTAAACAATGAAATAATATATATAAACGCGGAAGTAGAAGGAATCTTCGCCCAATTAATGATCGATACAGGTGCGAATGTATCTATAATTAACACAACCGAATTGGAGAGAATCCAAAAGGAATGTGGTCAAATATTGCCGACATTACCGGTAAATAACATTGTATTAATAGGTGCCACTGGTCGCCAAAACAAAACGATCAGAAAGCAAGTTTCAGTAAACGTGATTAGCAAGGGTATAGCTATAAACATGGTATTTTTAATTGGGACAGGATTGCCTTTTAATATATTGGTGGGGTGCGATGTACTAAGGAGGAACTCCGCTATCATCGATTTTGCAGAAGCTAAGGTATCGCTGTTTGCAGAAGGGCTGACCTGGACGGCTGATTTAGTAGGTAGCGAGACAGTACTTCCCAGCAGTATCCATCAACAAATCCGAAACATAAACTATATCGAAAATAACTCCATAATTAACCCCATAATATACGACAACACGGACGAGGATTTATAGTCCCAAAAGATACAGGAAATAAGGGATTTCCGGGGAGGAAACACAAGTGAAAAATTGCCCATACACCAAGCGAATCAGTTGATAAGAATATATGAAAGGTATCGCTCAGTATTTTCAGACGAACCCGGTAAGGTAAAAAATTACCAATGTACACTTCAATTTAGAGAAACAGTGGAGTTTAACCGAAAATCATATCCCATTGCGCATTCACGAAAAGAGGCTGTAAGAGCAGAAATAAATAAAATGATTAACAGTGACATCATAGAGAGTAGCCATCATTCACCAGCCCTATCGTGGCTATTCCTAATAAAAACGGCCAAGTCCGGCTTTGCTTGGATGCGCGCGAAATAAACAAAATGATCATCAATGACAGAACATCGCCCGGTGAGATAGAAGAAATCTTGAAACGATTCCACGGTACCAAGTACTTTAGTACCTAGGACACGGTACGCGGTTACTGGCAGGTGGAGTTACACCCACAGAGTCGTCAGTATCTGGCATTCATATTCAAGGGGCGCAATTACCAATTCAAGAGATTGTCCTTCGGACTCGTGAATTCAGTAGCCATCTTTGTGGCCTGCATGGACCAGATACTTGGACAGGAAGCACTTCAGTTTACCACCGTGTATGTAGACGATCTACTGATTACCTCAGAAACTTGGGAGGAACACTGCTACCGCGTGGAACACGTACTTGAGAAGTTGGCTGTAAATAACATCACGCTTAAATTAGAAAAATCCAAGTTTATTGCAAGAGAAGTTCAGTTTTTGGAGTTTAACTTGGATGACCAAGGAATCTCACCGTCAGCAGAAAAGGTGGAAGCGATCCAAAAATTCCTTGCACCAAAGAATAGAAAGCAATTACAGACATTCCTGGGACTCTGTAATTATTACCGCAAGTTTTCAACCACAATTATCTTCTAAAAACAAATGGATCTGGACGTAACTTTCTAACTCATTAAGGACAAATTTTTGAAAACAATAATACTTCGCTACCCAAATTTTAAACAACCTTTTTTCTTAAACTGCGATGTCAGCAACATCAGCCTAGGAACGACACTGTATCAAGAAGATGAGAAGGGTCAACATCTAGTGATTAGCTTTGCGAGTAGGTCTTTAAATCAGTGCGAAAGGAACTACAATGTCACTGAAAAAGAATTGCTGAGTGTAGTATTCGCTTGTGGTAAATTCCGCACCTACATCTTGGGTTACCCAGTTACCGTCCGAACAGACCATAAATCCATATCGTTCCTAAGGAGATGCAAATTGAGTCACGGCAGACTGACCAGGTGGATACTTGCCCTGCAAGAATACGATCTACAATGGGAGTACATCCCGGGAAAAAAGAATGTCGTAGCAGACGTGTTATCACGTATTAATGTGGAAAAGCAAACTTTCGAGGGAGAGAAGGAGAGCCTACTCAAAATCTACCACATTATTAGCACCAGAGCCGATTTAGCAGCATCATTAACGAACATTAGCACCCACCAGCAATCTGACCCGAAATTGAAAAACATAAAAACTCGAGTGGAAGGAGATGAAACAGTAGCTCAATATTACCAAATAACTAAAGAAAACTTATTTATTAAAACGTCATTAAAGCAGGAGACCTGGAAGGTGTTTATTCCAACCCATATTGAAAAAGCAATAATAGTAAATTATCATATACGGTATGGGCATATGGGCGCCTTAAAGGTGATTAAGGCTCTGGAGGAGAGCTGTCACATAGAAAACATAAACCGGAAGGTGAGGAGGTATATCAAATCTTGTCATATTTGCCAACTGGTAAAATCTAACATCGAGAAGAAGGAAGGCATTATGATTCCAATAACATCCCAGACGAAATTGGAGAAGGTGTTCTTAGACATCTGCGGGCCCTTTTCCCGTAGCGGCGGTCGACACAGATATAAATACCTGATAATAGTAATGGACCATTTCACTAAGTTTATTAAGCTATACCCAGCTAATCGGGCAACTACTATGAAAATTCTGGGAGTAATAACAGAACAATATATCCCAAACATAGGGAAACCATCGTCGATCATCACGGATCATGGAACCCAATTTAAGGGGAGAAAATGACGGGATACCCTATTATCACTGGGTGTTCGAACGTACAAAACATCGGTCTACCACCCGAGTAGTAATACGGCAGAGAGGGTGTTAAGAGAAGTGGGGAGGATATTGAGAACTTATTGTCACCATCAGCAGAAAAAATGGCAAGAACATCTAGCAGCCACGGAGGAATTCCTCAACTTGGCATACCATCCAGCTATAGGAATTACCCCATACTCCGCCATGTACGATAAACCACCACGAGAGATCAAAGAAATCCTAGAGTTCCCTATGAATAACGTTTATAAGTTCGACAAAGTAAAATTCTACAACAAAGTGGCCGAAGACCAGGAGAAGCGGCAAACCAAGTATCAGAAGGCGATTGGTAAAATAATAACTTATAAAATAGGAGAAAAAATACTGTTGAAAAATCGTGAACTACCCAGCACGCTAGAAGGAATAACGAAGAACTTATTGCTACTGTATACAGGACCATATATAGTCTCCAAAATAAATAACAATAACACATATGAAATAAAGGAGATGGGTTCAGAGAAAATCAAAGGCGTGTATAACCAGGCTTCCATAAAAAAATATTATGAGGAGTAGAATTTTGAATTTAAAATGACCAAAATTTAAAAATATAATAAGAACAATTTACAAACAATTATTTATAAAACTCATTTTGAAGATACAGAAAAGGAATTTTGGAATTAAAAAAAAAAATAAATTTAAAAATAGAGTAAGATCAACTTACAACCAACTATTTATGAAATAATTTTGAAAATAAGGAAAAGGAATTTGGAATTTATACAAATAAATTTAAAAATATAGTAAGAACAACTTACAAACAATTATTTATGAAACTCATTTTGGAAATAAAGAAAAGAATTTTGAATTTATATGAATAAATTTAAAAAGAAGTAAGAACCACTTACAACCGATTATTTATGAGAAATAATTTGGAATGGAAGAAGTTGAATTTAGAATGACCACTACCACATAAGATCAACTTGCCACAATTATTAACAGCATTTAATGTTGAATAGTTATTGAATTACCCAAACTCTAAAAAACTATAAGGACAACCGATACAATTAAAATGAATAAACTTGTTTTGGAATAAAAATAATAAAACCTTTACGCAATACAAAGAAAAACAATGACCACATAAATATTATAATTAAAGAATTCATTTGGATAAAAACAAGAGCGAAATAATTTTTGAAAAGGAAAAAATATATATCTATAATATAACTATGATCATAAAATAAATGTCAATTATAATAAAGACAATTAGAAGAATAATTGTAATAACATGAAACCAGTGGAACAATTCATAAGAACTAAGAAAAACAAAAATATAATAACATATATGCTACCAATAACCAGAAGCAGATTGTAATAACAACAAAAGAATAACAGAGAATTCAAATAAAAAACTTTACCCTTAATAACTAGTGATAATGATATTAAAAGAGCTTCCAACCATGATAAGAAATAATATATCAGCAGAGCTAACAATTAAGAAGAATAACTGAGAAGAAAAATAACTGAGATAGAAATATTAACAAATCTGAGCAAATACGAAGTGAGGTATCCAAAGATATTTTTTTATAGTCGTAAAATAGAATATTCTTATCTAATTTTTATTAATGACTGTCTGAAGATAATTCCAGCAGTATTATTATGTTTTGAGTAGAGATGAATTTCCTCTGATCTCAATGAGTAGTGTAGTATGGCCAGCAGAGTATGTAGCCAACAGTGCCTCTCTGAACTGCCCCAGCTCACGTGTTAGGGAATGTTAGGGAATGAATATCCCAAGGATAAAACCCCAAGTTAAGAAAAAGCGAAAATAAATAATAATAACCTCAGATAACAATAACTATCAAGGAAAATCAATTTAAGAAAAAAAAATATATGTAAGCTCAAATATGAAGAAGCAAAGATAGAAATGGGAAGGAAGTCAAGAAAAATAATATCTAATAAATATCATAAGCAATTATTTCAGACACACTCAAAGTATGGTCTGAACTAATCACTTCTGGAGGAGAGCAATCTGTAGCATGACAGATTATCCATTTTATAATGAATGAATAATGATCATAAATAAATATCAATTAAAATAAAATCAAGGAAAATCCAAATAAAAGCAAAAAGGTACAACAATAAAATACAATCATAATTTGAAGAAATAAAAATAAAGAAAAACTACTATGCAACAAATATGAGTAATGAAAAATAAACCAAAAAACTAAAATAAAGTAAGGAAATACCCAGGTAGGATAGGAGTAAGTAAGGAAAATACCCTGAACAAACCAACGTACATAATAAAACGATTTTGTATTGAAGAAACAAAGAATGAGAATCAGTAAGTAAGGCAAAACCCAGAACAAACCGACACCCCTAAAATAAAGACTGTTGTTCAAGAAACAAGCTAGGATATGAATAAGGTAGTAAATACCCTGAACAAACCGAAATACCTAATAAAAAGGAATGATTTTGAAGAAACAAGGTAGTAGGATAAGAAGACTACAAGAAATACCCAAAAGAAACCCAGTAAGAAGAAAATAAAAACCCCAAAAGAGATTAAATGCCACAAACGAAAGTATAACACCCAAAAACAGAAACTAATGTAAAGTAGATGTAAACAAAAGTGTTTAGAGGTATAAGTAAAAGTGCACCCATGAAAGTTATTTTATAATGAAAAAAAAAACAAATCTTAAGAATCCTCTATAAATAAAATTCTTGATAATATAAAACTATAAAACTGATTAGTGATAGTATCAAGAAAAAACAGGGGACCAGTGCAAGTTATTTTATTATAGTAGATAAACTTCAGGAAAGTGTATGAAATGCTTAATCTAAGTAAATGTGTACCTTTGAACAACTTTCAAGTTTTTAATTTAACTTCAGAAATAATATTTGGTAGAATAGTAGTATGAAAATCAAATACAAATATTTCTAAGAAAGTGCCACTCTTTGTCTAACAACCTTCACTAAAATGAGAAAGATAAATTGAGAGCAGGTAATTAATAAGTGAAGTGACGAGGGATACATCCCTAATCTAAAATAAAAACAGATAAAACTGCACAAAATTAATTTTAAGAAATAAGTTAAAAAATGAAGGGACAGATGGGTTCTGTTTATATTAAAGTCCATGAATTCTATTCTGAAATGTTGGAAATAGAGTGTAATGTTTTATTATTCTAAAATATTTATTATGTTTAATAGTATTAATCAAGGCTGAAATGTCTGAGGGTGGATACCATTCTTTTATTATAAAATATTTATTATGTGTTACTAGTAATAATCAAGACTAAAATGTCTGAATTTGAGTACCACTTTTTTAATTTCAAATATTTGTTATGTATTAATAGTATGAATTCAATACTAAATGTTCTTGTAGTTAAGTAAGAAAATTTTAATTAATATTGTATTAGAATAGAAGGTCAGAAGGGGTATAAACAAGCAGTATTAGTCAAAAACTTTGTATGTAAAAACAGACAAAATCTAGGCCAAATGGTAAATCTCAACAACATTATAATTGATGAATTAAGTAAAGTGAAATAGTTAAACTGATGAAATTTATATAAGGTAAATCAGTCACAGAGTGTTATAACTGGAACTATACTTTAGAAAGATATTGTAAAAAGATAGGAAGAATTGTTGAAAAAAATGCAAATGTAATAACTGAAAAATCAAAGGAGGGAACCACAAATTAAAGAATAATATTAAAAAGATAACCAATTAATAAAATTACAAGAAATGAAGGGAAGATAAACATTTTATTTCAATCTGAGATTTAGTACAATCATAAATATAACATATAAAATGGCAAACATTTTGAGAAAAACAGGAAGTAATTTTTAAAGCCTACATTTAAAAATACAGTATATATGGCTTTTTAGAGAAAAAACTCTGTAAAAATATCTTATTTGGTATCAAATCAAGCAGAATGAACTAAAGAAAGAGATTATTTATTTAGTATTTAATAAAATAAAATAATAGCAAAAATATATTCAGTAATATAATGTAAATTTCATACATGTAACGGAAACGAAAAAGATTTAAAACAATGTATGGCTAATATTAAATTGGCTAAGACGTTTTCAGATGACGAAGGAAGTTATAACAGTTGATTATTAGACTTTGTCAAGCACACTTGAACGAGATTTTACTAAATATTAACCTATAGCGAAGACAAGTATGGCGTTCGTTAACTAAGCCTAGTCTACGCTGAAAATCGCGAATTGCGAAAAACTTAACTTAAACTTTAGATTCAGTAAAATTAACCCATACCAACATTAAACTAAAGTGATACGGAACAGAAAAAGAGTGAATTAATTATTTAAACCTATAAAACAAATAATTCTGAATAACGAGACGCACTTTGCAATTTTCGACCTTATTGACAAAAGTGAATTAAAACGTTATCCAACACATTTTATCGAGGTGAATCACAGAACATTGAACCAGGACCACTCCACTAACACCAGAAAGAATAATAACTACTGCTGAGACGAGGAAACATTGAAAAGGCAACATTTATTGGAAGAAATTTTCGTCGAGCCGACTTCATTTTAACAGATGCAGTACTGAAGCAGTCATCTTGAATCCCACAATTCCTTTCGTGGGCTGCCAGCCAGTCGTCAAGACGACAATGGTTCGAAATTTTACTTTGATAAACATTATATATTAAATCATAACTTTGTAATTTTTAATTCTTAAGCTATTTACTTGTAAGTGTTATACTTTCCTGACCTTACCCTTCTACCCTCTGACTATATAATATAACCGTTAAAAGAACCTGATAATTAATATTAATAACGTATGTAAAAAATAATCGATCGCTCTGAGAACGAGTCGATGCTAGCTGTGGAATAATCGATTTATAATCGATATATAATTAAAATTGTTAATAAATCTTGAAATTCTGTAAAATTGGTTTCTGTTTATTTATAAAATTTATAAATAGAAATAAAATAGAATAAAATTGAGATCACGGACTATCGGAAAGGCGGCCATTACCAAAGTGGAAGGAGTATACCTAAAAGGGAAGAAGAACCGTCAATCGATTAGTGCTGGAGATAATACAATTAAAGCAGAAATTAATCCTAACTACTAAAAGTGATATAGTTGACAGAAACAGAAATAAAAGATTTAAAATTTTACACCAGACAATTACAAAAATTAATTACTAAATTATTAAAAACAAATCAAACAATTAAACAATATTTAAAAAAAATAATAATAATACCAAATTTATTATTTTTGTACACAAAATTCTTAATTTTGTCAAAAAAAATTGTTACAACGTAGAAGTGAAAAGGAACAGCTAAATTCTTTTAACAGCGATGGTGTTAAAATATCGACATAAATGCACGTTAGTAAGTAAAAAACCCTCAAAATATAAAAGTGGTGTAACAATTGATTGTGTGTGTGTTTATGCGATTGAGTGTGTTCACAAGGAACAGGAAATGTTTAGCTTTAACTTTCTTTTAACTTTCATTGTTTTTTGGAAGGATTATTTCTTTTAGGTTTTCCATTTACTTGATGTGTAGAATTTTAATGCTATTCGATTTTCCTACGAGACAGTTACAGAAAACTTTATAGGCCTATAGCTCTACAATATATAGTCAAATGCAAATCGCAAAAAATAAATCTCCAAATGGCTCAGGGTAGATAAAGACAGTTTCTACTTAATTTTTCATAACAGAATTCGAGTTTTATCGTAGAGATCGTAAAAAAATTAAAAATATTAAGTATCCTATTTCTAAATGTAAAGTACAATAACTTGGGACTATCAACCTACTGTGGGGTTGAATGGAGCGTATGATAAGAAGCTGGAGAAGTAATTACTTAACTGTAAGGCTCGCTATTTTTGGCAACTGTAAATAAATAGCGTTCCTTAGCGTATTTAAATTTAATGTTTATTGAGTTTTCATATATTACAAACAATAAATTACATTTCAATTTGACTTTATTACTTTTGAAAAGTTCAATAAAAACTGGAAACAGATTTTACAAATCTTAACATTTACATAAAGAATTCTGTAGTATTTTAAGACAGAGACTACATATAAAAAATGTTTATTCAGAGGATTGGTTGGCACGTTTGTTTGAGCAATTAACTTTTAATAATAATAATAATAATAATAATAATGTCATTTTTATAAAGAATGAAAAATACGAAAACAGAAAAAATTTCCATACCTTACTATTTCCGAATAGCCTATATGAAATTTTAGCATGATTGATATGTTCCAAGCTAAGTTCCCGTGTTATGTTCTACGTTGATATATCCCTCCTTTTAGAAGACTGAAAATTAAGATTAAGATTTAAAATTATAACAAATCAACCGTTTTAATATACAAGACGAATAATCGATTTCATTAATTTTTTAATTAATTATGGCGAGTAGGATAGTAAGGAAGGCTATCCTTACTGTCCTATAGGATAGTAATCGGGGTCGGATAGTCATGAGTCTACTGTAGTTTGTTATTGTAATTAATTACCACTTTTTGGGGAACCAATGCAAATTAATTATTTGTTAATATGCACACCACTTGCTTCGCATGGGTTTCAACACAGATGAAATAAAAATTCATATATTTCCGATGTATATTATTCAGAAAAAAGTGTTTTATATAAGACAAATTACGAAGTCTGTTCCTTCTGATCCGGACCAACCGATCCACCTACCCGTCCAGTTCTGCAATATGAGGAGGAGTCAAGAGCCTGAGAATAGTGGAATGACTCTGTCATAACAGCAAAAATCCTGTGCGAAGTCACACAGGACTCAGTGGGGAACTCAACCAGAAACAAAATCCCACATCATGTAGGATCTCGTGTGTACGTGCGCCCACCCGTATTCTCTTATCGTTTCTGAACGAATAAATAAACAATAAAATTAATCACTAAATAAAGCACACATACTAATATTTTCGGTAATGCTCAATTTATATTATACGCCTAGGCCTACATTATATTTTCAGCATAAAATTACTCTTTCTCAGGGGAAGTAGGGATTTTTAAAAATATTATAAAACTTTTATTTCTTCGAACCAACATGTTAAATGTAAACATATGTAAGTTACGTATGAATTTAATAATTAATAAACAAAATAATGATTAACATTTAAAACTTTGAATTTTCCCACGCACGGTAATTTTTTGGTGGACGGCGTTCCCGAAATGTATGGTTTCGGAAATGTGCACAGGTGGCGCTAGCGTACGTCTCTACCATCTAACACGTTTAATACGGCTGTGTTTAGATATTGTTGTCTTTATTTGTTACATATACAAATCAATTTCTATCGTCGGAGTAATGTATCCGTGTGTTTTTGATTGGTTTTCAATCTGTGATGATAATATTCTAATATTTAAGTTACTAAGGATCCATTTAATTTCCCATTTATGAATAGTGATACCTGCTCCAAAACAGGGATTGCTCTTACAGGGTTCTTCCCTGGGAAGGCCATTGTTTTTGTTTAGTATTTGAGATCTTAAAGTTATATTTCTGTCAGATTGTATGCAATGTATGAATAGACCTTTGTATCTCATTTCCACTCTTCCCTATAATTATTTGGTCATCTGTGTATAGGAATGTTGTAAGTGATCCCTTATCCGAGATTCATATACCTGCAGGACAGACGTTCATCCATTCTCGTAAAATTTCGTCACTATACATACCGTAAATAAACTAGGGGAGAGACTACAGCCTTGTCTAATACCTTGATTTATGGCCACTTCTTGAGACAATCTTCCCTTACCTAAATCTATACGAATAGTTGTCTCTGCATATAGGCTCTGAATAGCGAGGTGAAGTGGAAAGCCTCTACGTATTAAAGTAGCCTACAGCCTATTAAAGGGTTTCTCATAACCTATAAAAGCCACATGTGTCACTAAATTCATGGCGCGTCTTTTCTCAGTTATTTGTTTTACTGGAAAAGCATTGACACTGCAAGATCGTCCACCTTTAAAACCACTTTGTTCCTCTAATAAAAGTGTCTCAGAGATAGCTTTAAAGCGCTGATTAAGGATTCGTGAATATAATTTATAACATGTATTTAAGAGGCTAATTCCTCTGCAATTGGTACAGCAATTCCGTTGCCCCTTCTTAAATAAGAATATCACTTTTTGCTGTAACCAAGACTGGGGACTTTACATTCTTTCCAACATTTATTGAATAAAGTTAAAATTTGAGCCATCAAAGCCTTCCCACCATATTTCAGGAGTTCTGAGTTTATTCCATCAAGACCAGTAGCTTTTCTGTTTATCTTCTTTAGCCCCACCTCTATCTCTTCTTTGTTATAGGATCGACTTCTGATGACGTATCATCTCGACTTACCACACAATCTTCTTCTGTAGGCACCAACGATGGTAGGCACAAACCAATGTTTAGTATAATGCTCAATCAACTAATTTTCTGTTATGATATATAAATGTGCCCTGTCTCTTTCAGTACTATTGAAGTGCCTTAACAATTTATGTGCATTCATTTGATGGCCATGAACATCATTTTCTATTGATGCAATAAATCTGTCCCAAGATCACTCATGTCCACTGCAAAATATTGTCTTGGCAAAATTTCTCTTTTCTCGGTAGATTTGTACAACTCTGTCTGATATTGCATATGTTTATAATATGAGTTTTATTGTAATACAATTCTTAATGGACTACACGTATTATAAAATTTCCAGTGTATTATTGTATTTATAGTACATAGAAATCGGTGCGAACTCCGTATATGTGATTGGAATACATTCCACAACTTGTTGAACGCATACTAAGGATTTAATGTTCGAAAGCAGGGAATATTAGATTTGTGTGTGTGTGTGTGTGTGTGTGTGTGTGTGTGACGATTGAATTCTGCATGTTCATTAAGGATGTTCACACCTTACTTGGTAGTAACCTTGTTTCAGTTGTGTGCTGTAGGAATGCTCACGCGGAATAGAATATTTCTGTGGCAGTTCTATTCTTGTTAAATGTTATCCGTAATATATTCACCCAGTGCATCTACATAAGAATGAGTTTAAAAATATTTCATAACCGTGGTTCTGTTATAAGGAGGACGTATTAGAAGCAATTTACAGTAAATCCGATAGTTACTGGTTTACTGTTATTAAATTGTCGAATTCGAATCAGATTGTTACACCATTAAAATTTAAAATTGAATAAAATTAAGAACTATTTCTGTACTTTAAATTTGTTAATAGTTACGTTACTTACGTTGAAATAATTTACGTAAAAAATAAGAAAGACGCTTTAATAAATGAACATTTTTTAATATTAATATTTAATTTATTACGAATCACTTAATTCTTTAGATGAATTGCTCTGTGTGTTGTAAAAAACTGTAACTTTTGTTTTAAGGTTGTTTTGATGATTTAAGTATATTTAAGTTATTTTTATTGCTGAGTTTTCTCAGCCTTTGTATACTTTCCTGTGCACTTACATATTTGTCTTGAATAAATTATTATAAATTTATTATAACAAATTATAAATTTATTTAAAATAATAATAACAAATAATAAATAAATAAATTATCTATAATAAATTACATACTTTATAATAAATTTTGAACCTTTGTGTGGTGTGCCATGCAAACAAACCTTTGTGTGGTTAGCTTAAAAAATGAAATAAGATGAATTAGTTAATCAAATAAACCTTAAGATTTCTACAGTCGTCGAAGAAATTGAAAACTTTTGATAAAAACGAGTGAATTACCACGTGAACGTTGACAACCTAAGGAGACCCAAAACGACAAAACTATTTTACTTAGTGTAGTGATTGGTGCAAAATCGTAGTCGTTTGGGTTAACATAGGAGAGGAAAGTGACAGCACTGGGTGAACTCTCAATTTAAGGAGTCTGACTTGAATTTATTCTAGAAAACAATATCTGGTAGGCTGGAAACACTTAAGCAGAAGAAACAAACAAAAACTTATCAACATATTTTCTATCTGTATGTTGGCATGTGTTAAAAAAAGTTTTCTATGGGGATATAAGTTAACAAAACGAGGAAGAAAATAAGTGAAAATATAATTGATATTTTTCCAAACAATAATTGCGTTTTGAACCACGAGTTTTATTTAGCACAGAACCTGAAAGTCTGTATATTACAGCAGGTTGCCTTAGGGGCCTTAGTAATATTGTGTCATGCATATTTTATGGTTTGACAAATTAGACATAAACAGTTCATGTGTTCATGGGAAGTGAAAGCTGCTTGCCATTTTCAGTACGTAATGTGTACCACTTAAATTGTGCGCTGAGATTCTTATACTTTATATTTTGAGAGGAGCTTCTTAATATATTATAGAAAACATTGCAACATTACTCGCTCTTTTTTATGAATTTTGTAGGACGTTCATATAGATTCGTACACAAGCATAAAATAGCATACTTGTTTTACAAGTGAATGGCTATAAATAAGTTCAAAACACGACGATACTAATATATGAAGAAACGCAAAAAACCGTTCAATGAAAAGGACCGTTAAAAGGTGAAATAAAATAACTCCAGTTTCAGTACGGTTCGGCTCGCTTCAAACGGTAGAACTGGTTCTCTGTGAAATGGAAAGTAGTCTGAGGAAGATGTCCCAGTTCTCAAGGCCACGCCACAAGGACAAATACCTCCGTTAGCTACACTTCTGGGTTTGGTCTCAAGCATCGACGTAATAACTACCAGTTACGAAATGAAACTAATTGCGTTACCCGGTGTAAGATGTCGCTTGTCCTTTTATTGTTATAACGTTGTAATTTTATATATAGTATCACCATAATACGTTCTGCGTGCGCGCGTTTATAAACTAATTCCTTGTGGAATAGCGTCTGAAGAAGCAATGACTAACTAATAGTGTTATACTTTAAGAGAGATAATGATAAACACAAATGCACTAAACCGTCACTACCAAGCCAGTAATACTGTTTTTACAACATATAGAAGTAATAACGCTTATAGTAGTACGTGGGATAGGTATTGGTATTATAATAATAAAGGCTATGCGTTTTGGACGCACACACAGCAGACACAGACACGCGTGCGCGCGCATACAAAATGTGGTGTGTGGTGTATTGGATAGGATACTGGATCATGATGCAATATAAACGAAAATAATGGTAATGAAACTAGACGGTTTATATTTTTAAGATGTAAAGGTGAAAATGCGATTAAAATAAAAATAATAAAATTTATAGGATTATATTACATTATAACAAACAGTCCCTACGATAGTTTCTCAATGTCAGTACTACTAGTATAGAGTATATATTTAATAATAATATACAAGCTACATAAATAAAAGTAAATAGACTATTAATATTTTACAGTAATATAGGCCTACAGGTCTCCTATATGATGTTATATTATACTTAATAAAATGTTTATTATTAATAATAATAAATAACACCTTTTTACAAGAATATTATATATTTTTTGAATATTTTACAATGTTTTGATAGTTTAAACTATCGTCATCAGAATTTTGAAATTAATAAAATTTTTAAAAATCAATTCTTATTAACAGCTATTTTATATGGAAACTAAATTTAATGTATGTTGTTTACATATGTATATAAAAAATGAGTTATAGAAATTGAATGTATAATATAATATAAATATTATATTAGTATTAAATGAAAATACTATCATTTCTGGTATTTGAATTTGTTCAGGAATTAATTTATTATTTAATTTATGATTAAATATTTCAAAATTTTTCCATAAGATCATTTTTAGACTTTTGGAAATGTGTTTTAACAAAGTGATATTATTTAAATTTGGGAACTTGTGATTATTTTAACATGATAATTTTTTTAGGCTGTGGGTCATTCCACAAAATGCGTGATGCAAAATGTGTAACATTATCGAAAAATGTAACGCTCCAGGTGATGTTACCACCAGTGGCGAAGCTAGGAGTTAATGAATGGGTAGGCAAAAATCATATCTTAAATGTTTTTTAAGGAATCATTAAAATTCCGATCCGATGGTTCAAATCGGACGCTGAAGCAGAGTTTGCTGTAAGCGAACGGTTCCACAAACAGCCGTAAGAATTTTACTAGCAGGGAATCTACAGGTTAGCGCAACAGTGGAACTCATGTCTTAATGCTAATGGAGACTTCTTTTAAAATCGTTGAATAAAAAATGCTTTACAGCTCTATACGTGTTTCTATTGAACAATCCTTGTATTAGTCATACACAATAATACAACTGATTGAACTTCAAATGTTTAAACTTCATTAGTTTCTATATATATGTTTAATGTTGCAAATAATTCAAATAACAATCTTGATCATCTGTTACTTCAGCGGAATAACAGGGGTACTTTTAATAACAGCATAAAATAAACACACTTATAAACAACACAGCACGCGTTTAACTTAACTGTTTGGACCACAGAAGTGAGATATGCCTCAACGCTCAATGTGTACAGCGCGGGACAATCCCCCCTCCCATCACTTCCCTAACACTCCAGCACATTGCTTACATACGATGTATATAAAAAATGCTGAGGCAAGTTCAGGTTGCCTCATTCGCTTTAAACGAGCTATGCCGAATCTCACCTGTCACCATCTAGCGGTCGCTCAGTAAAGCACGTTTCGGCTTAATAAATTCGACAGTCGCGGTAACAATGTATAATCTTTACGTTATGTAGTTCATACGTATTTATAATTTTTATTCTACAGAATTTTTTAGGGTAGGCATTGCTTCCATGTAACTTCGCCACTGGTTACCACTATATTTTTTCCACACTTTCGATTCCCCACAGTCTAGAAATCTTATTTTTAAAGCCTAAAAACATTATCATGCTTCGATGTTTCGGTTTCGTCGAAATTGTTTTTGAGTTGATCCTCCCCCCCCCAATAGGGTGGCAGGACGCAAAATTTTAGGGGTCAATATTGTGAAAAAAGTAGCAAAAATATATGTGGGATATCATATTAAAGGGGATTTTAACCAAAATCTGAATTCAGTGTTCAGTTTTGGAAATTTCAACATTTTAGACACTAGGCCCTAAAAAAGGGGATCAAAAATTTGAAAAAAATTGTAAAGGTCTACCCACTTGTGGGACCAAAGTAAATTTTTTACTATATAAAACAGATACACTTATATAGTAACGTTACTAAAAGCATCAGTAAGCAACACGAGTGAGAGAGTACACGAATATTTCACCCCGGTTTGCAACGGTAGAGTCAACACAGAATTGCACTTTTTGTCCAACAAAAGCGTGAGTCGGAGCGAGCGCCTGACAAAGGGCTGCTGTGTACTTTGGCACTTGAATGGTCAGTGAAACTTGAGGCAACGTGGGCGCCGAGCACTTGAATACAGCCTCAGGTAGGCGCGCTATGAATGCGCGTCATGTTCGTGTTCAGAGACCGTTTTATTTTTTTAGTATCATAATTTCTTGTGCCCTTAGGCCACAGAGGGAGAGTGATCAGTTAGTCAACGCATTTTTCTACCCACTACACCAGATCGAAGCCAACTCTTCGACAGTATTATCCTCACACATCTGACAACTCCTTCATATTGAGTAGCTATTATTAAATTCTGACGACAATACTTGTTTATAAACCAGAATTTAATTTCATCGAATTGAACTCCACACTACCAAGTATCATTTACAAAATTTGTGTGTGTTTTTTTTAAATTAACTTTAAATAATACTGTACATTATTTAATTACGTGTGTAGCTAAATTTGATTTGTATAACTGGTTTTAAATATGAATTACGGTGTTGAATAAGCATTTCCTTTAAACATTTTTTAATTTGGTCTACATACAGTTTTTTACAGTCAGGACATTCAATTTTATATACTCCATTTAAATTGTGTGCTTTAGGTTTGATTCTGTCAAAATCTGTCTTATTACTGTTATAGGTAATTTTTATATTTTGGTTTCTGAATAAATTTGTAATTTTATGATTACTAGTGCCTATGTATGTTAAATTAATATATTTAATATTTTGACTGTACTGTGTATTTTATTAAAAGAATTATTTAGCATTCTTTGATTACTTTTCTCCATCTTATCAATAATTTTGGGGTTATACATTTTGTATTGCAATATCATATATCATTTTTTTCTTTTTGTATTTCTAATCTTTTTTAAAGGAATATTATTAAAATTACTAATTTAATAAAATAATAAATATTTATATTATATTTTCACTCAGTTATATAACAAATTTTTTATATCCATATATAAAAACGTATATAAAATTTAGTCTACATATAAAACAGTTGTTATTAACAACTCAGTTTTTAAAATTTTTATTAATCTGTAATATTCTAATGATGATTGTTTAAGCTATTGAAACACTGTAAAATATTCAGAAAATATGTAATATATTGTTGTAAGAAAAGTGTTATTTTTTTATGAATGATAATAAATATATACAAGAATAATGTGAGCAAATATGAATATATTAATATTAACTTATATTATAATATTTATAATCTGATATAAATTTATAAAAAAAAATATAATAATGTAAACGTTAACTAATGAAAGCTCTAATAGCTGTGAAAATAAATAAACATTGACTGAGCATATTATAGTAATGCTGCTGTAAGATTTAAGGCAATCGGTTGACAGTTACACTTTTGACAAAGCACTTCAGTTGAATATGTTAAAAACCTGAATGCAAACATTCTGTTTTTTATTTATATTGTAGTTTTAAAAATCTTCTTTCAACTTTCGAATATTTGCAGTAGCATGTCAAATTTTGTTTTGTTACATAATAATTATTATGTGTCTTCCACACTGTCGAAACACTACATGTAGTTGTTAATAGTCTGATGACATTCAGAAGAACAGATACATTTTAGTTTAGCTGTGCTCCCATGCGAGCTCCCACGCGCTCAGCACACTCATTCGGAATAAATCCTACACATTTGCCACAACATTTAGTAAGTTCATAACATAAAATCAAGTAACTTATCGAAGAAGAAAGAAATACGTTTCCATGTAATTTACATTTCCGGCTCAATGGTTGTCCACAATTTACATACTATATCTTTGTATACTATAGGTGTACGCACACGTTTTGAAATTCGGTCTGCCGAGAGCTTGTAAATTGGGTTAATCCATTGATGTATTTGGTCCAGGCATTGAATACTTGAACATGTTTGTTTTTACTGTTTTGTTATCTCTCCTAAGCGAGCATTTTTTCAATTAATAATGTCAATTTTTTGGACCATTTAGTTCATAATTAACATAGTTAATACTTTTATAATGTAAATTTTGTTTGTTTATTCAGTTCTTGTATTGAATTTTGATCAACTGTTTTCGTATATACATAGGCTGCATGTTTTTATAATATAAATTTTAATATTAAAATTTAGTATATTGTAAAATGTTATAACACGTATTTCTCACTTGCTATGTTACACATAATAATTTCAGCAATTTTCAGTTTATAATTTCTTACATATTTCTGAAAAGATACCAGTTACAATTTCTGTGATGGGTATTCCGACGAGTGTTGACGCTGTTGCAATACAATGGAGTCCGCCTATTTTGGTCATTGGTCTTTTGTTATTTAGCCCAACTAATAGATTGCCCCAAATATGCTATAATTTATATCGGTAAATACGTATGCTGCTATAATTACAAAATTATAAAGAAACAGTTCAATTAACATAACGTTTTATTCACATATTTTCAGAACTAATCCCAATCCGAATATAGGAATTAAATGTCTATAGTAAAGTGATATTGAAGACGTTAAAGAGAGAAAGTAAGTTTATTCCTGCATGTTAGAGCCTATAAAAAGTATTTTTCTTCTTCTTCACCTTAGGGTTTAGACTTACAGTCTGGTCCTTATTCAGTCCTGCCGTTTTCTTCTGCATCTCTACATATCTTCTCCCTTGGGGCCTATAATTGATTAGCTGTTTTATTAGACAGTCACCGCTTGTACTCTCTCTATATGGTGTTTCGATAGCACTGACCACTATCTGATATAATCTTTCATACTGTTTAACTCCAACTCGGCCCTTATATCCGGCTGTCCAAGAAGATTATGGGTAGTAATAAATTCCTTAGTAAGGAGTACCAACCTTTAGCTAAGTAGACAGGTGATGGGGCTGCCATCTTAAGGTGTTCTGACCCACCTGATTTTCTGTGGGGGGATATCTCCTATAATTCCCCTCTGTACGTTCTATATAAAGCCAAAAAGTCAGGGCTGCCACTTCAGCCGGATCCATGGAACTGAAGATTTTCTTTTCCATCTTCCTCACTGTTATGGTCTTGGTCCGTACCTCTCGACATGGGGCAACGCTGTACCTCGCTGTTCTGGGTCCCCAGCGGAACTTAGCCGCAGACTCATATTTGGTCCCACCTCTGCGCCGTGTATGCGACCGATGAAAATTACCTAAGTGGAACAGGGGCGAAGCTTCTCACTTTATTTACGCTGGGTTAATGTCCATATGTAATGCCTTACGCAGAGGGCTTAAAAAATAAATAAATACTATAAAATAATAGTATAAATGTTTGTAGTTAATTTGTAATACGAATGTAGACCTATTTAGATATCCTTCTTTCAGAACTCCGACTCTTTCTTCATAATAAAAACCAGTCTTGCTGATCAGTCGCTAAATAAACCTCACGCTCTGTAAGGAGGAGGAGTTAGAATAGTAATCTCGAGTATTCTAAATAAAAGCTACGTTGTCCCGATTAAAAGAAGAAAACTAGGGCGATTTTTTCCAATAGCTTTTGCTGTTTGAGATTTGTCTAAATAAATGACTGCTTCTTTTAACCAAATAACCAAAATTCTTTACGATGCTAGAGAAAAATTATTATTTTATCATTTCCATCATTATTTCGAAGTTTTATGAAATTCAGAATGCTGATCTCTCATTACAAGACATTACTATAATTATTCTGAAGTCGAATCGAAACTTCGGTTTCGGCCAATACTGACAACGGGGATTGTTACTTTATAATTTATATTTACCTTGATTATATTTTTATAAATACTGATTGACTTATTCAATTATGACGCTCCAAACTGACTATCCTCATAATTTGAGTATCACGTTCCATATTTTTTTGCTGGTAATTTGAACAATTTTTTATTTAAGTAGCATCTGAAGAAGATTTATAAGTTCAGTTCACGTCTATTTGCAAACGTTAATTATTCAAGAGAGTAACTTTCTATTCGAAAATTCTTTTTACTGGTCACAACTTCACATATTCTGTAAACATAAAATACTCGAGTCATCCTATTTAGTTAGACAAGTAAAATGCTGTACTCAACGAATGTAATTTTGTCAGTTGTGTTTGAAGAGGTCTAGAGTTTTCAACTTCCTGTTTATCACTGTAGTCCTACAGGTGTTGTAAAACATTGCTTGTTAGAAACACGTATTGCAGTATTTTCCACGTTTTTGTGCTGTAGCTTTATTACGCTCAAATATTGGTTTGAATAATAAATTTTCTTTCGTGTTTGTCTTTACCTGACATTTTCCTTATTATGTATTAAATAAACAGGCACAAAATATATGTAAATTATTAAGAAAGGAAGCAAAATGATAAATGGGAAACAGCAAGGTAGAGTTTTGTAAGACGAACGTAGTGCCTACACTGATGGATAGAGAGCAAGATGCAGTAACGAGGCAATTTAGTGCTTCTAGCCATTTAGCCCTACAAATTTTTAGTGATGAAAGCAAAAATCAAATTTCAGAAATAGTTTTAAAATATCTTCATTGTTTAAAAAAATGCTGTATTATATAATTTAAAGGGAAACTACGATAATGTCAAAACTACGCAACCAGTATGCAGGGCTACTGGTCAGTTTGACATCGTGAGACTGGAAGAGAATTGATAGTTTTGCCAATGGAGTTGGGAATAAAATGCCACAGAGTTATGTTTTACTTAAATTATCTCTGATTTTGTTATCACTTCAACAGAAATAGAGTGGTAAGTCTACTGTAAGTTAGAACAGTCAGCCAATCTCATCTGGTTTAAAGATTACTGAAATTATGTTTAACGAAGAAGAAAGTACACGGATTAGCATGAGATTTGATATAAATAGGAATTAATATTTCGCAAGTATGTACGGAGGAATTTTAAATCCGGGTCAAGCAATTACACTTTTTAGTAATTTCCCTTTATCAGCTGATCATGTAGTCTACTCACTTCATTGCAACACGGCATCTGCGGATCGGGTCCTTGAGTTAACCGGAGCTTTGTTTCACAATGCGGACGGTCATGAGCATTACCGACGACTCCTCTCAATGACCTTTCACTTAATAACTGGAATTCCTGTCACATACACCGAGACGGTCATTGGCGTAACAGGAGACAGAAGACGACGTCTCACCTTTCCTTTGAATAATGCAATTTTTATTTGTTCTGATTAACGGTGACCGTGGCGTGTACGTGACATTTTCTGAATAGAATAAAACATGGTAAACTGTATAATTTTTACCTTTAATGTCACTGTTATAACTGCAATAATGAGGACAGGCGTCCACGATATCTGTCACCGGTTGGTCTAGTTCGTTCCGCTAAACTCTTGCACAAAACATAATGGTAATAAAATACGCGTATTGCGAACATCCATGTCATCGATAATCGTATTTTGCAGTGTAACTTACATGCCAAACCGTACGGAAAACTGCGTAAGTTGTAATTTGCTTAATTTAATGGTTTCTTATTATGGAGTTGGTAATTATAATACCGGAACACAAGCCCGCTAATTACCTTACGTCTACCTATATGCCTCTCCGTGTATGTATAAATATACGCTTTCCATGTAAATGTAATATTTCACGGACAGGCTCTCGTACACTTTTGTTGTTTGTTTACTAAAGAAGGAACACTTGTGTCATAATCCGCACTGAATGTTAGAAATATTATTATGGGAGGGAACTTGACAGTTAACTTGATATTGTTTACGTTAAGGCATAATTGGAACTTCAAGGAAGAAATGCATTTGTTGCGTATTCTGACATAGTAATCTACATCATATCTGTATATATGATCTACATACACCGTAACTGAATCGTGTTAGTATCTGTGTGTTACAGCATGGGGCAAGATTGCTCGAATCCAAACTGCATTTCGCCGCGTAAAGCGCAGGAGTAAGGGCCCAGTTGATGTGGTTACACTTTCTTATGGTGACTCGTCTCTATTTTATTGACTTCAAATCTGTTCAACTCGTAGACATAAAACCTTGAAAAAAAAAACTCATGTTATCTAAACAGTTTAATCAATGAACGTTATAAGCCAAGAATGTTTTTATGACGTGAGCAAGATTCGTTATCTACGTGAAAATTAAGTTCAGAAAACAAAGCAATTGCTTCTTTAATTTTGAGCGAATTATTCGCACACAGGCCACATATTTTCACTGTTCACGAAAGGCCATACTCTGTATAGTTATCTGTGCCTGTCACAATGTAAAACAGTTTTTTAATGTAAATTATTTGATGAATGTGCGGGCCGTTTATTAAATAATATAGGCGATTTCATTTCCGCTTATCAACAATTTTGTATTAAAAAAGAATAAACAATTAAAAACACGGGCGTACACATGCACCGAATATACGATAGGCTACATAAAACACTCTAGTCCTAATAAATCGTCATATATTGTAGAATCGACGAAGATAGGTGAGACATAAAATTTGAGAAATTGCACTGTTACATTGGACAGTATCAATCTTGATTTTACAAAGTCTTGTAAACTTTTCTACATTCTTGATTCACCTGGTCCCTAGTACACACTGATCACTTTTGCGGAAGAGAAATAACGTATGATGTTTGCAAACCAAACAACAATGGTATAATTATAATTTATCGCTTAACGTTTTCTCCGGTATTCAATTAACAAAATTTATGAAATAACTCTGAACACAGTTACAGCAGCAGCTCTCATCGCGTCTGTTTGCAATTAAGTAACATCGTAGTAATCTTCACTGAGAGAAAAGAAAGTTGTGGTTGTGCTAAGAGTACGTTGATGTACTCGTGTGTATTGTGTACCCATGTTAAGTGTTATTGTACATCATTAAGTTAATTGTGTGATATGCGAAGTGATTTAAATGATGAATGCGGAATGTGATATTTTGTTCGAGGCAGCTTCATTGTTATTAATGGACCAATTAATTTCTAATAGCTATCGATTAACGCTTAGCATATTTATTTGGCGTTAGGTGAGTTGGTATAATGTAACGTAACCTGACGTTTTTCTGTCAGGTTACGTTTTCTGAAGAATGTAACGTAATGTACGTTATTCTTCAAAATGGTCTCTGCCTCTAACTCGATAATTATACGTAGGCGTTAACTCTTCTCTGTCTATCCACACGCTCGCGCACGTAGTATACATATTCTTATTATGCTAAATTGTATAACAATTACAAGCTTCATTTTATATGATTATTACTGGCAGAACTAAATAGATTACTGTTATTAATGTTCTTGTATCCGTTCAATTGAGAACCGTTCTTACATTGCCTAATTAAGAACTCCAACAACTATATTCTTTGATGTGGTGTGAATTACGGTGGAGAAAATGTACGTGAACTATTTAATCGTTAGTGTTAACTGTTTTAAGTAATACAGCTAAAGTCATAGTAAACTGAATTATTATATTAATAAACTTACATACGAATAGACTAAATGTATAACTTAATAAATTGAAATTTAATGATTGTTTAATTATGATACCCATAATACTCAATACATTTGTAGGTATGTGCAAATGCATATATGAAAGTCTCTTATATCATATGACTCATACGTCGATTTAAAAGTTAGCTACTTGTTTAGTCTTTGTTGTTTAAAGCTAAAAGTCGATGTATACCTATAACTATGACAGGCGCCGATTATCCAAGAATGTTTAGTCATACTTTTCCGACGCTCTTGACTACATGAGACAGATTCGAATCCTAATTGATGCAGCCACAATTTCTTGTGAGCCTCTTAATCGCCTAAATTAGTGTCAGTCAGGTATGGACAAACCTGACTAAGGCTTTCATATAATAAAGCGCACTTTCAGAACGTGGTTTCGTATTCGAATATACTTGAAATAGATAGTTATTCAACGCATTAGAACCGTTTTAATTTTTGAGACATAACATATGATAAATTTCTTGTATACACTAAAATAAAAAAAATTTTTGACTGAAGAAGTAATATAAACATATTAATAGGCTTCAAATTTAATAAGTTAGATAGTAACTGTTATCACTCTCACTTCTCTGAATATCTCGACTTTAAATTATTTTGAGTTATCCATGCCACAAAATTCAGCATAAGTCTCTGCAAACGTTTAATAAGGATCAATTTTGGTAGGTATAATTATTAATACACTATACTTAATAACAAGAGAGCGTCGTTGTTCGTCATATTAATTTGTTTAAATGTGTTATGTTTTGTGTTTCTTTCGAATAATAATATGGGAGCGGTACTGTACGCCTTACTGTTACTAACACAAGTACTACGGGGTGCTCAGTTTCCCTGTGTTTCGTGAACACACGGTTTCTTTATAGTAGTTATGTGTTATTAAAGTCTGTATGGTTCTTTTATTGAAGTATTGGTTTATTATATTTTGGTAGTACTTGATTATGTTATTATAGTACCTCGATGCTTCAAGGTTTGATACAGTACATTTTGGTAGCTTTACGACGTATAAACAAAAGAAGGTCACTGTTTTTCTATTGACCTACCATATGTTTTTTCATTAACTGATTTTACGTAAAGTAGACAGCTCGCCGTTATGACAGACACATCAATGCTGGTCACCAAAATTGAAAAACGTATCGTCTATAGAGAAAAAATTATACAACCTTACGAATAGTATCTGTCATCAATTTTGCAAGTTCTACGCGAACTTTCTAATACATATACAGAAGTTATTTGCAATTATCTTAGTAGTATGTGCAAATTGATGGGTTCACGTTGTAGCGCGACAGAAAATCCACTACTTATTAAGTCATATAAAATCATAAAAATTAATTACACCACATATGTTAAAATAATATTGAATGAGATTTAATGAAATCAAAGGAATGAACCACAATAAAATAAAAATCCTCATTACATTATATAAAAACCACTGTTTAAATATCAAAGAAATTATTAAAAGCAACTCATATTATAAGATCAGGAATTTACCCAGGAAGTTAGGAGCAGTAAACAAATTAAATAACACCATATCAAGAAGAAAGAGAATCAGTTTAAGAGTGGTGAACACCAAAATACCCCAAAGACAAGAAGAAGGAAGAATAAAGTTTGTGATCAGGAAGAAAACAATACCCTGAAACCTTTAGAGAAGAGCAAGGTCCGTGTCAGTAAATAAATTAGATGCTCCAAACTAAACATCAGTCGAGATAACACGAAGTACCTTGGTTTACCCAAGAGTGAAGAATGAAGACAAGAAGACCAGAAGAATGAAGACTAGAAGAAGGACAAGAATGAAGACAAGAAAGAAGATAAGAAGAAAGACAAGAAAGAAGACAGGAGGAGAGGAAGAAATAGTATGAAAGAAACACCGTTGTAAAACCTATTATTATTATTAACTACCATCAACCCCAAACCCACAAAAACGATTAAAAAGAAAGTATAACATACCAAAATCCTATAAAAATGTAATTATTTAGAAACCTAAAGTGTTGTATAGTATTATAAGAAGTGAACCGACTAAAGCTATTGTGTGATAAAGAAAATAAACAAGTCTTAACAGTCCATGATTACTAAAGGTCTGGTCTGAGATAGTGAGACTCAAAATATCAGAACCACCAGTGAAAGTGAATTTGTGTAAGTGTTTTTTGGAAATGCAATAAACTTAAAGTTAGTGATACTATGACTTATCAATATGCTATATAACAACTTTAATATCCAATCATAAACAGCATCATAAAATAATAAAATGGAAGATTTCCAGTATTTTATTATTTTAATGTAACTCTTTATTTACAAGACATTTGTAAAAAATGCTAATAACTAGAGTATGGGTGGTCATGTTTACTGATGAAGGGGATCATAAATAATAATGGTTTAGACCAGAAAGGACTGGCATTAATTTAGTATTCATAGGTTTAAAATGTTTAATTAGGCTGTTTGTTCACAGCCATAAAATCAATGTATTTGTAAGAATTATTAGAAAATAAGATTTATATGTGTTAAAAATAAGTTATGTTTGCTAAATAACAGCATACATACCATTAATAATGTTTCAGTAGGTATGCTGTATTAATTCAAAAGGAGTTAAAGGTATATGTTCAAACCATGTCAGCAATATGTTCAATTGTACAGATTGCTAAATAATGTTCATAATTATTTTTTTTTATAACAGTAGTGTTAATTAAATACTACACCTCACAATTAGTTATAAACCATTTTATTTTCATGTAAAAATAACTATGTAAAGTCAGAGGAGTGGTAGGATTAAATTTATTTGAGAAAGACAGAAATGTAAAATTCTAAACTCTAGGCCATTTGGTGAAGTCACATAAACCATATAAACCAGTATAATTCACTTATAAATCCTGTAAACTAGCAAGATTTAGATAAGGTAAATCAGTTAACCACTACTGGGAATGATCCTATGAGTTAAAATGATAATAAGGAAATATACCTTAAAATATTGTAAATTTTCAAAATATATAAGTTAATTAATTTTAAAGAGCAATGTCAAATTCAGAGATTAACACAAAAAACCAGTTCAAAGGTTCAATTTATATGTATTTAGGGAAAGGAAGAGAAATATGACTAATTAAAATTTTTTATAATAGAATTAATAACAATTAAAATGGAAGAAAAATTGTATAAAGGCGGAAATCAATGTTTGAGCCTAGATTTCCAAAAAGGAAAGAAATTTGGTGATTTCCACAAAATGTCTACAGATATGGACTATAATATATCAATTTAAAAGGAATGAGATGATTAAACCAATGATAAGGTTCATAATTCATGAAAGTGATGAATAAAATAAATAAATTCCATATATAATGTAATTTTGTATCATGTGTATGGGTATTCGAAATATGTTAACAATACTTTTTCAAAGATTAACTGGGCCAGATTTTGACCAAGTTAAAATAGTCTTTTGTTGAATATCAAGCTGAATAGTTGTGTGACAAAACGTTCCTTAAAACCGAGTAGAAAATGGTACTACGGTTAGCCATTCATATAAGTGAATCGAGAGTTAGATGAATTAAACACTTTTTTAACTAAATCTACCAAAACTTTAACGACAATAGTGAAAACTAACACCTAACTTCATTATACGAGTGATCTAAAACAGTAAAACAATATATTTGATATAATTCACGCTACAACTCATAACCACTTCTACAGACAAATTAACCCACCGAAGTGAACACATACTAAATAACATAATTAACACAAGTATACACGGAACACTTCTTCAGAACACACCAAACAACCTAATAGACAGATTACACCAGTGCGGGGACATTTCAAACATTCATGAAGGTAATTTTGCTGTGAATTTTTAACACGACGACTTTCTCAGTAACCTCGCCAGATCTAATAGCGGCCATCTTGAAAATAAAAATCTGCCTTCCACATCGAGTGACGTCATAGAAGCTACATATGGTCTGACAAAACAATTTATTAAACATTATATATCAGAATTATTTCAATATTGTTAAATAATAATTAAGGAAATTACTTTAATTGTTAATGTTATACTTTCTCGTTACCCTTCTCTGACTATTAGTTTAATCGCTCAAAGAACCTGTCCTTTTTATAATACTTATAATAATTTTTTCTACTGTATGCACGAATCGATAATTCCCTGAGACGGAGTCGATAATTGTTCTCAATCGATAAAAAATCGATTATTTATTAAATTGTTTAATAAATCCATTTATTTCAATTGTATTTATCTGTTATTATTTCACAGGCTAATTTAAGGTTATTTATTAAGGCAAAGAGACTTCAAGAAGAAGAAAATATTTTTGAGTGAGATATTGGACCAGCAAGAAAAATCATCAATCGATTGCTGACTGGAGTTAATCTAGTTAACTCCAGACTTGGTTCAGATCTTCCAGAAGTGCTCAGTAGTTAATAAATACCTTCCTGATTCTTAAAATTTTTACAGAACATTTAAAACAGCATTATTTCTTAATTACTGACCTTGATTAAACATAAACAAAATTTTTTTTTATTGAAAATTTTATTTTTTATAAAATTTTTCCTCTACTATTTTTTTTTTGTAAAGACCGGCATACAGGGTCTTATTACAAAGTGGCGTCCAACTTAGAGGGCTTGATAAGATAAGCTTGGCAGCGATTAATTAATAAAGACAGAAGAAAAATGCAAAGACTAGCTACTTCAAAGAAGAGGGCGGCAGAGGCCGAAAAAGAAGTTGACATGGGGGATAAGGAGGCAACACCCGTGGAAGATCCGGAAGTGGTACTAAACCCGGTGGAACCGAAACAACCAGCACCACCAGAGGAACAACCTGAAGTAACAACGCAGACAGGGGAAGTCAATGTTCCAGAAAAGGAAAAACATTCACTGACAGAGGATAATAACATACAGGAAATGTTCAGGCAAATGATGGGAGAAATCAAATCCATGAATAAGAAAATGGATTCCACACAGGAAGAAATAAAAGCTAGTAAGCAGGAAATGAATAAGCAAATGGAAGGAGTCAATAAAAATATAGAATCCACTAACAAAAAGATGGATGGCAACAATCAGTCCACCAAGGAAGATTTGGGTGGAATAAATAAAAACATAGAAAATACCAACAAGAGGATTGAAGAGACCAGTAAGAATTTGGAAGAGAAGATGGAGGAAAACAACCGATCTTTGAATAAGAAGATGGAAGATCTGAAAGAGGACAATCAATCTTTGAGTAAGAAGATGGAAGAGAAAATGGAGGAAACAAGTAGGAAAATGGAAAATGACAATCAGCAACTGAGGGAAAAGTTGGAGGAAAATAATCAGAAAATGGAGGAGAAAATGGACGAGAATAATCAAAGGTTGAGAGAAGAACTAAGGGAAGTCAACCAGGAGAGCATGAATAAGGTAGACGAGAGAATAGATTTGGCAAAAGAAGAGTTAAATAAAAAAATAACAGAGACGAAGAAATCCATCGTAAAGAAGTTAGAACAGGAAGTCGTGGTTGTGAACCAGCAGGTCAGGGAAGTAGACGAAAGATGTCGTCAGACCGAAAACGAAGTGATGGAAGTCCGGGAAGTAATACATAAAGAGATTACACATGTCAAAGAACAACAGGAAACGAAACTGGAAGAAAACAAGAAATTTGCCTTGGAAGAAGTGAATAAAGTGCGGACACAGGTAACCGAAAGATGCGACGGCGTGGAAGCCGCTATGACAAACATCACGGGACAGGTGCGTCAGAGCCAGGAGGAGATAGAATTGATAAGGAACAGACCATCTGGATATCATAATTTCCCCATGTCAGAAAACAGAGAATGGCTCAATTTCCGGCAATATAAACGGAAGCCCATGGAATTCTTGGCACGCATAGAGGAATACCTAGAAAAACACAGAGGGAACCGATGGGTCCAGAACAGGGAAATCCTTGACGAGTCGTTTCGGGAGGTGAATGACCATTGGTGGATGGCCAACCGGAGCGACATCGACAATTATCAGCAATTTAAGAGCCTTTTCAAGGCCAAGTACTGGTCGGAGACAACTCAAAACTTGATAAGAGACAATATATGTCACGGCCACTACAAGCTACAAGTCGGTAGTTCGATGACAGCTTATTTCCTCGGCAAGGTATGTATGGCCAAGCATTTAGAACCGGCCATACCTGAGGAGTGCCTAATAAATAAGTTGTCATATCATTATGATGAAGAAGTAATTCGTGCGAGGAGGGGCAGCCAAATACAAACCATCCAGGCAATGACCGAACTCCTCGAAAACTATGAAAATGAAGACTACTACCGACAGAGTCGTAGAAGAAGTGATGGGCCCGAACCAAGGACGTATCAGAACAACAACCAGGGTGCGAACAACATAAACACTGGGTACCAAGGAGGCCGGGCATACCCGCAAAATAACAGTTTTAATAATAATAATAATGTTAACAATTCTAGTTACAATAATAATAATGATACGGGTCCAAACCATCCAAACCCGAGTCGACCCTCTAATGGTTATCAGGGTAACCGCAATCCCTACCCTAATAACACAAATAGTCAGAGAAGCCCCAATTATGGTAATGATCGTTACCATAATAATAATAATCGTGCGGGTCCAAATAATAATAATCCCGTTAATAATAGGTTTCCTCGCCCTCGAGTGAATTTCATACGAGCCACAGATGGACGACAGCGAAGATACAACAACAGTCGAAGAAACAGCTACCGCGGATATGAAGAAAGGCGGAGGAGCCTAGAACGGGACTAACCAAGGTACTATCCGACAAGGAGGAGTAGTAGTTTAGGCGATGCTGAACGGAGGTCTAACCACGAACGACCGGAAAACCACAGGATAAATCGACAGGGGCCCACTCTAAGCATCCCAAATGAGGCATCAACTAGTATGGCACAAAGGAACAATGATGCCGAGCCTTTAAACGGGCACAGGCAGTAATAAATCGCCAGAACCCGTTACTGCTCCTAAATACTGGGTATAATCATAATAATGAGTGTAATCATATGTATAATAACAGTCGTATCACAGTCATAGGGTGCAACTACCTAAAGGACATCCGACATGAGTTATTGGAAGAGGACAACAGTAATCCCACCAATAACTTTAATAACGAAATTCAAAAACAAAGTAAGATCAACTTACTACCAAGGATTTGAAAAAAAACTTTTTGAAGAGATAAAAATAAAAGAATTACATGTCAACGCAGAGATAGAAGGCATCCCAGCCAAGAAATCCCTCAAAATTCTAAAAACAATGTAAGACAATTACATACAATTTATTTGAAAGAAACTATTTGGAAAGAAGAATATAACAAGAAGAATTTTGAAATAACCCTCAAAATTCAAAAATAAGGTAATACCACATTACATACAATTATTTTAAGAAAAACTATTTGGAAAGATATAAGAAGAAGAATTTTGACTAATCCAAATTCCAAAGCAATTGTAAGATCACCTTACATACCAGTTATTTATGAAAAAAAAACTATGTGGCAATAATATAATAATAAAGAAGGAGAGAATTTAGAAATAAAAATCAACTAAATTCAAAAACAATGTAATATCACCTTACATACAAAAGATTTAAGAAATAAACTATTTGGAAGGAATATAATAAACGGAATTTAGAAATAAACCATCTAAATTCTAAAAAGACTGTAAGATCACCTTACATACTATTTATTGAAAGAGATCTTGTGGCAATAATATAAGAAGAAGTTAGAATTTAAAATCAACAAAATTTAAAAACAAAGTAAGTTCACCTTACTAACCAGGAATTTGTGAAAAACTTTATGGCAAGAATATAAGAGAAGAATTTAAAAACCCCTAAATTCTAAAACAAAAGTAAGTTCTCCTTACGAACATATTATTTGAAGAAAAAACTATTGGGAAAGAATAGTATAAAAAGAAGAATTTTGACTCATCCAAATTTTAAAACAATGTAAGACCACATTACTAACCAAGTATTTGAGAAAAACCATTTTGCAGAAATATAAAAAGAATTTTGAATTGAAAACAACTAAATTTAAAAAGAAAGCAAGCCCACCTTACAATACAAATTATTTGAGAAAACTTTATGGAATAATATAAGAAGAGTGAATTTTGAATTGTGTATAAATCAAGTTTCCAAACCAAGAGTAAGTACAACTTACCGACCAATTATTAATAAAACACTTGGGTGAAATAAACAGAAGAGATTTAATACCATATTTATGGTAAGCATAAAATATATTTACCATGTTTATAAAGGATCATAATGGGATGAATAAAGGAAACAGACTTTAGAATTAAAACAAATAATTCTGGAAAGTATGATCATGTCTAATTTCAATATAAAGAGTAAAAACCTTTCCATAAAATGATGCCAAAGGAAATAAAAAAAAAATGATACGATTTGAGTGATTGAATATAATAAAATACAAAAATTATGTGGAATTATGAGATAATAAAACGTTGAAGTGGTATGAGGAGAAATTATGACCTCATTATAAAATTAATAAAAAACATTCATTCGAAAGGATAATAACCATGACAGGAATAATGTGAGAATATTATCAAAGATATGTGTAATTAAACGAATTAATATAAAATGATGTATGAATTAAATGTCAATTATAATAACGACAGTTATAAAAAAAGTTCTAGAACATACAAAAAGTGGAAATAATAAAAACAGAGCAATAAAATAAAAATGTCATAAAGATATGCAACTATAAACAATGCAGATTATAAAAAAAAACCAGAAGGTAATAAAGAATTTATAACCAAAAGCTTTATATGATAAGAAAAGTTGAAAAATGCAATAATAGAAGAGCTTCCTACCATAATATCAAATGAATGAAACATCCAGTTAACGAGTCAGAAGAACAACTGGGAATATTAAAATCTCTGAGAAATATAATAAGTATCTTTGGGTGCAGTATCCCAAAGATATTTTTTAAATAGTAACAAATGTGTACTATTCTGAATAATTTTTTAATCTGTCTGTAGATAATTCCAGCAGTATTAATATGTTTTTTGAGCAGAGATGATTTGCCTCTGTACTCAAATATGTGTGAAGTATTGGACAGCAGAGGAAGTAGCGTACAGTGCCTCTCTGAACTGAACCAGCTCACAAAGTAGGGAACGATAGGGAGGAAATATCCCAAGGAGAAAATACTAAGAAGAAATATGAAAATGAAATAATAAATATGAAACTCAGATGACTATTACTATCAAGGAAGATCAAGTGAGAATGAGAAGGATATAAACTCAAATATAAATAAGAAAATTTTTAAAATGGAAGGAAGTCCAGAATAATAACAAACCTAGAATAATTATCATAAGCAATTGTTTCAGACAAAGCAAGTATAGTCTGAAAAAATTACTTCTGGAGAAGGGCATTCTGTAGCGCGACAGAAAATCCACTACTTATTAATTCATATAAAATCATAAAAATTAATTACACCACATATGTTAAAATAATATTGAACGAGATTTAATGAAATCAAAGGAATGAACCACAATAAAATAAAAATCCTCATTACATTATATAAAAACCACTGTTTAAATATCAAAGAAATTATTAAAAGCAACTCATATTATAAGATCAGGAATTTACCCAGGAAGTTAGGGGCAGTAAACAAATTAAATAACACCATATCAAGAAGAAAGAGAATCAGTTTAAGAGTGGTGAACACCAAAATACCCCAAAGACAAGAAGAAGGAAGAATAAAGTTTGTGATCAGGAAGAAAACAATACCCTGAAACCTTTAGAGAAGAGCAAGGTCCGTGTCAGTAAATAAATTAGATGCTCCAAACTAAACATCAGTCGAGATAACACGAAGTACCTTGGTTTACCCAAGAGTGAAGAATGAAGACAAGAAGACCAGAAGAATGAAGACTAGAAGAAGGACAAGAATGAAGACAAGAAAGAAGATAAGAAGAAAGACAAGAAAGAAGACAGGAGGAGAGGAAGAAATAGTATGAAAGAAACACCGTTGTAAAACCTATTATTATTATTAACTACCATCAACCCCAAACCCACAAAAACGATTAAAAAGAAAGTATAACATACCAAAATCCTATAAAAATGTAATTATTTAGAAACCTAAAGTGTTGTATAGTATTATAAGAAGTGAACCGACTAAAGCTATTGTGTGATATAGAAAATAAACAAGTCTTAACAGTCCATGATTACTAAAGGTCTGGTCTGAGATAGTGAGACTCAAAATATCAGAACCACCAGTGAAAGTGAATTTGTGTAAGTGTTTTTTGGAAATGCAATAAACTTAAAGTTAGTGATACTATGACTTATCAATATGCTATATAACAACTTTAATATCCAATCATAAACAGCATCATAAAATAATAAAATGGAAGATTTCCAGTATTTTATTATTTTAATGTAACTCTTTATTTACAAGACATTTGTAAAAAATGCTAATAACTAGAGTATGGGTGGTCATGTTTACTGATGAAGGGGATCATAAATAATAATGGTTTAGACCAGAAAGGACTGGCATTAATTTAGTATTCATAGGTTTAAAATGTTTAATTAGGCTGTTTGTTCACAGCCATAAAATCAATGTATTTGTAAGAATTATTAGAAAATAAGATTTATATGTGTTAAAAATAAGTTATGTTTGCTAAATAACAGCATACATACCATTAATAATGTTTCAGTAGGTATGCTGTATTAATTCAAAAGGAGTTAAAGGTATATGTTCAAACCATGTCAGCAATATGTTCAATTGTACAGATTGCTAAATAATGTTCATAATTATTTTTTTTTATAACAGTAGTGTTAATTAAATACTACACCTCACAATTAGTTATAAACCATTTTATTTTCATGTAAAAATAACTATGTAAAGTCAGAGGAGTGGTAGGATTAAATTTATTTGAGAAAGACAGAAATGTAAAATTCTAAACTCTAGGCCATTTGGTGAAGTCACATAAACCATATAAACCAGTATAATTCACTTATAAATCCTGTAAACTAGCAAGATTTAGATAAGGTAAATCAGTTAACCACTACTGGGAATGATCCTATGAGTTAAAATGATAATAAGGAAATATACCTTAAAATATTGTAAATTTTCAAAATATATAAGTTAATTAATTTTAAAGAGCAATGTCAAATTCAGAGATTAACACAAAAAACCAGTTCAAAGGTTCAATTTATATGTATTTAGGGAAAGGAAGAGAAATATGACTAATTAAAATTTTTTATAATAGAATTAATAACAATTAAAATGGAAGAAAAATTGTATAAAGGCGGAAATCAATGTTTGAGCCTAGATTTCCAAAAAGGAAAGAAATTTGGTGATTTCCACAAAATGTCTACAGATATGGACTATAATATATCAATTTAAAAGGAATGAGATGATTAAACCAATGATAAGGTTCATAATTCATGAAAGTGATGAATAAAATAAATAAATTCCATATATAATGTAATTTTGTATCATGTGTATGGGTATTCGAAATATGTTAACAATACTTTTTCAAAGATTAACTGGGCCAGATTTTGACCAAGTTAAAATAGTCTTTTGTTGAATATCAAGCTGAATAGTTGTGTGACAAAACGTTCCTTAAAACCGAGTAGAAAATGGTACTACGGTTAGCCATTCATATAAGTGAATCGAGAGTTAGATGAATTAAACACTTTTTTAACTAAATCTACCAAAACTTTAACGACAATAGTGAAAACTAACACCTAACTTCATTATACGAGTGATCTAAAACAGTAAAACAATATATTTGATATAATTCACGCTACAACTCATAACCACTTCTACAGACAAATTAACCCACCGAAGTGAACACATACTAAATAACATAATTAACACAAGTATACACGGAACACTTCTTCAGAACACACCAAACAACCTAATAGACAGATTACACCAGTGCGGGGACATTTCAAACATTCATGAAGGTAATTTTGCTGTGAATTTTTAACACGACGACTTTCTCAGTAACCTCGCCAGATCTAATAGCGGCCATCTTGAAAATAAAAATCTGCCTTCCACATCGAGTGACGTCATAGAAGCTACATATGGTCTGACAAAACAATTTATTAAACATTATATATCAGAATTATTTCAATATTGTTAAATAATAATTAAGGAAATTACTTTAATTGTTAATGTTATACTTTCTCGTTACCCTTCTCTGACTATTAATTTAATCGCTCAAAGAACCTGTCCTTTTTATAATACTTATAATAATTTTTTCTACTGTATGCACGAATCGATAATTCCCTGAGACGGAGTCGATAATTGTTCTCAATCGATAAAAAATCGATTATTTATTAAATTGTTTAATAAATCCATTTATTTCAATTGTATTTATCTGTTATTATTTCACAGGCTAATTTAAGGTTATTTATTAAGGCAAAGAGACTTCAAGAAGAAGAAAATATTTTTGAGTGAGATATTGGACCAGCAAGAAAAATCATCAATCGATTGCTGACTGGAGTTAATCTAGTTAACTCCAGACTTGGTTCAGATCTTCCAGAAGTGCTCAGTAGTTAATAAATACCTTCCTGATTCTTAAAATTTTTACAGAACATTTAAAACAGCATTATTTCTTAATTACTGACCTTGATTAAACATAAACAAAATTTTTTTTTATTGAAAATTTTATTTTTTATAAAATTTTTCCTCTACTATTTTTTTTTTGTAAAGACCGGCATACAGGGTCTTATTACAAAGTGGCGTCCAACTTAGAGGGCTTGATAAGATAAGCTTGGCAGCGATTAATTAATAAAGACAGAAGAAAAATGCAAAGACTAGCTACTTCAAAGAAGAGGGCGGCAGAGGCCGAAAAAGAAGTTGACATGGGGGATAAGGAGGCAACACCCGTGGAAGATCCGGAAGTGGTACTAAACCCGGTGGAACCGAAACAACCAGCACCACCAGAGGAACAACCTGAAGTAACAACGCAGACAGGGGAAGTCAATGTTCCAGAAAAGGAAAAACATTCGCTGACAGAGGATAATAACATACAGGAAATGTTCAGGCAAATGATGGGAGAAATCAAATCCATGAATAAGAAAATGGATTCCACACAGGAAGAAATAAAAGCTAGTAAGCAGGAAATGAATAAGCAAATGGAAGGAGTCAATAAAAATATAGAATCCACTAACAAAAAGATGGATGGCAACAATCAGTCCACCAAGGAAGATTTGGGTGGAATAAATAAAAACATAGAAAATACCAACAAGAGGATTGAAGAGACCAGTAAGAATTTGGAAGAGAAGATGGAGGAAAACAACCGATCTTTGAATAAGAAGATGGAAGATCTGAAAGAGGACAATCAATCTTTGAGTAAGAAGATGGAAGAGAAAATGGAGGAAACAAGTAGGAAAATGGAAAATGACAATCAGCAACTGAGGGAAAAGTTGGAGGAAAATAATCAGAAAATGGAGGAGAAAATGGACGAGAATAATCAAAGGTTGAGAGAAGAACTAAGGGAAGTCAACCAGGAGAGCATGAATAAGGTAGACGAGAGAATAGATTTGGCAAAAGAAGAGTTAAATAAAAAAATAACAGAGACGAAGAAATCCATCGTAAAGAAGTTAGAACAGGAAGTCGTGGTTGTGAACCAGCAGGTCAGGGAAGTAGACGAAAGATGTCGTCAGACCGAAAACGAAGTGATGGAAGTCCGGGAAGTAATACATAAAGAGATTACACATGTCAAAGAACAACAGGAAACGAAACTGGAAGAAAACAAGAAATTTGCCTTGGAAGAAGTGAATAAAGTGCGGACACAGGTAACCGAAAGATGCGACGGCGTGGAAGCCGCTATGACAAACATCACGGGACAGGTGCGTCAGAGCCAGGAGGAGATAGAATTGATAAGGAACAGACCATCTGGATATCATAATTTCCCCATGTCAGAAAACAGAGAATGGCTCAATTTCCGGCAATATAAACGGAAGCCCATGGAATTCTTGGCACGCATAGAGGAATACCTAGAAAAACACAGAGGGAACCGATGGGTCCAGAACAGGGAAATCCTTGACGAGTCGTTTCGGGAGGTGAATGACCATTGGTGGATGGCCAACCGGAGCGACATCGACAATTATCAGCAATTTAAGAGCCTTTTCAAGGCCAAGTACTGGTCGGAGACAACTCAAAACTTGATAAGAGACAATATATGTCACGGCCACTACAAGCTACAAGTCGGTAGTTCGATGACAGCTTATTTCCTCGGCAAGGTATGTATGGCCAAGCATTTAGAACCGGCCATACCTGAGGAGTGCCTAATAAATAAGTTGTCATATCATTATGATGAAGAAGTAATTCGTGCGAGGAGGGGCAGCCAAATACAAACCATCCAGGCAATGACCGAACTCCTCGAAAACTATGAAAATGAAGACTACTACCGACAGAGTCGTAGAAGAAGTGATGGGCCCGAACCAAGGACGTATCAGAACAACAACCAGGGTGCGAACAACATAAACACTGGGTACCAAGGAGGCCGGGCATACCCGCAAAATAACAGTTTTAATAATAATAATAATGTTAACAATTCTAGTTACAATAATAATAATGATACGGGTCCAAACCATCCAAACCCGAGTCGACCCTCTAATGGTTATCAGGGTAACCGCAATCCCTACCCTAATAACACAAATAGTCAGAGAAGCCCCAATTATGGTAATGATCGTTACCATAATAATAATAATCGTGCGGGTCCAAATAATAATAATCCCGTTAATAATAGGTTTCCTCGCCCTCGAGTGAATTTCATACGAGCCACAGATGGACGACAGCGAAGATACAACAACAGTCGAAGAAACAGCTACCGCGGATATGAAGAAAGGCGGAGGAGCCTAGAACGGGACTAACCAAGGTACTATCCGACAAGGAGGAGTAGTAGTTTAGGCGATGCTGAACGGAGGTCTAACCACGAACGACCGGAAAACCACAGGATAAATCGACAGGGGCCCACTCTAAGCATCCCAAATGAGGCATCAACTAGTATGGCACAAAGGAACAATGATGCCGAGCCTTTAAACGGGCACAGGCAGTAATAAATCGCCAGAACCCGTTACTGCTCCTAAATACTGGGTATAATCATAATAATGAGTGTAATCATATGTATAATAACAGTCGTATCACAGTCATAGGGTGCAACTACCTAAAGGACATCCGACATGAGTTATTGGAAGAGGACAACAGTAATCCCACCAATAACTTTAATAACGAAATTCAAAAACAAAGTAAGATCAACTTACTACCAAGGATTTGAAAAAAAACTTTTTGAAGAGATAAAAATAAAAGAATTACATGTCAACGCAGAGATAGAAGGCATCCCAGCCAAGAAATCCCTCAAAATTCTAAAAACAATGTAAGACAATTACATACAATTTATTTGAAAGAAACTATTTGGAAAGAAGAATATAACAAGAAGAATTTTGAAATAACCCTCAAAATTCAAAAATAAGGTAATACCACATTACATACAATTATTTTAAGAAAAACTATTTGGAAAGATATAAGAAGAAGAATTTTGACTAATCCAAATTCCAAAGCAATTGTAAGATCACCTTACATACCAGTTATTTATGAAAAAAAAACTATGTGGCAAGAATATAATAATAAAGAAGGAGAGAATTTAGAAATAAAAATCAACTAAATTCAAAAACAATGTAATATCACCTTACATACAAAAGATTTAAGAAATAAACTATTTGGAAGGAATATAATAAACGGAATTTAGAAATAAACCATCTAAATTCTAAAAAGACTGTAAGATCACCTTACATACTATTTATTGAAAGAGATCTTGTGGCAATAATATAAGAAGAAGTTAGAATTTAAAATCAACAAAATTTAAAAACAAAGTAAGTTCACCTTACTAACCAGGAATTTGTGAAAAACTTTATGGCAAGAATATAAGAGAAGAATTTAAAAACCCCTAAATTCTAAAACAAAAGTAAGTTCTCCTTACGAACATATTATTTGAAGAAAAAACTATTGGGAAAGAATAGTATAAAAAGAAGAATTTTGACTCATCCAAATTTTAAAACAATGTAAGACCACATTACTAACCAAGTATTTGAGAAAAACCATTTTGCAGAAATATAAAAAGAATTTTGAATTGAAAACAACTAAATTTAAAAAGAAAGCAAGCCCACCTTACAATACAAATTATTTGAGAAAACTTTATGGAATAATATAAGAAGAGTGAATTTTGAATTGTGTATAAATCAAGTTTCCAAACCAAGAGTAAGTACAACTTACCGACCAATTATTAATAAAACACTTGGGTGAAATAAACAGAAGAGATTAAATACCATCTTTATGGTAAGCATAAAATATATTTACCATGTTTATAAAGGATCATAATGGGATGAATAAAGGAAACAGACTTTAGAATTAAAACAAATAATTCTGGAAAGTATGATCATGTCTAATTTCAATATAAAGAGTAAAAACCTTTCCATAAAATGATGCCAAAGGAAATAAAAAAAAAATGATACGATTTGAGTGATTGAATATAATAAAATACAAAAATTATGTGGAATTATGAGATAATAAAACGTTGAAGTGGTATGAGGAGAAATTATGACCTCATTATAAAATTAATAAAAAACATTCATTCGAAAGGATAATAACCATGACAGGAATAATGTGAGAATATTATCAAAGATATGTGTAATTAAACGAATTAATATAAAATGATGTATGAATTAAATGTCAATTATAATAACGACAGTTATAAAAAAAGTTCTAGAACATAGAAAAAGTGGAAATAATAAAAACAGAGCAATAAAATAAAAATGTCATAAAGATATGCAACTATAAACAATGCAGATTATAAAAAAAAACCAGAAGGTAATAAAGAATTTATAACCAAAAGCTTTATATGATAAGAAAAGTTGAAAAATGCAATAATAGAAGAGCTTCCTACCATAATATCAAATGAATGAAACATCCAGTTAACGAGTCAGAAGAACAACTGGGAATATTAAAATCTCTGAGAAATATAATAAGTATCTTTGGGTGCAGTATCCCAAAGATATTTTTTAAATAGTAACAAATGTGTACTATTCTGAATAATTTTTTAATCTGTCTGTAGATAATTCCAGCAGTATTAATATGTTTTTTGAGCAGAGATGATTTGCCTCTGTACTCAAATATGTGTGAAGTATTGGACAGCAGAGGAAGTAGCGTACAGTGCCTCTCTGAACTGAACCAGCTCACAAAGTAGGGAACGATAGGGAGGAAATATCCCAAGGAGAAAATACTAAGAAGAAATATGAAAATGAAATAATAAATATGAAACTCAGATGACTATTACTATCAAGGAAGATCAAGTGAGAATGAGAAGGATATAAACTCAAATATAAATAAGAAAATTTTTAAAATGGAAGGAAGTCCAGAATAATAACAAACCTAGAATAATTATCATAAGCAATTGTTTCAGACAAAGCAAGTATAGTCTGAAAAAATTACTTCTGGAGAAGGGCATTCTGTAGCGCGACAGAAAATCCACTACTTATTAATTCATATAAAATCATAAAAATTAATTACACCACATATGTTAAAATAATATTGAACGAGATTTAATGAAATCAAAGGAATGAACCACAATAAAATAAAAATCCTCATTACATTATATAAAAACCACTGTTTAAATATCAAAGAAATTATTAAAAGCAACTCATATTATAAGATCAGGAATTTACCCAGGAAGTTAGGGGCAGTAAACAAATTAAATAACACCATATCAAGAAGAAAGAGAATCAGTTTAAGAGTGGTGAACACCAAAATACCCCAAAGACAAGAAGAAGGAAGAATAAAGTTTGTGATCAGGAAGAAAACAATACCCTGAAACCTTTAGAGAAGAGCAAGGTCCGTGTCAGTAAATAAATTAGATGCTCCAAACTAAACATCAGTCGAGATAACACGAAGTACCTTGGTTTACCCAAGAGTGAAGAATGAAGACAAGAAGACCAGAAGAATGAAGACTAGAAGAAGGACAAGAATGAAGACAAGAAAGAAGATAAGAAGAAAGACAAGAAAGAAGACAGGAGGAGAGGAAGAAATAGTATGAAAGAAACACCGTTGTAAAACCTATTATTATTATTAACTACCATCAACCCCAAACCCACAAAAACGATTAAAAAGAAAGTATAACATACCAAAATCCTATAAAAATGTAATTATTTAGAAACCTAAAGTGTTGTATAGTATTATAAGAAGTGAACCGACTAAAGCTATTGTGTGATATAGAAAATAAACAAGTCTTAACAGTCCATGATTACTAAAGGTCTGGTCTGAGATAGTGAGACTCAAAATATCAGAACCACCAGTGAAAGTGAATTTGTGTAAGTGTTTTTTGGAAATGCAATAAACTTAAAGTTAGTGATACTATGACTTATCAATATGCTATATAACAACTTTAATATCCAATCATAAACAGCATCATAAAATAATAAAATGGAAGATTTCCAGTATTTTATTATTTTAATGTAACTCTTTATTTACAAGACATTTGTAAAAAATGCTAATAACTAGAGTATGGGTGGTCATGTTTACTGATGAAGGGGATCATAAATAATAATGGTTTAGACCAGAAAGGACTGGCATTAATTTAGTATTCATAGGTTTAAAATGTTTAATTAGGCTGTTTGTTCACAGCCATAAAATCAATGTATTTGTAAGAATTATTAGAAAATAAGATTTATATGTGTTAAAAATAAGTTATGTTTGCTAAATAACAGCATACATACCATTAATAATGTTTCAGTAGGTATGCTGTATTAATTCAAAAGGAGTTAAAGGTATATGTTCAAACCATGTCAGCAATATGTTCAATTGTACAGATTGCTAAATAATGTTCATAATTATTTTTTTTTATAACAGTAGTGTTAATTAAATACTACACCTCACAATTAGTTATAAACCATTTTATTTTCATGTAAAAATAACTATGTAAAGTCAGAGGAGTGGTAGGATTAAATTTATTTGAGAAAGACAGAAATGTAAAATTCTAAACTCTAGGCCATTTGGTGAAGTCACATAAACCATATAAACCAGTATAATTCACTTATAAATCCTGTAAACTAGCAAGATTTAGATAAGGTAAATCAGTTAACCACTACTGGGAATGATCCTATGAGTTAAAATGATAATAAGGAAATATACCTTAAAATATTGTAAATTTTCAAAATATATAAGTTAATTAATTTTAAAGAGCAATGTCAAATTCAGAGATTAACACAAAAAACCAGTTCAAAGGTTCAATTTATATGTATTTAGGGAAAGGAAGAGAAATATGACTAATTAAAATTTTTTATAATAGAATTAATAACAATTAAAATGGAAGAAAAATTGTATAAAGGCGGAAATCAATGTTTGAGCCTAGATTTCCAAAAAGGAAAGAAATTTGGTGATTTCCACAAAATGTCTACAGATATGGACTATAATATATCAATTTAAAAGGAATGAGATGATTAAACCAATGATAAGGTTCATAATTCATGAAAGTGATGAATAAAATAAATAAATTCCATATATAATGTAATTTTGTATCATGTGTATGGGTATTCGAAATATGTTAACAATACTTTTTCAAAGATTAACTGGGCCAGATTTTGACCAAGTTAAAATAGTCTTTTGTTGAATATCAAGCTGAATAGTTGTGTGACAAAACGTTCCTTAAAACCGAGTAGAAAATGGTACTACGGTTAGCCATTCATATAAGTGAATCGAGAGTTAGATGAATTAAACACTTTTTTAACTAAATCTACCAAAACTTTAACGACAATAGTGAAAACTAACACCTAACTTCATTATACGAGTGATCTAAAACAGTAAAACAATATATTTGATATAATTCACGCTACAACTCATAACCACTTCTACAGACAAATTAACCCACCGAAGTGAACACATACTAAATAACATAATTAACACAAGTATACACGGAACACTTCTTCAGAACACACCAAACAACCTAATAGACAGATTACACCAGTGCGGGGACATTTCAAACATTCATGAAGGTAATTTTGCTGTGAATTTTTAACACGACGACTTTCTCAGTAACCTCGCCAGATCTAATAGCGGCCATCTTGAAAATAAAAATCTGCCTTCCACATCGAGTGACGTCATAGAAGCTACATATGGTCTGACAAAACAATTTATTAAACATTATATATCAGAATTATTTCAATATTGTTAAATAATAATTAAGGAAATTACTTTAATTGTTAATGTTATACTTTCTCGTTACCCTTCTCTGACTATTAATTTAATCGCTCAAAGAACCTGTCCTTTTTATAATACTTATAATAATTTTTTCTACTGTATGCACGAATCGATAATTCCCTGAGACGGAGTCGATAATTGTTCTCAATCGATAAAAAATCGATTATTTATTAAATTGTTTAATAAATCCATTTATTTCAATTGTATTTATCTGTTATTATTTCACAGGCTAATTTAAGGTTATTTATTAAGGCAAAGAGACTTCAAGAAGAAGAAAATATTTTTGAGTGAGATATTGGACCAGCAAGAAAAATCATCAATCGATTGCTGACTGGAGTTAATCTAGTTAACTCCAGACTTGGTTCAGATCTTCCAGAAGTGCTCAGTAGTTAATAAATACCTTCCTGATTCTTAAAATTTTTACAGAACATTTAAAACAGCATTATTTCTTAATTACTGACCTTGATTAAACATAAACAAAATTTTTTTTTATTGAAAATTTTATTTTTTATAAAATTTTTCCTCTACTATTTTTTTTTTGTAAAGACCGGCATACAGGGTCTTATTACAAAGTGGCGTCCAACTTAGAGGGCTTGATAAGATAAGCTTGGCAGCGATTAATTAATAAAGACAGAAGAAAAATGCAAAGACTAGCTACTTCAAAGAAGAGGGCGGCAGAGGCCGAAAAAGAAGTTGACATGGGGGATAAGGAGGCAACACCCGTGGAAGATCCGGAAGTGGTACTAAACCCGGTGGAACCGAAACAACCAGCACCACCAGAGGAACAACCTGAAGTAACAACGCAGACAGGGGAAGTCAATGTTCCAGAAAAGGAAAAACATTCACTGACAGAGGATAATAACATACAGGAAATGTTCAGGCAAATGATGGGAGAAATCAAATCCATGAATAAGAAAATGTATTCCACACAGGAAGAAATAAAAGCTAGTAAGCAGGAAATGAATAAGCAAATGGAAGGAGTCAATAAAAATATAGAATCCACTAACAAAAAGATGGATGGCAACAATCAGTCCACCAAGGAAGATTTGGGTGGAATAAATAAAAACATAGAAAATACCAACAAGAGGATTGAAGAGACCAGTAAGAATTTGGAAGAGAAGATGGAGGAAAACAACCGATCTTTGAATAAGAAGATGGAAGATCTGAAAGAGGACAATCAATCTTTGAGTAAGAAGATGGAAGAGAAAATGGAGGAAACAAGTAGGAAAATGGAAAATGACAATCAGCAACTGAGGGAAAAGTTGGAGGAAAATAATCAGAAAATGGAGGAGAAAATGGACGAGAATAATCAAAGGTTGAGAGAAGAACTAAGGGAAGTCAACCAGGAGAGCATGAATAAGGTAGACGAGAGAATAGATTTGGCAAAAGAAGAGTTAAATAAAAAAATAACAGAGACGAAGAAATCCATCGTAAAGAAGTTAGAACAGGAAGTCGTGGTTGTGAACCAGCAGGTCAGGGAAGTAGACGAAAGATGTCGTCAGACCGAAAACGAAGTGATGGAAGTCCGGGAAGTAATACATAAAGAGATTACACATGTCAAAGAACAACAGGAAACGAAACTGGAAGAAAACAAGAAATTTGCCTTGGAAGAAGTGAATAAAGTGCGGACACAGGTAACCGAAAGATGCGACGGCGTGGAAGCCGCTATGACAAACATCACGGGACAGGTGCGTCAGAGCCAGGAGGAGATAGAATTGATAAGGAACAGACCATCTGGATATCATAATTTCCCCATGTCAGAAAACAGAGAATGGCTCAATTTCCGGCAATATAAACGGAAGCCCATGGAATTCTTGGCACGCATAGAGGAATACCTAGAAAAACACAGAGGGAACCGATGGGTCCAGAACAGGGAAATCCTTGACGAGTCGTTTCGGGAGGTGAATGACCATTGGTGGATGGCCAACCGGAGCGACATCGACAATTATCAGCAATTTAAGAGCCTTTTCAAGGCCAAGTACTGGTCGGAGACAACTCAAAACTTGATAAGAGACAATATATGTCACGGCCACTACAAGCTACAAGTCGGTAGTTCGATGACAGCTTATTTCCTCGGCAAGGTATGTATGGCCAAGCATTTAGAACCGGCCATACCTGAGGAGTGCCTAATAAATAAGTTGTCATATCATTATGATGAAGAAGTAATTCGTGCGAGGAGGGGCAGCCAAATACAAACCATCCAGGCAATGACCGAACTCCTCGAAAACTATGAAAATGAAGACTACTACCGACAGAGTCGTAGAAGAAGTGATGGGCCCGAACCAAGGACGTATCAGAACAACAACCAGGGTGCGAACAACATAAACACTGGGTACCAAGGAGGCCGGGCATACCCGCAAAATAACAGTTTTAATAATAATAATAATGTTAACAATTCTAGTTACAATAATAATAATGATACGGGTCCAAACCATCCAAACCCGAGTCGACCCTCTAATGGTTATCAGGGTAACCGCAATCCCTACCCTAATAACACAAATAGTCAGAGAAGCCCCAATTATGGTAATGATCGTTACCATAATAATAATAATCGTGCGGGTCCAAATAATAATAATCCCGTTAATAATAGGTTTCCTCGCCCTCGAGTGAATTTCATACGAGCCACAGATGGACGACAGCGAAGATACAACAACAGTCGAAGAAACAGCTACCGCGGATATGAAGAAAGGCGGAGGAGCCTAGAACGGGACTAACCAAGGTACTATCCGACAAGGAGGAGTAGTAGTTTAGGCGATGCTGAACGGAGGTCTAACCACGAACGACCGGAAAACCACAGGATAAATCGACAGGGGCCCACTCTAAGCATCCCAAATGAGGCATCAACTAGTATGGCACAAAGGAACAATGATGCCGAGCCTTTAAACGGGCACAGGCAGTAATAAATCGCCAGAACCCGTTACTGCTCCTAAATACTGGGTATAATCATAATAATGAGTGTAATCATATGTATAATAACAGTCGTATCACAGTCATAGGGTGCAACTACCTAAAGGACATCCGACATGAGTTATTGGAAGAGGACAACAGTAATCCCACCAATAACTTTAATAACGAAATTCAAAAACAAAGTAAGATCAACTTACTACCAAGGATTTGAAAAAAAACTTTTTGAAGAGATAAAAATAAAAGAATTACATGTCAACGCAGAGATAGAAGGCATCCCAGCCAAGAAATCCCTCAAAATTCTAAAAACAATGTAAGACAATTACATACAATTTATTTGAAAGAAACTATTTGGAAAGAATAACAACAACCCTATAACAAGAAGAATTTTGAAATAACCCTCAAAATTCAAAAATAAGGTAATACCACATTACATACAATTATTTTAAGAAAAACTATTTGGAAAGATATAAGAAGAAGAATTTTGACTAATCCAAATTCCAAAGCAATTGTAAGATCACCTTACATACCAGTTATTTATGAAAAAAAAACTATGTGGCAATAATATAATAATAAAGAAGGAGAGAATTTAGAAATAAAAATCAACTAAATTCAAAAACAATGTAATATCACCTTACATACAAAAGATTTAAGAAATAAACTATTTGGAAGGAATATAATAAACGGAATTTAGAAATAAACCATCTAAATTCTAAAAAGACTGTAAGATCACCTTACATACTATTTATTGAAAGAGATCTTGTGGCAATAATATAAGAAGAAGTTAGAATTTAAAATCAACAAAATTTAAAAACAAAGTAAGTTCACCTTACTAACCAGGAATTTGTGAAAAACTTTATGGCAAGAATATAAGAGAAGAATTTAAAAACCCCTAAATTCTAAAACAAAAGTAAGTTCTCCTTACGAACATATTATTTGAAGAAAAAACTATTGGGAAAGAATAGTATAAAAAGAAGAATTTTGACTCATCCAAATTTTAAAACAATGTAAGACCACATTACTAACCAAGTATTTGAGAAAAACCATTTTGCAGAAATATAAAAAGAATTTTGAATTGAAAACAACTAAATTTAAAAAGAAAGCAAGCCCACCTTACAATACAAATTATTTGAGAAAACTTTATGGAATAATATAAGAAGAGTGAATTTTGAATTGTGTATAAATCAAGTTTCCAAACCAAGAGTAAGTACAACTTACCGACCAATTATTAATAAAACACTTGGGTGAAATAAACAGAAGAGATTTAATACCATATTTATGGTAAGCATAAAATATATTTACCATGTTTATAAAGGATCATAATGGGATGAATAAAGGAAACAGACTTTAGAATTAAAACAAATAATTCTGGAAAGTATGATCATGTCTAATTTCAATATAAAGAGTAAAAACCTTTCCATAAAATGATGCCAAAGGAAATAAAAAAAAAATGATACGATTTGAGTGATTGAATATAATAAAATACAAAAATTATGTGGAATTATGAGATAATAAAACGTTGAAGTGGTATGAGGAGAAATTATGACCTCATTATAAAATTAATAAAAAACATTCATTCGAAAGGATAATAACCATGACAGGAATAATGTGAGAATATTATCAAAGATATGTGTAATTAAACGAATTAATATAAAATGATGTATGAATTAAATGTCAATTATAATAACGACAGTTATCAAAAAAGTTCTAGAACATAGAAAAAGTGGAAATAATAAAAACAGAGCAATAAAATAAAAATGTCATAAAGATATGCAACTATAAACAATGCAGATTATAAAAAAAAACCAGAAGGTAATAAAGAATTTATAACCAAAAGCTTTATATGATAAGAAAAGTTGAAAAATGCAATAATAGAAGAGCTTCCTACCATAATATCAAATGAATGAAACATCCAGTTAACGAGTCAGAAGAACAACTGGGAATATTAAAATCTCTGAGAAATATAATAAGTATCTTTGGGTGCAGTATCCCAAAGATATTTTTTAAATAGTAACAAATGTGTACTATTCTGAATAATTTTTTAATCTGTCTGTAGATAATTCCAGCAGTATTAATATGTTTTTTGAGCAGAGATGATTTGCCTCTGTACTCAAATATGTGTGAAGTATTGGACAGCAGAGGAAGTAGCGTACAGTGCCTCTCTGAACTGAACCAGCTCACAAAGTAGGGAACGATAGGGAGGAAATATCCCAAGGAGAAAATACTAAGAAGAAATATGAAAATGAAATAATAAATATGAAACTCAGATGACTATTACTATCAAGGAAGATCAAGTGAGAATGAGAAGGATATAAACTCAAATATAAATAAGAAAATTTTTAAAATGGAAGGAAGTCCAGAATAATAACAAACCTAGAATAATTATCATAAGCAATTGTTTCAGACAAAGCAAGTATAGTCTGAAAAAATTACTTCTGGAGAAGGGCATTCTGTAGCGCGACAGAAAATCCACTACTTATTAATTCATATAAAATCATAAAAATTAATTACACCACATATGTTAAAATAATATTGAACGAGATTTAATGAAATCAAAGGAATGAACCACAATAAAATAAAAATCCTCATTACATTATATAAAAACCACTGTTTAAATATCAAAGAAATTATTAAAAGCAACTCATATTATAAGATCAGGAATTTACCCAGGAAGTTAGGGGCAGTAAACAAATTAAATAACACCATATCAAGAAGAAAGAGAATCAGTTTAAGAGTGGTGAACACCAAAATACCCCAAAGACAAGAAGAAGGAAGAATAAAGTTTGTGATCAGGAAGAAAACAATACCCTGAAACCTTTAGAGAAGAGCAAGGTCCGTGTCAGTAAATAAATTAGATGCTCCAAACTAAACATCAGTCGAGATAACACGAAGTACCTTGGTTTACCCAAGAGTGAAGAATGAAGACAAGAAGACCAGAAGAATGAAGACTAGAAGAAGGACAAGAATGAAGACAAGAAAGAAGATAAGAAGAAAGACAAGAAAGAAGACAGGAGGAGAGGAAGAAATAGTATGAAAGAAACACCGTTGTAAAACCTATTATTATTATTAACTACCATCAACCCCAAACTCACAAAAACGATTAAAAAGAAAGTATAACATACCAAAATCCTATAAAAATGTAATTATTTAGAAACCTAAAGTGTTGTATAGTATTATAAGAAGTGAACCGACTAAAGCTATTGTGTGATAAAGAAAATAAACAAGTCTTAACAGTCCATGATTACTGAAGGTCTGGTCTGAGATAGTGAGACTCAAAATATCAGAACCACCAGTGAAAGTGAATTTGTGTAAGTGTTTTTTGGAAATGCAATAAACTTAAAGTTAGTGATACTATGACTTATCAATATGCTATATAACAACTTTAATATCCAATCATAAACAGCATCATAAAATAATAAAATGGAAGATTTCCAGTATTTTATTATTTTAATGTAACTCTTTATTTACAAGACATTTGTAAAAAATGCTAATAACTAGAGTATGGGTGGTCATGTTTACTGATGAAGGGGATCATAAATAATAATGGTTTAGACCAGAAAGGACTGGCATTAATTTAGTATTCATAGGTTTAAAATGTTTAATTAGGCTGTTTGTTCACAGCCATAAAATCAATGTATTTGTAAGAATTATTAGAAAATAAGATTTATATGTGTTAAAAATAAGTTATGTTTGCTAAATAACAGCATACATACCATTAATAATGTTTCAGTAGGTATGCTGTATTAATTCAAAAGGAGTTAAAGGTATATGTTCAAACCATGTCAGCAATATGTTCAATTGTACAGATTGCTAAATAATGTTCATAATTATTTTTTTTTATAACAGTAGTGTTAATTAAATACTACACCTCACAATTAGTTATAAACCATTTTATTTTCATGTAAAAATAACTATGTAAAGTCAGAGGAGTGGTAGGATTAAATTTATTTGAGAAAGACAGAAATGTAAAATTCTAAACTCTAGGCCATTTGGTGAAGTCACATAAACCATATAAACCAGTATAATTCACTTATAAATCCTGTAAACTAGCAAGATTTAGATAAGGTAAATCAGTTAACCACTACTGGGAATGATCCTATGAGTTAAAATGATAATAAGGAAATATACCTTAAAATATTGTAAATTTTCAAAATATATAAGTTAATTAATTTTAAAGAGCAATGTCGAATTCAGAGATTAACACAAAAAACCAGTTCAAAGGTTCAATTTATATGTATTTAGGGAAAGGAAGAGAAATATGACTAATTAAAATTTTTATAATAGAATTAATAACAATTAAAATGGAAGAAAAATTGTATAAAGGCGGAAATCAATGTTTGAGCCTAGATTTCCAAAAAGGAAAGAAATTTGGTGATTTCCACAAAATGTCTACAGATATGGACTATAATATATCAATTTAAAAGGAATGAGATGATTAAACCAATGATAAGGTTCATAATTCATGAAAGTGATGAATAAAATAAATAAATTCCATATATAATGTAATTTTGTATCATGTGTATGGGTAATCGAAATATGTTAACAATACTTTTTCAAAGATTAACTGGGCCAGATTTTGACCAAGTTAAAATAGTCTTTTGTTGAATATCAAGCTGAATAGTTGTGTGACAAAACGTTCCTTAAAACCGAGTAGAAAATGGTACTACGGTTAGCCATTCATATAAGTGAATCGAGAGTTAGATGAATTAAACACTTTTTTAACTAAATCTACCAAAACTTTAACGACAATAGTGAAAACTAACACCTAACTTCATTATACGAGTGATCTAAAACAGTAAAACAATATATTTGATATAATTCACGCTACAACTCATAACCACTTCTACAGACAAATTAACCCACCGAAGTGAACACATACTAAATAACATAATTAACACAAGTATACACGGAACACTTCTTCAGAACACACCAAACAACCTAATAGACAGATTACACCAGTGCGGGGACATTTCAAACATTCATGAAGGTAATTTTGCTGTGAATTTTTAACACGACGACTTTCTCAGTAACCTCGCCAGATCTAATAGCGGCCATCTTGAAAATACAAATCTGCCTTCCACATCGAGTGACGTCATAGAAGCTACATATGGTCTGACAAAACAATTTATTAAACATTATATATCAGAATTATTTCAATATTGTTAAATAATAATTAAGGAAATTACTTTAATTGTTAATGTTATACTTTCTCGTTACCCTTCTCTGACTATTAATTTAATCGCTCAAAGAACCTGTCCTTTTTATAATACTTATAATAATTTTTTCTACTGTATGCACGAATCGATAATTCCCTGAGACGGAGTCGATAATTGTTCTCAATCGATAAAAAATCGATTATTTATTAAATTGTTTAATAAATCCATTTATTTCAATTGTATTTATCTGTTATTATTTCACAGGCTAATTTAAGGTTATTTATTAAGGCAAAGAGACTTCAAGAAGAAGAAAATATTTTTGAGTGAGATATTGGACCAGCAAGAAAAATCATCAATCGATTGCTGACTGGAGTTAATCTAGTTAACTCCAGACTTGGTTCAGATCTTCCAGAAGTGCTCAGTAGTTAATAAATACCTTCCTGATTCTTAAAATTTTTACAGAACATTTAAAACAGCATTATTTCTTAATTACTGACCTTGATTAAACATAAACAAAATTTTTTTTTATTGAAAATTTTATTTTTTATAAAATTTTTCCTCTACTATTTTTTTTTTGTAAAGACCGGCATACAGGGTCTTATTACAACGTTAATTGTAAATAATTCGCGAATAATGTGTCTTGTTACGTGTCATAGAAGCCAAACGATGTGGCTAGTTAATAGTAATCCTGACAGGCCACGTGAGTCCACGCACACGACTGTAGCCTAAGCTCAATCATATTTATAATCTGCAGTACTAAAACTACACGTCGCGACAGTACGATGTTATTATAAGTCGTGCAATAAGCGAAGCAATAAATTAACCTCAAATAACATGATTGTAAAATACTTAAAAAGCAATGACATTTCAAGGGGACGATCTACAAGGACGGCGCTTATCCTCCTGTCACTTACGTATATGCGTCTGACCGATGTATAGGCCTATTATATGTATTTAAAATACAGTCGAATGCATGTGAAATATGCATATTGTGTGCACGCGCTGTTGTAAATTTCCGTAGCTCATTGTGTTTTCGTTGTTCTTGGTTACTGGACGTGACCGTATCATTAATTTCCGTTCTTCTCCCTACGTTTCGACTTCTGCTCTTGTTGTTTCTCTCAGAAAACAAAAACCATTGAAACAATTTATGCATCTGCATTAGTGCCAGGTATATGCTGACCCAGACCCTATACGCAAGCAGACCTCAGTGTAATTTTATCACTTTAATAAATTGCCTTATCTCATTGAAAGCTCCAGTAAATATCTTCGTCGATTTGATACGGAAACTGCACACAGGCAGTCGCACGTTTTGGGGCATTAGCCTGTACGCACATTAGCAGCCATATTTACTCACAATATACGTGGTGTAGCAAAGTAATTGCATGTGGTCAGGATGGTTACTAAGAAAGGAATTAAATACTGTTTGTTAACTGTTTGGTGCACAGACTTCTGTTATGAGTGTTGGCAATTAACAGCGTTTTAACAACGTTTCCTGATGATTTTAGTTTGTTCGAATTTTATTTGGTTTTGTGTTTTAGTTTTGCGTATATATAAAAAATTGCTGGAATCGATAATAAACGACTTCCCATAGTGTCCAACTTCACAGATTATTAGATTATTTCACGTGTGTGTAAGGCTTATTTTTAATTCCAGCTCCAAACAGTCAATCGAAAAGATGTTATTAGAAAGGGTTACCACTGGATTGCTATCGACTTGCAGGAGGAGAGTAACATCTAAAACCCGATTCCGGATTAAGGGGGGCTAGGGGAGCTAAAAGCCCCGGGCCCCGCTTGTCTGGGGACCTATGCCCGACTATTTAAAAATTCTCATTTTCGAACGAATAAATAAAATTTTCCGAGCAAGCAAAATATTAAAAACCGCACTGACAAGGAGAGTAACTGAAGTGCGGATCACGGATTTAAATGAAACTTGGTGACATGTTTAGGTACATAAGATTATGGTAAAAGCCAAACAGTTTCAGCGTCTGTTCAATTAGTATAACATTAAAAAATATGTACACAAATACGGTTTAAATATTTTGTTTGTTATATTTATTAAATGATCGTCTGAATAAAGTAAAGTATTGTGTAAAACGCGAAGATTTCATACACGGGCCCCTGCTCTTAAATAGCCCCGGAGCCCTCATAGCCCTTAATCCGGCCATGCTAGAACCTGTGTTATGTTTTTGCCCACGACGGCGACGGGAAGCGAACCTATCCGCATGGTGTAGCAAGCCGACTGATTTCTCACTACATAATGGTCACCTATAAATTGCGTATAGGATTAGAACTACAGCAAATAATTACTAAACAATTTTTAGTAATATTATTAAATATCATAGGGATATTAAAATTTTCAATTTTTCTAAAACATATCAGACCATAAGAAACAGTAAATCTACAAGGTTACAAGTTCGCGAGGTTATAATGTGAATGACACTTTTAAGTACAAAGAAGCGTTTAAACCAGTTGCACAATAGCACAAGATGTAGGCTGTAACATTATTTGTATTCCTCACGTAGAGATAAAATCGAAACAACTGTTCAGAATTAAGGATTGCGTTGTAGCCGGCAGAAAGCATTATGATGTAATTATACCAGCAATAAAACTAATACAAATCCTTTTTCCTACATTAAATAGCGTAGCCAACGGCGTTATTTCTGACCTCAAAGATAGTACCATCTGTTTCTGTTGGCAGATAGATATCATACAAAATGTGTTATGTGTTACATAATAGGGCTATCTTACAGAAAACACAGCTTAACGTAATAAATGACTGGCAGATTATCGGCATACAATAATTACTACCTACTTTCATACGAAAAGATATTAAATTAGTTCTCATATTTATCATACTTGTTTACCAGCATTTATTTGTATACCAACCTGTCTTAGTACACGCTGAAATGAAATATCTAATTTTTACGTGAGGATATTGTATAAACAGAAAATACTTTTCTTTATAAATTGAAAACGTACACAGATGTAATCATTGTTGGGATAGAATTTTTTAAGCAATTAGTACAAAATAATTCTTCAGGTTTTTTACTATTATATTGTAAATTATAAAGTTTCTCATAATTAGTTCAGCAGGGTTATGTTTTGTTCTAAAGTGAAGATGGAAGCATTTGTATAAGTTAGTTTCTGAAATAATATTCACTACTTCCAAAAGGAATGTACACATAATATAAATTACCTTTTTAAATTAACCTTTTTAATTAAAACATTTGTGAATTACAATTCTTTTAATTTAAAAAAATTTTTGTCAAGTAACCCGATATATATACTTTAACGTCTGTGTTAATTTATGTTTGGTAAAAATATAACATATTAACGGATACTTATTTATTTCAGTAGCCTATACGGAAAAGCTGTGTCAGTCATTGCCTCAACTTTTTTGGTGCCCTTAGTAAATTTCCGCTTTTTTTATTGTCAGATACGAAAATTGAATGCGTATACATTTTTTCTCGATGAACAAATATGTTTAAAATTGAAATAAGGTTATTCTGTTGTCATTGTTTACATTTGAACGGAAGTAGAAAATTAACTCGTGTGTAAGGTTAAGGCTGACAGTAACCTGACAGTTCTTTGTGACAGTAGCATATCACGAACGTTAGCAATGTTAGCAGACAATGTAAAATGTTAAATCTCTTTTCCAGCTATTTGGTTACGTGATTGATATTATGTATTATTATAATGGCATTTACAGCAACTGTATAATATCAAGTCAATCAACATGTAGTCTGAGAAACCTTTGTGGTCCAGAGTATACAGTTCTTCAATTAACTCATAAAAACGATTAATTAACAGTGATTTCTTTGACAACATAAATAGTTTAATGAGAGAAAATGTAATACTTTTTAAAATTAAAGACAATGGTAATTATATAAGCCCCGCGTTAATTTACTAAATTAATTAGGCCTATAGTGGTTCTCTTAATCAAGAAGTTACGTAAGATTTATGTTGACAGATTTGATATTGAAGATTTATTTTTTGTCTTTAATAAAATAAATCAGTTGAAATAATTAATCTGACATACTTTATAAATATAAAATATTATATGACCATAATTTGTTTCACTGTGCCATTTACTAGTCTAATTAAAACTTCATTATGTCAGCTAGCTTGAAGGCTCTGTGTTCCTACAAGCGCACTAGCAATAATGTAGGCCTACTTTCAGAACTGGCTCGTGCTTATGCACGCAATGTAGGGTACAATTTAATAAACACTGTAAGGATCATACACCAGAAATATTGTCAAAGTCAAGAAATTGTTAAGCTTTATGAATTTTAGATTTCACAAAAAGTATTTCTAAAATTTTAATTAAATACTTTGTATGCTTTCAAGGTACTCTCACATACCTAACGTGACGCGCGAGTTTGTCCGTGCATGGTTACTTGCGTGTTTTTAGTTTTATAACAATGTTATTTAAGTTTGACGAATAATTATCAGTTATAGTGAGCTATACGATGTTCTTGTCATTACGTAGACCTTGATTTCAACACGACACCAACGTGTAATCATCTGTTGCTGATTCTTCCACATATCCGTATTCTAGAATATATTGACATATGGTTCAGTTAGTCTGAAGGTCACAGATTGGTTTCCATCTTCAGATGCTACGTTATTTTAATTGAGGTGATTATCACATTTCTGGTAACTTAATAATTGGCCTCACTAAGGTCACTTTATTGATACTTTACATGATCATATACCTGCACGTTCGCCTTTGCTTGTTTGGCACACTTAAATGTTTTCTGACAAAATAAATTAATTCTCTGGACGAACGATTTCGTGAAAATGTTTACCACTATGTTATGGATGAAAAAACTATGTTATTTCTAGTTTAGAGTTAACATATTTAGAGTCATATGTTATTTTCTAATGAATAAAAATTTGTTCTAAAAAAAACTAATAATTCTTGGCTAAAATTATTTACATTACTTTTGGACGAATGTAAGTTTGTGAAATTGTTGCCGGTAGTTTACCCAAATCCAAAAACTTGAATTTAAAATCATGAATAACTTTTTCGCTTTACAAGCAAAATCTGCTAACCTACAAGAATCTACTACTAATCTACGACAATTGTAGTTTTGTAAATATTTGTAATAATCGAACAACAAATAACAATTGGCATTTGTTAATATGATTACTGACATTTTGAGTTATTTGTAAGAGATACAGTAACAAATATAATTAATGTTTCAATACTTACATTTCTACGCGTGTCAGTGAAAAATTTGTATTAGCATGACTTTTAGAATTTTGATTTAATTAATGTAATGGAAACACATGACTGGTCAGCCTGACGTCATCTCATCATTAGCCAAAACATTATTTTGAAAACTCTATCTTCATTGTTAACTGAATAGACTTAGAGTAAGTATATATATGCCACTTTATTCTCCTCAGTCTGATTCGCTTTGTCCCGCGATATTTTGGCAATTTGGCAAAATATTTATATTAAACTGGTGAAAATTATGTACCATTTTCACAACTTAAGCTTAGGACAAGAAGATTCGTAAATTATGAAATAAATTTCTGCGCACGTATCAATTAAATAAGATCAAGTTGGCAGCTTTGCAGTAGCATAAGTTGGCTGCGGGGGCTTTAAATTTTGAACGTGAAATATGAATTGATGATAACACTGTAAACGCTGAGTGGCCGCCAGGACGGATCGTTTGTGTGAGTCACTCAAGAGCGCATCTGTGTCAGATGTTATGTGTGCTTCAGTTTAACCTCGTCCGTGTTTCATCTCTCCTTTTTATGTTTCCCGTTGTTTTATGGCGACGGCTTGTTTCTTAATTCATTTTACTGAAATCTCCGTTCATCTCTCTCACTCTCTCTCTCTTTCACACACACACGCGCGCGCGCGCACACACACACACACACACACACACGTGCATGCATGCATGAATGCGTGCGTTAATAATTTTATCAGTAGCGAAGAGGGTTTGCGTTCTGAAGACGGCAGTGCTTGGCTGTATCCAACTTGGTGTTGCAAAATCTCCGCTCTGAGCTGTTTTGTATCCTGTTAAGGTATCATCATTACATGCTATAATTTACTGTATCACAACCCGTCCGCCTTCTGGCAGTCAGATTGGTTTAGCCTGATGCAACTCGGTAACATCTTTAAAAAAGTTTGTAATTTACATTTTAGTATTTTTTATGGATATAATTAACTAAATTATTTTCTTAATTTGAGTTTAAGCGTTTTTTTCTCTGATTGAATCAGTTACAGGCATATGTGTGAAAAAAGATATTTTTCCGCTTAATACGTTATCTTAAGACATTATTACAGTGAAAAATATATTTTTTATCGGCTGGTCATATCACGCAGAATGTGAAAGTTTGTAGTTGTTTTTATACAGAAAAACGTCCTTCGGATTTATCAAAGTGAGGATCCATCCATGTTATTGGCAGACTTTGTAACGATTACATAAAAATTAATTTAGAATTTTGTCATACCTGTGCCGTTAGTATTTTATAATGTAAGTTTATACAGCTTCTTAATAAAATGTGAAAATTCAGTCATAATATACTCAATTAGCCCGAGAAAACTGCAATAATTTGCTTTCTCATTCACGTGCACCCCGCCACACACACGAATACGCACGCACGCAAGCACATACATATTCAAAACTAAATGTGTTAGTCCTATATTTCGACTAAATGTAGGTATACAATAGCAATGTATAAGCATGTTAAAAGTATGAACTTTTACTTTTAACTTCAAAACAGGACCTTAGGCTTATCTTAAATAAAATTACAAAATACAATTTTTTAATATACATTTTTATAAACGTAGGCCTATATTTTCCTTTTTCAAATAAATTTCAAATACTTTTTTCTGATTACTTCTTGAAATTATTATCTATTTAGGATGCGTACATTGCATTTACATGATCATGAAAAACTAAAAGTGTGTAAGTTACATACTCGAAGAAAATATTTTAAATTCAAATATCATCTCACTATGTGACCTTTATATTTTGTATTTCAATAACTATTTATACCTTAAGGACTTACATCAAAGAAAGTTACTTACGCTTTGAAATGTTACATTTAATTTTCATTAGGAAGATGTGACAACATAGACTTCACATTTTCCTTTCGAGACTTGAACAGTAAGAACATCGTTTTATATTAATTCATGTACATAATATCATTCACAAAATCATAATCCGCATGTGTGTTTATCATGTAGAAGACAAAAATTTAATAAAGAAAGAAAAATGAAAGAGTGCAGTGTCGTATGTTTCAGAGTTCGAGGGAGCGTGTTTGATAAAAAACGCAAAAACCAAGGAAATTATGAAGACGGTTCTAGTATAATAGGAAACGAATTACAGAGACCATAAACACAAGAGAGACTTGAGAACGAAGGTATGGTTACGCGTATATTACTTATCCATATATTAACATGAAATTTTTAAACTGTTACGTGAGGAAATTTGCTTGATGTCGATGGTAATTGAAAAATCTGGGCCCGTTTATAAGTTAAATTATCTGTGTCCTCTTCCTCAGTTCATTGTGTAGTGTTCACTTTTCTTATTGCTACGCATACATGTACTCTGTCATTTTGAAAGCCTGAGTGTTACATATGAATTATTGAGTTAATATAAATAATATAAGAATAAGGGAAATATAAATTACATTCTGCTTTATCAGATGCGTGATCGTAATTTTACTAACCAGTATCTGCTCTCTGTATAAGAACAAGAATCTTGAAGTCTCAGAGATAAACAGGACAACTTGAGGCTGATTAAGCGACAAAGGTGGAAATTAGACAGTAGATTTTTGATGGCCTGTCTTGTTTTACACAGTGACTGAGCTTGTTGAACTGTAACGCAATTTCTGTAAGTTCCCTGCTAGGCAAGGATATAATTCCCTTTTTCTTCTGCACCCCTTCTCGTCACCTCAACATTTTATAAGATACCTCAATATCTCGTCACCTCAATAAGATAGGCGTTCATCTGTTCAAATTATTCCTAAAAGTTTTTAATTTGTTGACACATTAACGCATCCAATCTATCAGTCATTGGGTTCTTACTAAGAGCCCAAGCTTGCATTCCATACAGCAAAAACGTTGCATCACAACATCACAAAATTCGAAGCTTGAATGTCAGACTTAGGTTGACTGCAAAATAGATTGTGCAACTTATTAATCACTCTCTTTTTCTTTTTCTTCTTCTCCTTCACTACATGGTTTGGGCTGTAGCACGTTCCGACTTCACAGAGTCTCTGACAATTTTTTCTAGGGTCTTCCACAATCTCTTGTCCCCATTGGCCTATATTCAAACGCTTGTTTAGGAATACGCGTGTCTACCATGTAGACATGGGACTTGCAATTCATACTGTATTCCTTTATTCTATCCAAAACCGACTGCAACTTCAGGTCTTTCCTTATGTCGTTGTTTCGTAGATGATCTCTCAAACTACATCCCTTAACTGCATTTAAAAATTTCATTTCCGATGAATGGAGAGTCCGTGCTGCTGGAGAGTCCATGTTTCACATCCATACGTTAAAGTCGCCACAGCCACGACCTTATAGAAATTTAGCTGTGTCTCCTTCTGGGTTTTATTCTTCAATAGTCGTCTTATTGTTCCACAGCTATAAATAAATTTATTTAACTTTCTCTCGATGTCGTTGTCCTTCCTATATGAGATATCATATCCCAAATAATTAAAGTGTGATACCTGCTCCAACACACTATTTTCAATTACAATTGTTGCTCTTACAGGGCTCTTCTTCAGGAAGGCCATTACTTTTGTCTTAGTACTTGAGATCTTAAGGTTGCATTTCTGGCAGATTGTATGCAAGGTATAAATAGACCTTTGTAACTCATTTTCACTCTTCCAACACTCTTCTTGTTTGTTCAATTCTTGATTTGATCTCCTCCGTGTAGTCGTTTCTCTCGTTGACAATTGCTCCCATATACTCATTTCCTATACTTGGAATAGGTAAACGAAAACCTATTATGTCGAAGTCAGTTGCAACTAAGTGGGTGGTGCGAGAAAAACTTAATAAAATGTTGTCAATGTTTAGTGAGCGGGTTTGTGAGCTTTAGGTGTATAACGGGGAAATTTTTATAAGGACCAAACGAGTACAAATGTGGAGGAAAAGTGGCGTGCTGTTTTACTTACGGACGAAGTCAATGGTGTCGTTCAAAGTGGAGATCATAATAATAACAAGTGTAAAACAGTATATAGAAACTTCGTATCAAACAGTATCAAACGCAAAACCAAAAGAAATATGGAAACGAAATTAGTATAGAAAATGAAATATAAAGTTTTATACTAGAACCCATATGAATCACGTGAGGAAAAATGTTGTAAACGCCAGAAGAAAACTGTGTCCATTGCTACCCACAATCTTAACTGAAGTACGTATGTAACTCTTCCGACAACAACAAAATCTTGAGTAACCGGTTTGAAAGTATACTTTTAGTAAACGATCAGAAAAACATTGTTGTTTTTGCAACTGCATTTAATTTAAAATTATTTCGTAGAAATGATATTGCATTTATGGATGGTAATTTTACATCCGAGTCCAAAACATTTCGAACAGTTATTTAGCATAGAGGTTCTTCGAAATGGAAAATATTTGACTTTGGCATTTGGCTTGATTCCGGTCAATCTGGCAACGTGATATTCAAAATATTAGTGCACTGGATATCTCTAGTCAACATGAGGCACTTGGGCCAATGAACTGCGGTTCTTCCAAGAAGGAAATCAGGACTTATGTACATTCCTCTACAACCTCCATAAACATTCCTTCAAAGATCAGGGGAATTTAGCTCTTGTCACTTCTTGCACTCCGTATTAATTTTTTTCCTTGCGTACATTTGTCACAGACGCATACCTCTGTACACTGATGTATGTTGGAACGCTTGCACATGTGTATGTAGGTGAGTTATATTGTATGTATGTATGTATATGTGTGTGTGTGTGTGTGTGTGTGTGTGTGTGTGTATACATATATTTATATATACATGAACAATTCGTATTATTCCTGTGTATTTGTCCGTTTGTTTTTATCCTTGTGATAGTATTTGTGTGTATGTGTGTGTGTGTGCGCGCGCGTGGTCACTCATTGACCTACATATTGTAACGATTAGACTCTTATGTCGTCTTTTTAAAAGTGTTTTTCGTGTGTTCGCCTCACACGTTGTAGTCGCTACTTTATGTTTACGCTGACAATGTCCGTCGCGATCTCACGAATTACCAGTACTCGCGAGTGGGAACCTTACCTGTTCTTTAATATGTGGTTGTAATTCCCGGGTGGCGCCAAATTGTTTAATCTGAAAACAATTAAAAAATAGGGTTATCGAGCGTTCGTTCTATGACGATATGGTGAGTTCAAATTACTCCCGCCACGTGCGGGTTGATGAATATTGCTGGTAGTTCGCAGAATTTCCGATGCCTAGCGCTTACCGTCACTATCGCTCGTTGCTAAAATACACAAATCATATAATGCAATTTCCTGTGAAATAAAGAACAGTGGTTACAACTCTGGACTAGTTTATTAACTTGTGATTAGTTGTTATTCAGTATTATACAAAATTATATATTGTTATTAAACAAAGTTGCTCCGGCAATAACGACAATATTTCCCCAGGGTTGGCGAAAGTTGAATCAGAACGATTTCATTTAGACATGGCGTCGAAAAATGTTTATTTTAATTTCGTTAAATTATTCTGGATTCTTGTGGTTACGAAGAAATATTGATATGATTACAATAAAGTACACTACCTTAATGGTACTTATATACTATAAGGTGTTATTACAATTTGTTCCAGAAGTATTAAAAAGTGTGTGTCAAAAGTTCGTAATTTTTACCCAGGTTATATTCTGGTTTCATATAAGTTTAGTGTTTTATTTGTAATTAATCCTTGAAAGAAATTGGTTCTCAGTTCATAGTGAGAGTTAATAGTGTTGTGAGAAAAAGTTAAAAAGAATTTATTCCGTAAATTCGGGTAATTCAGCAATACTTATCAAATCGGTTGTATTATGGTGAAGAGTTCTTCTGTTGAACTAGGTTGGGTCCTTTTTTGTCATCAATCTTCCATCATTTGGGAATGTAATTACGCCTGGCGTCTTTTTCGGATAAGTTGGTTTAAATTATTAATTTTGAATTTAATAATCTGGTCCTTGGCCTCGTTTGGATGGACTAAATCCTCATCATACTTCTTATTTCTTCATGTTATAAAATTTGGATTACTTTTTATTGTTTTAAATTAAAATCTGAGTCATTTACGGCTTGGCGTCTATTCGTCTTGAGCTACAATAATGGACTAACACTTTCTAACGGAATAATAATAAATAACGTTTGGTTGTTATGGCAACTGACTGCCTCTCATTGGCTATTCATAACTTAAGCCCATTGTTATAATATTTGAATTTTTATTCAAAATGACTAAATATCTTCTGATTTCTATTATTCTTCTGTCTTCTTATCTATGTATGAGATATTATCACAACTGTTCCTATTTTCTTTCAAAGATCATTTTGACATCCCTCAAAGCTGGGTTTGCTTATGTATTAATGTTTTGACAATTATGTTGATATTATGTAATTACATTTCTTTCTTATTTGATGTCCTTAATTTAACTTTTACATCTTAATATGATTCACTAATTATCATTAACTAGTTACTTGCCTTGGATTTCCTAATACTATAGTTAATTTCTTATACTTTGTTGATTTTGGATTTATACAGTTAGGCATTTCATAGGCCTAAGTAGTAATTGGCTATATTTTCTTATTTTGCACAAATTAAATATTATTTTGCCTTTATACATGTTTTGTTTTGTGTCTCAAATGATTTGTTTACTCTTTGAATTGATTTGAGTTGCTTTATAATAATTGTATGTTCTCATGATTTTACAAAATCATGGCTTGTCTATGATTTTCTAACTGGCTTGTCCAGTATTATTAAGTTCGTAAGAATGTATCTCTTTACTTTATAACTTGTCTATTATTTACTATTATTTATAAAACATAACACAACATTTCGGTTTATGGTCTGTATACCTTTTTCAGCCATATTCCTTCTCATAAACTTAATTGAACAAATCTTTTAACCGTTACTATCCTAATCTTGTTTATATTTGGTTTATTCTTATTTATTTTTTGGTGACTAACATTATCACACCATTTACTTTATCTAACAAATTATCCGTTTGAACATAGGATGTTTTACTTATTTTGCTTTTCTATTCTTTAGTATATTTTTCTTTTTTAAACTTTACTATCTAACCATGGTAACACTAATATTTTGACTCTTCATGGGATTTTTTCCCTGAATACTATTGTATTCCGAATCTACAATCACTCTTAATCCTAATAACAACAATATTCTTATTTTCTAGCACTTTTCACCATTAAACTGTAGTGTTTATCACTGGTTTTTAGGTGTCTATACCTATCAGTAGGGTTTTCTATTTATTTTGGGGGTTTACACTGGCACTTTGCACTTTTTTATAGTATTTGAGTGTTACTAGTGGGTGCTCCCTAACATTAAATTCTCTTTTCTTACTTAATCATGTTCACTATCTATCTATCTCTCACTTCATAATGGTTAGTTATACTGTTAACAAGTTTCATATCATTATAGAGTTATTTATAACATTTAATCTCTGTTTCTTTGGTTAGTGTACTTTGGTTGTGTTTACTTTATTTGATTTTAATAATTATCATTTACATTTATTATTTATTTGATTCTAATAATTATCATTTGATTTTACTATTTCTCATTTCCTTTTCTATATCATTTGTTTGTGTCTTATTATATCTTCTCATTTTATTTCATTTATATTTTGTTTGTTTCCTTTTCATTTACCTTCTCATTTCATTTCATTTTATTGAGTCAATCACTTGGGTTGGGTCATAGTCTTTTGTCTCGTCATAGTCATTTTATTTTCATTAGTTAAACTTTTAATATAGTTGATTCATAGTTTTTTCCCTGGTATTGGTGTGGCTTTTTGTGTTGTAACAATATTCGTATTCGTCTGGTGAATTGTGAACATTGTTAATGGCTGTGAGAATTAAACCATATTGTATCGTTAATATTTTCACTGTGGGGGCAAGTGTGTCACATATACAGAAGGTTGTAAAATACTCCTAGTGAGTTTACTTTTATTCACTTCTAATTTCGCAGTCTAGAAATTAAATACATTCCCTCACATGTATCAATCAATTTAGCTTTTGCTTGTTACGTCTAGGAGTATGAGAAGCAGGTTTTATTTTAATGAGAATTAGAAACTACAAACAGTGAATTAGATGTCGAAGAAAAATAAATTTTGTCAGGTGTTCATGTCGGTTCGACTACTTGCCAGTTAAAGGGACAACTGTTTTGATGTTTAACTTAAACAGAACTTAAACATACTTGAAATATGAAAAATGACTCTTAAAATTTTGGTTATGAAAGTTAATAGAGACGTTTAATATCTGTTACGTTAGGACTATACGCGTTTCTTATAACATTACACATAAACCAGTTTTGCAGAATTTTACCTCTATTTTTTCAATTGTCTAAATACCTCCTTATGCCTGCGTGTCGGGACCTTAATTCTCTAAAATAATTAAATTAAGCCCTTTTATTGATTTCATTCTACGTAGTCCAAACATTTTACAGCCGGTTAAATTGATATTTTTCTTTAATTCAGCATATTATTATTATCATTTTACATTGACATTTGTATTGACATTTACATTTTTTTTACGCTTCGGAGTGTACCTCAAAGCGGTTGCTTAAGAAAGTTTGCACACATATTGCCTACACGTCGCCGTATTCAAAACTTCGTGTCTTGCCGCGTTATTATTACTACTCACAGCTGTTCTCGTACTTTTTGTGTGTGATTTAAGTCGTTATAGTCAATTACGTAATCGATGCATCCGGTGTTTGAACTACAATCCCTTATTCATGTTTGTCTTACAAATATAAAAGTAATTAACTGGCTGTGAAGACCGTGTTTTCTGTTTACGGAATTCACGTTTATGTAATATTGATCTGAGTAAGCCAAAAAGCTCTAGTTGAAGGTTACATGCAATCGAACGAAGACAGTTCACTTTATAATAACATTTCATGCATAAACCATTCTCAAGTTTTCCAGGATATCGTCAGCCAATAATGTTATCTCAAGTATTTATATTACACAGAAATGACAGAATAAAGGAATTGATATAAAAAATTACCAAATTATGTTTTTATGAAAACAAGAGTACAATGAGATTACAGGCACGCAAAAACACTTGCCTAAAAACTGATGAAATTAAGGCTCAAGAGAAGTTTTGGTAAAGTGCTTTTGCCATTCAGGGTGCGCAGAAAGTGAGTTAAAGCAATTGAGTGTAACTGTAAAAACACATTCTAGGAAGAACTATTGTCTCTATGTCGTTAAATATGATGCAGACGAGTAAGCTGTTAATTATGGAAAGGGAATTATGCATCTTATTCTATACGTACGAAGAATGATTCTAGGCTAATAGGAAGAAAGTAGAACCAAGGTTACTGCTCGTGGAGAGAATCGAAAAGTTTCTTGAAATTTTTAGAATGCTCGAGGCATAACAACTGATCACCTTGACGGTATGCTTAAATAAATACACCGATAGTCTAAGTTAGCTGCAGTTATTTCAGTGTGATAATTGTAGTCTATGTGTAAGAGGTTTATGCGGTTAGTTTATTTGTAGCGTTATTTCTATAAACTGCGAGTGTTAGGAATTGCACGTACTAGCAAAGACATGACTTAAATGTTGGAAAAAAATGACTAACAAAACATGGTTGTTAACTGACTCTGGTATTCTGCATCTATGTGTGTGTATGTGTGTGAGTGTGTTCGCGCGCGCGAGTCTAGGTGCTGTTATCTGTTCCGAACTTCACCGTCTTTTCCTATCTGACACACACACACACACACATTCCTATCTGTGTGTAATGTCTTATTTGAAAACATAGGCATAACTGGATTCCTAAAGTCTGCTTAGTAACAACGAGTAGACTGACAAACTATTTGGCCTGTTTATCATTGACTGCATATTATTTTTACCAAGTTTTGTCGGAATCTTCGTGTAGGGTGGAAGGATTTCACTTCCCACTCCCTATAAATTGTCTTAGAATACGTGATTCCGAGTAGTGTGAATACGGTCATTGCCTAGAAAATCGTATTTACATCTCCATCCTTAATGTTACTAAAAGTGTGTTTCTCAATTTTGTAAGTTTATTTAGTTTAATAGCCGCATATTGATATTAAGTGGGTACACATAAACTTCATATTGCCAGACGTGATTAGCTCGTAACAGTCCTTAGCTTCAATATAAAATTGAAATGTTCGATGCTTTATGCTTGATATTTTAAAGCATAATCTGGTGTAAAAATTCAAAGAAAATTACTGACATAATTTTAGTAAGAATTACTGCTTTTAATGAGGTAAACATATTTGAGTCCAATATTTTAATTGCCTGACTTAGAAACTACAGAACATAAAATGAATTCACCACAGTATAATGTTACACAGACTCATATTAGTTGCACGAGCGCAAGGGCACACATGCGCACGGGTGCACACACAAACTTGCATGTGATTTTCTTAGTGCAATGTGAATTTAGGAGTGACGCAATAATCGCGAAACGAAAGCACGGAGTTTGGTTACGTAACGTTTAACCCACGCTTGAAGACTCGTGCAGAAGATGCCCGAGATAAAAGGAGGACGGTCTGACCAGTATGGCAGGTCAGTGGGAGATAGGTTCAGTAAACTACATACATAACGGTGAGCTGACATGACCTCGGAGCAAGTTACATGCAATAACACCTGATATATGTTTGGAGAACGTAACGGTTACGCATTTGTCTCTACTTAGTTCGTGCGTCTCATTCTATTGTGTTTCTATGACAGTGACATTTTCTTATATAAATCTTTGTGTTACGCTCTCTGTTGCTTCCAAGGTTCCAAGGTTGTCTTATCACGAAGCAAACAGAAACAAGAGAATACTGTGCTAACTAATTCTTACCATCTCGAAGGGTTATTGTAATTATTTCTGTGTAATATGTAGTGCTATCAGCTCCTATGCTGTCATCTTTTATTGAAATGCATTAATTTGATATTCTTTGACAGATTTACCATTATAACAGTGGAATGTCTGTTAGCAACGTTATTGTTGTTATCATTCATTATCTTCACCGTTAGTCAAAATTCTGTACTGTTTTACGTTTGACATAGAAAGTAGCAAAATGATAAGTAATGATATGCATTTTTTAATCGATGCACCTTTAGCAGTCTACAGAACTGAAATAACAAAGGAAAGTCGTGTTCTTCTGCTCGTACAGGCATTCTCAATTATTTTAGTATGAAATTTATTTGCGAATGATACTGAAATGAAATATGTTATTTTCGTTCTAAGTAAATATTAGAAACACTACCAGACATTTTTTCGAAACTGTAAATGCCACTGAGGAGCCGATTTTTGAAGTGTAAAATGTCTGGCAGTAGTAGTCTCAGTAAAACTTTGGTGTACCAGAAATAATGTTTTGTCTTAAGATTTTTATCTAGTTTGTGCTGTAGACCACAGACGCAACCATATAATTTGCTTTGTACTGCGCGGTGACATAATCAATTTACATAAGAGATGTGTCGTTTCCTTCTGTTTTAATAATAGTTTATTTGAGAATCTATTTGAGTCAGATTTTGATTTACTGTTTGTATTGGATCCATGTTTGGAAAATTGTTTTTTTCTTTTGTTATTATTTTCTGTTTTAGAAAGAGATGTATACAATTTTTACTCTTTACAAATAGTAAAAGGTAAAAGGAAGAAAGAATAGTAAAAGGTTTATTGGTGTTCTTACATTTTAGTCTTAATTTCTGGGCCCGTATTCATTAACGTAAAAAAATAACAAACTTGTTTAACCATATTCATAGGTTGATGACATTACAGTTAAGAAAATTATACCAGTTTAATTTTAATTTAAGCATATGACTCATCGTCTAGTTTTGTGCAGAAGGATGTAATTTAAAAGCCCGGTTATTTTGATTATACAGCTTTTTAAAGATGGTAGCAATTTATTGGTATTAATGAAAAAAGTTTTTTAAATTTTACCTTATTTTACCATGTACTCCAAAAAAAAAAACGAAAATTATACAAAGTCGATAAAATAAAAAGATGCTTACAGTTAATGAAGTGTAATGATTTTTCACAATTTTTTTTAACATTCTCATGTTGTCTAGATGCCAAGATGATCGTTTCCCGAATTACGTTCACATGAATCGCATATCGACTTTTGACATCAGCGAACATCGAAGTAATTTTAAAGCTCAACAATATTCAAGAACACAATTGGACGACTAATCGTCCCGTTTACATTACTTTTCTAGCTATAATAATGCTTATAAATTGCTACACTCTTACACATCTAATCAAAATCCCCACAACAACAAAATTAGTGTAACTAAAATTCAATAGTTAAATTTTGATCATCACAAATTTTGTTTAATCTTATACGATTTGATAGCGTCTTCGCATAATCGTATATTTTTTACTTCCCTCATTTGTCTTACTTATTGTCAACTTGTCTTCCACTCACAACCTCTTCTCACACACTTCACCTCAACAGTTCATATGAGATGTTTCTGTTGCTTTTCTGTTAGTATCCAGCAGCCAGGTGTAACGATTAAGTATTACGATAGTACTAAGCCATGTACATTAACCACATTACATTATCCTTTGTTTCTGTTGTGATTTTTTTCAAATGGTTTAACGTCTTTCGTTTTGTTTATTTTCATTAATTTCTCTCTTCCAGTATAGCACGACAAAAGTCTGGATTATTTTAAAATTTCTTCTTATCCGAAACTGGTACAACACTCCGCCCAACTGTGTATGCCCCGCCATTATTCTTCGTACATTTACGTGATGTACTCTTAGTTTTTTGCTTTTATAGTAGTAAACTTTGACAAGATCTCCACGTTTATTCACACACATTACGAATAAATATTTGTTTAAAATACAATGTACATTTTTTTTAAAACTACGAAACATTTTTTTTGTCTAGTATTGGAAATGAAAAACATTACAAGGTGTTTGTATCATATCAAGGTCAGAAGAATCCTGATACAGTAAACTTGAAGTTCTGATACGGTACTTAATAGAAAACTGGTTGGATATTTAATGTATTAAAACAATTCTTGGTTACAAACAACATCTGCGTGAGTCCATGTGTTTAAAATATTTACAGAAAATTACTGTTTAAGATGGAGTCCGCAAGCGATTACAGAAATGTTTTTTAAATGCACTATAATTTTAAAAACAGTTATAGTTTAGACCTATATTTTTGTTCACGAGTAATTAAGAATTAAACAACTAGGCCAACTGGCATCGAGGATGAAGAAAGCATAAGAGCATAATTATATGAAAAAAGCAGAACGAAAACAACAAGCGATGTTGGGAATAACTCGACACGTAATGTGAACCTCAACAGCCTTAACAGCGGGCGTAAAAACGAGCCAGGGTCTCGGCGTCCCTGTTCAACAGCTTCGCGATGTGAGGTTGATCCTGACTAACGCTGTGTGTCTGGGAACGAGGGTTCTCTTCTCTGCTCTTCTCTGGCCAGTAGCCTTTCTGGCGTCCGTTCTTTGAGCGTCGGAGGACTCATCTGTGAACGCCGCGCGGAGCAACCTCTGCATGCGTGACCAAGTACCTTTGCCTAACTCACGATTCGGCTAGACTCATTCCTATGACTTTTTATAGGGAACATTTACTGCTCTTTCAAGCTACAATAAGTGGATTTAAATATCTCTTTAGTTACCTAATATTCTTGAATCATCATATGTACTAAGTTCTGAATTGTTTTCACTTCTCTTAATTTCGGACGTTAAAATTAGTAGGCCTACTCGGATATATCTACGTCGAACATTATAGTATCACATGTCTTGTTTTTACAGACAGGATAGTGAACTGTTTGCTTATAATCGTTTACGTGGAACTATTGAACTATTTCAACATAGGCACCATAAAATTTAAGCGCCAGCAATTTGTTGTCGTCAGAGGCGACTAACATTAGATCAAATGGGGGAACATTAAAAAATGAATTTATTGTGACTACTGATACACCAAAAAGTACCTAATTATACCAAAGATTTCAACCTGAGGTTTGTTTGCTTACATGAACTAAATAAAGAGTAGTTTGTAACGTTGCATGATATTAATAGCAAGCGCGAGCATGTCACCATGGCTGTGCGCGAATTACTTTTAACTTCGTTAACATCTCGTTATTACTGGCAAACAAGCATCCTCAGCAAAAAGTTGTTAAAGTAAAATATAAAACATAATCTATGATCTACAACTTTCTCAATGTGTGTTCGCATCTGGTCACAAAATTAAAAAATTACTCGCTGACTACATTCTAAAGTTATACGTACAATTACTCGCTTACTACATTCTAAAGTCATACGTAAAATTACTCGCTTACTACATTCTAAAGTCGTACGTACAATTACTCGCTTACTACATTCTAAAGTCATACGTACAATTTTCTTTTCAGACTTGCAAAAACATCAAGATACATGAAACTTAAAAAAAATAATTTATTGTCTTGATGTGTATCCCATTGTATTTCTTAGTGTTTTCTCTTTAAACCTATATATGATGAATATAACTTATAGTTCTTGTAAGTTATATCGGTAAACTAGAGAGAAAAGATAAAACGCGCGTTTTCGTACCGCAGCTGTAGGGTTATGCTTCTAGAATAGTTACGGGGTCAGCTTTTCCCATTTGCCTAATGATCTCAACTAATCATTGGAACAGCAATACACTAACCGTTTTAGCAATGATTATGTCTTAATGTGTTTTCTTCTTCAGAGAAGTAAGGCAACAGATTTCATTAAATTCAGTACATAAATTTATGGTAAAGAGTGAGAGGGGTCATTATTTTGCAATCATCACGTTTGCTTACAGAATGTGAATATGTAATTAATTTTAAATGTTACAGACTAATTAGTACTTGCTAGTAATTATTATAAAATGAAGCAAGGCTTTAAAAATGATACAGTTTTTGACGTAAGTCTTGTTTTAGTATAAACGAAAGTTGTTAATATATGGTCCCATGCCAGGGTCTTCTCAGCGCTCAGACTTCATTGCAGTGTCATGAAAGCTTTTTTGGCACAAATTACCAGTATAACCATAATCCCAAAAAGTATGGCGTTTTGTATACACTATTACTAAGAGTTCTGAAGAAAGAGAAATCATGTTCCAGTTAATATTTTAGCAGAAATAATTCAGGCTGCAAAAAAGATATGTTTACATTTTTACTTGAGCTCTGCACTCAAAATAGGCAGACTGGTACACGGATTGGAAAAATCTGTCTTTATTACTTTCTCGTAGCCCAGTAAAGTATACTGCAGATTCATAGCTTAGTTATATTGCCAGATGTGCTGTTCTGTGATACTAGCTTTGTGAAATTGCCAATAGCAGATTTATTAAAAAGTCCAGGGAACTTCATACGCGCGCGCGCGCACACACACAAACACAAACACACACACACACACACAAACACACACACACACACACACACACACACACAACCAATATATCACGGTTTTATAAACGTTTCATGTGATAAAGTAGTGTCAGGTACGTTAATAAAACTCACATCAAAGTATAGCTTGTATGTTCAGCGTAAACCATTGTCGCTACCAACACAAGAAGCTGATAACTTCAAAAATTTTTAACGGACAAGTAAAACTAAAAGTACCCAGAAGACTCATTATAATGGTGTAACGTATAGCAAGGTGATGTGCGTAACCTCACCGCTGATACCTGAGGAGGGCAGACTGCGATGGCGCAAATATTTGGTATGCAAAGGGAGCGGACATCGGTGAGTCGGGGCGGGAGTAGAGGAGAGTGAGTAAATATTTTCAATTAGACCATATCAAATCCATCGTATCGAAGCTCTTTACAGTAATGAAAACTTATTCCATCACCTGTTGCCTTTTCCAGGCTTTGGACTGGTAAATATGATATTGTTGTCAATAATGTTTGTGTTTAAAATCAGCTTTAAGCGTCTTCTTTTTCTGTTACATTTATTTATTTTTTATTTGTTAATATATTTTTAATCTCTTGGTTTTATGATACCACCCCTCAGCAACGTTGGTTGTTCTGCGTCGTCTTTGATAGCATGTCCAGAACGATAAAAGGATTTCACCATATTCCAACCATCGCTTGACAAAATAATCGAGAAAGCCAGAGAGTTTTTCATTATCCGGAGCGTTAGAAGGATCTCGACGTTCTGGATTAAGAAAGGCGAGAGTTGCACACATCCTTATGGGCAGTCTTACTCCTTGGTTTTCTCGGGACTCACTAGTATGACCAAGTTCCTGTGCCCCCCTCCACGAACACTTCTTCATATGAAAAAAAACAACCATTGATTTCTGACAAGAACTTCAGAAGCTAGCAAGTTTAGTTGTAAGGGACAGTATGTGCCGCATACTTTACAACATTCCTGTTGTCTAAACACTTCCCTAAAACCCACAGTATGAGCAGAGGCGAGAAAGGACATAATGGTTATGTGGGATCTACACACCCACTGTACTGTGTTCTCTGTTTTTTTTTTTAGTTTCTTTATAGTATTGTTACGATGGTCTACTTGATCGTCGTAGGTACCAGTGGAAACAAAAAACAACACCGCGCGGCTGGCGCCTTCGAGAAACCTCTCTAAAATGCGTCGACAAGAACGTACGCCCTACGCGTTACATCGAGATTTTTCTGGCACATTCGACAAACACGTAGATTGTTCTGTGATGTCGTAACATCGTAACAGTACCAACAAGAAGAAGACAATAATAATAATCATTATCATTATCATCACATCACATCATCATCATTATCAATCTGCATCATCATAACTGTAATAATTGTGTGAACACCAGTCCACATAAAAGGCTCCCTACTGTTTATTAAAAAATAAACATTTAAATTGTATTTTTTTACATGCAAAGTAAAGGCTATAGAACACTTAATCTCAGAGCAAGTATAACAGAACTTAATAAATCTTTTAAGTTTTTATAGATTTCAAATAAATGTATAGTAGTTCAAAATCTATAGTTTTTATAATAGTTCAAATTAATGTAACACTACAATAAATGTGAAACTAAAAGTTATTAACTAAACATATTAAAACATTTTGGCTTGTTTCTATCGTTAGCACTACAAGACGGCGCTCCTAGCGTCAAATGAAGTAACTTGAATTCATGAAAACTTCAAATTCACTGATTTTACTTCAGTTAAGTGATATATTAGCCAATACTTCCTTCTAATTATATTAAATAAAATGTGTAAAATATTAAAGGTGTTTTATTTTTTTATTATATTGTTTGAACTGCGCTGTAATGAGCTGTGGTTTAATTGTCACAAACATAAACATAAACCTATTAATAAGTTTTACTGATTCGTCAGTCGTAAATATTTTATTTCCTTGGTGTGATTAAAAAATCACTTATAGTGTTTTTTCGTGTACAAAATGGATAATTCTTTGTTACCTGGTTTAAAGTCACATAATGCTAATAGGTCTTATCTATTTTACGATAGTTTTCTCATAAAATACTAATAGTTTCACATAGTTTTCACACAAACGTTGTGTATGTAAAGTTCTTCTCTCAGAATATCTGCCCCACAAGCTTGGTTATATTGTATTAGTACTCGGTTTCATTAGCGCGGGGTGTGTATTTATAAAAAAAATGTAAATGTTTTAGATATTTAATGTCTGTTCAGATTTTTTTTCAATTTATTGCAGATTTGTAATATCTGTTCGACAAAGCGAACATTGAAAAATTGACTGACAAACATGTACATGATATTGAAGAGTTGACCATTGACAGGTCTTCTTGTTATTGTTTACAGATTAAACAGATAGCAAACCATGTAAACAACTGAACACAAGTCACTTCCACTTCCTGCTGGCATGATACAATATTTCAATATATTAAACACTGGACCTATAAGGCAGATATACTGGTTGACATTAACGCTTAATGTTGACATGAACACTAAAGATACAGATATAACAGTACAGATAACACTAACATACAATACAGATAATACAGATTACACATTATTTGTTGAACCTGAAGGGTAGGTCTAACAATTTATGCCTTGTTAGTCTGTAAATGTTCTCATTATTATCAATCAAATTAATTGCTAGGGTGTAAATAGTATTCTAATTTAGATATGTGTTCCCTGCAAAGAAACACGATTTCTTCTCTTACAGTTGGAACTTTTAGGTCTCGGTGTATAGAACTGTTGGAGATAAAGATGGAGCATCGACTATTGATCTTTTTGGACTGAAAGCGCTGTGTACTTGTACCAGCAGTACCCAAAAGTTGAATACCTTAAGTACATAACGGTTTAAGATCTGCTTTATACATTAAACGTTTGTTGAGAAGACTTAACAGCATTTTCTGCCTATCAGCCAGTAGATATTTATGAGCTTGAGGTTAAGTTTAGTCTTCTCTTAGAGGTTGTCTATTTCTTCCACGTTAGTCTCCTGTCCAGGTGCATCCCAAAGTACTTAGCACTTTCAGTTTGTGGTATTGGTTAATTATTACTGGACGGCAGTTAGCTTCAAGTGAAGGTAAAGGTAATGTGAAGGTGAAGGTAATGTGTACTGACTTGGACGAATTGATTTTTATGTGCCACTTATCAGGCCATAACTGAACGCTACTTAATGATTCTTGTAGCATAATAGACGCTACTGAGGGGTCGGAGTGTGTCGCTAGGATTACTGTGTCATCGGCGTAAGTAGCAACAGTGATATCACTTCCTGACGGTAAGTCCGAGGTGAACAGGAGGCACAGTAGAGGACCTAGGGCACTACTACCCTGCGGTACACCTGACCCCATTGGTAATAGAGAAATAGTATCCGAGAACTTGACTTGAAACACTCTGCCCACTATTTAGGAATGTAGAATACGATAACAATTATGTGGCAGATTTTTCTTTATTTTGTATAACAGTCCAAGATGCCAGACTTTATCAAAAGCCTGGGAAACGTCGAGGAACACACCAACACACCTGAGCAGAACATCTTCGATTCCAGCGATTTATTGATAACATTTGTTATTCTTTGTATTTGATCCAGCGTAGGTTGAAAAGCCAAATTGATTATCCGAAATTAGGTTGTTGTCAACAATAAAAGAGGTGGCCGTTATAACATTGTAACTTCCTAATTGCAAATATTTTTGTAGGTTGGAAAACACTATGTAAGGGTAAAATAAAATTAGAAAATATACAAACTGTTTTACATGCAAAATTTGTAATAATAAACTATTACAGGTGTCCATTAAGTGTGTTGAATGTTGTAGAAAGCGGGTGTATCTGTCTATTATTATTAGAATTGGAGTTTTAGTAATGTGTTTTGCGAACGTAAATGGTGTCGTTCGGAAGCGTCTGGTAGCCTGTGTGCCTTACCTGTCCCTTCTCACTCTTTCGTAATTCCGGATAGGCGCCAAATTGTTTTCCGCGAAAACAATTAAAAGTTTTTATCTGTATAATTTGATATTGCACTATTGTAAATTCGAATCGTTCGCCGTCTGGCTTGTTACTGATTCTTGTTTGAGTGGGGGAAACGTGTTGCCAACTTGAGATAATGTTGGTTATGTTGACCCACTGCTAGTAAACAAAACATACATAATATTCTTTACAAATAAATACTGGACAGTTTGTTATCGGTACACACTTTTTTATTAGGCTTTTGACTGGTTAGTTTTTGTTAACGCTTCATACAATTAATAATTTATACAATGATTTTAGCCTCGGTAATATATTCGTTCACTCAGCGGATCGCTAGGTTGGCAGTACAATGTTTATATTAGACAGTGTGGTTACTATTTTACAAAATAAATCTGCCTATAGAGTTCTTTTAAGTACGAAACAGAGGTTTATATAACAAGATAACAAAATTATAACATATCATTTAAAGTTCGTGATCATTAAAATTAAACAAGGTTTACTATAAATTAAATATTGTGGTGTTGAAGTGTGACAGTATCGTTGGTGTATACATAGGTTATCATTTGGTCATTCAGTGTTTACAAAGTTACTTTTTTATTTTATCAATCCTTGAAAATACTTTCAGTGATAGTGAGAGTTTTATCATTTAGTTATAATTTTTGAAAGAGAATTTTTCTTTTTTATAAATCAATAAATTCAGCAATACTCAACGTTAGTAGATAAGAGATGTATTGTCAGTCGTCCAAGTGGTGTAATGGGTTGATGTCGAGTCTTCTTTCTTCAGTCTTGGGCTTCGGGAATGGTTGGCATCTTCTTCTGGTCGAATTCCATATATTTTTAGGTCATCTGGATTAATTCCGAGCTGGTCCTCGGTGTAGTATGGTTGGAAGGTCCTTTCGTCAGTTATTCTGGTCCTTCTTCATCAAATTATGGGCACTTATACTGTTTTAGAGTTAAAAATTTGGGCCCTTCACGGCGTGGCGTCTCTCCAGTTAAGCGTCACTACAGATTTTTTGTTCCTAACTGAAAATTAGTCAATATTCGGTTGTTGTCATGGTAACTCAAAATTTTTGATTGGCTGAAATTGGCTTGAGATCGTTGTTAGGATATTTGAATTTTTATTTAAAATGGTCACAGATCTTCTAAATGTAATTAATCTTCAGTACTCACTTTTTAGTAGTAAATATTATTACCACTGTTCATATTTTGGCTCAAGGATTAATTTGACATCCAATACTATAGTATTTACTTTTACTGGTATCAACATTTTGACAGTTTTGTGGATTTTATTTAATTATACTGTTTTCTTAATTTACATTATTATCATAATATTTCTGCCTTAACATGATTGTCTAATTGTATTTTATAGTTTATGTGGCTTAGTCTTACTAATGTCAGTGTTTAATTCTAAAAATTGAAGTCTTTTGTAGTTTGACAGTTGGGAATTTGCCTAGGCTTAAACAGCAATTGACTATTTTTCTTTAATTACTGAGATTACATTTTATTTTCCCCTTGTATGGGTCCTGATTGTTCTAATACATGATTCTGTTTAACTGCTCAATGTTTATGTCTGTTCTTGTAATTGTGTGTGATTTTATTGTTTTCATATATTAATTTGTTTACGGTCATAACTGCCTTTTAGTGTCATTGTATCTGACTGTATTTATTTTGTTTCTTGTTTACTGGTTTTTGTTGGTTTTAAAAGCTTATTTATTACATCATATAACTTAGCATCTTATGGTTTTAACAATTCCCATAGATATAATTTTTATTCATTAAAACATAATTCTTTTGAAACATAAATCTTACTTATTAACACATAATTATTTGAGACATAATTCTTATTCATTTAAACATACTTATTTACTTTTTATTATCCACTCATACTCTTCAGTGGGTAATAATTATTTTGTAGTATTATCAAAAGAAAACAAACATATAAACATTGATTAATTATTTTGATTATTATAGAAAATCCTTATTACTAAACTTATCTGACACTGTGTCATTAACTATGTTACCTAATACTATTTCACTATGTCTTACTAAATCTTATAATGATTATTCATTGTTTTTATCTCTCAATATTACAGACATTTTGTATATGGTGAATTGACACTGATAGTCTATCTTTCTTTCTTTCCTAATAATCTTAATTGTCACTTATTACATTAATTGACACACATTTAAAACCATGATAATCAGTTATCACTAATGCTAACTTAATTTTAATACTATTAGTTTATTTAGTTACATTTTGGGTGTCCACTCATATTGGCCTTTCAACTATCACAGTCCTTCCTGTGTTTGGCCATTATTAGATCTCACTCACTTATAACTTATAACTTAGTTTATGCACTTATAAACTTTGATTACTGTTTTATCAGTGTTTATCACTTTTTAATGGGGTTTATTCTCACTTTGGGGTATTAACACTAACGCCTTGCACTCAATCTTCTTTTAGTGTTACTGGTGGGTAAAGATTAGTGTATTGCTTATTCAAAATTCTCTTTCTTACATTAATTTTAAAATGTTCATCCTCCTTACAATTTATTATCTCTCACTCTGTGTGGTTTGACTATACATGATATGTTTGTGTCGTGCTAATGTGATTTGTCCTAGTTTACTCTATTTGTTTGGGTTAGTGTACCCTTCTATCTCTTAAGTCCTTAACAATTAATATTTTTAACTTGTCTGTCCTTACAATTATTATTATCATATACAATTTTCATTAGTTAGTCTTTTTCATTGGTTTAACATTAGTTTTGTATTCTTTCTGTGTTCACTTTATTTTGCCATAGTTTACATGTCATTTCCTTGGTGTTGTTGCTGATTATATCTTCACACTTCCATGCTAATTCTTTGTTCATTATTATTCTTTTCATTTCTACACTCTTGTGGCAGTGTGGTGGCTAGTTCTAGTTCACTTACAGTTGTCATTATTTACGTTATTCTTGGTTTATGGGGCTGGTTCTACTCTCTCACTTACCATCTATTGGGCTATTCAGGTTAAATCGCCATATTTTACTGTATTTAACATTTTGGTTTGTTTGTTTGTTACTTCTTTGTTATTAGAGGTTACTGTTCTGACTACCTTGATATGTCTGATCGTGTTATTATTTTGAGTCACCCATTCTTTAATCTCTGATTCATCCCTTTTTATTCTAGTGTTAATGATAAAATAATTTATCTTGTCATGTTTTCTTCATTATTGTTAGGTGAAGATATGTACCATTACAATGTTTTAAAAGATAAAAAAATTTACCGTGTAATAATGTTTTAACTTAACGAATGTTACAACATTGTTCCAGGCAAATCAGGACCAGGTGCCTTAATGAAACAACAACGTAACTACTGAGATGTTTATTTAGTTACTATAAAAGTAAAAAAGTATTTATGTATTTTAAAAGAGTTAAATGTGTCAATATTATGTATTACAAAATATTATTTTATGAAAAGCGACACAAAATTAGTCAAAAGTAATTAAACAGGATAATACTAATAATGCATGTCTTGTTAAGGACTGAGTAAATTCTCATAAAAATGTTTTTTTTTGTACTGGTAGGTACTGGCACATATCCATTAAGTCTTTTTTTTCTGTGGTTAATTGGAAGCGGTCTATCAAAGACAGGTTTCAATTGACAAATATTTAGAACTAGAGGTGGTTCATTTCTATGTCCTCTTCCATGCTCAGGTTTAGTGAGTGGAAACATCAGCCACAACTGTAATATTGTGTTGACACACACACATAAGAAGTGAGATCATCTGCATTTAACTGTAACCACATATTTTTAGTTATTTTGAAGTCCCCTGTTTTCTTCATGTATCTTTCCACATCACCAAAATACTTGAAATTATCCTGCTCCATATATATGACAGTGAAACGATTGCTGGGTCCAGCAGTAACCAAAACTTGTATCCAGTTTCTAGGGCAGTGTACTACACCAGTCTTTTTTTTTTTCAATAAATGAAAAATCTCGGTCACAAGGTAAATAGGTGTGACCGCTCACCAAAAACTTCTGATTTATTTCAGTAAAATATTTACTTAAAATGAGACATAGAAACTACACGGCAGTTGTTGTTTGGCCGAGGCACCAAACTGTCAGACCAAACTATTAACTTACCTTCTTCAACATGTTCAAGAGGTTTGTGCTTTTCGGTAATGAGCCGCAGAAAGCACGAAGCTATTTCTGTTGCTCCTTGATGTGCTACAGATTCATGCCACAACATCATGTACACATCTCCTGATCCCCCATCGTGTACTTTATAATTATATGATGTATACTTTCTTTGGTAAGATATTGACGAATGCTTTAAGTTTAGGCAATACAGAACTTGCTGTAAATCGGTAAATAAAACCACAATATTTTTATTTACCTGCGCTGCTTTCTGATCTTCTCTAAGTTGAGAGTACTCAGCTGTTATTTGGTGTTTGTCATTTTCTAAGTGGAGTAGTTTAATTTTGTTTTCATCTTCTTCAGCACATATTTTAATGAACAAGGAATCACACATCTTGCATGTATCACTCCTAGGAACACCAAATTTTAATTTGAAGTGCGAGTGAAACACATCTGCATAAACTCGTTTTGAATTGACAGATCAGGGTATTTTTCTACATATAACCGAAACATTATACTGATATTTAAATTAGCTGCCAGATATTCATTTTCTGTTTTTTTACGGTTATACTGACTTTCCTGCCTTGGAAATGAATTTATGAGATCACAGATTTTTTCTTTTGCGAGATCTGTAATAGAACGAGGTCTGTTGGTATGTAAACCTCTGTTATCAGTAACATTTTGACCGCTTTTTAATTTTTCAATCAAACTGCAGGTGCTGTGCAGTTACACGAAAAATATTGCAAATGTTTTTTTGACATTCTCTTACCAGATCTTCACCTTTTTCTAAAAGTAAGTAGTACTTCACAGTACACTGCCTTCTGGATACAGCCTCGACTTGTACCCTCTTTTTGGGCTCATCAAGAACAATGCACGATGAAGCCAGGAAACGAGACTGGTCATTGTAGCTCAGTTCCCAAAAACGATTGAAAAGCTCCAGTTTACGCTCAGCAGAAATGTTTGCAGCAAAACAGTCCCCCTTACATTTACAAAGTGGACCCTGAAACAAAAAAAAGTAAGAATAGAAAACTTTAAAAAGTGTAACATGATAAAACTGAAGGTTAGGTAAATTTACTTTTTGCACAAATTCAGAAAAAGATAGTAAGCACTTGCTACTATTAAAATGCAATAAACTTTCCTACTTATTAAAACCATCTCCCTATAGTGTAATATTACCAAAGTTTGGCGTGTTTAACGTAACCAAAGTTTGGTTATTGTTTATTTGCGTACGTATTATAAATTATAACCTCAATTCGTAAAAATGTGAAAACATAATACAATAAATAAGTATTATTATTAATATTAATACGTTTGATCATTTGAGCAAAAGTAACGAAAATCCATTTTCAAGTGCAACTAACCTAGGAAGTTACAACATTGCTACACTCACCTGTTCAGGTGGCTCTAGAGCTGGTATTTCTTTGCTTTCTTGCTTCTGATACATATGCTTCACGTCGGTCCCTTTTAGTTTTCCTAACATTACAGTTCCATTCACCGACATTTATTTTGCGTTTTACATGGGAAGTAGTGCTAGCACTCATAATCACAACTTCACGTTCCGACATCTTTGGACGTTACAGCGTTGTTGAACGGTAAAAGAAAGGTTAGCCAACTTTGAACAAAAAATGACGTCTTTTAATGTTATTTTCTTCCCTACATTAGTACAGTGTTGAAATATCAAGATGCAACGTTTTTACACAACAAACTCAGATACTGGAATTCTGGAAGTTACAACGTTGTTACGGCCACCTCTTCAATTGTTGGGATAAGTCGATTTACAAATAGCTTCTTGAAGATCTTACCAAGTATCGGCACAAGGCTTATAGGTCGATAAGAAGAAGGTTTTTGACGATTTTTAGCGGGTTTTAAGATCATGATTACTTGAGCTGATTTCCAGAGAAAGGAAAGTATTCAAATCTGAGTATGGCGTTTAAGATGTATGTTATTAGTAAGAAGCATAATCTGCTTAGATAGATATACGATTTGCCAAATGCCAGTCATTCTCCAGGCGATGTTATTGTCCAGCACCCTACACCACAGTACACAACTAGGTAACTTCTCTATCTTGCAACGGAATGGTCTCTACACGTCTTTTGGTACCAGTCTAGCAACATTGGTGACAAATTTACGATAGCCATCATCTCCTCTATGCAAGTTTCTGATGAGAAATATCCATTAATGTGGCCCTGGACTCTCATGATTTTCTATATTCTACAGTCTATCCATGTTTCTGTGTTACGTTACGTGATACGCTTACTCATTCACTTCTACACTCACGTAAATGCTGGAATCCCATTCTAATCAAAATGTTTCTTCAGAATCAATCTCTTCGTTGGTACTGCTACTATATAAATAGTGTACTTGACACATTTGTACACGGGTACTTGGCGTATAAGGTGATTTCTATTTCTTGTAGTCTTAAATGCGTCTGAAAGACTTTAAAATTGCGTTATTCTTTTGAAACTGGTTTTATCCCATCGTTTTAACCTTTAAAAATGTATTAAGATATAACTTTTGCTTTACTTATATAAATACTAGCTGTTACCCGCGACTTCGTCCGCGTGGAATTTCATAAAAAATGTTTCTTCAGTTCGCTGAGTTAACGAAAAGTTAATAATTATGCATTCCTCGTAAAGAAATACCCATGCTAAGTTTAGTCTCATTCTTATTCTTTGCGAGTCGATGTTTTGTGTTTTTAATTTTTTTTTCATTTTTGTTTGTTTTTGTTCTTTTTTTTTTGTCTTTTCGTTTTTTAATTTTTTTATTTATTTCTTTGTTTTTTGTTCATTTTTTGGCTTTTTGTATTAACCTCATTGAAAAATCTCTTTATATACAATGTTAGGTGTACGACTTCCTTGGGCTAAAACAATAACGCTAGTGGCATCCCTCGCACCTGAACATGCCACGTATAGCTGCCCATGGGTAAAGCAACCCTTAGTTAAATCTATGCCAGCTTTGCTCAAGGTTTGCCCTTGTGACTTGTTGATTTTCATAGCAAAGCTGACATTGATAGGAAATTGCAGTCTTTTGAATTGAAAGGGAATATTCGACGGTATTATGGGAATTCGTGGTATAAACACTGTCTCACCTTTTCCGCATCCGGATATTATACGACCTTCTATAACGTTTTTTTGCAATGACACTACTCGCAATCTAGTACCACTGCAAAGTTTCGGTGGGTTTAAATTACGGAGTAGTATGATGGGCACGCCAATCTTAAGTTGTAGTTTGTGAGAGGGTAGACCAGGCACAGTTATACTGTTTAAAAATTCTGTTGGATAATTAACAGCTTCATCCGGATTGCAAACTGTATTGATGGAAAGGTATGTTTGTGATTCACCAGGAAGCTTATCTAAAATGCGCTGATTAAGCGCAGTAACCTGGTCATTCATTGGTGCTAAAATTGATCTTTCACACAGCCACGAATCTTCTTTTGTATTGAGATTGTGAACATCATCATAAATACTATTTATTAAAGTTTCAGTGTCCGCCACAACCTGACAAAGACCGGCAGGTAGTTCTATATCATGAGTATCATTCACTTCTGGACACTTCCCCTCTCCTACATCTAGGAGAATTTTGCTAAATTCTGAATCGGCTGAATGTGCTCTCATGTTTTCTTTTAAATGAAGTTTTTTACAATGTCTCCAAAGTACTGAACGTTTTAAACAGGCGTTAATTTCACCCGCTCGCGTACCTTTAGTCACAACTGGTAATATTTGCCTACAATCTCCAGCGAATTAAAATGTTACTCCTCCAAATAATTCAGTATTACCTCTTAGGTCTTGCATTGTTCTGTTCACGGCTTCGATTGAAATTTTGTTTGCCATAGTGCATTCGTCCCAGACTACAAAGACACAATCTTGTAATACTTTGGCTTTATGACTATTTTTTGATACACTGCAGACTGGATTTTCCATATGCTCTGCTTCTATTGGTATTTCAAACATGGAATGTGCTGTTTTTCCCCCAGGAAGTAAAGTTGCAGCTATTCCTGAAGATGCGACTGCTATGGCAATCTTTTTTTCTGAACGTATTTTGGCCAGTAAAAGATTTATCAAAAATGTCTTGCCGGTACCACCTGGAGCGTCTAAAAAATATACACCACCAGCGTTAGCAGCATTCACACTGTCAATGAGGAGTCGGTAAACTTGATTTTGTTCGTTGTTTAATCTTGGTTCATTCTGATTTATCGTATGTTGAAGTTCAACTGGGTCAAAATTTATGTGTTCAATATATTCTCTCTTCAAATTATCAACAATCCCATCGGTCGCTTGTGGAGATGGTAAACCATAATGAGGGAGAGTATTGCCGCCTATGGAAAGAAGAATGTCTTGTAACGTAAACAGAGCACGATTAGTAAAGTTTTCTATATGAGCATTTATGTCTGCATCTGGGTGATGTCGTTGGAATTCTCTTACATAATCTTCCATGAAATGATCCTTAAACTTGTCCCATAACTCTGAGGGATTAGAAACATTGCAGAATACCAATATAATGGCGAATAGCTCTCGCAATTTAGATGCGCTGCTGCTTATACTGGCATCTGTTAATGTGTCGCACCAGTGATTATCGCCTTCTAGTAAACCAAGTGCAAGGCATGCTGCTTGATATGTAGGATGTAAAATACCATTCACTCTTTTGAGACTTCCGAAAGAAGTTGGTCCCTTGACAACATTTAACAACATCCTTAGATGATAACATTCCCTATTATTAGGATGAATTGTATAAATTCTACCAAGAGTATGCTCGTAAAATATGCCGGGATGACCCTCCACAGGAGTACCTCGGCGTCGCCGTTGAAATGTTCCATTTTGTTTATTAAATGTGTAATAACCTGGTACTTCTTCATACAATAAAGTGGCTGCGAATTCGTCGTTATGGCACAGATCGAAAAACGCCATCAATGTCGTATTTCTCGTGTTTTCTACCACTCCACGGACATTGTTTGGATCAAAATAAATTCTCTGACCATTTTCTAAATGGATGTCCAAATGTGTTACTGCGGGGAAACGTTCGTGAATCGGAAAAGATAATATGCGCCAGACTGCTTCAGGAGTACTAATATATCTTCCATTTTGATATGATGTCACTTCATCGTTAGCATTTTGCACACCAAATACCGCCAAGTCTGAACCTTTGTTGACATACTTGCAAATATATTTTATTGATTTCACACTGCTACAAAGTTCAACGTTGATATGTGCTTTAAAAGTGCGCGACAGTACCGGTGAAAATGGAACAATCCAGCGATTGTCGATATCAATAGAGTTAGTTCGTGATCGGATTGACGTTCGTATACCACCGTTTTCAGGTGAACGACGTCTGTAAAATGGATAACCATCCTCACCTGTAACAGTTTCTGTACTAAAAGATTTAGGAAATCTTTTACTACACATACCGTTCTTCATACACGGCGATTGAGGATTGTAAGGGCCACATGGACCGTGTACCATGTGGGTTTTTACAACATCAAATAGCTCTGGATCAACTTCTTGGTCTGGCAATTCTGCTCGAATAAAATCATTAATTTGCTCAGCTCTTATTTTCGTTTCTAACCATATCAAAATGTGGGCATGGGGCAAACCACGCTTCTGCCATTCTACACTATACATAAAACAGCGAACGGAACCGAAAATTTTTCCTTTCACCAGGAGATCCATCATTTTTTTTAGTTTTTGTTTAAAAACTCTTGATACAACATCATGCCGATCAGAAGCCAACTGCCCTGTAAAAAGGTCGTTTGTAATCTCATCCCATTTAGGGTTGGTCGTGAACGTTATAAAAAGATCGGGACGTCCATATTTCCTAACATAACAAAACGCATCCTGTGTGCGTTGGTGCATATATCTAGGTCCTCCCGTAAACGATGAAGGTAGAATAACTAACTGACCCAAGTCCTCTACATTCTCATTGTGATTGATTGCGTCTTGGAGGTGAATATAATTTTCAACTCGAAGCTTTTTTTGATTAGTTCGTATAAAAATGAGTCTCTCTGTTTCGATTTTAGCGTATACGTCAACTAAGTATTGATTAAATAATTGTTTGTAATTATGCAAATGATTGTACTCATTCTTTCTAATCATTAATCGGTAACAATAGTATTGTAGTGCGGAAACTTTTTTTGGAAATTTGGTTGGCCTGTGTTGGGTTCGACTTGATAGACCGCAAAGTTATATCCGTCTTCCCCATAAACAAACATGAGAGGATACTGTAGAGCATCATATGATCTGTGAGTTTCGGCGATTCTCTGCAATCTATTATCATGTCTGCGAAGTACTATGTCTCGTTTATCACAATCTTGATTTACCAGTAACACAGATACTTCGTTTGTTGTCGGTTCATTATGGCGACCTCTATGCTCTGCTGAAGGTCGTCGGTCAGCATTTATAACTATTTTATAGTCATTTTCGTTTGAATTTGGTGGGAAAGATTGAAGAGCAGTTTTGAAATCACGAATGTAACTGTTTATTTCAATAAGCATACTTTGTAAGCTTTCTACTAACAAAGGGTTTAGATTTGGAAAACATTGTAATCTTGCATCCCTTTGTAGTACATAATCGCTCATGAAATATATTTGTAAAAATGATTCTCTCGCATTATCTACAGGAAGAAGGGAACCAATTAAATGATACACCTGCCCCTGTATTTTAAACGTGGGCACATAATTCCCTTCGTGAACTTCTTTTGCCCCAAAAGAAGTCATTTGAAAAGCCGAATTATAACGTCTAATATTATTTAGGAAATGTTGAGATTGTTCATGTTCGCCACATAACAAAGACTTAAGTGGCTCAGGTGGCTGCTGAGTAGAGTCCAAGTGCACTTTTCCAGAAGAACAACAAATTCCTTTTGACTCATCTTTCCACCTTAAAGCTTTACAGTAGTTGCAACACACATTCATAGGGCCTATCTCTGATGCAGCAGAATAATTTATTTGGGCATCATAATTGAACCCACTGTTATGTTTTTCTCGCCATGCAATATTACGTCTATTAGTTCTTCTTATTTGGTCATTATTCAGTCGTTGTCGCAGGTTCTCTTCACTTTCAATATCTCGCATAGCATTTGTCGTTTGTCTGGCAGTGACCAGTCGCCTTTCTCGATCAAAATTCGTTTCTGACTGACGAATGGTACTCACTCTTTCACGGAGCTGTGCTAAGCGCTCGATTCTCTGTCCTTGTGACTCATGATATCGATCACATTGTTCTGTGACACGGATGTCATGTTGTTCTTGATTTTCAAATTCACGTTGATTTTGATGATGACGACGATCACTTTCCAATCGCTGCTCTCTAGAATCATCTGATTCTAGATATCGCGACACAGAGTGTCGAATACGGTCATCTTCTAATCGCTGCTCTCTAGAATCGTCTGATTCTAGATTTCGCGACACATAGTGTCGAATACGGTCAACTTTTAATCGCTGCTCTCTAGAATCGTCTGATTCTAGGCTTCGCGAGACAGCGTGTGGAATACGATCGTTTTCTAGACGCTGTTCTCTAGACTCCTGAGATTCTTGACTCCTTAACAATGATTGACGGGTTCTGTAATCGTTCGTTTCTCTTAGAACTACTTTCAATGGACCTAGACATGGATTGCCTTAATCTACAATTTGTAAGACGACTTTCTCGATCCTGTTGAGATTCATTTTCACGTTGCAATCTTTGATTTTTAGTCTTTCTCGTGTTTTTAGAGAGATTTGATTTTCTTTTAGGCATGACTAATGATTGTAAGTGCACTTTTTAAATTAGAAAACTAAAAACCTAATTTAGAAATATTTATTTTAAAAACAACTACCTACGTACTTAACTAAATAAATAAGTAATTTATCAAGTAAATAAAAAAACTTAACTATTTAATACGAACGAATTTTCATGAAAGAAAACCAAACGACGTTAAACATTTATCTCTAATTATATTATAACTTAAAAGTCTCACTGCTAGAAAACAATTTTTTAAGGCGCGCGTTGAGACACAACCATCTGCAACAGCCCGCTTGCGCGACAGGCAACCTTTGTTATATTAAGTCGGAGGAGGAAGTTGGAGGGGGAAGCGATGAGAGGCGCCTTTCGGTCCGACGACGGTTTTCCAAAATAAAAGTAGCCTAAGTTACTCCTTATAACATCAGCTATCTGCCAGTGTCAGCTATCTGCCAGTGAAAGCCCGTCAAAATCGGTCCAGCCGTTTCGGAGATTAGACTTTTATTTATTTGTAGCTTATTTAACATACATAAATAAAGCTATCATAATAATGATCAGCAAGCATAAAGAATTTAAAAATATTTTAATGACGCCTCATAACCCGAATCCAAACCGCGTGGTTACAATATTCTGATACATTATCGTAAATGGAAACACGTACTCGAAAACCTCAAAATAAATAATTTAGTCGATAGTACACGCACTGGCAAAACATTCACATTCACATTATACAAACCAAACTAAACTGCACACTTAAACTGAACCTCATTAACCAACACATTCACATTATACAAACCAAACAAACTGCACTCTTAAACTGAACCTCATTAACCACGTAAATTAGTAAAGACAACAGACAACGCCAACCGCCATGACACCGTCATCTAGTACATTTCTGTCCCATCTGTATCACATACTTGGAACGTTCTCTCAGAGTCGAAAGCATTAAAAGTAATGTAAAAATTGTAAAGATAATTAAAAATTGTTGTGTAAAGATAAATATTTTTAATCAAACAAACAGAAATTATCGCGGGTCTTAGGGAATAGTCAGCGGCAAAATGTAACTTCCGTCGCCGCGCGTGTACTACATTTCGGTGTCCGATGTGTACACCAACTGTTTTCTTCACAAGTAACTAATGCCAGCTTATGGAGGTTATGTACGACAATGTAACTTAAATAAAATTTAAGTTGTTAGTGTACACTAAAAGGGTGTATTTATTGGAAGTACAGAAATTAGTTTACATTTATCGCACATAATTACGGTACAGAGACGATTTTGGGAGATTGTGGCTACGTTTATTTAACAATATAACTTAAAATTTAATATTGTTTTCTCACTGCTAGAAAACAATTTTTTAAGGCGCGCGTTGAGACACAACCATCTGCAACAGCCCGCTCGCGCGTTCTGAGCCCGCGCGACAGGCAACCTTTGTTACAATGTAACTAGAATATAAGGTAGGCCACTCCGGCCAATTACTCTCTCATTGGTTGCTTCGCTGTGACGTGAATGGTGGAAGACATACGCGCGAGTCTTGATTTACCATGCAATCTTAGCTGAGACAATGTCCTACTTAGCATCTCTCTGCTGTTTACACGAAATATTAACAATAATTGTAATGAGCTATTCATATAGAAAAAGGATCAAACAACAAGATAAAATGGTTTGCGGCAAAAAATAATGGTAAAATCTATTTCTACATTTAATAGAAAAGTAAGCAAGTCTGTCCACATACAACATTGACAAAATGGCACAAGATGTAAAATTAAGTCGGAAAGGAGGCGATATTATATATATATATATATATATATATATATATAATTTTTTATTATTCGTTAATTTTATATTAATAGAATTATTTCGATTGTTATTAATTTACTTAGAAACCTCTGATGATACTGATATTTTTCAGTGAAACGTGCGTCAGGTGTTAAAAAGAATATACGAAATTATACTACTTGCAGAAGAAACAAATTGAAAACATCACAAATTTTATATATATATATATATATATAATATTATATATAATAACAGTAATATATAATATTATATATATATATATAATATGCCTGCCTGGGTGGGTGCGCGTACGTGCACACGCGTGCGTGTATAAACATTTCTATGTAGTATAATATATTTGAAACAAGCTTCCAATTATTATAATTATAATCAATATCATAATCATTTTCTTTATCTACATTTTCATTGTTATAACGTTAAAAACTGAAGCTAGTACGTTTAGTTGTAAACATAAATACTTTTATCAACGAAATGAAAATGGTTATTTAGTTGATACATACCTTCATAGGTAACTTAAATTTTTGAAGACGAAGCTACCCAGAGCCGACTCTTTGTTGCTGCATACTTTTCAAGTGACTTGAGTTTGAGCTGTTTGTTCAGATGGCGGATTCTGATGAATGTTCTTGTCCTGACGTACAGACAAATGACTTTCTCGTCCACCTCTGGAAATTTAGATTTGAGTAAGGTGGCCAAATAAGAGATAACTTTCACTTGTTTTGATACTGTACGTCCGTGGAAAGAAGTAAAAACTATCTCAAACTGAATCAGTTTTTGTAACCACTCGTCTGACGGATGGGTAAGCCCCCCCTTTGATATAATCGATATCCAGTCATGACTATGTTCCCCGGAAAGACACAATGTTTCGCCTCTCACACCTAGACTTTCATCAATGAAGCGGCACTTGAATGCGATGTACCCGGCCAGATATTTTAAGGCATCTTGAGGAACATCGTTGTGACTTGCAGACGGGGCCAAGTCCTCTGTTTTTAACAATTCTGCTTCGTCGGTGTCATTATTCAGAGAACTTGGTATTAACGTATGTTCAACTATGTCTATGCATAGTTCATTGGTAACAAACTGGATGAAATCCTCGTCAGAGTCATTTGATTCCATAACTTCGGTGGAATGAATGCTACCATCCTCAGCCACAGACGCACTTCCAGATAACGGTATATCGTCCGTGCTACCCGTTAAAAGTAAGAGCCGAATTCTGTTGCGCACTTCAAAGGGAGTGGGATTATTATAAAAGACGCCTAATCCCCGAATTCGTGAAAAAAAGTTTTCAAGGCAATCTTGATTGAATCTTTATTTCTTCATTAACCCGACTACAAACGATAAGGTGTGGTTTTCTGTGACGTACCTCATCTTTTGAAGCTGCTTAGAAATCATTTTCTAGACCATGGGTTGTTACTTTGCGACGGCACTGAGCTTAAAAAAGATACAATCGAAAATCTGTTACAGCAACAGAAAGGAGAATTGACGATTCTACCCAATATTAGACAGATACACCTTAACGTTATACGTTTTTAACGTTATAACAATGAAAATGTAGATAAAGAAAATGATTATGATATTGATTATAATTATAATAATTGGAAGCTTGTTTCAAATATATTATACTACATAGAAATGTTTATACACGCACGCGTGTGCACGTACGCGCACCCACCCAGGCAGGCATATTATATATTACTGTTATTATATATAATATTATATATATATATATATATAAAATTTGTGATGTTTTCAATTTGTTTCTTCTGCAAGTAGTATAATTTCGTATATTCTTTTTAACACCTGACGCACGTTTCACTGAAAAATATCAGTATCATCAGAGGTTTCTAAGTAAATTAATAACAATCGAAATAATTCTATTAATATAAAATTAACGAATAATAAAAAATTATATATATATATATATATATATAATATCGCCTCCTTTCCGACTTAATTTTACATCTTGTGCCATTTTGTCAATGTTATACGTTTTTAACATTGACAATGTTACTTTTCTATTAAATGTAGAAATAGATTTTACCATTATTTTTTGCCGCAAACCATTTTATCTTGTTGTTTGATCCTTTTTCTATATGAATAGCTCATTACAATTATTGTTAATATTTCGTGTAAACAGCAGAGAGATGCTAAGTAGGACATTGTCTCAGCTAAGATTGCATGGTAAATCAAGACTCGCGCGTATGTCTTCCACCATTCCACGTCACGCGGCAAAAACAGCTGATCGCTAGATTAGCGCGGGAAGCCGGAATGGCCCCCCCTGCCTTTGTTATATTAAGTCGGAGGAGGAAGTTGGAGGGGGAAGCGGTGAGAGGCGCCTTTCGGTCCGACGACGGCAGCGGCGTGCGCGTGGGGCACGTGTTGCTGGACTTTATTCTTTTCTTTATTTTTCCAAAATAAAAGTAGCCTAAGTTACTCCTTATAACATCAGCTATCTGCCAGTGAAAGCCCGTCAAAATCGGTCCACCCGTTTCGGAGATTAGCCGGAACAAACAGACAGACAGACATACAAAAATTTTAAAAATTGTTTTTTTGTTATAAGTACCTTATATACTTTCATATGCATTTAGTAAAAAGCTTCTTATTTTGACATTACAAACAGACACTTCAATTTTATTTATTTGTATAGATTATAGTCTATTGCAAAATGCAATACATGTTGTTAATTATACCAAATACTGTATTTCTAAATTAGACAAAATAAAATGGATTTAATGTATTTACTAAAGCAAACTGTATGGTCTCCCTGCCTTACATGTAAGTTCATCATAAACAGCATTTTTATAAATCAAAAAGTATTTTGAAAATTTAACACTAGCAATATTTATTTCCATGTCACAAGTGCTATGGTTCTTGAGAAAAACTTTCATATCTTCCTAAATCTTTCCTAAGAAAATAAAATTATGTACTTGAAGTCTATTTGTAATAGTTGGTTACAAGAATCATCTCAAAATAATAGAAGTAACATAAAATATTTCATTTGAATTTAATGATCATAGTTACCATGTACGCCGGCCACTGATAAATGTGTCACACACACACACACACACACACACACACACACACACACACACACACACACACACACACACACACACACATGCTTCAAACACTTATACCGTGTTAATTAATATCTCGAGAAATTTCTGTAAATATCGTTCACAAATAATGTATAATAACCCTTTGGAACGCACGCAAAGGGAGAAGCATAATCTCTAAGCGATAAAGTTATGTCAGCACAAGCCGACAATATATGCAACCTTCACGTTAATTGTTGGTTCTAAACTTATTAAACTCATTATTAAGCTTCCACACGTAAGCCAGTACGGCAACCAAATGGGTCATGAATTTCCGACTTCGCTGGCCAATATCCCGGTCTAGAATTTTCCATGACATATCGCACAATCGTGTGAATAGGACAACACGATACACTTCCGTGTGTGTGTGTGTGTGTGTGTGTGTGTGTGTGTGTGTGTGTGTGTGTGTGTGTGTGTGTAATACAAAGAGCGGGAAATAGGCTAAATAATTTCCCAGCAGCATGTGATGTATATTTTTTTATCTCAATATGGTGGACAATCGACGAGCTAAATATGTGATGGGGAGGATTTTATCATAAATCAAACTTTTCAGATTAGGGTAGATTAGGAAAAAGAATTGGTACTCTTTGTAAGTCTCTGTACGTATTATAGTGCTTCCTCCTTAACATATGTACTTAAACAAATATTTATTTTAGTGACATGTCTTTAAAGACTGTATCTACTTGATAACAAATGCTACAGTTGTTTTTCACTACGTTAACTTTCTATAACGGTAGAAGCGGAGAACACAACAGTGGTATAAGTAAAGCAAATGTATTATGGAAATGAATTCTAGGCCGCGCTCCGTATGTGTAGTGTAATGGTGTGCGGGAAGGTATATGTTATGAGGAAGAGGATGCTATTCAATGTCACAGCTGTGCGCTCCCCCAGTTCTTTACTATATCGTTCTGTTCACGTTCACCAGAATGTCTGCGTAACTTCCCGGTTACCTTGCTCACTACAGTACTCCTTTCCATGTTCACTGGTTATACTTCTACGTTATTTCGAAACAGCAACAAGATTCGATGTTTTCCGCCACTGTGTCCGTGACACGGGATGTGTTAGAGAAAACATTCAGTCAGGCCTATCGCAATACGTAAAAATAAACGGCGCCGATTTCATGAATTATACATTTTAAATTTCGTTGGTTAGTGTGTACTTAACATTGCCGTCATAAAGGATTTCAAATTTAGTCGCACGAGTAAGTACTATCCCTGCCTATACGTATTGACATACCTCTGCCGTGGATTGAATATGAGTTATAAATGTGTCAGCTTTCATCGAAAAATTAATTTATGGTACATATTTTAACATAAGAACTGTTTGGAACAAACGCAGTGTTCGTACTCAAAAACTGGAAACACAGATTCTTATTAGGGATAATCAACCAGTGTTGGTTACTTGTAAATCAACTTTTGATCTTATGTACGAATTAGAAAATGTTTTGTGAGCTTTCATAGCCTTAGGATACAACTGTGTAGGCTTAGGCTGCTTAGCAGAAGTGAATGTAACATTCGGGAGAAATCTTAAATTTTTCACTTTGGCTATATTGCGAGAAATCGTTTGAGTCTATTATTTTTTTAGACAAGGCGTATTTTGGCTTTCGCTGAAATTTAAACCTTTAAATTATACTTACTGATGTATTTTAACAAATAATGTTACTAGTATTTTAACAGGAAAATTTATTCTTACTAACAAACGCATTGTGAGGAAAAATAAATTTATGGGTAAAATAAATAATTGATATTCGCTTGTGATTCTTAACAAGGGTGAAAATAATCCTCCAATCCCAGCAATAATACAGTACTACAGCACGCTAGAGAAAATGTGGGTTACGAGATAGTGAATGCACGAAAAAACGTTTTCATAATCCGATGTTAATGCATTTCCATTAGATCAACACAACGTGCTGTACATACTAACTACACATGTTTATCTATTAAGTACGTCGTTTTAGGATGATGGTAAGGACTTATTGTTCTCTAGAAATGACAGTTCAATTTGAGGTTACTTAATCGCATAAATGTCTATAAATGCAGTGTAACTAACAACTGTAGTTTATAAAACCCGCGTACGAATTTAAACTTACACGATTTCCTCTCATGTCATTAATAGATTAATAACCATATCAGTGTTGGAGAGCATGCAGCCAGATTGAACATTTAATTAAAAATAGGAAAGAAAAATTTACATTATGCACAGGACCAGGATACCGGAGTAAGAAGGAAGTCATTGTGGTAGGCCTACAGAATATCCAGGATTCAGTGTAGTATAACAACACTACAACTGGCATCGTTTTATGACATCCAATCAGTGTATTTTTCCTGCCTGGTATGCTGGTTCTGTTTGCCACGGCCGGTAGCAGGCCACACCCTTTAACATCCAGATCAACTGTGGTCCCTGCGGCAGGAGCTAGGGATGCGCGGACGTAGCACACGGGCTTGCATTCGCCACGCACAGCCCCCCGTCTTGTTTTGGTTCTCTTTACTTTTCCACTCATCATTTGATATTTTGACGTTTTATTAAGAACTTCTTGGACATAGTCATAAGTCAGGTTGTAACCTAGACTAAGTGTTCCACTCGCTTACCGCTTAATACGATATAACTGGTTGCTTTCCTCTAAACAGCATTACTTTTGTTTTGTCTGTTGATGTAAAGAAGGTATAATTCCACGCTAATTGTTTTAGTTGACACATTGGTCTTTTGATGTGGAAATAATACAAGGTCGTCTGCATATAGGCATAATATAGTGCTTATGAAATTATTACTCTTTTCTCTCATTTTTACTGTTTACTTGTGCACGTCGTTAGCAATTCGTCAGAGTTTATTGTTACGACGGTCTACTCGATCGTCGTAGGTACAGTGGAAAACAACAAAATACAAGACACCAATTAAGTCACTAACTACCAGCTTTAATTTCCACAGTTAACAGTTCGTAATTAACAACACAGTCTCTACAACAAATCAAATAAACATTGTTCACACGCAATAAAATATCCACTAAAATTAAACACAATCGTATTACAATTACCGTCCGATTATAAAACACAACACTTAACTAATAACCACTTGAAAGCGCACAGTAATTTCGCCCGACAATAACTCTTGAACCGCGCTGTCAATATATCGCACTAATACTGAAAAACTAGAGCCGCTGCCGCCAAGTTTTTATACAACGCTCACAGACCAGAAGTTCCTAATTGCGTCTTAGCGCTCGTGTGAACTACGTAATTAACTGCGGCCTTGACAGTCCGCGCGGCTGGCGCCTTCGAGAAACCTCTCGAAAATGCGTCGACAAGCACGTACGCCATACGTGTTACATCGAGATTCTTCTGGCACAGTCGACAAACACGTAGATTGTTCTGTGATGTCGTAACACTGTCCCCTCCTTAAGCCTGTTCGTCCCGCACTGGCAAACCGTCTCTGAAGTAGTACTTAGCCAGGCGATCTAGGTGGACGACCTTTAACTTTCGCTGCTCTTCCTGTTTAATCCGATAAACAACATCGTTGATTCTTTTTTTCACAGTGTAGGGACCTTCCCAGTTACACTGAAGCTTAGGTGAGCGACCACGACTGCGCTTTGGGTTGAACAACCAGACCTGATCTCCTTCTTGGAAACCCAAACTATTGCTGGGGATGTCATACCGAGTTTTGATTTTATCACTGGCAATCTTCAGCCGTCCTCTTACCAAGCGATTCATTTCCCGCAGTTGGTTTTATAATTCCAACTAAGAGAAGAGTTGGTTGGCTCTCTTGGGACTGAGTCTCAGGTGATCCGAACATTAAGTCCCCAGGAAGACGAATCTCCCTCCCAAACACCAATTGTGCTGGAGCCATGCCGGTTGTGTCGTGTACTGATGATCTATACGCCATGAGGAATAGTGGTATACGTTGGTCCCAGTCTGTTTGGTTCTCGTCAACAACTTTGAAGATGCTGCTCAACTGTCCTATTGAATCTCTCAACCATCCCGTCCGACTGAGGATGCAGAGGGGTTACCTGGTCTTTCGAATTCCGATTCGAAATTTCTCCCTTGATCCGTATGGATTTCCATAGGGGCTCCATATCGGCAACAGAAGTCGTGAACTAACTGCTTTGCCACAGTGGTAACCTCCTGATTTGGGATTGCGTAGGCTTCCACCCACTTAGTAAAGTAGTCACCTACAACCATGATGTACCGGTTTCCATTGTCAGTAACTGGGAATGGTCCAGCAATGTCTATGGCAATTCTCTCGAAAGGCAGTCCAACGTTATATTGTCTCATTTTTCTCCTGCTTCTGGTTTGTGGGCCCTTGCTTGCAGCACATATTTCATACGTCCGAACCCATTCCTCTACGTCGTGGCGAAGATGAAGCCAATAGAATCGCTTCCGTATTTTGTCAAGGGTTTTGTTAACGCCGAGATGGCCTCCAGATGTTCCATCATGCATCTCCTTCAAAACAGACTGCACTTTACTTCGGGGAACTATCAACTGCATGAACACGTATCGTCCATCTGCACTTTCCCAAGCCCTTTTCAGCAATCCGTTTTCTAAGGTGAGAGATTCCCATTGTGTCCAGTAGCCCTTCAGCACTTCGGAACCATGGCAGATATCTTGCCAATCCGGGCTGCGACCTTCCTCTTTTGCTGTCAAGATCGGTCCAATGTCTTCATCAGTCATCTGTTCTTGTCGACAGTCTTGTGTTGTCTAGCCGTCAGCCAGGAAATCTACAGTGATGGCTTGAACATGTTCGCTTGAGTTTTGTTCTTCCTTTCTGTGGCAATGTCGGCAGTCTTCCGGGCACGGTCTTCGTGATAAGTCATCTGCATTACCATGCAGGCACCCCCGCCGATGTTGTACCTTGAAGTTGTACTCTTGCAGACGTTCGAGCCACCTTGCCAACTGTCCTTCTGGATTTTTAAATCTCAAGAGCCTTTCAAGCGCGGCATGGTCGGTACGTAGTGAAAACTCTCTCGCATAGTGGTATTTATGGAAGTGCTCCAAAGCTCTGACAATTGCCAACGACTCTCTCCTTGTAACACAATAATTTCTCTCTGGTTTAGAAAGCGTCTTGCTGTAATACGCTATTACTCGTTCTTCATCGTTCTGATCTTGAGACAAAACTGCTCCTAGACCAATATTGCTTGCGTCAGTGTCTACGATGTACTTCCCTTCGGAAGCTGGAAAAGCGAGAATTGGCTGCGAGCATAAAGCAATCTTAAAAGTTGTAAATGCTTGGTCACACTCTCTCGACCACTGGAAGTTTCGTTTACTTTCCGTTAACTCATGTAGTGATTTAGCAATAGTAGCGAAGCCTTTCACAAAACGTCGGTAATATGAGCATAACCCCAGGAAATTCCGAACTTCGTGTTTACTCTTCGGAACTGGCCAGTCTCTTACGGTGTCTACTTTATTAGGATCCATGCTAACACCCGATGCCGAAGCCAGATACTGTACTTCCTTCTGGAATAAAGAACACTTCTTCGGGCTCAGCTTCAGTTGTGCTCCGTGAATTCTAGTTAGAACTTCCTTAAGGTTTTCCAAGTGGTCTTCGAAACATCTCGAAAATGCGTCGACAAGCACGTACGCCACACGCGTTACATCGAGATTCTTCTGGCACATTCGACAAACACGTAGATTGTTCTGTGATGTCCTAACAATATGTTAAAACTCGATGCTGATATTTCGCATTCTTGTTTTACTTCCTTTTTTTGTACATATTTGCACTTTATTTCATTCCTCGACTATTGCAGACTATTGCAAAACCTTATACTGCAACAACCCTAAATAAGATGCTTGATAGCCGTCAAGTGACGAAACTTGATAAACATGCATAAAATTTGGTAAAATTTGCTTCGTTTCCTTTTAGCATCTTATTCTACAATCTTCTGGGAGTGTTGTTACTCCGGCAGTTCTGAGAATGCAACAAAACACGAACTACCAAACATGAGTGTGACGCATACAATATCACACTCAGAAGGGTTAAGTCAAGCATAATTTGCATGAAAACAACTAATACGAATTGTAAAAGCTATATTGAAACAGTCGTTAAGCGTAATGCTTAAAAGGCAGGTTACGTTCCCAGTGTCTCGATATTCAGCAAGTTTTTTCTTCAAAACAACCCGCATCCATGTGTGTTTCCTGATTTTCATGTATTCTGTATTACAATTTTACTTATGCTCCTTCCTTGTCAATAATACGAATGATGTCAATACAAATATTTCATCAATCTCTACCAGGTGGCTTGAAATTTGTCAAAACTTGAATTTCTCACAAATTATCCTAACTTTCACAATCAAATGCTTTTCTGTAATCAGTAAACGTTACATACAAAAGATAAATACTTAATTTTTAAGCATTCTAACCATCCTAATTTATTTTTTGCACTCTACCTGTGATTATGTTCCTTTGATGGGTAAACAAAGACTTTCTATTGACCGTATTATTGTATTATATCTTCATTGTCATATGCATAAAAAATACCATGACCTTAATTACAACTTTAACATTTCAATTCAGTATTCAGTAAGATTTAGTTGTTTGTTTCAATGATTAATTTACAAACAGATCTTACGATAATTGTTGTGATCAACATAAATAATTACGGTGACGTTTATCAAGTGCGTCTTGATTGTTCTTGTTTATGGTAATAATAGCAGTGGTGTAACCAACTCATTACTCAGAATAAATTAATGCAGTATGGTGTAAGCAAGCGGTGAGCATTTAATTTACGTAATCATTAACTTCATACTTTGTGAACTACAAAATGAACAGATTCTTTCCGACTATTTTGTAACGCAAAGTATGATTGAGCTCTGCGTTACTTGTGTTCACATGAAGGATCAGCAGGCAGGAGTCAATTTGTAAGTACACATTTTTCTGGTAGTTTTTTCCAATTTTTACGTTAATTATTTTGGTTCTATAGGCTTCCATCCGATGTGTTTGGAAAACCGTAAACACTTCGGATCATTAAAGGAACTAAATACCATTTATCGTGAAAGTTCAAATATGATTTCGTACGTGGTCAAATTCCTAAACCGTACTGGACGTTTGACTCCGGACATTCATTGGTTTTCATAGTGTACAAGAATCATAAAGGCGCATTTAACCTGGAAAAATTACTAACGTCGATATATATTAGTGCTTAATTGAAAGACTACATACACGTCAAACTTTTAAATATAGCGGATTATTTAAAAAAAAAAGTTTTCTTATTGCATTCATAATAATTGATAAACAATTAAGTAAGAGAGTGCTCTCTTCATTAGTAACGAATGAGAATTATATTTGCACGGCTGGCGGCTTGCAGGTCATCAGGTCAAAGCGAATGAACTGTTCTCTGTTCTACACATGACGCAATAAATTATTTCTGTTTTCTTGTGTCATCCTGTGTAGTAGCTGCCGGACTGTAATTTGCTACAAACTAGTGTCGTGCCTATATTCATACGGATTGCTCTTAAACCGTTTTCTTGCGACGTCGTTTTTTCTTTGTCTGAATGACAGTGTCGACGAGAAGCAGACTAATTTGCCTAATCGTATAGACTCGTAATTATTATAACGCAGAAACCTTTAAACATAATGGAAAGATGAAGACCTTTTTCTTTTTTTTTTGAGTGTATTTAGAATGTGACACCTCTTTCAAAATACGTATATTCCTTGGTGAGATTTTCGTTGAATTTGACAATAGTTCTTTCCTACTATGTATTTATGAAGCATGTAGCATGTATTTACAGATCGTTTACATGCTACCGCGCGAAAAGAAAGGCGACTACGTGTAAACACCCACAATTATCCAATAATTACTGTTAGAACTTTTTAAGCGATAGAAATTTATAAAGCATTTCATTATTATGCATTTCGACATGCCTCTTCAATTTCATTTGTGCTGTTGCTGTAGTGTCGCAAGAAGAGGAAGGCACTAGAATGTAACAGAAGGAAAGAAATTAATATTTATGTGGATTCACCTAAAATGACTTCCTCCGTCATTACGCTATTGTAAAGCGGCAGAGGAAGTTGATACTGAAAAAGTTGTAAGCTGTATAGGTAAAAATGACAAGAGTAGTTATACGGTTGCCGGAAGTAGATCGGGTGTGAAACCGAAATTATTGCTATCATAAGCAATCATAATCACAAGACCACGTTGCAATGACGTAAAGATTATTTTGTCCGTACCATTGAACTGCGAATTCTTCATGAACAGACAGCGTTCAACCAAGACTATCAGTCAGTAGAAACCTGACAGCCGGTCTTGATGTGTGTGCATAGCGCATACGGAGGTGAGAGGAGGCTACGCCGTTGCCGTTTCTGTCACATGATATCGACTCACGACATTAGCATCCTTCTAATGTTCTCTCCAGCTTTATTGAAGTCGACGTTCACACTATGAAACACTGTACAAGTCTGCTGTAGTAATGTGCAAAATGAACGAAAATTTTGTTAGCTTCGCAACGAGGCGTTTGTTCACTCCGCGTCTTCAAGCCACTGTTCAGAATCTATCGTCAGGTCTGTTTGCTGATATAATATGAGTCATGGCGTAGAATGGAGTAGTGTCCATTCGACCGCCAGCGATCATTCGACTAGTTTTAGAGATTACTGTGTATTGATTAGGCCTATATTTTGGTTAGTAATTGTGAGTGGTAGAACGCAATTGTGTAGAATAAACGTTGCGGCGCAAAATTGATTATTATGTTCATGAAAATTGATTAATTATAAATAAGAGTTATGATTATTTCTACGTCTAAATTTTGTATAAGCGTCATCGTTTGTAACAACCGTTTACATAACAATGATGACAGAGTGAAAGTTTACTGGTATCAACTGAACTGGTTTACTTTGATTATAATGAAGTATATCAGAGTATATGCACTGCAATCAGTCGTCACAGTCAACCAGTATCGAGTAAACTGGATCGGAGTTTGCTGTGTGGAGCCTCCGTTAAGCGCTGTTGAGTCCGTGCAATCAACATGGAGTGATTATACTGTTCAGAGGATGGCATGAATCGTGGTATTAAAACAGCAGCATGAATTTATTAAACAACAAGGAAATCAGTACTTACAATATTCATAAAACTTTGTTATTTTGCTATCTAAAATAATGACTATTGTATTGTAACCTAATTTTCCGTGCTATTCAATTATAAAATATTGTAATGTAACAGTGTATTGTAATGTTATACATTATGCTTACAGAACAATAAAAAAAGTCACCCGATTTCTATAAAATTATCTGAAAAAAATCTCTGTTTCCCCCTCTCTCACCCTCTCACTCTCTTACCCTCTCTCTATTTATGCACCTAAGCATTCAAAGAATTTCGACGAAACCGAAACATCGAAGCATGATAATGTTTTTAGGCTTTTGAAACGTATAATGTGGAATACGTTTGGTGGATTACGTAAATCATTTCCAAACCACAGATGATCACAAACAGAGCATGTAAAACCAAATTTATTCTCACTAAAACGTTTGCTGAACTCAATGTCAGCAGCGATTGTTTCTGTCTTGATGCGTTTGCATATCAAATTTCTAGACTGTGGGGAATCGAAAGTGTGGAAGTGTCACGTTTTTCTATGACGTTACATTTTTGTGGAATGACCCCCAGCCTAAAAACATTATTATGTTAAAAAACATTAAGTATTTTCCTTGTTACTTTGTCGAATAGTACTGAAGCAACCTGTTCCCTGGAATCACAGTGTAATTCGTCGAGTTAAAAACTAACTGACCGGCAGCTGTCCCGTCTTGTGTTTAAACAGGCAAGTTAGCAACTGGTGGCGTGTAATGTTCACGAAAAAATTCCTTAATGTTGCATGTTAGGCGAGAGTCTGTAATGTCAGCTAGACTTAACCAGACATGTCTACGCAGCTACTGATCATCCTTCTGATTACGCAATACGTTACAAACCTCACGTTGGCTCTACGCAAGTTGTTTACGTTGCCTCAACGTTATCATATGTTAGTGACAGAATAATGAACTGTGAACATTGGTACACACATTGGATTATTGTGTTTGTTGAAAAATTCTTGAATTGAGTGTACTTTTTTATCATTTAAGTCTATGGGTATAACATTGACCATTGTTAATGTAGGTTATAATATGATAAACATTAATGACTTTTGTTCAAAGCCATGATATATGAATCTGGTAAACGGTTTGCTGATCTTTTAACGCACGGCTTTCGTAGTGTTATTATCGTTTACCATGAAGAAGATGTTTTCACGGTTTTACTGATGTTGTCGTAAAACATGTAATTTTATCTTCTTGGTAATCACCCTTGATAATCACATGAAATTAAAATTGTAATGGAATGCGACCTGTAAAAGAAAATGTGAAGAGCACACTATTCATGGATAAAAAGTTGCAAGAACACACCGACGAGACTATTCGATTGTAAGGTCGTGCACACAAAAGGAGAAAGGACATTTCTCCATGCGAAAAGGTTAAAGCCTACACTGATATGGATTTAATGTTTGTACGTTAAGTTACAAACATAAGAATTACTAAACGTAAAGATGTTTTGTAAGGTTTATTTAGACAAAAAGTCTATTGCTATTGATAACATTTTTCATTATTATTTACACTATTTTTTTTTTTTTTATTACAACTCATTAGGAACCTAAAGGTTATTTGGTATTTTTATATTATCAGAGGTGAAGTTTGCAACAGATAATAAATCTTAATTACTCTCTCCAACCTCTTATCTATATTTACTTTACATGTTATATTGAGAGCCACATTTTCGTACTGATGAATAATATAACAAAGCTTATCTATAATCTGAGTTGTATGATATGCTGACTGAAAGTGAAATTTCCATACAGTGTGGGATTTGAAGTGAGTCAGCTTCACTCTACAGTTCATGATTTCCAATCCAAAGAAAATGTCTCATCCTAATTAATATCGTGTAGCATATAGTCCTAAGCAAACGTTAGTTTAAAGCAACGGGGGATAAAACTCGCATGCAGACCTAGGACTACAAATAAAACACTACAGTGAACAAAGTCATAAAGAAAGACGGGTTTACTTATTTTAGGCCTACATCATTTCATATGTTCTTAGACTTGCATTCTAATTATTATTATTATTATTAATTATTATCAGTCGTGACAAGCAAATAAACGTTATAGTCATTATAAATTTAATAACCTCAAAACCCGCATTTCTGTCTTACAAGAAGTTAGTCAATATAAATATGAAGGAGAAATACTCACCAAAAAAAACAGACTAAGGGAAAATCAAGTGTTTACAATTTTTAATGTGAAATGATGAAAAGGTTAATAAATAGCCTACATCTGAATCAATGTACTGAAATATACAGAAGTCTACAAAGTCTAGAATGTTGACAGTCTTCAAGTCAGATTTTAATTGCAAGGACTGACTTTATTCCGTTAAAGTTAAAGCGTTATTCCGGTAATGTCTGACCGTTATTCTGTTTAAACAGAGGATATTGTTTAGAAATACTCTGTCGCTATATTATAATTAGACGAACACATATTTTTAAGGTTACCTACGATGGATATGGCTGCGTCCTATGTTTAGTATTTCTACAGTATCTCTACATTGATTATGAAATGAAACTGAAGAAGTAATAATATATACACTTGTGTCAAAGAGGGCATATATTCTGTGCTCTACCCATTGGTTCTGAAGTTCAAAGATGCGATTAGTTTTGTATAAAACAAATATACTTTCATAATAATTTGTTAAACTACATGAAAACTATTGCTGCTTGTAATGTGATACAATACAATAAACCATTAGACGTGAAATGCAGTGTCGTGACATTGAATTATATTAGACGTAAAATTTGAGAGCCTAGTTCTCGTTCTGGGTTTTTACAGTTCACAGGTTGTTAGTGGGGGCATTGAGTAGTAGGTAGGTACCTGAAAGCTGAAAAGCGTATAAAGATGACGCTTTTAACTGATGTCATTGAGGAAGAGATGACGTCACGAACATATTCGTTGATATTCTAGGCAAGTCCGTTTACACTTGTCGTGTTGAGAATTTTATTTGCGGTATGGGTAATTGTTGAACAGTCCGCGGCTAAGAAAGAGAAAGTAACGGTGCGTGGTTCTCAGTTCTACGTACATCACACACATTATGTTTCGTTTGATACCAAATTTGGTGAAATAATTCGTCGATGTAACTGTTTTTTTTTTTTTTTTTTTTTTTTTTTTTTTTTTTTTTTTTTAAGACTTAAGTTGCTTATTAATTTCTAACAACATGTGGTATTTGACGTAATATTCGCATTACTTCATTTTCCGCTTCTCCAACACGTGCAAAGGCTTGTGAATGCGCAAACGCGCATCAACACCCGCTCGCGCATATAGGCACATATCAATTCATGTTCACACATAACGTACGTCAGACAGAACACGGAAGCGTAAAGAATGCATAAAAATAATATGAAAAAGTAAACAAATAAATTTTTATTTTTTTCAATTATAACATTTTTTATAAAATACTTAAAAATCACCGTTTAAAAAACTCTTCGGCTAGACACTTCTATCTTATATTTTATTACGTCTGTATTCTCCTTTAAGTATGTAGATAATCCTTATCAAAGAATTCTATTGGTCGATTCCTTATCCATTTTTATGCTACAGTTATTTTGTCATCTATTTTTAATCTGTTTCTCTAATTTTACTTCTAATATCTTTGGTTTCTATCTTTATAAATGTAAGTCCTCTATATATTTATCCACAGTATTTTTACTTCGTCTGTCTTAGATATCCGTTTACTATCTTTTCCTTCATTTTCCCTCATTTTACATTTACCTTTCCATGTATCCCATGTATTGCTTTTCACATTGTTATACAGCACGTCGGTTCATTTAGAAATCTTTCCTTAATTGCTGTTTTTTAATTTTCTTCTTAATTTATTATTTTGTATTCAGTAAATTACCCTACTTTTTCCTCCTTTCTTATTTTAAGTCCTCTTGTTTCTTCCACTTTCTTAATTATGCCAGTTCTTTGTTCTAATTTCCACGTAAGCTCTGTATCTTTCCGTACTTTTCGTTGCTGACATTCGTTTCGTTTTTTTTTTCGCTGATAAAAAATGTTTAACTTTTCCTCTATAGCCTACTTAATAATTTAAATTATTAAATTTATACTTGCCAGGATACTTAACCAATATCTCTATTATAAATCAGTTGTAAATACTTTGAAGAGTTACTCCCAACGTTCAGCAGTGAGTATAAGTACTTTTAGATTCTAACTCGTCAAAAATATGTTAAACTGAAGACTTTTGAGTAAAGTTTAAAAGAAAACATTTTTGAATAGCTAAATTATAAAGTTTCTGATTGCTGAAATGCAACATATTTGTATAAATACGCTTTCTGTAAGTATAAACAGTTAAAAAGGTAAACGACGCCCTAAAACACGCACTGGAATACAGTGCAGTTACGCTGGTACTTATCTTCTTACTGAGCACTGTCGTTGGTTAGCTGCTGTTGGCAAGTTCATAAAACTAATAATAATTTGCCGAGAATGAGGACGTCTATGCTCGCCTAGAACAACAGATTATATGTAACCTGTTGGCATTTCACGTTTACAATATTTAGTGCAATACAACGTCTGCCTTTCCATAAAACAACTTGAATTTAGTTCTCGTCTCATCTCATAACACGGCCATTATTTTAACGCTTCTAAAGTGATGTTCCCAAGCTTAATGCTTTATTTGTTAAGTTGATTACAAGAGCTGGTAAGACTTACACATTTCTAGGAACATTGCTCCTTTGGCTAATGAAACTGTGGTGTTAGCGTCTATGTGCAAACATAGGGATTTACACAAATATTATAGATTTACATTTAACTGTAGAATATTATGTATTGTATTTAATTTTATAATTTTAATTTATAAACATTTATATTTTAAACTGTATTTACATTTATACCAGCGTTTGTTTACCTTCCCACTTATTTGAAACATTTATTATTATAGTGTATTACTTCAGATAAATGTTCCTCAAACATCAGTCGCGGAGACTAGTTTTGATTCCTACAATAAAACAAATTTAAACTTTTCTTAAATCAATCAACTTCTGTCATTGCCTCTTTGTAATCAACTAAAATAATTTCTCCTGTCTTATAAAATAAACTTTCTTTCACCTGCCCATTTGTGTGAATTACTCATTCGTTATAAGTTAATTAAGCCTATGTCCTGTTTTACACTCCAGTTAGAAACATACATAACGAAGTCGGAAAGTTAGTGTACTGGTTGATAAGAAACGCACTTCTTTAAACATACAGTTACTATCATATGAAGCTTATATCTTAGGCCAAAAATGACATGAAGTAGAATTGCGTGTTATAAGTTGTTAATTAATAACATAATCCAGAAATTATCCGTTAGGGAGGGACTGTTATTCTCTCAATCGGAAGACTTATATTCCTATTGTGAGGAGTTGGACTTATGCCATTTAGCTGTCAAAGTAGCCTATACTTTATTCATCGAAATATTAAGACAAATATTAACTTAACTCTCTTAAGGCAGATAAATTGTAATTAGTTAGGCAACTAATTTTATAATAAATATTAGTATTTGGTAATGTTAAAAATGACATTCGAATGGCTAAGTAAAATAGTTTTCAGAAATGTAGCCATCTTATGTACGGCATACCACAGATTTTCCATACTAGAATGAAAGAATGTTAGAATAAACTACAGACTGTTGCCTGCAGAGAGAATCGAATCCATGTAGCGCAAAGTAGTGAACCACCACACTAACTTGCTTACCCAGAGCATTCTCTAGGCGTTCATTTAAATTTTAAATTCTGTCAATAAATACATTTTCCTAAATATTTTTCTCATTTTAATAAATTTCCTTGCTTTACTGATAAGATCGTAAACTTCAACAATTTTCAGAATTCGTACAACACAACATATTTAGATTCAGGACGCATCACAGTCCCTGTGAACGAGAAATATTAAGTTCTGTAGTTCACAAAACTGTGGGAAAACAACTGTGATAGCGGTTTGACATTTAAGCAATACACGGATACTGTGCGCGTGTGCCCGCGTACGGGTATCGTGAGAAACGCGTTGTGTGTGTGTGATGCGCTGTATTCACCAAATTCGAGTGAACATCCAGCCATTTACATAATACGGAAAGCCTAATTGCAAGTTGCGTAAGCCTAGTTGTGTGTATTATAGTAATCCACTAGGATATTACATCATTACTTCACTAATGTTCATTGTTTCGATATATTAATTCATTTTTAAACGCCGCTAACATGTAGTAACTCCCCAACTACGTCAAATTATTTATTGCTGTAACAAGGTATTGTACGTTGTGTTTACAGCGTTTAAGGCATCGAGTCATTATTCTTTTAGTAATTGAAGACCTTGTCTATAATTTACGCGCTGCGACCGACTGGTTATAAATCATTCCTCTCTGTTTTTTGACTTTTGGACACATGAAGTTGATAGTTAACCTTTTGAATCCGAAATATTGTTCCTGTTTGAGTGCTGACACGTGTTTAAAAACACACATTACCTGATCAATCAACACTGAAATGCCATTAACTTATATTATTTATTCCTCGCTTTCGGTACAAATCTGGGATAGCATGTTTAAAGTAGTACTCCAGTCAACACTTTGTTACGACTAACGTAAATTGGAAATTAATGTGAGCATTCAATCACGTCAAATTTGACGGTGTTTGACTACTCGCGAAATAGTTCAAAGAACTGTTAACACCGAGTCTCAAACATTTTCGTAATCGTTGAATGGGTAATGATTTCACATTAAGTTAACAATATCCTAAAATTTGTAGTGACCGTCAATCAATTAATTTTTCGGGTAAAGGGTTTGTGAGGATCGGTCAAAAATATAACACAAATTTTAACTTATTTGTGTCGACGTTTCGACAATGTTTATTGTCAGCAAAAATTGTCTTGAAGATGACAGTAAACATTGTCGAAACGTCGACACAAATAAGGTAAAATTTGTGTTATATTTTGGACCGATCCTCACAAGCCCTTCACCGAAAAATTCAGTAATTTGTCATAGTAAAGTATGACAGGGGTTATAATTTTTAAATAAAACTATAAATTATAATAATTGAATAGATTACAGTATAGTTGATTTGATTTGTTTCGGTTACATGTAATTACTTTTATGAGATTGTATTAATGTATAGAACAAATTAAAAAATATTATACAGATTGGAAAATATGCTAAAAATAAAACTTACTAAATGAGAAGAGGATATAAAATAGTATAAAATATTCTTACATTAAACAAAGAATCTGCATATAAAAATCATAAAAATCAATTGTAGAAATTGTATCTAGTTATTTTTGTTTAATTTATTCTTAAGATACTTTTATGAACATTTTATGAACATTGTTTGCCCTTTTCTGTTATCACTATGGATTTTAAACTACTAAGAAATTTTATTTTAATATTTAAAATAAATATTCCTACTTGTATATCAAAGTATTTTAAAATCCTGTTTTTTCCTACGTACCTTATGTCACAGAACATTTGTCAACATTGTCGTGTTGTAACTAAAATTTATTGTAAAAAGTGATGGTTTAACGGTTACAGTACTCTCACCGAATGTAGTATCATCACTTTTTACTTCCATGTTCCATAAGCAAATGGAAGTATGTGATGGCAAAAAAAATCGTGGTCGAGATAATTGCAGATTCTGATTGTACTATCCTCAAAACATGAAAAAAAGTCATTTTTCGAAAAGTGTCTGTGTCTTTAGATTTTTTTTCTATGGCAAACGATAACAGCCGCAAATTCAAACAGAATCAAATAATTTTTTGCATACAGCTCTGAATTGTAGAGTTCTCAAGACTTATTGTTTTTTGTGAAGATCGGTTGAGGGAAAGGGGTAGTTTACCAGCAACGTTTTATGTTTTAACAAGGGTAATTTTTTTCTATGGAAAACGATAACAGCCGCAACTTCAAACAGAATCAAATAATGTTTCGCATTCAGCCCTGAATTGTAGAGTTCTAAAGACTTATTGTTTTTGGTGAACATCGGTTAAGGGAAAGGGGTAGTTTACCGGCTACATTTTATATTTTAACAAGGGTCATTTTTTTCTATGACGAACGATAACTGCCGCACATTCAAACTGAATCAAATAATGTTTTTCATGCTTCCCTGAATTTTAGAGGACTGAAGGCCTATTGATTTTGGTGAAGATCGGTTAAGAGAAAGGGGTAGTTTACCAGCAACGTTTTATGTTTTAACAAGGGTAATTTTATTTTTATGACGAATGATAACTGCCGCATATTCAAAGAGAATCAAATAATTTTTTGCATACGTTCCTAAAGTTGTAAGTGCTCAAAGTCTGTTGATTTTGGTGAAGATCGGTTAAGGGAAAGAGGTAGTTTACCAGCAACGTTTTATGTTTTAACAAGGGTAATTTTATTTTTATGACGAATGATAACTGCCGCATATTCAAAGAGAATCAAATAATGGTTTGCATACGTTCCTGAATTGTAAAGAGCTGAAGGTTTGTTGATTTTGGTGAAGATTGGTTAAGGGAAAGGGGTAGTTTATCAACCACCTTTAATATTTTAACAAGAGTAATACTTTTTATGACGAACGATAACTGCCGCACATTCAAACAGAATCCAATAATGTTTTGCATGCATCCCTGAATTGTAGATGACTCAAGACCTATTGATTTTGGTGAAGATCAGTTAAGAGAAAGGGGTAGTTTACCCCCAACGTTTTAAGTGATAACAAAGTTAATTTTGTCTATGACGAACGATAACTGCCGTAAATTCAATCATAATCAAATAATTTTTTGCATACATCCCTAATTTGTATATAATGCAAGGCCTGTTGTGTTTGGTGAACATCGGTTACGGGAAAAGGGTAGTTTACCTGAAACATTTTTTGTTGTAACAAGAGTAAAGTACTTAATTTTGATAAATAAAGTATCCTGATAAGAAGATCTTAATAATCCATTGTAGAAACGTAGATGCAATATCTATAAATGAAGAGGCTTGTTGAACGGGGTGGGGGTAATTTTCTATAAATGAAAATTATAGTTGAAAGGGTAGGGGATAATTGTTATATGTGTACTACTTTATCGGCAACAAAGTAGTAGTTTGTTGTTAAAATTCCTTCCCGGGCTGTTTGGCCATAGTCCAATGTTTTCTGCAAAACCACACGTTTCGGCATGCCGTCGACTGCCATCATCAGTGAAAATCGAGTGCGATAACATGTGGTGGTATACGTTAGTGACCACAATACTGTGGTTAAGGCTGAAGCAATAAGTGGAAAGTAGTAGTTTCTATGGAAACATCTCATTTCGTAAATGATTTTAAATATAATTCTTAGAACATGGAAGTCATGTATGGTTTTCCATACCGATTGGTTCTCCATAAACAAGGGTATTTTTATGGCAAACGATAACAGCCGCAAATTCAAATAGAATCAAATAATTATTTGGATACAGTCCTGAATTGTAGAGTTCTCAATACCTATTGTTTTTGGTGAAGATCGGTTAAGGGGAAGGGGTAGTTTACCAGCAACTTTTTTTTTATCAAGGGTAATTTTTTTTTATGGCAAACGATAACAGCCGCAAATTCAAACATAATCAAATAATCTTTTGCATACAGTCCTGAATTGTAGAGTTCTCAATACCTGTTGGTTTTCGTGAAGATCGGTTAAGGGAATGGGGTAGTTTACCTGCAACGTTTTTTTTATCAAGTGTAATTTGTTTCTATGGCAAACGATAACTGCCGTAAATTCAAACAGAATCAACTACTCTTTTGCATACCTTTTTAAAGAATACAGAACTCAAGGTCTGTTGATTTTGTTGAAGATCGGTTAAGGGAAAGCGGTAGTTTACCAGCAACGTTTTATATTTTAACAAGGGTTTTTTATATGACGAACGATAAGTGCCGCAAATTCAAACAGAATAAAATAATTTGTTGCATACAGCCTTGAATTGTAGAGTATTCAAGACCTATTGTTTTTGGTGAAGATCAGTTAAGGGAAAGGGGTAGCTTACCGGCAACGTTTTTTTATCAAGGGTAATTTTTTTCAATGGCAAGCACTAACAGCCGGAAATTCAAACAGAATCAAATAATGTTTTGCATACAGTCCGGAATTGTAGAGTTCTCAAGACCTGCTGGTTTTGGTGAAGATCGGTTAAGGGAAGGGGGCAGTTTACCTGCAACGTTTTTTTATCAAGTGTAATTTGTTTCTAAGACAAACGATAACAGCCGCAAATTCAAACAGAATCAAATAATGTTTGCATACAGCCCTGTATTGTAGAGTTCTCAAGACCTGTTGGTTTTGGTGAAGATCGGTTAAGGGAATGGGGTAGTTTACCTGCAACGTTTTTTTTATCAAGTGTAATTTGTTTCTATGGCAAACGATAACTGCCGTAAATTCAAACAGAATCAACTACTCTTTTGCATACCTTTTTAAAGAATACAGAACTCAAGGTCTGTTGATTTTGTTGAAGATCGGTTAAGGGAAAGCGGTAGTTTACCAGCAACGTTTTATATTTTAACAAGGGTTTTTTATATGACGAACGATAAGTGCCGCAAATTCAAACAGAATAAAATAATTTGTTGCATACAGCCTTGAATTGTAGAGTATTCAAGACCTATTGTTTTTGGTGAAGATCAGTTAAGGGAAAGGGGTAGCTTACCGGCAACGTTTTTTTATCAAGGGTAATTTTTTTCAATGGCAAGCACTAACAGCCGGAAATTCAAACAGAATCAAATAATGTTTTGCATACAGTCCGGAATTGTAGAGTTCTCAAACCCTATTGGTGTTGGTGAAGATCGGCTAAGGGAAAGGGGTAGTTTACCAGCAACAATTTATGTTTTAACAAGGGTAATTTTTTATATGACGAACGATACCTGCCGTAAATTCAAACAGAATCAACTACTTTTTTGCTTACCTTTTTGAATTATAGAGTACTCAATGTCTGTTGATTTTGTTGAAGATCGGTTAAGGGAATGGGGTAGTTTACCTGCAACATTTTATTTATATATTTACTACATTATCACCAACAAAGAAGTAGTTTGTTGTTAAAATTCCTTCCCGTCCTGTTTGGCCGTAGACCAAAGTTTTCTGCAAAACCAGACGTTTCGGCAGTGCCATCGATTTCCATCATCAGTGAAAATCGAGTGCGATAAAGTGAGGTGGTATACGTCAGTGACCACAGTACTGTGGTTAAGGCTGAAGCCGTAAGTAAAAAGAAGTAGTTTCTATGGAAATATTTCATTTCGAAAATGATTTTAAATATAAATCTTAGAACATGGAAGTTCTCCATACCGATTTTTTTTTGCAAACGATAAGAGCCGCAAAGTCTAACAGAATCAAATAATGTTTTCCATACAGTCCTGAATTGTAGAGTACTCAAGACTTGTTGTTTTTGGTGAGGGTCAGTTAAGAGAAAGGGGCAGTTTACCAGCAAAGTTTTTTTTTATCAAAGAATTTTTTTTCTATGGCAAACGATAACAGCCGCAAATTCAAACAGAATCAAATAATATTTCGCATACAGCCCTGAATTGTAGAGTTCTCAAGACCTATTGTTTTTGGTGAAGATGGGTAAGGGAAAGGGGTAGTTTACCAGCAACGTTTTATGTTTTAACAAGGGTAATTTTTCTATGACGAACGATAACTGCCGCAAATTCAAACAACAAATACTTTTTGCACATCTTCCTGAATTATAGAGTACTCAAGGTCTGTTGATTTTGGTGAAGATCGGTTAAGAGGAAATGGTAGTTTACCAGAAACGTTTTTAAAGGGTAATTTTATTTTTTTGACGAATGATAACTGCCGCATATTCAAAGAGAATCAAATAGTTTTTGCATAAATTCCTGAAGTTTTAAGTACTCAAGGTCTGTTGATTTTGGTGAAGATCGGTTGAGGGAAAGGCGTAGTTTACCTGCCACCTTTAATGTTTTAACAAGAGTAATTGTATCTATGACGAACGATAACTGCTGTAATTAAAACATAATCAAATAAAGTTTTGCATATATCCCTAAATTGCAGAGCACTCAAGGCCTGTTGATTTTGGTAGAGATCAGTTAAGGGAAAGGGGTAGTTTACCTGCTACATTTTATGTTGTAACAAGAGAAATTTTTCATGAAGAACGATAACTGCCGTAAATTCAAACAGAATCAAATAATTTTTTACATATGTGACTGAATTGGAGAGTACTCAAGGTGTATTGATTTTGGTGGAGATCGGTTACGGGGAAAGGGTAGTTTACCAGAAACATTTTTTGTTGTAACAGAATAAAGTACTTAATTTTGATAAAAAAAGTATCCTGATAAGAAGATCTTAATAATCCACTGTAGAAACGTAGATGAAATATCTATAAATAAGGAGGCTAGTTGAACGGGGTACGGGTAATTTTCTATAAATGGAAATTATAGTTGAAGGGGAGGAGATAATTTTTATTTATATGTCATGTATACTACGTTATCGGCAACAAAGAAGTAGTTTGTTGTTAAAATTCCTTCGTGGGCTGTTTGGGCTTGATCCAATGTTTTCTACAAAACCAGACGTTTCGGCAGTGCTATCGACTGCCATTGTCAGTGAAAATTGAGTGCACTATCGTGAGGTGGTATACGTTAGTGATTACAGTACTGTGGTTAAGGCTGAAGAAAGGAGTAGTAGTTTCTATGGAAACATTTCATTTCGAAAAGTATTTTAAACATAAATCTTATAACATGGAAGTCATGTACGGTTCTCCATACCGATATTTGTACACATTTTCCTGTAATTAGAATTTTATAAGTTAAATAGTTTCATCCCTTGAGCTTTAAATTGAGACAATTGAAATAATAAGATGGTTATCTGTCCTCTTTACACCAAATGAAGGTACACTAATGGTAGACAGTAGTTAGATTACTAGGTTTAATCCAGATGTTAAAATCCTCCTTCTGTTAAGTAGGTATCTAAGCTATACTCTAAAGTAACTGTTGAACACACAAGCGGCAGATAAGACAATTTTATAATCAAGAATACAAAGCATTATGCGTTTGTTTGCAACACTGTTACAATTATTAGGATTTGATTTTAATGTTAATCTTCCTTTTCATTGATTTTGTCTTTAAAATATTACATCCGCATTTTATTTTGTTTGTTTTTAAATCTATATAAAGACGTTTTATAGAAAAATATCGGTATGGAGAACCATACATCACTTCCATATTCTAAGATTTATATTTAAAATCATTTTCAGCCAAACAGCCAGGGAAGGAATTTTAACAAAAAAATACTTCTTTGTTGCCAATAACGTAGTACACATATAAAAAAAAATTATCCCCTCCCCCTTCAACTATAATTTTGATTTATAGAAAATTACCCCCAGCCCCTTCAACTAGCCTCTACATTTATAGATATTTCATCTATGTTTCTACAGTGGATTATTAAGATCTTATCAGGATACTTTATCAAAATTAAGTACTTTACTCATGTTACAACAAAAAATGTTTCAGGTAAACTGCCCTTTCCCCGTAACCGATCTTCACCAAAATCAACAGACATTGAGTTCTCTATAGCTCAGGCACATATGTAAAAAATTATTTGATTCTGTTTGAATTTACGGCAGTTATGGTTCGTCATATAAAAAATTACCCATGTTAAAACATACAACATGAGATTTATAAAACATATCTAAGATTTATATTTAAAATCATCTTTGAAATAAAATATTTTCATAGAACCTACTAACGCTGGGGAAATCTGAGGAGCCAATCACAGTTGGGCCTACCTGTCACTCTGCTGAATTTGGTGGAAAGCCCTGTCACTGTCGTCAAAGTATCAGCCTTGACAGGGTCCTCTTTTTCTGCAAAATGGGAGAGGCTTGAGATGGAGTGAGTGACATGGTCCCCACCTCAATGAAGAACCCATTGTTTTATAAAAATATATTTAAATTTTGAAAACTGAAAATTCTTTTCTTGTTGTAAATATTTATATTTTATAATCAAAATGACTTTATTTTTGTTACCTGGCAACAAAATTATTTTATTTTAAACAATTACCATTGTTTCAAAAAGTTTAAATAAATTTTCAAGTACTTTACTCTTGTTAAAACGTAAAAGGTTGCTGGTAAACTACCCCTTCCCCTTAACCGATCTTCACCAAAATCGAAAGTCCTTGAGATCTCTACAATTCAGGGATGTATGCAAAACATTATTTGATTCTGTTTGAATTTGCGGCAGTTATCGTTTTCCATAGAAAAAAAAACGTTGCAGGTAAACTACCCCTTCCCCTCAACCGATCTTCACCAAAAACAATAGGTCTTGAGTACTCTACAAATCAGGGCTGTATGCAGAAAATTATTTGATTCTGTTTGAACTTGCGGCTGTTATCGTTTGCCATAGAAAATACACTTGTTAAAAAAACGTTGTTGGTAAACTACCCCTTTCCCTTAACCGATCTTCACCAAAAACAATAGGTCTTGAGAACTCTACAATTTAGGGCTGTATGCAAATAATCTTTTGATTCTGTTTGAATTTGCGGCTGTTATCGTTTGCCATAGGAAATACCCTTGTTAAAACATAAAACGTTACAGGTAAACTACCCCTTTCCCTTAACCGATCTTCACCAAAAACAATAGGTCTTGAGAACTCTACAATTCAGGGCTGTATGCGAAACATTATTTGATTCTGTTTGAATTTGCGGCTGTTATCGTTTGCCAAACAAACAAAATTACCCTTGCTAAAAAAAACCGTTGCAGGTAAACTACCCCTTTCCCTCAACCGATCTTCACCAAAAACAATAGGTCTTGAGTACTCTACAAATCAGGGCTGTATGCAAAAAATTATTTGATTCTGTTTGAATTTGCGGCAGTTATCGTTTGCCATAGAAAAAAAATCTACAGACAGACACACAGACAGACACACAGACACACACACAGACACTTTTCGGAAAACGACTTTTTTTCATGTTTTGAGTGTAGTAGAATCAGAATCTCCAATAATCTCGAACACGATTTTTTTTGCCATCACCATACTTCCATTCCTTAAGTAATATGGAAGTAAAAATAATAGCAAAGGAAAAATTGACGGAAAGTAATTTATACTGAAAATAAAAACTCAAAATTGATGAAATAATTTATGCTTTTGGGTAACCTGTTTTTTGGCATAATTTACATTTCCAAGAAGTTCTTCAGCTAAAAATCGATAAAAAGTGAAGTTAAAATTTGACATTTGGAATGATGGCGTACACTTTAACATTGACCTGTGTTTGTTTTGAATGACCTCAGTCAACCACACGTTTCCGATGAACTACACGATTGGTTTGTGACTTCCTGACAGTTGTTTATAGTTGCGTAAACTACAATATCACGACAGTCTACTCGATCACGTTTTGAGTAAAATGTTATGTACCTGTACAAAAAGACGGCATTTTTTAAATGAATTTACCATACTGTTGTTTGTTTCCTTATGCCTGATACTCATTATCACAATAAATAGTGATGATTAGAATTTTAAAATGTTATTTAAAGCTAATTTAATGAACGTTTCGCGTTTTCAGCGTATCGATGAGTTCTTTCTAGAACTCTTAGTACGATTTGTAAGATAAAAATATATTTTCTCGTTTTCCCTTAGCATGTTTAAAATTGAAACCACGTCCTTATGATTACGTGTTTACATAGATCTTTTATATAAGGGAGCCGCCCTCCCTAGATAAGTGAGCATTGTGCTAACTTTGTGACAATGAAAAATAATAAATAATTAATAATAAATTATATTTTATATTTTTTTAATATCAATATAATTATTAATATTTATTTTACAATATTTTGCAGTTTAAATTACCGTAATTTTAGAAATGAAAGATATTTCTGAAGATGGCAATATTGCAAACTGTCTAAACATTTTAAAATAAATAATAAAAAATACATTCTTGTTAAAAAATTAAAATATTACATATTATTAATGTTTAAGTAACAAGAATAATGTGAGCAATTATGAGCGAAAAATAAGTAAATTTGTTTTCCTTGATTTTATGAAAGCGCTTATCTTCTCGATTTTTCCCTGTAAACACTCCCAGATAAGTTATCCTATAGGCCTAACTCAAAATAAGTAGTGATTTGTCTTAATATCTCAGGTGTTTTGACACTGTTAACTGTTGGCACAAAGTTATTGAACACATTTTGACAACGTTATACGTAGTAGCCACTGACATATCGTCACAGTATACGAAACTTCATATTACGAAGGTCGATCAAAAAGTAATGCATCCATTTTTGTATTTATGTATGTATTAGACTGACTGTAAATGTCCATGTACGATGTTTTAGATGTGTCTTTAGCTTACTAGTATATTCTACATTAACAAATAGTTTTGTTGTAAACAAATGATAATGTCTGAACTGGGATATTAAAACTTTGTTCTAGGTAGGTTCCCTAGGATTGTTACAAGAGGAGAAGGCGGATGGCGGAGTTCCTAGAAGCAGTAGAAGGTGAGGAACAGGACTTCCTAAAATATGTAGTAGTATGTAATCTAAGAGTACCACCCAGAGAGTAATCTAAGAAATGGCGCTATATTGTTCTAGGAGAGAGCAGAAGAGCTAGAAATTGCGTCTCCGAATGAGACCCAGGGCAAGTCTGGAGGCTCCAAGGTGTATTCATCCATTCAGGGAGACTTACGCACTTTCAAACGTGTAAAAATGATAGAGAGATCAGTTGTAACGACAGACGAAGTAAGAGTCTTTGAGCCTTATAGTTTCAAAGAAGAAGAAGTGAAGACAGCTCCATACGGTAGTCCAAGACCACACACGTCATTGTTCATAACCCAGGCCATTGCGAAAGTGGGTTGGTCCTCATCCAACTTACATTACTTATTTGGCCACTTACAATTTTTATTTTTTTAGATCTACGAAGGAAAGGTTACAAGATTTCAGATTCGAAGATGTGTGAAGTTAAATCCATTTTAAAATCGTGGGTCAGGAAGCAAAATCAAAATTTTTGCAAACTAGATTTTGATACTTGGTTTCGATGGTTTTGAAAATAACGGTGGCTATATTGGACAGTGTACAGGAAACAGGTAGGACTATAATCTATATACCTTTTCTTTTATCCGCTCCTTAATAAAGTTGTGGCGACAGAGGTGAGTATTACTTATTGATTGATTTTCGTTTTTGTCAAAATTGATCAGTTTTTGAACGACTAAGATACTGCTACGAATTTGGATTCGAGAACAAAACCGACTGTTTTAAAATTCATCAAATAACTGATTTTACTGGTTTATTCCAAGTCAGTAACGCATATCCTGTTTACTTTCTGTTGAGATGACACAAAATATTTTTATTTCTGTAAAATATTCGTTAACATCTTATCCTTATCAATTTTATCTTCGTTAGTTTGTTACAATGTATATTTTCTGTCCTCAGGTTAAGTCATAGCATTTTGTGAGTTTTCAAATGCCAGTGCCTGTAAGTTTTACAGCCTGTTGCTAAGTTGGACACAATGTAAGTAACTGCAAGCTTGTTTTTCATTACGTGAGGGAGAATTCTAGATAAACAAGGCCTACCTTTCTTGTAACTTTACTATATTTAACGTTTTTATTTGTAGGAAATAAAACGATTTGATAAATTCACCATTAAATATTTCTGAAATTACTGAAAGAGTATTTTCATATTTCGAACGTTTTGTATTTATTCGACTTCTTAATTTGGCGCACTTTCTGAGAGTTTTATTTTCATTAAGCCCGTCAAATTTAACACGAACAGAATAATGATTTACCTTTTTATTTGTTTGCTAGTTATCACGCTTTGAAAGAATGTTTTACAGAAAAATATTTTTGAAATACACCTGAATTGTTAATATTAATAAACACTTTCAAACATGTAACTTTTTTAAAACGATTTAGCCGCGAGTGTACTTTTTCACTGTTTTTTACTTTCTGCGAAGAGTTAATAATTTTGCGCCCTCATTTTTTTCCTTTCAAAGCCTAGAAATCGTTGTTAGCTTTGGGCTTCTCTTTATCACCAATAAGATCCACTTGCTTTTATTTGGTGAACATACTCATCTATTTGAGTATCCTATTAAAGACATATACTTATTGTACATTCATCCTATAATCTCAGTTCCTATACTCAACAAATTACTCTTACAAGCTTTTTACTTTTGTTGTTACTGTACGTGTATTCAAACATGTGCTATGCTAAGGACATAGATAATGTGACGCTTTGTGAGCGACAGGATTACGCAATGATCTCCATATTTTCAGACACTCCTTCCATAAGTATGGCAATTATTCTACAGGCGCCCAAATCAATCTTGTTACGTATTAACCAACCAGGCGAATTAAAAATGCGCCCTATTTCAGAATCACTGAGTCAGTTTTATATAAGGCAATGCAGTGTGTCCGTTTAGTGTAAAGTGATTATAGTGAATAATTGAGTCCGTCGATCTGTAATTAGTGACGTTTATTGAGACAGTATCAATGATGTTGTTTATCGGATACTACGAGAAGATTTGTAATTAACGGATTCATTAAAAAAAGGCCGAAATTCATTACAGGCCGACGTTAATTACAGTTTTTATTGTGCACCCTCATCTGGTGAAAAATCTCAAACGAATTTGGTGCCCTTGCACCTTGCAGATAGCCACTGGAAAGCATGTGAAAATGTTTGGTAAAGAGTATACACCTATGCGTTGACTGACTTGAGTTTGATTACCAAGTACTCACTGAAGACATTGTAGATGAAGCAATTCTTGGTGTTTATATCATGAACACTTATGACTTTGTAGTCAACTTCAGAAACTATGACCTGAGAATCGAGCAAGAAGAAATAATGCTCTCTACAGCAAATACGTCAGAAAATCAATAGACGTGGTGAACATAATAGCCGTAAGTTTCCCGCTAAACTCTGAAAACATCACCAAGGTTAAAAACCGATTACATGCTAGTGCTATATATTCAAACCCTAAGCACCCAACACGTCGCCATAGTAACTGGAAGACGTTTAGTAAAACCAGACACAACCGGGAATGTTTTAATTATATCCTTAAATTTTTAGTGACCGTCAATCAATAAATGTTTTAGTGGCTGGTTAGTGAGGATCGGTCAATAATACAAATTTTAGCTGTTTTGCGTCGACGTTTCGACAATATTTATTGTTATCTTCAGTACCTGTGTATGAAATACAATAGAAAAATCAAACATAACGAAACAATTATATATTTGGGTGAACGTGTTGGTGTATGTGAGTGTGTGCGTGCGTATGTATGTATCATTTTATATATGAAGACTTATGATAGTTTGTTTACATCTTCAAATTATTTTTAAGACAACGAGCAAATTATAGTATGAGAGAACTTAATTTATACAGTATTACAATTTAAATTACTAAATGTAATGATATTTTAATTAATTAAACAAACAGTAATCAACAATTGGATATTCGATATTACATTGGATACATTACATTACATTGGATTCGATTGGATATTAGATTGGTACAAAAACTGTTTATGCCTACAACAGTCAACATATAGCAAAGTAATATATTACCTATAACTAAAACAGATTAGGGGATGTTCACTACGTAATTATTAAAAGTTATTTTACCATGTTTCACTCCCTACTGGTGTTAACAAACAATAATAATTTAGAAACGTAGAATTTACACAATAACTGTAGAACATTACGACATAAATCAGATAGTTGACAAAGGTTACAAACAAACGTTTCTGGTAAATTTTTCTAACAGGTAAACTTGGATCATAATTGTAAACATGTTATAAAATAAAGTCAAGAGTACTATAGAGTAATGTAATTTATGTACGTATCCACAATCACACCTTCTCTCTCACCCATTCTCCCCCTGCCAGTCCTTCTAACAGCCTCTCACTCTAACCTGAAATCGATCTATCACTCACTATCACTCCCACTCGCTCTCTCTCTTCTACATCTCACTCACTGTCTACCTTCTTCCCTCTCACTCTCCCACCCTTCTCTCTCTCTCTCTCTCTCTCTCTCTCTCTCTCTCTCTCTCTCTCTCTCTCTCTCTCACCCTCTCACTTGTCTTTGCCCACGATTGGCACTCTAAAACATTCACCATTTTTATTACACAATCATCCTCATATAAAATAGAGAATTATGCACACGATAAAAGAAATGATTTACCAACTTGTATTAAAGGGTTACAGACTTTATAACACAACATTATAGATAACAGATCTATTATATGAAAATGGTTATTACTTAATATTTACATTTTGTACAATGTTATTTACCTGGAACTTGGTCTATACAGAGTACCATAGTCAATGTAGTTCGTATATATGTCGGTCATATTCTATCTCTCATGTTCTCACTACGCTCTCACTCGCTCTCTCTTTGTCTCTCTCTGTCTCTGTCTGTCTGTCTGTCTGTCTGTCTCTCTCTCGCTCTGTCTGTCTGTCTGTCTCTCTCTCTCTCTCTCTCTCTCTCTCTCTCTCTCTCTCTCTCTCTCTCTCTCTCTCTCTCTCTCTCTCTATCTCCCTCTATCTCTCTCAGTCTTGTCTCTTTCTGGACTCATACAACACCTTCTCACTCACGTTAACCACTAGGGGGCTCTGTCCCTCTCTCTCACTCTAATCTAAACGGATATATACCACAAATCTAACACGTAGACGTGTACATAACACACGCTAGCACTACATACGCGCGCGCGCGCGCGCACACACACACACACACACACACACACACACACACACAACAAAACAACCTCACAAGCCAACTACACATTCGAGAATCCATACATAAATATTACACTAGTTTATTCTCTTCTTTTTATCATCTAAGTTTAAATTATGCACAACGGAGATGCCCACTGTACTGAGTTTAAAACTGATCGAATATGTGTCTACAAGAAGAAATTTTATATGTTTCTTAGCTAATACTAAATAATATGATCAGTGAGACACTTACAATTGTTGCTGACGACAAACACACAACTGTAAATTTTCTCGGACCAACACCTTATTATAAAGCAGAACAGACGACCCTTGTACATTTGTAGGAAATGAAGTAACATGTGTTCAGAAGACAGTTGAGAAAAGATTTGCACTACGGGGGAGTGTGACACTAATCTGACGACAAGCTGGCCATTAAAATGACCAAAACATCCTGTAGGGAGACTACTGATTATTTCTTCAAATTCATGTTTTGACGGTGTGTATAAGTTGAGCATAACTGGACGAGAGGTTATGAGTATCAGTGCGAAAATTAATGGAGTGAGGGTCACTTTTTATTTCAATCATTTCCAGTACGCATCTTTTTGAAATAATTATTTTCGTAATATTTAATTTGGGTGTTGTTGAAGTCAAATTCATGGCCGGTGTTTAAATGGTGAGATACTAAAGCGTTGGGGTTATCATTATGGGGTTTTTTATGGCAATCATACCTATGTTGATAAATTCGCTTATGTAAATATTGGGACGTAATACCAGTGTATGCGGCTGGACAGTCATTGCATTGGATAGTGTATACGAAATTAGATCGTTTGTCTTTGGATGTCGGGTCTTTGAGGCTTGAGAAGAGAGATCGAACAGTATGTTGGTTTTTGAATGCTAAAGTTTTTTGAATTATTGATAGGCATTTTTTAAGTTTTTCAGAAAGCCCTTTAACATAAGTTGTAGAAAAGTACGAGCCGGCGTTAGGCTCAGGTGTATTAGATTGGGCAGATGTAAAATTGGGGCTCAGCTGATTTGCGCGATGTTTATGAATTACCTGTTTGATTATGTGGTCTGGGTAACCATTGTTTTTGAAAATCTTAAATAATAATTCAGTGTTTTTTTGATGAAATGATTCAGTCACTTTACAAGATTGCTAATCGCAATCTTACGTCAACGATACGCTTAACACGCTGTCTAGACTGCAGTGATTTTCTACATTGTCTGAAGAGCGGATATTGGCAAGTGGGTATTAATCAAGATGATAAGGAAAAGGCAGATTTCACTATCTCAAATGACTTCTTTCAGTTTAAGATTATGTAATTTGGACTCCTTAATGCATTCGTCACGTTTGAAAGACTAATGGATCTGGTCCTCCGAGGCTTGGCATGGACGCCTCGCCACGTTTACTTAGACGACGTCATAGTTATTGATATATCTTTTTAAAGATTATTTGAAAAACTTTCTAACCAAAAGAAAATTTGGTTCTTATTTGAAAAGCTAGTTCTAACCAAAATTTGTGAGTCCCAACTGAACCTGGAGCTGTGTACTCTGTTTCAGAAGGAAGTACAAAACTGGTGTTGGCACGGATCCCAATAAGTTTTGGAGCACTTTCATAAGTATCTGTATGAAAAGGAGTTTCTACTACGTACTGAATGTGCTGCGCTTGCATGGCTTTTGAGATTTAAAAATCTGGCAGTTGGAAAATGGCTTGAACTTTTGCAAGAATACCCTTCAAGGTACAACATCGCAGTATTTTACATCTACATGGTAATGAAAATAACTTGTTTCGAAGACCATGCTCAGAAAAATGACGATGTTGGTGCTCGGAACAGAACGCGAGTGAACAAGTTCAAGCCTTCACTGTAGACGTCTTAGCAGACGGTTGACCCATACAAGATATCCAACAAGAAAAAGAGGGTCTCGAAGATTGGGTCGCCGCCCTGAGTAGCAAGATAGGCCTATATGCTACGTTTCAAAAATTCTGATAAGTTGTTGGGCACGATGGAAATCACTATCCTTGGACGAACTGATTGCTGAAAAGGGCTTGGGAAAGTGCTAATGGACGAGAAGTGATCATGCACCTGATAGTTCCCAGAAGTTAATTACATCATGTTTTGAAGGAAATGCATGATGGAGTATAAGGATGTCATCTTAGTAAGAATAAAACAACCGAAAAAAATATGGAAACGAATGTGTTGGCTTCATATTGACCACGATGTAGAGGAATAGGTCCCTACTGTAAAAAATGGGTGGAAGCTTGTTATCCCAAATCAGGAGTTTACCAGTGTCGAAAAAGCTAATAACTTCAGATGCCATTACGGAATTTTTAAGGAAATCTATACGGATGAAGGTAAGAATTTTGAATTAGGAGTTTTAAAGAATGATGTTACCTACTTGATATATGAAAGACCCGGACAACGCCTCTCCACTATCAGTCTGACGGAATTATTGAGAGTCAACAGATCACTTGAGCAGTTCTAGACGAGAACCAAACTGACTGGCATCAGCGTCCATTACTCCTAACAGACATCAGTACACGACACAACCGGTATGATTCCACAAAAACTAATGTTTGTGAAAGAGATTCGTCTCCCTGGAGACTGATTGTTCGGATCATCCGAGGCTCAGCTTCAAGAACCGCAGAATTATTCTTCGCAAATACAGAACCAACTGCGAGAAATGAAATGTTTGAAGGGAGGATAGTACGGTTGAAGATAGCCAGTGGAAGAATGAAAACGAGGTACGATATCTGCAGTAACAGTGTCGGTTTTGAAGAAGGGCTTTTTTGAGTTGTATAGCCCTAAAGCGCCGTTTAGGGAATCAGTGGTATATACTAACAGATGTGCAGATATCTGTAATTAATGACGTGTATTGCGACATATTTAGTTAGGTAGTTAAGTGATATTTATTGTTAATTACATTAGTGTGCTGGACAATCGTAAATTAGGAGAATTGTTTGCATATGAATGTTTAATGTTGTTTTGTTTACTTTAAACAGTCATTAAAGTTTTAATAGAGATTTCTATGGCGATCGGTTACTTGTATTTTACTATTTCATTGAAAATCTGTGCTACCGCCGTAACAAGCTGTTGCTATAGTTTTTTTCTTGATATTTAAATACTATACTATACAATGTACAAATGCTGTGTTAAGGAGCTATCAAGGTGTACAATCAAGGTGTTTTTTTCCTTACATGAAACACGTTTCAGTCTGAAAACCAAAGTAACTGATGATGAGTATATTCCTTAATACTGAACATGTTCCAAGTAAGAAAGAAACATTATTTTTATGTTACTATAGTATTTATATACCATATAAAATACTAGCATTCAGTATACTAGTATAAAAATATTCTTTTTATATTGTTTATATTTATATTAGTCTCTCTCTCTCTCTCTATATAATATATATATATAATTATGTTACGCGCGCGCGCGCGCGTGTGCATATATATTGTAATAAGACCTCTTTCCGTTGATACCGTTCTTATTCAATGTTTCTTTGATACTTTTAATTAAACGGTTATCGTACCCTCAACGTCTTACCAAGTCGTCGTCAATTTGTTAACGTATCTTGCGCTGACGCTGTCCGTCGCGAACGCACGAATAACCAGTACCGATATCCTTACCTGTCCTCATTTGATGTATTTAATTCCCGATCGGCGCCAAATTGTTTTTGAGAAAACAATTAAAAGATTCAAATTAGTTTGTCTCCTGTGCGGTGATGATGAATTCGAATTACCCTCGCCGACTGGCGGGAACTCGAATCGCGCTTGTCGATCGACGTGTTGCCAACATAAATTTTTCGCAAAGAATTCTGTTCTCCGCTAAAGAACACAAACTATATAATAAAATTCAAATAAAAACAAAGGACAGTTAGTAATGATTCGTACTTGTTTATTAGTGTCTAAAATTCGCTAATTTTTGATAAATTAAGTACAATAACAAGTATTATAATAAAGTTTCGCTCCGGCAACAAATTAATTTTCACTCAGCGGAAAGCAACGGTGGCAGCAGTCGTGTGAAGCCATAATGGCCGCTAGTATTTCTTATTTACACAAGTTATTCTGCCAATGAGTTCTTTGGATTACGAAAAAATTCAAAACAAGATGTTAAATAAAGTACACCACCTTACATTTGTGGTACTTAAATACTAAAAAGGTTTACATAAAATTCAACTCTTGGTGTTTAAAAGTGTGTGTCAATTTTATAGGCTTCGGACATAGGTTATCTTACAGTTACATACAGTGTGAATAAATATGATCTATTAATCCTTGAAAGAATTTGGTGTTCAAAGTTCAGAGTGAGAGTTATTGTTTGAGCAAAAAGTTACTCAGTTTTAGTTCGTAATTATTGGTAATTTAATTTATACTTAACAAAACCATGTTGTTTTTTGTTATGGGTCATCAGTATTTCTTCAAGGTTGTGATAGTACTTTCGTTAATTTTCAGTGGTATGGTTGCCCGTCTCCTTCTGGCGTCTGTTTCTTTTTATTCAAGTTTTATTTATTTTTTATTGTTAAAATTTTTGTTTATTGTTCCTCCTTGGTTTACTGGAACTATGGTTGACTTCTTGTATTCAATTTACTTTCATTTGGATCTTATTTTCTTCTTTAATTGACTTTAATAGAGCCGAATTCAATATAGCGTCTGTCCCGCTGGTTAGTAAATAATGGAACTCCCGTTTTATAACGGTCAAAAAAATATAATAATGTTTTGTTGTTATGCCAACCGCTTCCAATCTTATTGGTTAAATACATTTGAACCTATTGTTATAGATCCTGGGTTTCTGTTCAAAATGAATAAATATTTTATAATGGTTATTGTTCCTTGGTGATATTACCAATGTATGAAATATTAACATAGATGTCCCTATTTTCTTTCAAAGATCAATATGACATCTCACAAGGCTGGTCTAGTCATGTATTAATATTTTTTGACAAACTTGTTAATGCTATGTTACTACATATTTCACTTATTTATACTGTTTATTACAATTCTGACATATTATTATTGTTAGTTAATGGTAATCAAATAATTTACTTGGTCTTACTATTCAAATACAATAGTCAATTGTTTGCAATTGGTTTTCTGAAGTTAGACAGTTAGGTAATTTATAGGCCTAAGCTGTAACATTCTAGAATTTCTTATTTTGCTCTATTTAAACATTATTTATTAAATACATACGTTCTGCTTATTGTCATTTCGTACTTATTGGCTTTTGAATTACTTTGAAGTTGTTTTACCATCTATTAGTGTTATTATGCTTTTACAAAATCATTTCTTATCTGATATTTTTTCTTTTCTATTTATATAATTATGATTAATCTTGTGCTTGTTAAGTCTGTATTCTTGCTAGCTTATTCCTACTCCCATCTCTTACACACCTTTTTAACACTTAATCCTACTAACAAAACATAACATAGAAATAAGGCTATGGTATGTCTATTGTTCAGCCATATTCCTTCTTATTAATTACAATTGTTCTATTGTATGTTATTACTTGAAATTAACATACTCATCATCTCTTTATAATATCATTACATAAATAAAAAATGCAAACATATTAATTATAGGGGTTTTATCCCTTTCATTTTATGGGTTTGGTTTATTGTTACCGATGTTCACTATTCTTTCTCCTTAAAATTATGAATTGTTTCTCTTAATATCTGCTCATCACTTCACTATTTATGTTATCACTCCCTACCTATCTCTCACTCTTGGTTTCTATGATATTTTAAACACACTTTTATAGTTATTTTTTCAACATTTTATGTCTTACTTTCTTATCATGATAAGGTTCTTAATAACATGCCTTATCTACTAATAATTGTTTTACTTATTTCTTATGGTTAGTGTACTTTCTTTGGTATTATTTTATTCATTGTTAGTTATTAGATTTGCTTTACTCATTTGTGCCTTTTATCATTAATCTATCTTTTCTTATTTTATTGTCTTTATCTGGCCAATCTCTGGGGTTGGGTCATAGTCGTTTGTTTGTCAGTCTAGTCTATTCACTTATTTATTATTCTTGTTTACAAGTCTCCTTTTTTCTTTCTCAATTCCATTTAATATTTTTTTCATCATTATCCATTAAATTATTTTATCTTTTATCATTTATCTAATATTTATGGATACCCTATAGGGTCTGGTTTCTGCAACTTTATAATATATATTGTACCAATATACTTACGAGACGAGCTATTATGCCGCACGTTGGATGCGTCAATTTGTACCAATATATAACTTTATTTAGTATATTCAATTCGTTTACGGTTGTTGTTCACTATTCCCGCCGTTCGCTCTCGCCTCGGCGTCCAAAACCAGTGACGTAATTCGGAGCTGCCAACTGCCGCTCCGTCCTCTTTGCTGTGCTGTCGTATTTTTTAATTTTAACAGTAATAATAATGCAAAATAAAACCAAACAGATGTACACCTTTAATCAATCTTTATTCAAAAGAATTGGTCAATTACGTTTCTCGTTTTTCTTTATTTTAATAACAAATTGTGACAAAATTATGTCGTCTTCATTCATAAGTTGGTAAGTTGGAATCAACCTCAATAATGATGCTTGTTGTTTTTATTCTATTAAATAAAGTAGTCTCAGGGCGTATTCGGTCCGAATATTATGGTTAAACAGTTAATACAACTCTTAAAATCAAAATACAAACTTTACAAGAGAAGGATATAAAAAGGTTTTGATGTTTATAGTGCAAACTAGTAGTCGTGTGTGTGTGTTATCCACAGTTCTAGGTTATGAACAGTTTTAGATATTTATTAGTTATCGTCCAGTTTTTTGGTATTCAAAAGGTGTAATAATTAATTTGTGTTATCTTCAAATGTTCTTTAGTGTTGGTGTATTATATTGAATATGGTTTTTTACGGTTTAGTTTTCTAAGTGGTTCGTGTGCTCGTATGTGGATGTTGTTGTTAAATAAGGTTATAAAATTATTCAGATTCAACCAGATCCTCTTCTTTTATTCGTTCAGGACGAAGACGGGGTCCAAATCTTCTTTAATTCTTCTTCCGGGATTTGAATTCTTGCGAATTGGTGTCTTGATGTTCTTGGATTCCCCTAATGTTCTTCAATAACTGTCCTGATTCGTTTACTATGTTTAGTAATAGGTTTACTCTATTTAAAATATAATTAGTTAAGACGTTATAAAAACGCGTCTGTTCTTAATGATAGTTGTTAAAGAAGTCCTTTTTATTTATCTGAATTTTCGGTTGCTAAGGTAAAACTTGAAATCTGGTTGGTTGATTCAGATATACATTGTCATACAAATTCATTGTTTTATTGCATGAACTTGGCCAAAACTTTTAAATTAGTATAACTTTGTTATACTAATTGGGAATTTAAAACTAATAGCATCATTATTTAGGTTTTAACATTTGTGATACATAGACACCAAACATGCCTATTTTTGCTTAAGAAATTCTGATGTTACATTTTTGCTATTTGAGTTATCTTAAATAATTTAAAACTGATTATTTCAATTCCATATTTACTGTGTATACTATTAATTATAAACCTATCCATATTACAACATTTGTTTTATAAAATTCTAAATGTATTTCCTAAAATTTACAAAATTCCAAAGTTTTTATAGGCCTAGGTCTTGACATGTTAAATTTCTATTTTCTGTTATTGTAACACCTATTAACTATGCAACTACCATCAAAACTACTCCCTATAACTCTATTAGTATTATTATTTAAAATTGCAACAATAATTATCACTGGAACATTATAAAAAACATAATTCACATTTTGTGATCAAACAATCTGTATATGCCTGGTTACATAAATCCTGCATAAGACATATCCCCCACTCATCACCTAACAAAACTATAAATAACATAAACACAAATTTACTCTTACTTTCAAACATTGAAAGAAAAAGTTTAATCATTTAATAATGATTTTATATCTCTCTATTTGTCTTAGACAGTTCAGCCATTGCTGTACTAAATACTTTTACTGTTTTTTTTTCTTGTCATATACATTTGATAATTACTACTTCTTAAGCCTTGTTTACACATGGATTGACATTTCTATATTTTTGTCCATATTATATTATTTGTTTTTTATTACACAATAATCTATTCTTTGATTGTACAGTATTTATTTTATAACATTAAGTCCACCATTAATCACACTATTTTAATTGTATGTTTCCATGTATATATAATGATGGTGTTCTTGTATTATTCAATTATATTGGTTAGTTAACATTACATTCTATTGTATATTTGGGCCTATTATCCCTCAATTTGTATTTTGATTATTTCTATATTGTATGATACATTTAACAAAACAATTTGTTTACTGATAGTAATGGTCCATAATGCTGTCTGTCTTCGTAAGTATTATTATTGTAATTGGTCAAATTTTATCTCATCATCTGGGTATTTTCCATCACTTTACCTAAACATTAATTTGGGTACGGTCAGTTATAGTCTAAGTCAGTTTAAATTTGTTATTTGTTCATCTTCACTATCATTTTAAAAGATATGTTTCTTCTTGTTAAGTTTCTTATCCATTATCTTCATTAAATCTGGTACGATATCAAGCTATGCCAAATGTAATGTTACAATATATATATATATTAAACTCACTATATATGTCCACTCAAAAATAAAATTCACTATGGAAATGGAGACATACAACAGCTTCCATTTTTCTTGACATTTCCATAAAGAAGAAAAACGGTCACCTCAGCTTTTCCACACACAGAAAACCCACACACACACTAACAGATACTTACACTTACTTATAGACAGTCCTATCACCATCCAGCACAGCTACAATCTGTAGAGAAGATACTTACATACAGAGCCCTACACCTATTAGACGAGGAACACAGGAAATGAGATCTGAACTTTCTGAAGGAAGCTTTGTTTTTAATAGATACACTCCATTTGATTTAAACAAAGTTAGCAAACAAAACAAGACAAACAAGACGCGACCTCAGAAAGAAACACAGGAGTACATCACCACATTAACATTACCATATATAAAGGGCACGACTGACATAATAGAGCTAATACTCAAGAAACATCACGGCACGACAATATTCAAAATGCACAAAAAAGTCAATACATTTCTACAAAAGCCAAAGGGCTGCATACACTTAGAGGGACAAGGTGTATACCAAATACCGTAAAAAACTGCGACCGATTTTATATTGGTCACTTTGGAAGGATTATCCGTCAACGCGTCAGCGAATATAAACTGTAAGTAGTAAAACAAGAAGACAACATAGATTTTCCTTCAGAAAATTAAACTGGAATACGAGTTTAAAGTGTATGAAATATATAATTTTCAGTTCTCTGTCTGTCTGTCTATCTGTCTGTCTGTCTGTCTGTCTGTCTGTCTCTCTGTCTCTCTCTCTATCTATCTATCTATCTATCTATCTACCTCACTCTCTCCCTACATTTTACACGCGCGCTCAACACTTAAAAACACAAGACACAGGAACTAACACATTATTTGCAAATAACATTAATGGTAACAGTATATGACTCTGGTATTCGCCATTAATTCGTTCTGGTGACTACGTATAAAAAAAATAGTATTACCGCTTACGTGCTCGTCTTCAGACCAGAGCATTATAATTCAGAGTTTCGCTATCGGCGATGTTGTTGTTTGTGGCGATGGTTCACCGACAGTTTCGCTTTGCCGGTCACGATTCTATGCAGCATGAATTTCCTGAGAAAATTAAATATTGAATTGCCTTTGTATGCATACAAACTACGGTAACGGTGAAATCGTGTCAAACTGTTACAACAGCTTTTCGTCCATAGAATTCTTTAAGATACTACAATTGATGAGTGTATGTTGCAATTCATTAAACTGGCGAATTATTATTTTTTTTTTAAGGAAAAAAATGTTGTCTTGATTCCGTGATCCCTTACGAATTATATTGATCCCGAGTTGAATTATATTGTTGTCAACTCGACTAACGGATTATACACACAGGTTATTAACTTTTCTTGTTAAAGCGTTTTTCCAGCAAATTCGAAGATGATAGTTCTCTAGAAAGGAATAATTAATTGTGCTTTAAAATAAAGCTTTCCAGGCGTTACTTGAAACCGCACGACAAACTATAGCCACTGTTGTTAGTGGCAATTAATAAGTGTGTTTTTCCTGTAAGAGTTGTTAAAATTAAACATTCTACCTCTAGTCGCTTCTATTATAAACGGAGGCAGAAGATTTTTTGGCGAGAACATTATTCCTTTTTTATGCTTGTGAAAACCTACTCTTCCCCTTTGGTGGTGAGATTGCGAGGAAAAGGATTTTTTGGTTCCAATTTTAGACTACTTGATGTGAAATGAAGTGGATATAGCCTACTTTCTTCTATACACAAGTCGTGATTCATCTGCTTTAGTTACTAGTATGTCTTTTGCTTGTGTGTTCTACATTTGGATCACTATTTAGTTCTTAAACTGTTGAGCTATAATGCATTGTGTAGTTGATTTTGGTTACAGCCAAAACCGGATAAAGTCAGTGCACGCAAACAGTGCGAATATGAATATGCTACAACTCTTCAAATTGGGAGATATCTCAAGCTTGATAATTATAATGATTGTGTATGGCAAAAAGACATTTTGTTTGATCAATTTAAATTTTCAGACTGGTGTCTAACTATAGATTTTTTGCATAATTACAAACTAGAAATAGAGAATAATTAGAACTAATGAAAGAAATTACATAATACTACGTATTTGGTGTAATAAAAGGTTACAAAGGACATTCAATATTGTTTGTAGAAAAATCAGTGGAAGATAACTGCTTATTCCCAAAACGTGCACGAAAGGTACACGTAAGAAGTATAGGACGACATATGCGAGTGGCCTGCCTTAACAGTGGATGTGTGGTAAGTAAGCGCGTCTTCCGTGTCTTTTGAGGACATTTTTTCTTTGGGTAGATGATCTTCTGAGAAGTAGGAACTCTGACCATTCTTTGGAATTCGAGACACATACTTACAGGCCAGAAGCGTCTGTTCCTGAAATATGTCTGTCAGACTGTGTAAGCTATAATGTAGCTTAGGTAAAATCTTGAAGATAATGAAAGAACTAAGAAGCGGTTCTGTCGGGAAACTTCCTGGGTCCGGATCCTATACCTTTGGGTATGCGCGCCTGTAACGCTATTTTTTCATCGTCACAGCTGAATAATTTCAATTAGGCGGCAAAATGCATTAACTCGACGACTTCTGAGAACACCCATTCTCATGACCCTCTATGTTTCTAGTATACGACGGGTAAGTTTCTTTTGTAAACCGCTAAAAAGCCTTTAAAACATGTTTTAGTATAAAGGAAAAATTACGCGTAGATTACGAGGCCCTGCGAATATATATATTGCAACGATACAGCCATATGCTGTATTGAGCATTGATTGAATAATTTGTAAAAAATTATTATAAGTTTGGAGTAAATGGACATGTCTGGGATTGTAAAAATGTTTCATTGTTACTCTAGGGGAGAAATTAACCTGTTCCAACAGGCAAGGAACACCTGCTCGATTGTATGTGTGTTACGCGTGTATCTTGTATGTGTTAGTGATGCATGTACAGACAGGAATCCCAGCAACCCTCCCCAATTAATTACTAAAATAATTATTTTAATTCACTGTGTGAAAACTAATTAGTGTATAAACAAACAGAAGGCACCAAATTGTATGTAAATTTTATAGTTATCCACAGTAAGAAAATGACGTTAGTAGGACACACTACGCGAAGTCAGTGCGAAATAAGTGTGCCAAAAATACGCAAATTACACTAGGACGCTCAAATTAATACAGTGAGTGCTTAATCAAATTAGCTATGATTTGTGCTATCTCAATTCCGTACAAAACATTGCCATTTGCAGAAAATTGCAAATATATGAAAAGGTTCGGGAGTGGGGGCTATCATGTGATCTGCAGGTCTCGACAGGACAATTTCGGAACCAACAGGTGCGGAATCTCGAGAGGGTATAAATTAAGGGTTTGACTGGAAGCTCTTCTCTTTATTTCAAGACACACTTGCAGTAGGACACGCTGTCCGTCGGCAGAACAGTTTTATTTTGTTATAAGTCTCATCTACGAACGAATAAAAAGGTTTTCAGTAATTATGTTTACACTAGTACGGGAAACGTAGAGTACCGGGACCTTTTAAGTCAGCAAGAGTATCTACAGAGAAGCTACAAAGAGCGACGCGAGATGCTGGATGTTAGGAGATGCTTTTTAGACGCCTAACAGCCGAACGAGATCCACCTCGCAGCCGATATTAATTCTCTGGGACGGACCACACACTGCTGGAGAACGACGCTGGACTCTGGACATATCCAGGACCACGCCAAGCCAGGAGTAACGGTAACCCAACTCTGGACAACGCAGGACCCCGTCAATAATTCGTAAGGTCATCAAAACTCGAGATGACTAGCATAATGCATTTATAAATGATTTTTTTTAAAGAGCTCATAAAGACTATATAAAGAGACAATGAATTAAAAAAAAGAAGTTTATAATTAAGTAAATAATGTAATAGAGTCTTATGTAAATGTTTAGTCGTAAGAATGAGCGATCGCATATAGATAAATATAGAAGAAAAAAAGAGTTTAATTTTGAGATAGTATTTTTTTTATCAAAGAAAAATAATTGAAATGATTTGATATTTGCATTTTGTAGAAAAGAATAATTTACATTTTGAATACGAAACAAATGCCAGTCTAAGAGTAATTAATATAATTTTAAATTTATCTAAAAAAACATTGGTATAGACTGAGCAAGCTGAGGTCAGATCTGAATTAAATGAATTCAATTAAAATGAAACTTAATTACATTTAAATTTTATTTCTTGTATTAAATCAATTTGAATAAATGTCTAGATTAAGATTATTAACATGTCTAGATGTAAGAGTGTTTTAAATGTGTGTAACACCGTATAGCTTAAGAGATAAACACTTAATAATGAGTGATATCTTGATCGGAGATTATTAACAATGTTTTATTATTTATAATGCTTTTTAAAAAATAAACATGAAATTTTAACTACTCATAAATTTACTACTATTATTATAGTTACACCTGGTATCGTTATATACGTTTAAACACCTGGTATCGTTATAACTGTTTAAAGACCTGGTATCGTTATAATATATATTCCTTTGTAAGTAACTCGTTGAGTTTCTCCAGGTCTCCTATGTAATATCTTCAAATAAATACACTGCAAGTAGGTTTATTTTCACCTGACGCACGTTTCACAGAAATTATTCTGTATCAAAATAGAATGTCCAGATTGCAATAAATGTTATGTAAGCCAGACGAAGAAAAAACTGTCCGAGAGGTATATCCAACATCGCAAATGCGTATCTTAAACATAATATTTACAAATCTAATTTAGCCACACGCTGTTTAAACATTAAACATAAATTTTCAGACATTGAAAATGTTAAATTAATTAAAAACGTACAAAAATGTAACAAAATGAATATCTGGGAAAGTCTTAATATTTATAAACACAATAATGACAATCTACTAATTAAAGAACAAATACAAATAAAAACAAAACAAGACGATTTATTTAAAATTATTTACAGATTATTACAGATATAAATTAGTTTATACAGATAACTAACATTTACTATTAGTATTACAGATATACGTACTAGGTTAAATCCCGTAGGAATCGAAATTCCATATTGTAACTGATGAGCATTAGTGAAGCTGTTGATGCGGCGATTTCATTTATCTGTTTTTCGGCATAACAAGATGTCACCAGTTTAACGAAAGTTTTACACAGTTTAAGAAACTCATTATAAACAACAACATGAGCCAGGCACACAATTAAAAATAAAGATTTGCTTTTCTTAGATCAGTCATGTTAACGTCATTAAAGTTTGATTGTTGCCTTAGTGATTTTATTATTACTTATAAAATATAACTAACATTTTAGATATGTTAATTTTGTGTGTCCATATGCACTGTTCAGACAATGTAGTTGAAGACGTGAAAAATTACATAAGTTTTTTTAGGCAGTGTTGTAATTTTTGGACGCAGTCTATCTTCCAGCTCAGTCCTGCACTACAGTAGGTTGTATCAGAAAAGTAATTTATAATTTTGAAGTTATTTTAAAAAAGTAATAATAGTTGTTTTAAAAGTAATTTCAAGGAAATTACAAAAATTTATGTAAGTAATATCGTATCGAAATATACGATATTTTGATTATCGAAACTCGGGTATTGTATTCGAAATTTGTGTTACCAATAATGTTCAGTTTCTCTTATCTAGAGCGTTTTACCCCTTTGTGTATATTTTCTTCATTTGAAAGATGTAGTTTATTACTTTGGATAGTAATCTTGTTGCATAACGAGAACGTAATCAGTATGCAGTGAACTAAAGAATGTTAGTTCGTTTCATGAATTGGTGCTCTCACGAAAAATTTAATTAACATAGGTTTACCTGACCACAGTAGAGTACAGTAAACATCTTGATAAACATAGTGAGCAAAGCAGAGCATCGTGACTGACCGTATTCCGGAGTCGCTAAACCATTAATCATCAGTGGCTACATCGCAGATGTTTTATCTACGTGTTGTGCTCTGAAATTATTATACGTATTACAGGGAATGTTTATATCTCAACCAATTATCAGATTTTACGATTCATCACAGCGCTTACGATTCACGATTTACATGAACATAATGAATCCAGTAGCGATTTTTGATCCTTACATAATAAGTAAATAAAAATTTAATGAGTCCCGTTTATTTTTAATAACTGAATTATGCTTTGGTATCATTCGTTATGTGAAATATTTATCAAAACATTTTCAGAGATATGTATATTTTTTAAGGCTATGTTAGACATGTCAATTAAAATAAAATAAATATGAAAAGGCGTGTAATTTTGATCGCCTAAAGTTTTTATATTTGCAAGTTTTGACACTCATTGTCTGAGAATTGGTTGGCAAGAGCTTGGAGGGTATCTTTCTCTCTTCAAGTAGTTTTGCTATAGGTTCTATGGTTGAGGGGAAGAGAAGAAAAATATTTGCTGCTCACATTACATTAATTTTATTCCGACGTCACAGAGAATGTGAAGGTACTATTAGAAGTAACACGGTGTTTTGCAGGTTTACATACTGCGAAAAATTTAACGAAGTGTTTAGCTAAAGTTTATTCACGTATTTAAAATGGTTTTTATATTCGTTATTAATATATGTAATCCCTGCAGTGAATTGGACAGCCACTGGATGTAATTGGGACTTTGAAACAGACTCACGGCTACATTGTACGTTGACATTCGACGGCAGCATGGTGTTTTTATGCACATTCCATATAAAAAATTCACTCTTTAGATAGTTGTTTCTTCAAATCATTAAACACTTACTTGCCTTCTGATATCTCAGCCAAATTCTAAAAGAAACCGTTAGAATCCATAGAATGTTCTTTTGTAGTGGATGATGCATTTACAGAGACTTTCAAATGGACGTCTTCTCAATGGTTTCAGTGGAAGTGGAAGTCATCAGCCCAGTGTCTTCGACGTCAGCAATTGGGCGGAGGAAAAAGACTCACAGAACGGATTGTGACTGGTTGTTTTCTTGACCGAGCCATGGCAAAAATACATTACACTTTATATGAGAGTATATCACTGCTGTGATTATGATGGGATTCAGTGAAATCGGAAACACATTTTAATATAAACATTATTTTTAAAGAGTTTATGAGAATTAAATTAAAGCTTTCTTCTTTTAAAAATATTTGAAACATCACTAAAATTTTAAACATAATATTTGTAATATTTTTATTATAATACACTGTGGTATGCCTGCTTGGAATTAAGTGGCCCAGATTACACGGTCTTCCCCTAGTAGTATTTGTTTGCTGACAGTCTTTTATCTCTAATAAAACGTTACCTCTACAATAAGCAGCACAATTTATAAAAATAATATTTGCTCAGGGCTAAGGTTCATTTTTATATCATATTCAAAATAAAACGTTCGTATATGTTCATTATATACAATTATTATTAATATTTATTCCCATTGACATTCATACTAAAACTGAATATTTATCATCTTGAAAACAAAATTATTTTATTTTATCAAATGAGTTTTGTTTTAAAAAAATTATATACCCAGAAATATTTATAATTCTGTACGAAAACCTCATTACATAATAAAAAGTGGGTGACGACCAATTTGCTTAGGTGTGGCAAATTTCTCCCCAGAAACGTGTGTTGAAATGATTATTTGTTAACGGCATATTAGAAGGCGTGACGAAGAAGACGACCCACCAGTATCGGCAAAACCTATTATAATGAGCGTTCTAGTTAGGCTACTCGTCTCTCCATTCCGAATAAGACACGTAAGAAGTACTTGTCTTTACATGTTAGATTTTCTAGTTAAAATTACGAAATTATATAATTATATAAATACTAAAAATTACATAAGTGTGTGTGTAATAGTCGGTAATTTCTCGTTTGCTGTCCTTGGTGTTATTGAAAACTGTTTACAAGAGAAAATCAAATTTTAGTTATAACTTAATCCAATAATTGTCAGCAGTTACAAAATTGCATGCTAAAATAACTTTAGTAATTTAGTTTGATCGGGTTATTGAGAATTTCTTTTTTAGCTTTCATCTCATATGTTTCCAGTCCTATCTACGAACGTCCCGTAATAATCGAGACGTTAGCTTCATACACAAAGTCTAGTACCAGACATCACAAACTGCCTGATCTCTAGTGTTCTGTGTATACCTTATAGTCTCTCCAACAAACAGCTGTGCTACGTAAAATTGTAGTCTATTACTCAACAAGCATAGGCCGATTGTATGCTAAGATATATTTTTATTGTCACCACAAAATTTTGTAATCGTATCATTAACAACATGTAATGATTTGATTGATGCTACCAAATCTTGCGGGCTCATAAATCGCGTCATGTTTATTAGTGTACAGAAACACTTTCTTAGATCTAGTCTATATGTGGTGCCATGAGAAAATCGTTGCAGAATAAGATCTTGAAATAAACAGCTTAAGTTTATGGAGTCAAACAGTTTTTATTTTAATCTGAAAGTTGGTAGCTCAAAGAATTCGGTATTCTCTCAATTCATTCAAGTAAATAAAATTTGCAAACAGAATTATCACTGTTTCACACCACTATAGAAAAATTGTTCTGATTGGCGCTTTCAAGCTTCTCAGCTCATCGTCAGATCGAAAAAAAAGATTTTTTTAATTTTCTTTATATTTTTTATTTTATTTTTTCCGATCTGACGATGAGCTGAGAAGCTTGAAAGCGCTAATCGGAATAATTTTTCTATAGTGGTGTGCAACAGTGATAATTCTGTTTGTGATTATAACCACTAACACAACTTTCTTAATTAAACTTCAAATAAAATTTGGGTGTCTTCAGTTTCTCAAGGCCGCATGTGAAAGAACTCTAAAAGAAATTAAGATAAATGATAAGAGCAACAAATACGTCCATGCAGTAAGTATTGCCATGTAATAAAATCGCCATGCAGTAAAAGTACAAGCATGCCAAAACAAATTGTAGATTACGCCCTGACAGGTGTAAGAGACCACTCATAAAAAAAGGCAACATTTATAAAAAGAAAACATCAAAATTAGTTCACGGAAATAAGATAACATTTTTAATGATAGGACGAATACGTAGATAACGTACGCCACCGACTAAAGGCAATTTGTGAATAATGTTTTCTTTGCCTTCAGCAGAAAACATTTAGAATGGTGACGACAGAGTTAAACGACACGTTTAGAACAACTTTCGTATAACAGACTGTATGTCAATACATACGGGTAATTTAACGGGTTAGTTAAATTTGTAGAAGCACTAAAACGTAGTGCATGCAAAATATTGTTCTTGGAATCATATTACGTTCTATTAAAGGAAAACGTACATATTTATATATACTGTACTGACTGTGATTTGATGTAGAGAGCAAGAGAGCTAGCGTCTGTAAATTTAAAAAATATCTACAATATAATTACATTACATGTAGATACCTACTTATACATAAATACATCAACTTATGTATGAACTCTTATACGTACATATTAAACATGTAAGAGTTCTAAAGTACAAATTAGTAGTTTGGATAAACTACTCATATCGCACGTTAGTAAATGTTGATTTTACCAAATGGAGCATTAAGAACAGAATCATCATTAATAACATGAACTCTACGTGCAATTTAATAGGGTGTATTACTAAGAAGGAGAAGTAAATGATATACTTTTATATTATACCTCCTCGAAGAACCTCCGACCACAATACTCGATATTTAATTTTCATGTTAGAGGGAGCCGGAAATTAGATATTCAGGGAAAAGTGCTGCACCTTAAACCCATGTGTACTTTAGATCTAAAATAATTCTACCAATACCTGAAATTAAAAGAAAACTAATTAGTGCGGTTATTACATTTAGGCCTACATATCAGGCGTCCACACTTGGCTGATATGGGCTTAGCACACCCGATGTACCCTAGCTGGATTCTCACTTGACTTCAACATGTCTTGGGTGCAATCGCTTTCTAGAGTGTTTATTATCTGGTATCTTTTGACTAACTCTTGGTCTTTTCGACCCCGATGCTTTTTGGTTTCGAAGGCTAGTGGGTCTTTCATACCTGTACTCTGTAATTCTTGTTCTCTTATTTTTCTTTCAAGCTAACCGTTAAGTCCCGGCTAGGGATAGAGGCGGTCAACGGTCCTAGGGGCGTAATTGACTCTACAAGTGTAAGTTTTTCCGTTGCTACTTTTCATAATAAGACCTTAACATATATTGTTTGTATAAACGTAAAAGTCAAAGGATGATAGAGTATTCTTTTAGTAAGCGAAACATACGATTCTAATGTGTCCAAGCCTCTAAATAATGAGATGGAATTGTTTGATATATTATGGAAAGTTGTGCGTTGAACATAACCAAAGTGTATTACCTCACCCTAGTGTGAGGTAAAATTACGTACGCCACGACCTACATTACAAAAATAATAAACTTGATTTGTTTAAATAGATGATTTAAAATTAAAGTTTGTATTGTGTTCCACTCCTTACTAGCCTTCCAATACGTTGTATATTTAAAGGCGGGGTCAAAACGCTTAATAAAACTGCGTCCAAAAGGAAACTTTCTGTTAAAGAAGATAGAAAAACAGTTAAATACATACAGTAAAACAACTAACAATATAATAATACAAAACAATTAAATCTACAAAAATAACACGCTTTAGATGCCTTATACCATTTATGGAATCGGGCTTCCCGATTTCTCTTAAGTCAGAAAACAATGATAAAAAATTTTTAATAATGAAAAAGAAAAGCTTATGGTCACTAAATAAAAAAAAAAACTGTCCAGATTTATTACAGTTTAACTGGCGACGTATAAGTTGTAAATCTCATTTGTAAAACAATCATAAAACTTATTACAAATCTTGGTATGTGACAAAAATAGCAGGGAAATATTGCCTAACTAATTTCTACAGAAAAACTGCTAATGACTTGAGATGCGGGAGTTATGAACTGAGATGTTGAAGCCTTAAGCGACAAACTTGCTCAATTAACTGCCTTCAAGAAACAAATGTTGTGAAAATTATTTAAAAAAAGAAAACACTATAAACGAATTTCAGCAGTAGCGAGTTTAATATCTGGAACTGCGATGGCATGGGTATTTCGTAGCGGCACATGAAACATCAAGCATTCTAACATCTAAAGGCCGAAAAATGCTTGCGAGCATGGCAAGCGCAGAAGAGGCACATATCATTACGATGTCAGAGGTACTGACATTGCTGATGGTGGGTTGATTGCTGCTATGTTAATATTTCTTCACAAAAATTTCATAACTTTTATGCAAAAACGTTTTTTCTGCGTTTAGTTAATATTTCTTTCAATTAATGAATTTCTGAGTTATTCTTTACGAAATAATACGTGGTCCAAGGACCAAGGTAAAACAACCATGTGACGCACCCTCGTCCTAAATCACTTTTTATAAATATTTAAAAAATACATAAAAATTAGTAACATAAAGTTTAATAAAATTGTATACAACGTATTCCATTTCAAAGCATTTATAGCAACAATTCTAATTTTGTTATGAAGTGCAAAAAAAAAAAAATTTGAAGTGCCAAAGAAGGTCGAAAATGAATCACCTTCTCCTATCTGACACACACACACACACACACACACACACACACACACACACACACACACACACACACACACACACACACACACACACACACACACACACACACACACACACACACACACACACACACACACACACACACACACACACACACACACATCAACAATAAATAATAATACTTTATATTTTTAAAACGAGAATATATTTTTTATTGTTTTTACAATGTTTCGACAGATTTAAATTGCTGTCATCATCAGAAGTATAATTTATAATAAATAGTTAAATACATTTGAAAGTAATTGTTATCTTGACATTTTGATTTTGATATTGATTCACCAAAATAAATAGGCCTTGAGTCCTCTATACCTTGGGCAATATGCAAACAATTATTTGATTCTATTTGAATTTGCGGCAGTTATCGTTTGCCATAGAAAAAATTCTACACACAGACACTTTTCAGAGAATGAGTTTTCTTCATGTTTTGAGGGTAGTACAATCAGAATCAGCCCTTATTCCGAACACGGTCCATTTCCTTAAGGAACATGGAAGTTAAAATGAGTGAGCCAACCTATTAAAATGAAAGTGACATATAAAAATCACACGGTTAGTAATTAAATTAAAAAATTACATATGGCAGGAACTATGAAACAGTATTATGCATTTTTGTCAGGTTTGGAAATTACTATGGAAGGAGTAACTTTGATCATGTTTACGACTCTAATGGACTTAAGTCCGTGCAATGTTTAAGTCAAATGTTGATGCTATGAGAAAGCAGGAAGTCGAACGCAACGCAACTGCGGGCTGTATTGTCTGCTAACTATCCTCATCGTGACTTCGTCTTTCGTACCAACACTCTAACAACTTTATGTTTTACCCTTTGTATAGACTGAACGTTTTTTATATGAATCGTGAACTATGCCGTACTGGGATTATGTAACGCAACTAAACATCTAAATACCTAAATTAATGGATTAATAAATAAACTTGATGTCACTACGGACAGCGTTCGCGATTAAAAAGGTTAATTAGTAAGAGTAACAGCAAAACCACATGACTTTATCTAATTGAATTTTAGAACAGACAGAGAGCTAGACTGTTACTAAGAGGTAAACTTAACAACAGTACATTTTCTAATATAATAAGATTGATATAATACATTCATGTCTAGTGTGTGTGTGTGTGTGTGTGTGTGTGTGTGTGTGTGTGTGTGTGTGTGTGTGTGTGTGTGTGTGTGTGTGTGTGTGTGGAGGGGGTGAGAGGGGGAGAGAGACAGACAGACAGACTGAGAGAGAGAGAGAGAGAGAGGGGGGGGATACAGACAGACAGAGACAGAGACAGAGATAGACAGACAGACAGAGACAAACAAACAGACAGAGGACAGAGAGGGACACTCTGTTGACCTTGGTGATGTGTAAGTGTTCGTGTGCATTGTGCTTGTGTTTTGTGAGCGTTGTGCTTTTTTATAGTAAGTATTTGTTTAAATTATTTTAACTTTTAACTATATATTTTGAGAAGTTTTCTTATTATTATTTTGTTGACACCCTATTATTGGTTGTTAGAGTATTATTATTTTTTACATGAATTAGTATATTATTAACCTGAAGACGGCTGCCGATTGTTCGGGTAGCCGAAACGTCGCATTTTTATAATTTTTTGTGCTGGCAAAAGTCTATCAGTTAAATTCAGAATTTAAAAGTTGGATGAAAGAGTTCAATTTAAATAATTGAAATAGAATAATTATAAATATAAATTTAATGGCGTGGCTAAAATATTGTTACGAGAAGCGTACCGAACCATCCAGAACATTCTCCACTCCCCCCGTTTAGTGTAGCAGATGTTGGTCATTCAACTAGGTGATTCTGGTGAGTTCCAGGAATACTTGAGATAAGCATTAATCCGCTGGCGTGCAGTAAGGAGGCAAAGCTGTACTGCACCTCTCCGGGGCCTGTATAAAGCCATAGCAGGCGGATTGTCAGTTCAGTAACGTGAGCGATTTCCGCTAGTGCGGATTGAGTGTTTGTCGACGTGAAGAATTATTGTGTTAATACAGTTGTTTATATTAGTTAACGTTTTTATTGCGTGTAAACAATTTTTATTTGATTTGTTGTAAGAAACTGTGTTGTTAATTACGAACTGTTTAACTGTGAAAATTAAAGCTGGTGATTAATGACTTAATTGGTGTCTTGTACTTATTTTGTTTTCCACTGTACCTACGACGATCGAGTAGACCGTCGTAACAATATAATAATAAGTGAAATTCATGACACAGTATATACAATGACATAATAATTATACGTTTAGGATTAGTGTATACGAAACAAGAAACCTAGACATAATACCGTGTATTATATCATTAATACTCGCTTGTGTGTTTGGTTGTGTAAAGTTTTAATCAACAAAATAATAATTATATCTGAGGGATAGGTATACAATTAACCTGCATAGCCTTCAAAGTCAGAATCCCAGTTACGATAACAATTTATTTCATAAAGGATAAAATTTTAGTTTTTCGGATAATAGCAGAAATTGTATGCGTTTAAGGTCTTTGTTTTCTTTAAGCATTAATAAATAATTAGAATTGACTTTTAAATATTAAAATGTAATTACTAACCGTACAAATATTCGATAATGATTTATTAAAATTAAACTTTTTATAGTCTCAAATTTCAAGACTTCTAAGTTTGATTGTCAGACCTGCTGCCATGGAGGTTGTGAGTGACGAAGGGCTTACGTCGCCCGCTTGTATGCCGCGATCTGAGCTTCTTACTGAACTCCTGCCGCGGGGTCTATAATTCTCTGGATTATAGGGTGTGGCCTGCTACCGGTCATGGGGGTTCTAACTGAGCGTGAGTGTTAGCCGAGGCCAGGTTCAAGATTCACCTGGCACACAGGATTCCGACCGAGGGCGCTAATTACGTGATTGCCCTCAAAGCGGGCGGTTCAACTTCCTGGAAAGTGTCCGTATGGTGGCGTTCAGGAAACGGACACGTAGGTAGCCTCGAATTGTCTTATTAGAAGTCAGGTAGTGGGCTTTACACGCACAGCGCAGTCTTCTGTCCAGGACAGACTGAAGCTTTTGCTTATGAGTTTTGGCCAAGTAGTAAAACCCACGATTCACGGATACCTAGCAGGGAGCAGCGATTCACGGATCGCTGAGGTAACCATCGGAGCCACATAAGTGTTGATGATGAGTTTCTCTAGGCGGCGGGTCATAGAATTGCTGAAACGAAAGGGGATGGACTTTATAAAGACGATTGGCAGTATTGTAGGCTACTTGCTCGGAATGTGTCCGCCAGGTAGTTAACATCGAGAGACCAGTGCAGAAGAGAATCGCCTACGTAGAGTCTGTCTGGGAGCCTTCTGCGTCTGGAGAAGACTACAGCTGTGCTCTTGGCAGCATTGACAGCGACCTTCCGTTTCTCTGCCCACTCAACGTAGTGGTCAAGCTGTTACTGGAGCCAGATAACGGCTGTTTCATGGGGAACATTCCCAGACTGGTTCCAGGCAACTTCGGCACGTAGTTGATGTACACAGAGAAAAGCAGGCTGCCCATGACTTTTGCCTAAGGTACACCAACCGTAATAGCCCTTTCCCCAGAAAGGGTGTTATCTACTCTCATGCGGAAGATTCTATTTCAGAAGAAAGTTAGCAGTCAAGTGAATGCAATAATTCGGAACCGGAATCTCCGTGAGTTTGTACAGTAAGCCGGATGCCAGACACGATCGAAACCCTTCTCGACATCAAGGAAAACTGCGACGGTCTATTCCCGCTAGCAACCGGCCTCAGCAATGATCTCCACGAAACGCATCAACTATGTGTCGAGGAGTGCCCAGCTTGAAAACCGTATTGCTCGGGGTCCAGAACAGTTGACCGTTTTAGGTAATCTTGAAGTCGCAGCTGGACCAGTTGTTTGAAAACTTTCGACATGGATGACAGCATACTGATAAGCGGAAGTTTTCGGCGAACTTAGAGTCCTTACCCGGCTTTGGGATTATCGTGACCGTTGCCTGGCGCAACTTCAGAGGGAAGTAGGACTAGAAACAGGCATTGAACAAGTTGATAAGGAAGCGAACTCCTCTGTCCGGAAGTCTCTGCAAGGCGGTGTTAGTGACACCGTCCGATTCCATTGCTCTTCCGAAGTGCTAAAAACCTTTCCGAAACCCCTACCTTTGAAGTGAGTTCGGGTTCGGCGGAGATCAGGTTGCCAAGGTACTCTTTAATATCGTCTTTGATCTCCTCATCGAAGTCTGGGTCACCGGCTGGGTCAGGAGCGAACTGTAGCTCCAAACGCTAGGCCAGAAACTCAGATTTCTCATCCCCCTTGGCAAGGTGATGCCTCCAGGTCAGTTGATGGCCGGGAGTGGAAGACAGCGCCTCTTCCCTATCAACGCGGAAGGTATCCTGTAAACGGAGACGTCCTCCGGTGGGATGTCTGCTATGCGGGCGACCGCGAACTTATAGCAGCTTCGTCAGATTGTCAGCAGGTTCGGACAAGTCAGATTGTCAGACACTTTTTGTTAAATGTCAGCCACATTATATTACACTATAAACTAAAATAGCATAAATATATTAAGTTGTTTGTGTTGAATTGCTTAACAGTTAAATATATTCACATTTGTATGTTCATCTTTGACAAAAATTTGCAGATTTATTTATTTAAATTTACGGAAAATTTTTAGTTTGATTCATTTGCCATCGGATAAATACGTGACCTGTGTATCATGGGTGTGTTGTGTTACCCAACACGAAGACTGTCAACTGTTAATACAATTTGCACTGTCACTTGAACGACCTGCTACTGTCTCCTCAGATGACCTTCTATTCTAATGACGTTAGGTCGCTATCAGTTCAGTTAATTAAATTCAAACATGAATGAATTTATCTTGCGAGCAACAAGACTCAACGCCAATTTTCATAACACTGTTTGGTTTACAACTTAAAGGTAGCTACAAGAAAAATTGTAGATTAACAAGATTACCAATCTTAACAAGCTTAACAATCCTGTTGCTATCAATCTTAACAGAGCTTGATAAAAAAACAATAAAGTATGTTATCGGTACTTATGTATCCTAATAAAGGCTGCCCCACACAGATGCGACACTCAAGTCGGTACTCGGTAAGATTATCGCTGTTTACACACAGGACTGTCTACATTAGCGCGACACTCGGTACATTCGGTACGTAGCTGGCCTGTACTCAAACGTACGGTACGAGTACCGTACGCCGTCCTAACCCAGTCATGTATTGACTCAGAGTTTCCAGGTCCTCCGAAATTTCGGAAGATATTCTGAATATTTTTTAAGATTCCAGAAAATACAAAACTTGGTATCCATCTTCAGAATTTTTTACTACATCATTTCCAGTGCTGTCACATTTCTATATATCTCGTAAGCCATCAAATCTTGTTTCTTTGCAGCCATGATTATCACCAAAAGTTTATAGTTTCTTCCTCCTGTAAGAAACAATGAGGACCACCCACACACAGTGACGTATTATGAATTTTTCAATTATCAGTTATTTTATTTTATTTTGCTGTCAAACCTGACGATGTCATTTTTATGTTTACCCTATTCATCCTTCAGTAGAGAGAGAGTTTTTTTTTTGCTATAAACGGTACGAAAACTAAAATAAGAAATAGGTTGAGTACCCAAACAATCTCTGGACTTTTGCATTCCAAAAGAAACACAAAATCTGCAATCTGCTACAAAATTTCAATGTTGGCGCGGAGTTTATAATTTTGATGAACAACTTATATTACAGGCGGGGAAGAACGAGAAGATAGACTTAGAATATAAGACAGCATTGGTGAGTGACAATTATTTTTTCCATAATAATTATACCGTATATTAACTTACTTATTCATTTACGTTTATTACAGTTTTTTGTGATTTATCAAAACAACTTTTGAAATTTTCAGTAGTAATCTTCCAAAATTTTTAGTAGACTCTTCCAAACAAATTTATTTAGACCTGGCAAGACTGTACAAGTGTCTCCTTAAGTGTACTAAACCAATTTGAGCCAAATGGAACTTATTTTGTAAAATCTTCATTTACTTAAAAGTATTTATTTACTTGTAAAATTTATTATTCTGTCAAGAAGGAAAGATACACAAAATTAGTCCAAGTTAAGTACTTACGCGGGTCATTTCCTTTTTCATCAAGAGTGAATGACAAAAGTAGGACTTCTTCCTAAAAAGACGAAAGACTAAATAGATTATGCTGCCTACCGCGCGACATACCGAAGAGACATACTGAGTTAAAAAGTATCGCTCTCCTCGGTATCTCGCACGCGTGCGGTGGCTTTAATTTGCCGCAGTGTAATAACATATCGTCCCGAATTGTCCTGACTAGGGTATTGCCTCAGTGTGGGGGAGCCTTATGAATCCGCAAAAATCGTTCACTTTCCTGGCGAGCGCTGTCTGAGTGTATAGCTACACCCATTACAGACAGGCGTGTATTGTCTGACAAAGGTCAGTTAGTATCAATCCTACTTCACACACACGTGTCATTCACATAAATTACGTAATAAACGCAAATTTAGATAACATTACTTATGACGACATTCTAATTCAATGACTCAGTCCCGATCTAGACCGTGTTCGTTGTCTGCATATTTTCGTTAGATAATTTGTTTTTAGATTCATAATCGGATCTGTATAAGCGTGGTGTTATTTTTTCTGTTTAGTATTGTGTTACCTTATTTATTATTATAGTGCTGTAATGTTAATGCATTTCTGTTTTTAAGTACTTATGTGTTTTGTTTCTGTAGATAACATTAATCGTAATTTCTTTTTAAAATTTATAATTTGGATGGTTAAGTAGTGCATAGCTATACACGGGAAGTTCTGTATAGTCTACTAAAACTTATGACGAATGAAACTATCGCTGATAGGTTCATAATAGGGACGTTAAAAAAAATAGCCATAGCAGTTTCGGGCGAATATGTAAGAACATGAACAAAATTAAGAAGTAATAAATAGAATTTGAAACTGGTGTACGTAAATCTTTTGGTACACCTCAGAAAAAAGAAAAGCAAAACGTGTCATCGGATTAGATGATATTGATAAATTGGTAGTTCTCCGAGCAGTACAAAATTTGTTAATTACTGAAAAGTGTGTCATTAACTAAATGACTCAACAAGCTTGCAAAATGAGTAAAAGAAACCTTCACTACATTTTGTTTGAGCTGACTTTCAGGTGGAAACGAGAAAACATTCTACTCCAGTTTAATAGAGTAACTCAAAATTCAATATGGTAGAATTTGTATCTTATGTCGCCGCCACAGTATAGAAATGAGGGTTGGCGGGTAGTGCATATGCACGAAACCGATGTTAATTGTTCACACGAAAAATATATGGAAAGGGTTCAGCAGGATGGGCTGTTTTTGATGCTACAAAATTAGTATACTGCACGCAGGAGGAGAGATGGGAATTTTCTGTCTTTTGTTGAATTATTCGCATGACTACCCCAGAGAAGTAGACAACAAATACCTTCTGTTTTGACATCTGAAATAGTGGGAATACAGTGTCGCTAACGTACGTTTTAATAACAGGCTGAGATCTAAAACGAAATTGCTTTACATATGCTGAATATTGCAACTGTTCATTTGGTGACACGAACCGGCAACATTTATCAGCTGCTAGGCGAGCGCGTCATAAACGATTAGCAATGATTAGTTAGTTTAAAGAACGTCAAATTTCATTCCTCCTACTACCCAGACATCACAAAGAAGGTTAATTTAAACAGATTTTCTATTTTACCAATTTATCGTTCACTGTCCGATCTCATGTGCTTGTTGTCATTTTTATATTTGTGCAGTCAGCGTAGTGGTAATTGTTATTGTTGTGTATCTACAGTTTTGTGTTCATTGTTTTGTAAATAGCGTAGTTTTTTTACGTACTGGTATTTTTGTTTTTTTTTCACGAATTTATTGTCTGTATAATTTATTATTTTTAATATGGCATCGTCACATTGGCTACAAATTTTTAGAATTTGTGAACATACTGAGAAAGTAGACGGTCTTAATTTAACTTTTAAGTGCTATATGTGTGTGCCCAAGGTATATTAAAGTATATTAAACTTCGCTGATTGTAGTGTCTAATTTGAAGATACACATAAAGCTAAGCAGATTAATCTATATAGATAAATCTCAAAGTCTGAGAATTTATTTGTATTGCATACAAATCCACACCGTTACACCGATTGCCACCAAAAGTTTACACAGATAACCTTTGACACAAAGCAAAAATACTGTTTAACTTGGAATTTGATATCCTGCTTCGTTCGCACGATTTAGGCCCTTTTAATTATGCCCTTTTGTTGACGTGTATAAAGATGGCAACACTATGGAGACTATAATTAATTACCATAGTAACAATTAAATAAACAAATGCTATTTAGCGGCATCGGAACTGTACCTTTATCCGTTCCTGCAGTACATTTTCGATGTCTTTAATATGCGAAAATTGCGAAAATTTTGTTTGCCCAATGTGAAAATACTCAGGTTCAAAAGTTTTACTACTTTGAGTGTCCCGATTAAAACAACAAAGCATGTGTGTGCACCGCGAGTGAAACATGCGCGCGCGGGTGCCACAGTGCGTGCTGGAGTCAATGCAAGCCGCGCGCCCTCGCACTGAATCACAACACGCAGACTGCAACGCAGGACATGTCGGCTCAACCGGTGCGGTGTGAGTCTGTACGCGTGGGCGACACATGCTTGCGCGTACCAGAGTACGTGTTGGAGTCAATGCAAGCTGCGCGCGCTCGCACTGACCCTCAACACGCATACTGCAACGCAGGCAGTGTGTCCGCCACACGCGCGCGCGCGCGTGTGTGATGCCCGTGCTGTAATCGTAGCAATCCAAAAAGCAAAAAAACCCTGTATATGTCGAGTATTTCACAATGGGTAAACATTCCACGAGATAGATATATTTGCAGAGACACCAACAGAATACGTCTGTAATCGTTGACAATTTGAAATAAAATAAATAATTGTTTAGAAACAGACAATTTATTGTTAACAATTACAACAATTAAAATTTAATAGTACATTTTTGGAAGTACGTAAAAGTTAAAAATCGGTATGGAGAACCATACATGACTTCCATGTTCTAAGATTTATATTTAAAATAATTTACTTGAATTCGGTTCGATAATTTCTAAAAAAAATGTCTCCATGCTAAACGTATTAGCTAAGATGGTACCCCCATGTCAGGTGGGTGAAGACTATCCTCAACGTTCGTGAGGAAGGACTGTACTTTTGGATAAAATGTTTGTAGGCCGAAAGAAGAGCTGGCCAAAGAGAGCTGTGATCCGATTCCTGTAATGTAATTGGACTCTCGCTGCGAGTTATCGGCCGAGGGTGAATGATGTCTATAGTGTTATCAATACTATACTATTCATTTTCCTTTTTTAAAATCGAGTCTTTCTTTCTTTTCATTCGTCTTCTGATTTCCTGAACAACGATTCTGTTTACCCGTATAATTATAAATTTCTCAACAAAACATTTCTTCCTTTTAATACGTTTGTGTATTCTGTTTAACACCCACCATTCTGATCCATGTCACACAAGCTAGTAAATAACTAGCCATCAGGGAGGTCAAAATATTTTCCAGGAGGGGCAAACAATTTTCCAGAGGAGAAAAATATTTATATATTTTTCATACATAAACACATGCACATATTAGTTTGTAATCCTTATATCATAATAAGTACAAAGAAATTAATTTATTAAAAAATTTATTGCTTCAAAATATGCATAAAATTAATGGATCAGCGGCCGAGACGTGACACCTGACGTGCTCGGAGCGAGCCAATCAGCGATCCCGGTCAAGGCATACAAAGGGCGCCGCTAGAATTTTTTACAAACTTCGCCACAGCACTTCATCGCTACGCCATCGGGCGCACTTCATCTCCTTTCCTCTCTCGGACGACATCGACGCGGAGTCAGCCGGAATGAACAGCCAAAGAATAGAACCGACGTTCTTGCGTCTTCGCACTACCTGTACCGCGCCAGCGATTGACGTCGCTGGGCCGGCAGCGGACTCGACGCAACCGATGCCGAAAGAAGAGGAGGACTGCAGTACGCCATGAACAGCGGGCGCAGCCGCTGAACATATCAGCGCGGCTCGGGCGGAACAACCAACTTCAGCGTTTTCGCCACACGGCCCTTTACAGGGTCACCAAAAACACTAAGAGTTGTACGATTGGCGCCATTTGTCATGCGACAAGCCTTTTGTCCGGTGACACGTGGCGCCCAACGTGGGGCGACGATCATCGGGCGGATGCCCGATCCAGCCACGCCAGCGAGCTACCAGCCGGGACACCAACTAACATGGCGCCCAACAGACACCGCTACAAGATCCGAGAGCAGTAGGCTGGCTACCGGAGAGCATTCAAGACCCGGAGGAGTTGTGCCGGCACAGAGCCAAGCATGTGCTCTCCGGTACCAGCGTCGTGAACACCTGGCGGGGCGTGACACCAGACAAGCACACAGCGAGCCTATCAGGAATCAGCAGCCGAGACGTGACACCTGACGTGCTCGGAACGAGCCAATCAGTGATCCCGGTCAATGCATAAAAAGAGCGCCGCTAGAATTTTTTACGCATGCTGGCGTTTCGTAGACGCAGCTGGGAGCTGGCTGTAGACGCATGGATGGCCCTGCCGAGGACCGTAATGTCTGGCGGATTTTCAGTGACCTAACGGGAAAGCGTAAACGCGTACCTCTCTCCGCACTGGAAGGATCCGGCCGTCAAGCCCTTGGACGCCCCCTCGAGAAGGCAGAGTTCTTGGCTAACAGTTTCGAGCGGCAGTTCGCTCCCATCCGATCCAAGAACACGGGCTTTACTAAGCAAATCTGCCGCGAGGTAGAGCGCTTTCTATCGGCTAGTATCACAGTCCAGCCGGAGCCCATCTCGCCGGAGGAGGTCTCTGAGAAGATAGTTCAACTCAAACCCCGGAAGGCGCCCGGCCCTGACGGAGTCATGAATTCCGCACTCCACCGCCTTCCGGAGCGAGGAATACGGTTCCTCTCTGAACTGTTCAATGTCTGTCTCAGGCTGGCCTACTTTCCGGCGAAAGGGAAAACGGCTACAGTTATAGTGATACCCAAGCCGGGAAAAAATTCTTCTCGCGCGAAAAACCTCCGACCCATCAACCTCTTGTCCGCGAAGTCTAAGGTTTTCGATCGTTTGATCCAGCGTAGGATCCGCGACCATCTAGAAAGACTGGACATGTTGTTCCCCGAACAGTTCTGCTTTCTTAAAATCGACCCCGTAAAGGTGCCCTGGACCAATAGCGTAAAGTACCTCGGGCACCACGTGGACTCCTGACTCACCTGGCGAACCCATACACAATACATCCATCAACGCGCTTCGGCGCAACTCAGTAGACCCGTGCTTTCTAATCCGGCAATGACTGGTCAACTAATCCGGTAAGCTCATCGTCAACTCGTTCGTGTTGCTCGTGATTACCTATGCCGTCCTATTTTGGGGATACCTTGCTCGATATCATAGATCAGCGCTCCAGCGCGTTCTCGACCGGGGACTTAAGCTCGCGTGTAAAGTCCCCCAGAGGTACTCTTCTCGTCTTCTGAGGAGAGGACTCGGTGTCCGCTCTTCTGATGACACCGTGAGACGCCTGGCGCGTAGATTCAATCAATCAGCACGTGTGACCCACAATTCCCTCATTGCCGGACTTGATAAATACACTCCGAGACCAGATGAGTCTTGGAAGCGACCCCGAATACTAGCCCCGGTGGTATAATCCACCATCGAGGTTCGCTTCAGGCCCTCCATTAAATAGGTAACATAAATTGAACTCAATCCGATCCAGTGGCAGGAGTCGTAACTGAGACCCAGGACACTGCACAGCTCGCGACTCGCGCCTCGCGCGAGCCGCGCAACCCCCAGTCATGTATTTTTTACGCACTTCGCCACAACATTTCATCGCTACGACATCGGACGCACTTCATCTCCTCTCCTCTCTCGGACGACATCGATGCGGAGTCAGCCGGAAGGAACAGCCGAAGAATAGAACCGACGTTCTTGCATCTTCGCACTACCTGTACCGCGCCAGCGATGGACGTCGCTGGGCCGGCAGCGGACTCGACGCAACCGATGCCGAAAGAAGAGGAGGACTGCAGTATGCCACGAACAGCGGGCGCAGCCGCCGTAAATCTCAGCGCGGCTCGGGCGGAAAAACCAACATCAGCGTTCTCGGCACACTGCCCTTTTTGGGGTCACCAAAAACACTAAGAGTTGTACGATTGGCGCCATTTGTCATGCGACAAGACTTTTGTCCGGTGACACTCCATTAAGTAGTACTCAATTTTCCAAAGTTTTAATATTATGATATCTGTAATCTAAACATTAGACCAGGTCTTGCTGTGTGTATGAGGGTACACCGTGGACAAAAATTTTCAACATTCCCTATGGAGCGTTGCTCAGAGTAAAGCTGCGAATCTACAGTGTGCGTTTCACAGAACAAACACGCGGAAAAGATGGAGCGCTCCGAAGTCTCTCATGGACCCTGATCATCTTGCAGAGGGTTCATTCCCTAAAGACGAAATGTCTGTCTATGAACCGTTCCTCTGTAAACACGTGCAGTTACACTGGCCAGCGAGCCACAGGAAGCAAATCGCTGTCCACGCTGGACACCTTTTCGGCTTGCACACGTTGTGTTGGTGTCGATTTCGACACTTTCCGTTTAAAAAGCATGCAAACGTAAGAAAATAAACATAAGTGAGGCCAGAAATAACGCGAATTGTGTTTGTGTGTGTGTGTGTGTGTCCTGCCTGCCTTTTTATTGTGGTAATCACAATAATAAAACTTTGAAAACATAAACATTACATAATTGAGATATGCTTGCCTGCCAGGAACGATATATTTACACTCATATATGATTTAAATTAAAATTAAAAAATTATAATTTTATTGCCTGACAACAGAATTATTTTATTTTTAACAATTACCATTGATTGAAAAAGTTTAAATGAATTTTGAAGTACTTTACTCTGTTAAAACGTAAAACGTTGCACGTAAACTACTCTTCCCCTTAAACGCCTTCAACTTAAATGAGTCCCCTACAACTCAGGCGAGTAAGCATAAAATTATTTGATTCTGTTAGAATTTGCGGCAGTTATCGTTTGCCGTAGAAAAAATTCTACACACACACACTGACACTTTTCGAAAAATCGGTATGGAGAACCATACATGACTTCCATGTTCTAAGATTTATATTTAAAATAATTTTCTTGAATTCGGTTCGATAATTTCTAAAAAAGTATCATCCACCTAATAAACAAGAAGCAGAGGTAGATATGATGACAAAACATCAAATAAGTGGATGCTTGAGTTCTGAAGAAATGACGTATCAGCTAAAATGGTACCCCCATGTCAGGTGGGTGAAGACTTCCTTCGTAAGGAAGGACTGTACTTTTGGATAAAATGTTTGCAGGTCGAACGAAGAGATGGCCAAAGGGAGCTGTGATCTGATTCCTGTAATGAAATCAGGAACTGATTCAGGAACTCTTGCTGCGAGTTATCGGCCGAGGGTGAATGATGTCTATAGTCTTATCAGTACTATACTATTCATTTTTCTTTTTTAAAATCGGGTATTTCTTTCTTTCCATTCGTCTTCTGATTTCTTGTACGACGATTCCGTTCACCCGTATAATTAAATTTCTGGTATAATTATAATTATAGTTTACTAATTAATTTTTTAAAAAGCTTAATTTGTGGATTTATTTAACATGATTTTAATTATTTCAAAAGCTAAAGCAAGTTGCTCAATAAAACAAAAAAAAAAGAAAACAAATGTTTAACTTTTAACTTTTAATCACTTAATTTGTTTTAACTTTAACTTTAATCGGTTACTTTTTGAACGCATTAACTTTAACTCAGTTAATTTTGGGGGGCACTAACTTTAATCAGTTAAACATTTTTATTAACTTTCGCAAGTCTGTTCCTCAGTACATTTCTTTCTCAAACGTCTAGTGGGACACTCTTGTCTCTCTCATGTTTCATTTTGTTTACCATACTCCACATCTCTGCAGCATAGATTATTACCGGTAATACTAGTATTAAATAGATTTTAATGTTTAGTTTACTGAGAGAAATTTATTGTGCCTTTAACACTTTTCTTAACGCGCAGAAACATTTTTTCCATCATAATTCTAGATTACCTTAATAAGTTATAATCTCCTCTGCAAACTAGACCTAAGTGAAAAAAGAACTTTTTCAGTCCCTTATTCCAGTACTATATTTATGTAGTTGCTCATGTTCTTGCAGTATACTTTGAAAAATTTATTTTAACTCTAACCGAACTTACCGCTCTCAAAAGAAACTACATGGTACTCCAAAATCTCTTTCTTCCCTTCTGCTCATATCCATACTTCCTGCATATGTACAAACTTTAAACCGCTAAATAAATTACCTTTCTTTGGGTCACGTTTATCATTGTTAAGTTAAATAAGGATTTAAAGTGTATCCTCCCTTTCAGTCCTTTAGTTGTCTTAAATTTACCGTAACCTGCTACTGGATTTTACCTTCATCAACAAAATACACGTAAACATATAGTATAAACAATACGAGCGTCAACGTTAAAACATATTAGAATAATATATTATTAATTTGTGTTACTTTTGATTTTGTAGTCATTTACATAGCCGTGTTCTTAATACCAAATAGGATGGCATAAAATCTATAAATAGGTAATGCAGCTCAATACAGTTATTCCAAGGTTACCCTTAACACTAATAGCTCCTCAACAGCCGAGCTGTTTGTCTCATTTTACACTGATAGTCATCTGCGTTCTCTGTCATTCATTTTGTTTTTGTACAAAACTTTCTAAATATTTTGTATCCAGTATTTTAAAAATGATATGCTTCTGACATTCTCTTTAGAAAATAGTGATTTATGGAAAACTTTAAAAAACCTAACTCTATTCTGATAAAATTTAATAGACATTAATATATTATTATTAATATAATAATATATTTTTAATTTGTTGATTATTTTTAAGGTACTGCAAGATGCAGAATGCAGTGAAAACTGGATTTTCACTTCCGTCAGATATCTACAAACATAGATTCAGGGTAACTTCCTGTATGTACAGTTTATTTCTCTGCACCATTCTACTTACAAACTTTTAAAAAGTTAATAAGTTATTATCGAAAACAAGTGTCAGAGTATGCTTTTCTAAATACTCATATTTTGTTTGCACAAAGTTGCAAATTCAAAGTATAATTGTACTAGTGAGAGGCAGATTCTTAAATGCTATAAAACACAAAAATGTCTCTGTAAATAATCCGTCAAACAAATATGAACGTTTAAATTTGAGAAAACTTAGAAGCTTTAACATTATTTAAGAAACTATGGCTGGGAGATCAATATCTAACGGTATCTGCTAATAGCTTGCATGTCAGTCCGAAGTCGACAGCTTACATCGTCCTGCTGTTATCGTCTTTACAATAATACACAGGGAGAATAAATAAATAGACGTAAGTAGACAGACAGACACGTGTGGATAAACAGTAATTTGGAATTCAGTAGGCTTTAAAAAACATTCATTTGTTTGAACTCAAAAGCATATAAATTGCATGTGCCGTGGGGCCACTGTTTCCTGCATGTAGTGGCACTATATTAGTTCCCTCTAAACTGACTGTAGACAATATCTGGCATTGTCAGAACATTTTGTTTATAAACTTTACTATTACAGATTTTAAAGTAATAAGAAAAGTAAAGTAAGTAAAAAATGAAAAAGCTCTTCACAAAAATTACGTTTCTAATGTTAAACGAAAATCCTTAAATTTTGAATAACATGATCCAAGAATTTATCACTGTTATCATTATAGTCCAGTCTTCGATATCCAATGCTACACATAGAACTCGCGTATTTCTGGGAGTTCTTTCCACTGGTTCGGTCTCAGCTGCTAATGTTCAGTTTCTTGTTATCTTTCAAATCATTCTTCTATCTCCGAATACTGTCTCAATATTTGTAGGATTCCTTACTTATGTTCACTACTCCATGTTTGTTTACCCATAGACCATATACTTCCATGTAAACATTTCGTTTTCAGTTCAGATAGAATACCTCCTCTATTGCGCTATCCACGCTTTTCGACCTCTTAGGCCTATATTAAAATTTAAAGTATAAGTTGTAACTAAATGCGACATAACTGGCATAAACCTTTCCATGGTGTGTGTAAATATTTTATTTTAATTATTGATTTTCATTTAAGATAAATGATTAGACAGCATTGGCAGCAAAACTTCTTTAAAAAAATTTAATTTCCACACTGAAGCGTTGTATTTAAAGATAAACCGTCCTTTTTAATATTCTGGCTCCGTTGGATGTCACTGCGCCTTCAGCTTTCGGTTTTCCCACTACTGACTTTATGTAAATTGATATACAGTAATTTTGTTCTCTTTAAATAAAGTAGGTCTCCTGAGCAGTATGTCTCATTATTACAATCTGAGTATCTAATCCTGCTTAGTTTGCGCACTTGTCAGGATATGCATGTAACAATATATTAGTACGATCTGGTCAGTCATCTATTAAAATCGTATTCTCAGCAAATTTGAGATTTGAGCCTAATTATGTTGTACTGTCTACCAATGTACGCGTATACATATACATATACATTCCAAATTGTTCCATTCTAGTTTTCTGATAAATAATATGCTATACATTAGTCAAAATAATGTTATTTTTGTAAAGAAACGATAATTAACTACCCATCGACCAACTAGTTTGTCACTGCATATTACGAAGTGAGGAGCGTTACATACTGCATGGATACACTATTCACGAAACCTATAGTTATGTGTTTAGAACGGTAGTTTGAATTGTTATTTTATTATCACCATATACGTCATCGATTGCTTGCAAATAAGTGTCGAAGAAATTCTCATGAATCAACAATTGATATTTATGTACGTGCAAATATTTCTATATATGTTATAATAAGACGAGATCGTCGTCCCGTAAAATCTTATTCTCAGGGTTATTAATTTAATATGGGATCTTGTTGTTCGTTTATTATTATTTTTCGAAAGCTCGTTCTTTATTATTAAGTTGTGGGTTAGTGACTTATTCCACCCAATTCAACCTATTGTTGAATCCGGTAGCGAATAAATCGGTTACTTACACTCTTTATAGTCGTTTAATTGTATCAGTTTATTTAGTTTAAAATGTTTTTTAATTCACTTTCTCGAGTTGATTCGCTGGAAGTTCCGTTGACTCTTCGAAATCAGCTGTGGTGAGTTGATCAGTAATGTTCTGCCTATACACTAACATAAACATACATAGACATGATATTTACTATAATTCATAATGTGTAGCAATATATATAGGATGGTGCGGTTGGTAAAAATCATTCCATTTGAATGTTCGCTCTTGAAATTTGGTACCAACCGTCTCGGATTTCTCACTAAGCTGTATCTACTGTTTACAATAAAAGCCAAATCTTTTAAAGGTTCATATAACAATAATGGTTTATTCAACTCTAGAACAATTAAAATTTGATACAATAAGATAATTTACTTTCCTTTTGGTTAACAATTAAATTAGAACATGGACTCTAAAACATTTAAAAATCTCAAGTTGGTATGACTGCATTTGGCTAGTCGAATATTTTCTGTTAGTAAACAAATAGGTTATAATGTTTTATAAAACTTGTAGTGGTAGTAGGTTCTTTGAGTCTGCAAAATACACATATCTAATAAAAAGTACTACTGTAATAATAAGTAGACAAAACATAAAATCATTGATGGTTAATTTGAAATAATATAAAATATGGACAACTGTTCATAGTTAATCATTGAAGTTAATTCAGGTTCATGTAACCTGGTTTGTTTAAAGTTTATTAATTATTTTTTCTTAATGCATTAATTATTTAATAAGTGATAATAATTATTTGGATTCAGTGACATGGTTTTGAATCATCTCCTAGATTGGATGTACATAACACAGGTACATGCACTTCATTTGATACATTTAGGTTACCCTCTTGTGTAACTCTAAGTTCAATTATTAAAATAAAATATAAACATTCTTAACTTCCTAATGGTTAGGGTACAGGTTCCCTTCATTGGTTATACAATGTCTTTGCTTATGCTAATACATTAGGATCATATGAATAGTTAAAATTGTCGTTACTGAAAGCGTTCAATTTTGTCATTGTTTATCTATATTTCTAAGTTTCCTTCCTTTTGGAATTGGGCAATTTATCGATTAACTGACGTTAATTCGATTCGCTATTAGCGTTCTTTTACTTACATATTACTTGAAAAGCATAGTATAAAAGTTATAGGTATTGATACTTGCGTAACTGGTCGTTCGTAGGATTTACACTTTTTCATAATTTTTTTCAATTAATTAAAATTCTTTAATTAATTAATTAATTTTAATAACAGCACTGCACTCACTTCTACGCGCATCTACTCCGAATTAGTTCACTTGAAAATATACTGCACTATCTTCTTCAGTTATCATAACCTCCACTCAAGGTTTGAGGTTAGTGCGTGTGTATACAGCTGTTCGCTGTCAAAAGCACGTTTTTCTGGACGATTGCCGAGCGTGTAGTTGCTCTCGTTGCTGGTGAAAAACTGTCCCCGATTCCTCTGTCGGAATGATGCATTTCGTATTTTTTATAGGTTCTGATTGGTTAATATTTTTTAATTCGTCTAACCTCGGCGGGCTTCGTTAAAATAGACGCTTAAAGTCGCGTCAGTCGCTGGTTTTGAGATTATGAATCCGTGGTTCACAGACCCAAGCGCAAGGGCTAAGCATCTCACAATTATTTTTATAAGTCAAATATCTTAATTATAACTGCACTGATGTTATTTTTATTACCCTTATCGTTTCTATTTTTTAATGACAATTATTTTGAATCCCCTCATCATATATTTCGGATTCGGGGTTGGTGAAATCGCACTTGGTATAAATACATAGTGTCCATTAAGCTCTTAATTATTTTTAATACATTGTTTTTATTCCATATTTGATGGCAATAACGTATTCTTATCTTACTATTCACTTTTCCCTTAAAACTATGCCTTAATAATTACACTATGTCCGTTTTCATAGGTTCAGTCCTAAGTCTATGGCTATACACATTGTTTATTACTTATATTATAATAATATTAACATATAATTACCTTCTAATAGGGCCTATTTACACTTCATTGGTTTCAGTCACTATATATAGCGTTCTTTTTCCTTATATTATAGGTTTATTGTCTTAATTATGGTTTGTCAAGTATGTGTGCCATACTTCATGGAGTTACATTATTATATGTTTAATACTCTCTCCATATTATTTTCATTGTTGTCTAAATGACTCTTATAATGGTTTTAATGACATTGTTCTCAATGTGCAGCAGTTCGTTCTGCATTTGTACTGGTTATCACCTTGGTTTAGATGTTATCAAAATTTCTTGCAGCTAGTTGTTAATATAGTTTTGTTGTTATTATCGTTATTTTTATTATTTAGGTAGTTATCTTTGTTGAAGTTATTCAATTGAACGGTATTCTGCCCCACTCAAAGTTGTTAGTTGAGTTACTACTCTTATATAATAAGTTTACAACATAATTTGGTTGCATCCGGCATCTTTGCTATTACAAGCATATAGTTATATTGGATTACATTAATATAGCTTTTATATTTATCCATTACATCATCTATTGTATACAAAACGTTCCTTATATCATCTAGTTACTTCACATTTTAATACATTTTGGTTTGATATTATTTTGGCTTGGTTTTTCTTCAGTTTTAGTGAAAACTGGTTGCCCAGATTAGGTTATGTTGCGTACTAGGTAGCATTAATGTGTTGCTGCTGGATTTGTATCTCTGTATTATATCTAATTGATTTGCTTTCATTTAATGTTGGTACATTTGTTGTGAGTTATTATAGTACCTTTTGTTTACTTTTTATTGTCTTAATTATTGTTAATTAGCGGGGTTTTTCTAACATCAATTCCACTGTACAACTGGTTATTTATATTTTGGACATAGTCTTCTTTTTATGTCTACACCTCATTTAGCTAAAATAAACTTATCCTAGTCTTATTCATTTTCTTGGTTATTCTTTATTTACAATAATTAGTCCTTATTGATTACAGTTTATTTTACATGGACAAGGAATGTATTCATTAAATGAGTTGTGGTCAGTGTTGACTTTACCATACAGCTTAGGGATTTATATCATGTAATTAATTAACATTTCTTCTTTCTTCTTGTACTATTATTCCTTCATAGGTTTATGTTAGTTTGTTATATTTCATTTTATTTCCCTTTTTGTGTCTGGTCTGGATATCTTTCTTCTTTTCTTCACTGATCTCTTTCTCACTCTTATTTATTTTATACATGACGTTGTTTTCACTTGTTTCCTCCTGTTCTTCTTTCTTCTTTCTTGAGGTCGTTATTGTTGTTTTCTTCTCACTGATTCTTCTTTCTTCTTTTGGTTCCATTGTGTCCTTTTCACTGATCTCCCTTCTTCTTTTGGGTTTCCATTGTGTTCTTCTCACTGATCTATTGGGTAAGGTATGTCAGTCGTCTCGTTGTTAGTCTTCTTTTCCTCTTTATCGGTACATTTACTAGTAATTCCTTTTTTATGATAATTCACTTAGTTTAACATATGATCCTTCCTCCTTCTTTATCCATGGTGGTATTCTTGACCTTTTATGTATTCTTAATAGTAGTGGCTTTCAAATTAATTTTTGGTACGTTGGTGTATGTAGTGTAATATGTACCGTTACAATGTGCATATTTTTAAAGTAGTCTACAGCTTTGGCTAGATAAATTTTGCAGTCTCCATAACGCAAAGTATTCTTAATGATGCATATATTATGCGTATTATTCTACCCCGTCAAAATCAATCATGTAACCCTGATATTCTCTTAAATGGATTAAAATACTAACAGAACGTACCTGCAGAGGCGTACCATATTGTGGTACATTTTTAGTGATAGGATTCATATGTGCAAATCTGTACTGATTACTCCGTATTTTGAGCACATTGTTTAAATTTTGGTATTAAGTTGTTTACGTATAGGGTAATATAGTGAAATACTATTTACAAGGCGCATATAATACTGTAATATAATACAATTATGGAACAAAATAAAGTAACGGAATGATGTTAATAGCAGTAATATGTTATCGTTTTTTCCAAATTAGAGTTTATTATACCACAATAAACTTTGGACATATTCCACAAAACCCATATGTAAAGTTAGTGCTTAAATTACATTTCTGCTACATCGTTTATTGTTTGCATTGCTACGAAGGTAGAAGATTAATATTAACTGCATTTAGTGTTGGGACCACTGTTATAGTTCTGTTTTATAGTTCAGGCTATTTTCATTGTTTTCTTTGTTAAACATTTGTCTTTGCAATGCTTTTCTACTTGGTAATAAACGTACAGATTTCTCATTTACTGACTGCTATATACGTAAAGACTTTTAATACATGCTTTCTAATAGACAAATCATTTACGGCAATACTCAATTGCTTTCTTCCCGTCTTCGATAATAAAGATTTGGTTACGTAATAGGCAGGCAGATGTCTGCTGAAAGTCTCGGATGAGTGACTAATATAGCTTAAGTTTTGTTAAGCACTCTTAGAAGGATATAAAGGGTTTTTAAGAAGTATAAAATAGGATAAAAATGGGATAGTAGGATAGACGTTTTAAGAGTAGTAGAGAGTTTCTTTCCATATTAAGGTTCCTCTTAATACATTATATTACTTTTTATAATTTGCGTGAAAAAAGAATGGGGTCAAAATAATAAATTAAGGAATACAACGGAAATGAAGATTGATTGCGTAAGGTTATAGGGAACTAAAGATTTCCGTCTTTATGTCCTGAGCTGGAGCGGTAACTCCGTTAACTCCCGATAATTAATGGCTACTTCGTTACTTCAAGGAAGCGCAACTGCTGAAAACAAACATAGGATGACATGGATACAGATTAGTTGCAGACAATACACCTGTAAAATAGTGAGTAGTAGCCGTTTTTTATTATCAGATTGGAAAACAGAGAGCTGTCTACTTATAAAGAGTCTCTAAGGATGAACAAATAAATAATACAAGGAGGTAAACGAGATATCAGAATATTCGTATTGTAAATAGGACAATATTTGCATCGTGGTGGTGGTCAATTTTTTGAACTTTCTATGGGGAAATTAAATTACTTGTCACATAATCCACTGTATGACTGTGTTTAACCAATTAGAAACCGTCATTAGTCACAATAGTAGCGCAGCCAACTTAGAAACGTGATCGTCTTGGTTACGAAATGCAACCAAGGATTATGTTATACAACCTATACAAGACCTGCAGTGTGTAACTAGCAAATTATTAAAGTCCTGAGCCTATATTGGGACGACTTAACATATATTAAAGTCCTGAGCCTATATTGGGACGACTTAACATATATTAAAGTCCTGAGCCTATATTGGGACGACTTAAAATATATTAAAGTCCTGAGACTATATTGGGACGACTTAACATATATTAAAGTCCTGAGCCTATATTGGGACGACTTAACATACTGTATATTCATTGTAGGCAACGGCGGCGTTCATGACTTGAGGAAGGAATTGCTGTAAAGAAATTAAGACAATTTTGAGAACCTATTTAGACGTTGCATTGAATACAAAAATAGGTGATAAAATAAAATAAAATATAGATTTGAGAACACACATGATGCTCATAAAACATTGATTTTATTACATAAATATTCATACTGAATAGAATGTTTAAAAACCCTGGGCGTTCGCAATATGGACAATAACAGAAAGAAAATAATAAAAGCTAGAGACTACAGAAATCAATGCTTTAAGGTAATCTTCAAAGAAAAAACAAACACATATACGATAAGCTAAGAGTGGTTGCCATACAGCCTGTATGGTATTAGTATGCACGTAGGATGAACTAAAACCGATTGCAAACCACAAACGTTAGAATAGTTCTCGCAAAGCAAGAGAAAAGTAAAATAAAGTCGTGGAAATGACGGGGCCAACGCAGATTAGAAAGTATAGAAGTGAAAGAACTTTATCTGAGTATGAATGATAAATAGGAATGAAAGTCGTAAGGTGGTGTCAAACGATTATGTAGATAGGTTTATCTGTGAGCACATAAGCTTCGTGGCTACTGTACACATAGGTACACTTACATGATTAAACGGACGCTGCAGGATGTTTTGTTACACTGTACATTTAGTATGAACAATTATCTTTGAAATGTACTGAAGGTTAGCACACCAGAACTTTCACATACCGTTTTATTAGCCATGCGTGGATAGATGAAGTTGTAAACCACCTTCGCGTACAGTAATCGATAGTAATAGTGGTTGTAAAACGTATATAGGCACTATTAATTATTAGTGGCGCTAGTTTGTATGTACAAAAGAGAATAAATAACTTCAAATACGGGACTCACCCAATGGTAGTAGCTGTGAGATTTGTTCTGTTGTGAAATACTTCCAAAGTATGGCTAATTGTGACACATCACTAATTATGACATACTTTGATCCGTTTTATAACAATCATATATATCACTTGCATTGTTTATTGTTTATATAACACTCGTAACTCATATTTATTTCCTAACGCTCATTTACGAGCATACATATGTCACGTGTTTAAAGTAACAGGCGCTTACCCATTTCAGAAGTGGCACCTTCACTGATCAGACGCCTTCTTTTCTTTGGTACGATTATTCAGTATATTATTTTTGTACTATTTCTACGTCTGTAATATGCATACAATATTGTGGGATACGGGGTTATTAAACGCTCGTGTATATTTTACGTACACACTAAACGCACTGTTAAACTGTCATAATGAACTCAAAACAAAATTGTGTTTAGTTTAAAAGGAACATCCCAACACAATACGGTTCAAATACACAACATAGTCTTCCATGTTTTACAGGGATTACAGTAACAACCCCTCTGTGATTCCGCAACATGGAGGTCGGCGGGGTGGGGGAGGTCAACTCCGGTCCTTTTTCCAGCATACCCTTTTACAAGCACCATTTCTTTATAAGTAACTCTTTGAGTTTCTTGCAGAATATTTATATTATCGAACTGTAATTTACTTCTGCAAGTAATTTATATTTAATTTTTTATCGTTTAAAAATATTTTATAATATTTTATTTTAAAACTATAACAAATAAAATATTATAATTCACTTGCAGAAGTAATTTCAGTTTGATAATATTATAATAAAAAATATTAATTAATTGTATTATGTGTATCTACAGATATGCTGTTAGGAAATGAGTAGCCTAACCACAATACGTATCAACTCCAATATTTGTTGAATACCCCCCCAAAATAAAATCGAGAATATGCCCGTGTCACGAAGCAATGTCGGACTCTCCTGATTTATTAATCTTCTGTGTCTGAGTTGTAAATTACGGATAGCTATCTGCAAACCAGCCTAACACTTTTAGAGTAGCATTATGGATTCAAAGTAGAAAGTAACCTGGGATCTGCAACGTACACAGATGTTACAAATAGGACTACATTATTTTGTTTTTTCTTATTTGTGTCATGTCTGTCATAAAGTTTTGTTTTCATTTTTGATACGACAGTTATTTATATAATTCTTTATTTGCACTATCAACGGATATGAAAAGTTCAGAATAAAACACAAATTAGGCAAACAATTTCAGATGTGCTGTCTGCAGCAACAGATAGAGACACTTGATAATGGGCAGTTAAAAACATCTGCAGTTATTGGAAGGGATACTGAATACTTAACAGCTCAAATTTAGCAAAAGTAAGCATAACGAAGAGGGCGAGAAATCAAAGTCATGTCAAGGACAATTAAAAATATGAGGAGACATGTACCACGCTGCGGTTAATACAACAGCACAGAGGCATAGGGGGGCAAGGGGGCAGCCGCCCCGGGTGGCATAGCCAGGAGGGCGGCAAAGTGATCGTAGATTGAAAAAATTGTTTTCATTTTATACAAATACAAACAACTTGTTTTTTTGATATATTCCTTTCATAAAAGAAGCATAACCAGCCAGCTTGTCCGTTGTCATAAACCTCACGTGATAAACAGTATTAGTCTATTTACACTCAATCATCGTACCTACTGTTCATTATGATAAGGTAAATCGCACTTGGATGTATTTTTCTCCAACTAAAAAATCTCTATTTTGATTTTGTTTCACTATATTTCCACACAAAAAAACTATCAAAGAAACCATTTCAACAGTGAAAATGGGTTTTCGTCGTGGAGAAAGATAAATCCCCGTATTCAGGATCATGAAAATAGTCCTGCTCATTGCTCTGCGTTTTTGAAATGGAAGGAATTGGAACGTTCTTTAAACAAAGGGGAACTTATTGATGATCTACTTTAGGAACAAATGAATCAGCTGATTCATGGAAAGAAATCCTTGATCGGGTCATTCCCACAGTAGTACAAACTCTTGCGTAACAAAATCTAGCACTGAGAGGACATCAATAATTACTAACGATCCAAATCCCGGAAACTTTCTGGTTTTGCTAAAATACTTGGCTAAATTTGACCCTGTCATGAGATGTCATTTGGATTCAGTCTCTCATAAATCTGGGTGTATATCGTATCTTTCGCCAGCCATTCAAAATGAAATAATAAGCCTGTTAGGAGGAGTGCGCAAATATATTATTACTGCATGTAAGATGGCGAAGCACTTTAGTATTAAATTTGACACAACACCAGATGCTGCACATGTAGATCAAATGTCTCAGATTAAAAGATTTGTTGAAATTAAAGGCAATTCTGTTGATGTCGAGGAAGCCTTTATAGCTTACATTCCTTTACAAGTGTAAACAACGGAGGGGATTATAGAAGCTACTACAAGTAAGCTTGAGAGAGATGGACTGAATCTTAGCGATTGCAGAGGTCAGTCGTATGACAGTCAATCAACCTGTAGTGACAATCATTAACCTGTAATGGTACGTTATTAAATTTATTATTTTTAATGTAGTTCTTTGTTTAACTTTATGTTGCTTTAGGATATTGTTTTGACGATGCGCTTTACACCTAATAGGAATTTGCATGTTTATTAGAACATTTTTGTGTCAAATTTTTTTACTTTACTACATTTTTTATAGTCTACATTTGTTATTAATAAATGTGTACAAACTGAATACCGGTAATATTATAATATGTAGTTTCTTAATTTTTACTTAACAAATATTATTAACACGTTTGCTGAACGTGCTTTCATACAAAAATCTACACATCTGCATTTATTAAGCACTTTGTTGTTTTAAGCATCATTATTGCTCTCTTGTCCCCTTTTAATTGTAAAGCGAGGCGGCCGACGATCTGCTTGCCCCGGCCGCCAAAAAGCCTAGCTACGCCACTGCAACAGCAAGAGTACACTCGTTGCATCTGACACTTTAGTATTATTTAGAAAGTGTCCTCTTTGTAATTATAATTTTTGTCCTACCAACTAACGTTTTACACTATATAGCCCAGGTTGTAGTACAAAATAGGTTAGACGAACTCCAGAAATGAGATTATTTTTGTAACGTCGATTGAAAAGCATTTTCCATTACAAGTATGTTGGTAAAACTTCATTTTTTGACTTAGGTCTGGTGTAATAGAAACGCACACATGACAATTATTCAACATGCACTTTATGTCCTTTGAATAATAATATGCGGTGTGATGAAGTATAATAGAAGTTAGAAGAAAATGGCAGGCGTGGATTTTCATACAGGGTTATGAGAACCGTTTTGTTTGTGTAGTGTGCTCAGGTCAAGAATTCGTTAACATTATTTTATCTCATTTTAGTTATATCAGTATCTTTAGCGCTAAGAAAAAATGTCTTGTGTAGTAAGAGTAAAAATGAAGGTAGACAGAAAATAAAATAAATAAAAATTACTAAGCTATTATTTTTGAAACGTGTTAACTTTAAGCCTTACATTATTGTAAACATGAAAAACAACTCTATACTACTAACCAACATATAACGTAAAAACTGTAGATAATACATATACAATATTAAAAAAATATATTGTTAGGTAGGGGACTATAGTTGCCGTCGTGGAAATAGTCCCGTCAAAGTCACTCACTTTTACTGCTTCTCCCTGCACCTCGCCATGCTGTATTGTAGGCTACTACATTGCGTAGCATTTTAGCAGAGATACGTAAACAAATTTCATACATCCACACTATATAGCTCTTTTAAAATGTATTTTGTGTATCGCGTAAATAAATGTTTTAATCAGTAATTTATATGAAGAGTTGTGGGTAACATAACTCAGTTAAATTGCTGGGCGCCAATAATTTTAACTACAAAAAATGTCTATGAGTCCCCATATTGTTTGTTGTCGCGTAAATATCTACAGAATTTCTATCTTTCTGTTTCTCCTCTTTCTTTGGCTTCGTTTGTTCAGTTTGCACTTCTCAAACTACGATTTATAATGCGCTGGTTTTGCTTATGTTAGAAACTAATGCTTTTAGCAATACACACTCTAACTTTACAAAGTATCGTTAGGTCAGTTACTTTATGTTTCTTTGTATAGTAAACTTACTTATTTGAAGTTTTACTGTTTTATTAATGACGGTTATTCTACAGCTGTCAGTTATCTGAGAACGCTGATCCTGCCTACTGTTGTCGTTTCAATTTTTTCATACGTACGGTTTTTTCCTTTTTGTAAAACATTTTAACATATTTTTGTTCTCTACATGGTCGTTCCTGAAACGTATGGTTCGGAAGTTCTGTTAGGTATGTGTGCACTATTGGTATGCAAATTGCGTATACCCTGTCGGCATCTCTTTTCGGCAATTATTGTCGTCTGACACTTTTATGAATGCCTTAGTCATTTTTACACTCCCCTCAAAACTGGCCGCGCTACTACCTTTTTCCGTTGCACAAAGATAAATACGATTGAACAATTTCTGTAAACAAAATTGACTCTGTTGTGGCAAAAGCCAATCCCATTTCAGCTTATCATCATCATTATCAGCTTACGTGTGAGTAATGGCAGCGAACTTGAGTCTAGTGAATCCGAAGACGAATTACTACAGGAGCCTTAAAATGAGTATAAATATGGTAAACTTGTCTACAGCGAAGCGTAGTATTTTTTATTTTTATTGAAACATAAAAAAAAACTATGTGTGTGCGTGTTTTCGTCAGGAGTACTCGGGGCGTATTTGAATGAACTCGGCGCTATAACGAAGCCACTTTTTAAAGTAATAATTGTATGACTAGCCCTATTTGAGGTGAGTTTTCCAACATAGTGCTTCCATTGCGGGGTCCCATCAGTAAGTAAGCGGGCCGAAGATTAGCGGACGACCCACACAGCACGCCTACGAAAATTCGTTCAAACAAACTATAACTGACACGTTGCATTGAATTTTAAGTATAAATTATGGAAAGTAATTGTTAATAAAGTGTTAGAAACTTTCTCACTTTTAGATGTTACGTAAAAAAAATACGTAAAACGCAAGTTAACCAGCGAAAATATCTTACATTACCACTATCTTACAAAATCAGAACAACTGTGCCATACTCGTAAGGTAACATGGTTTTTACTTTAAATAACATTAAATTTTATCTATAAAATGTCTTCTGTAGGCATCTATGAACCTTCAAAATGTGTCATTGTTTTTCAGTCCTTTTTGTGACTGATTTTAGAATTTTCAGCAGTATAAAAAATTATATTTAATTGTGATATTAATGGAAGCCTCATTGACAACAACAATATAAATATTTAATTTAAAAAATACATTGTTATATTCTTAACATTAAGTACTTATTACTGTGTAGCATTTTTTCGGATTTATTTACGAAAGTGAAACTGTTGCTTAGTGTCAACGCTGTAAATGAGCAGTGTGACCTTGACGGGACTATTTCCATGATGGCAGCTATTGTATAATAAATACATATCATTCATACATATATACTAACGGAATAATACATATTGTTACGACGGTCTCACGTATCGTCGTACGGTATAGGCCTAGTGCAAACAAAATACAAACACCTATGAAGTCACTATTTACCAGCTTTAATTAGTCACAAATAACAATATGTAATCAACAAGGTACTCTCGTATAATGATTCAAGTAAAGTTGTCAACATGCAATACCAGTGTCACCTATAAGAGTCCCTCACTAATTATAACACAATATCACTTCCCCTAATCACTTGTTCCGCACTATATAGAAATCGTCCACTGTAACTAACTCACTAAGCCGGCCGCTGTTGCTTATATTGCTTCCGCAGACGTTCCAGAATAATTTTCCATTCTTTTGGCGGCATACCATAGTTACAGGTGCGCTCGAAAATTCTGGAAGGTACTTGTGTGCGGCCTTGACCGAGACGCTGCACCTGCTCGGCTAGCCGAGAAACGGCTGCAAGGACGATCTCGATTCTCCGAGAGCCTCCTGTAATTTTCGTAGCATGTAATACTCTGAACCTTTCTATTGTTGCCACAGACACGATCAAATTACTTTTGTGAAACTAACGTATGAAAAACCACTTCTAAGCTTAAACTTTAAGTACTGCAAATAATTAACTACTGAGTTTACATTTGGTCTGAAATGGAAATGGCTAAAGAACGTTGTCAAGTGACTGTGGTTAGAAAGTGCTTAGATCGTTTAGAACAGCAAGTTTATAAGGGGGTGGGGGAACGTTCAATGTTTCGTTTATAACTTTAATTTACAACATTCTTGTGCATGCAGTGGTAGTACTCGATACAGAGAACTCGAGATTGTATAATGTGTGTTGAATCAGTGAATACGAATAGAAAAATTAATGTTACTTTTACAGGCGTATATATGAAAAGCTGTTTTCAATTCCGCACTCCGACATCTTTTGTATACAGTACGCCTACACTGTTCAAATTCAATTTCAGATTCCAAGCCTTTATGTTATACATTTATATTATATTACAGTGGACGACACAAATCTATTGTGTACACTATCAGGGATATTTACTAGCAAACATTTCACACACCTTTTACCAACGATATTTTTGCTTCCCTCGCGCGCTTACAATCCTTTAGGGAACAGAAATAAGTTGTACATTATAAATAATAAATGAAAAGTTAATTGTACGCAAAATAAAAAGTTATTCGAGAAGAATAACAGTCCCGTATTCATAACATCTAGTCAGTAAATGCAGCTTTAATTAGTCACAGAATAACATACAAAAGCCTCAGAAATTGAATCATATCGAGTTTCGTAGCATACTTTGTCGGAATCTTTTCAGCTAAAACAGAATTATACGGCGCATTGTCCATAATTATAACTGATTCCTGCGGAATATCTGGCAACTACATATTCTCAACCCATTTTAAAAAATTTTTATAGTTCATCTGACCATAATAGTCACCACTAGCTGTATATTTCCCGCAACAGCTGAAAAACTGTTCACAAGATGCAGACAGTTTCTTCCCTTATATTTGCTTTGTTCAGATTTAAATACAAAAATTTCTAAGCCACGAATCCGAGGAACTTTAGTTTTACAACAAATTTAGTAGAATTATTCATTAAAAAACATCTCGATTAATTCTCTTAATTATGTTCAGTATCAGAATAACAGAATAACATACAAAAAGCCTCAGAAATTGTATCATATCGAGTTTCGTAGCATACTTTGTCGGAATCTTTTCAGCTAAAACAGAATTATACGGCGCATTGTCCATAATTATAACTGATTCCTGCGGAATATCTGGCAACTACATATTCTCAACCCATTTTAAAAAATTTTTATAGTTCATCTGACCATAATAGTCACCACTAGCTGTATATTTCCCGCAACAGCTGAAAAACTGTTCACAAGATGCAGACAGTTTCTTCCCTTATATTGGCTTTGTTCAGATTTAAGTACAAAAATTTCTAAGCCACGAATCCGAGGAACTTTAGTTTTACAACAAATTTAGTAGAATTATTCATTAAAAAACATCTCGATTAATTCTCTTAATTATGTTCAGTATCAGAATAACAGAATAACATACAAAAAGCCTCAGAAATTGTATCATATCGAGTTTCGTAGCATACTTTGTCGGAATCTTTTCAGCTAAAACAGAATTATACGGCGCATTGTCCATATTTATAACTGATTCCTGCGGAATATTTGGCAACTACATATTCTCAACCCATTTTTTAAAATTTTCATAGTTCATCTGGCCATAATAGTCACCACTAGTACTTCCATGTTTGTACAAACGTTTAGCACCTGGAACAAAACCATTTTTTCTTCTGCATGGAAAATCACTAATCTGTTTCCCGCACTGTACTTTTGCAACACTCCAGAAACCTCATTTGACTGCCAACATTTAGCTACAGTTATATTACTGTCAACCCATGTTTCATTTAAAAAACATGTTTCTCCCAGATTCCCGAAAACTTTTAATTTGCCAAGGTACTTGTAACCCATCATTTAATTAACGGGTTTTCAATTATCACTTTTCTTTTACTTCTACATTTCTTCCACTTGAATCCCACTCCCACACTTTTAAGCACTCGCGTTAATGATTTAGCGCCCCATAGAAAATGGATTCTTGCTTTCACGATAGGTATGAGTTTTTTAACAGTAGCCACAACGTTTTGATTTTTATAATAATCTTGAACAATATTTCTTACTACACGGTTATCGAAATCATCAAAAAAATGTTTCCTCTTCTCACTTGATTTACTTTTTTCTCCGGAGTGGAGAGTTTTCCATCTGGACTGCATTTTCTTTGCTTCCTCAAGCATTTAATGAAGCTTTTCGATTTATCTCAGTATTACGCAGCGAGTTTCGTTGTTTTTCTTCATCATATTTTTCAATGATATTACTAATTGTTTCGCGACCTTCACTGTGAACAATGAAACTTCTTTTTCTTTCTTCGATGATATAACACAACTACTAAAAAAATACTAGGTTTTAAACACAGTGCCAATAATACGTGTCTTTAAGCTCATTTACTACCGCAACTATAGTGCTGTGATGAATCATTGGCTTTGACAAACAAACGGTACCAACACGTACACACACACTCACGCATACTTTATCCCCTCCATCAGAGACACAGAGTTCAGTCTCATGCAGTACTTACAACACCCAAAAAGCCTCGAAATGAGGATTTGAACAAGTGAGCCGTTATATCTCGGATGTGAAGTAAGCTATGAGTTTGAATCTGATGTAAAATACGAGATAAACATATTTATGAACAACTGTGGAACGGGTCATAGATGTCTTAGAAAAAAAAGACACAGCAGAAGAATTAAATTTTATAAGACAATTGCAACATCCAGATTATCGTATACGAGTGAGGTGTGAATCATGACGAAAAATGAATGCGGCAAGATACAAAAGAACTGAAATCTGGTTTCATATAAATACTTTAATTACACATTGCAAGATAGAAGAAGGATAAGGATATAAGAGCAGAACACGAATCGATAGATGTAAATCCAATTATTTCATCTTATAGAAGCCAACGGTATGATAAGTTGCAAAGGATGTAAGAGTATTAATTGTCACAAGCGGCGCTGAAATAAAAAGCCATAATTAGAGGAGACATTGCATTCATTGTGGAAAGGAGAAGCAGTACGTATGGTTGGTCAGCTGCTACGGTATTCAAACTGGTTTACCACTCTGATCGAGGGGCATAGTTGGAGGGGAAGGCACAGGTAGAAATATACATGGATGGGGTAATAGAAGGAACCAGGAATGTGGTGACTCATATGCTGTGTACGGGAAGGAAGAAATTGTAAGCCCACCAACCTCTGGGTTGAGGAGAAAGAGAAGAAGAAGAAGAGACGTGGGTCGCCCGAGGATAAGATGGGTGTCATAAGAAGTTTGTAGTGAAGAAGAAGAAGAAGAAGAACAACACCAACAACAACAACAACAACAACAACAACAACAACAACAACAACAACAACAACAACAACAACAACAACAACAACAACAAAGAGAACGAGAACGAGAACGAGAACGAAAGAAGAAGAAGAAGAAGAAGAAGAGGAGGAGGAAGAAGAAGAAGAAGAAGAAGAAGAAGAAGAAGAAGAAGAAGAAGAAGAAGAAGAAGAAGAAGAAGAAGAAGAAGAAGAAGAAGAAGAAGAAGAAGAAGAAGAAGAAGAAGAAGACTATCTCGATTCTTTGAAGTACAGTCTCTCTGTAGTTAAGTCCCTGGTTCAAGAAGGGTCACACAGGACTGAAAATTTATACTGAGCATGTAAAAATATTAGATGTTTTCGATTAGAAAAGTTCAGAAGAAGAAACAAATTGAAAATAAAAATGAGAATAAGAACTTTAGAGGCAAGCAAACATTAAGCAAGATGGTGACAATAATGACAGGTAACTTCACTTAACCCCACTCTAACGCAGTGAGCGCAGATTTTGAAGGGACACCCAGGAAAAATGGAAGTACACATAATTATCAATGTACAAATGGTAGTGTTATTAAACCTAAATACAGGCAAGAAATGAGATAATCGGCACCAAAAAATTATGCAGCCTCGAGGAAGGCCGCAGAAACCATATAACTTTTGCGAAACGTACAAATTACGGTTAAACGTGCATATGTTAATGATTATCTAATAACAGCGGTAGACTTTAACGACTGAGTTGAAGGTACACCAGTGGTAAATGTTATACGTAGGCACAGTAAGAAAAAAGTTTCTCATGCGTTCGTATGACAGACTAACAAAAAACAAAAGTGCGGATTCGTCCTTGCGAGCAATTTGGACGATCGTATGTGGTAGACTCAGTATAGTATCAGCAGATTCAAAATATATACGAATTTGGCAGTAGTAACAATACAGTAAATCGTATATTATTAGAAGACTTTAAGCTAGTGTAAATATTAGTAAGAATATTTGAATATATTTTATTGACAGTTGAAGTAAACCTGGGCTTCTTCAATTTTGTTTTGCTACGAGTAGATAAAAATAAGGATTAAATAAATAAGTTTTAAAGGTACTTTATTCAGGAGGTCTTTATTCTTCAGCGTCAAGACTTAGTGATTAAAACATCAATATTCTGTGGCAGCTGTTATACAATTTTTCCATAAATTCTTACAGACTAGATTAAAGCAAATGAGTATATTTAAATGGAGTAATAACTTGAAAATTTTGTACAAAAATTACATGTTCTCCGCTTTATCAATTTACCTGTAGAAAGCAAGCCATCAAACATTAGTTAAAAGTAATATTAATTGAACGAGCGAAGCGTGTCTCAGTTTTAACTCGACTGTTTGGCACTTGTCTATTTATCTACTGTATGCTTAAGGTATGTCCTACGATAACTTTTAAACGTATCAACCGATTTTCGTAGAACTTGGTATGAGTATCCATACTTTTACCCAACAGAACCTTATTGTTTTAAAATTAATTTCCTCCCCCATAAGGGGGATGGAAAGCAAAAATGTAAGGTGGTCAAAGTTTTGAAAAATTGCGAAAGTCCGTGTGTGCTATTAAAAGGAATTTTAACCAAAATATAAATTTACAGTTCATTTTTAAAATTTGAAAATTTTTGGAAACTGCGTGCTTAAATGTTGGAGAAAATTTTGATAAAATCGCTAAAATTCATGTGGCATAGCAAATTAAAAGAAAATTAACCAAAATCTGAATATAGTTTACAGTTTTGGAAATATCAAAACTATTTGACCCAGACCCAAAAATGAGATCTAAATTTAAAAAATTGTAAATATCCAACCGGGTGTTAGATTAAAAGGAACACAAGTCCGATTGTTTGGAATTTTTAGCGTTCATTGTATCTTTATTGTTTGTTTCTTGTAAAATAAATTGTTACAAGTAATGCCATTGCAAACAGTAGTTATTGTACTGTATAGTTAACTACTTCACATTTTTTGTGATTTTGGATGGAGGAGTACTACATACATACAGACAAGATCAGATGCACATAACCCGTCCTAATATTTTGCGGCCAAGACCTCTCGTTTGTAACGAGACGTTTGTAAGCAACATAAACTACTTTATACGACCTAAGAAATTGTCTTTATCATCAGTAGTCATTTAAAGTTGTTATAAACAGATATAATCCTGCCATTAAGGCAGCTTTCGCTAAACGTCTGGCAAACTATGTTACAGGTTTTCAATAAGCAATGCTTGGTGAGAGCTAGCCGTACAGACGTAGGGCTGGCGAATTCCCTACATTCTGTCGAGTGAACGCTGACACAGACAGTTCTTGAGTCAATATTTAGGGTAACAGTTCTCTTCAAATACATGGGTTCGTCTTGCGGTAGACCGGTTTCTATTGCTTCCAGTCATTATCGACCCATTTCAATAGAAAAAATCATAAATTGACTTTAAAAACAGAAGCTCCGAAAGCCTTCTGGGAAGTATTGTCTACAGCTCCACGTAAAATTTTGTTTCACTTTTAAGCTTTAAATTATGTGTTAAAAATTTGAAGAGGCTTAACGAAGTTGATTTAGAGTCAAAAACTAAAAATCTTGTAGGAATTTTATAGGCCTATCAATAACCAAAAAATGAAAAATAAGGAGGAAATGCTGTATGAAGAGAATATCTAACATGATTGGAAGACTAACGTTGCCGACAAAGTTAACGACTAACTCTGGTAAACGTGTCTAGTATATTTGGGTTTCTCTTGTTGAATGTTAGCCTCAACATAAAACAAGAACATGTATTTCTTGTAAAGCCGTAGCGATTTCAGTTTTAATAATTGTGGCATTTAAAATAAATAATTGCTTTAAATTTGTTAGTGATAAGGTGCAAATGAAGATTTAAAAAACCGTATAATTCATATCCAAATACGAATCCAAACCAATTTTGTTTCCAACCGTTATTAAGTAAAACATTAATTTACTAAGAACAGCTACTTAGGTATTCTTAAAGAAGAAGCCCTCTTGAAGAAGATAAGCTACGACAATTACGGAACGGTTTCGAAGAGTGGAGAGTGTCCTTTCACACGTTTCTCGGCTAGCCGAGCAGGTGCAGTATCTGTGTCAAGGCTGCGCAGTAAAGTACTTCTAGACTGTTCGAGTGCTTGTTAACTCCCCAAATTATGCTAGAACACCGCCAAAGGAGTGGAACATTATTATGGAACATATGCAGGTTATAAATAAGCAACAGCGGCCGGTCAGTTACAGTTGGCGATTTATTCTTTAGTTCGGATCAAGTGATTGTTACTGATTATTTGAAAGTGATTATTGTGTTATAATTAGTGCGGCGATCTTTAATAGTTGACATTATTATTCCGTGTGGACAAATTTAACTAGAAGTATTGTATGAGAGTGGCTTGATCATTTTAAGTTGTTATTGGTGACTAATTAAAGCTGGTTATTGGTGACTTCATTGGTGTCTGTATGTTGTTTCCACTGTACCATACGACTATCCGTGAGACCGTTATAACAGTAATAATGGGCCAGAGAAACCAGAAATGTTTTTGAGTCAAGTATCCGAGAAATCAGACATCAATTTGTCTTTAAAAATAACAATTTCATGTTTTTAATTAACAAGTTAACCTGAAAATTAACCCGATTTCACCTAAACCACTTAACGTGTTATCCTGATAATTAAATTGTCGAGATGATAAATTTTTCGTGTTTTGAAACTTGATATCGAACTAATTTAACTTTGATTCATTTTTTGCTTTTCACATTTTTGAAGTACAATATGCCTGTCAATCTCGTGAAAACAGGAGTGGCGATGAATGCTAAAGTCACATGTAACACACGGATACCGATGTGCTAATTAAGACATTAAACCATTAACCTTTACAAACGAATCGTTAGGCATCAAGTTTAATTGATCCTTACTTAACGATCCTATGTAATGCATAAATACTGTAACGAAACGCTTGTTACGCTTAACTATACTGAATGGTAAATGTTTTAATTTAAATATATAAAAATAGTTTTACTACTAGATTACACAAGTCATTCCAAACACGCTGTTCAGTTTTTATCTACATGTTACTGCTGACCTGGTTTTAGTAAGGTAGTCCTACCGTAGTGTTAAATAACTAAAAAATAATGTTGAATAAACTTTTATTTTTTGGTAATATAAAATTATTTCTGGAATTATTTTATCATTAATAAAATTTTAGTAACTGCTATAGTTGTTAAATAATTGCTATAACTGTAAAATTTCTTAACAATTAGTTGGCTACAACTTGTTAAGAAATTTTTTTTGTCATGTAAAAATTAAAAAAATTATCCCTCCATGTGCACACAGGATTTAGAACCGTTTGGACTGATACCTTATCAACATGAGTCTCCCAGTATATTCTTCTATATTGTCTCAAGTAGGAAGTATGTTTCTTACGACGGTTCTTACATTGGTGATTCTAATAAGGTTACATCAAAATTCCGTAACCATTTAACCTGTATGGTACCTTTAGACTGTAAACAATAGATACAATACAATAGAAAATTATTCATTTAACCTACGTTTACTGTACAAATGTCACATTTGTGTGATTCTTGTTAAACAAATATTCTTAACTTTGAACAACACTAAAATACAAAAAATGAATGTAACTTCATTAATTTTTATCTTTGTATTATCATTTGTTTTTAAAAGCAATATATTTCTATTAGAAATACCGAAAAGTTGTTAATTGGCGTATGATCAACGTCATTGCGTATTGAAGTATCATTTTTACTTATCATTTAAACGGCGAGGTAATGCTTACTACACTGTTTGTTGTGTTTGAATTCATAACAAATTTTCTTTAAAATATCCACCAGATGCTAATTAACGTTAAGCAATATTTCGCTAGCCTCGTTGCTCTCATATTTAGTTTTGTCTGTATATGATCATCTGGTTTGTCGAGGCAGTGTATCCAGTGTACCACCAGATCACAAATTCACACAGCTTAATCCAGTACTTATCACTAATACACTTAGTATGTCTTGCGTTCTTAAGTTAAATTTTGTCCCTGTGGATTATAAAATGCTATCCCATTGTGGAAATCTATGCCTATTACATTCTGTATATGTATTAACTACATACACATTAATACTATATAGATAACAAGATTACTTTCGGACTTACAAATTTTTACTTAACGTTACGTTAACAAAACCTTTCGAACGTCGTACCTTGCTAGGATACTTTGACTTTATTTACGCATTCCAATTTGCCTTCCATAATACACCCTACTGTTCTTTACCATAGGGTTAAATTTGTGCTTTTAATGCACGTTAGTATAAGCATGTACGTTTGTTATTCGTTGAAACTGTAACAAATATAAACTAATATACTCCCTGAGCTGCAGAATTCACTATTTTGAAGGAAGTACATTTATTATTATATAAAGTTTGATATTACATCATTTTTCAATGACGGAAAAAATAACAAAAATCCTGATTACTCTTCTATTTCTTTAGTAATAGCCCTATAACAATTTTAGAGCATACAATCTTACAATTAACAGTAAAAATTCGAAACATTCAGATATGACTTAAACTTCCTTGTAGTCTGACAACCTGCTAGATTTACACAATTTTTTAAAATTTTTAATCAGTTTTCTTAAGCTCTGGGATCCAAGATTTTGAAATGGATGTTAGTTAAGAATTCTCTTTAATTTGATACTCCACATAAATGTTTGTGGATTTTATCAAAATTGTCACCCACTGTTTGGGCCCTGACGTCGAAAAATGTTGAAATTTTTAAACATGAACACTAAACTCAGACTGTGTTTAAAATTTCCTTTAAATCTGATACTCCACATGGGATTTTGAGATTTTTTAACAATTTTAACTCATTTACAATTTTTCCTTTCGCCTCCTATTTTAAGATCAATCTTAAAAACAATAGAGTTATGTAGGTAAAAATATGGACACGCCGGCAAGATTTTACCGAAATTGGTAGATATTCAGTAGTTATCGTGAGGGTTATCCCAAGAAAAGATAGAAAAGTAGACAGACAAACGCCAAACGCTAGAGATAAACCTGTTAACTCGCTTCTCTTGATCAATTAATGAAAATAGTTTGGAAATTGGTAAATATTTTTTACAAAAAAGGCACGAAACTAACGAAATCGAAGTCACAAACAAAACTGACGTGAAAAAGTCCAATGAAACGAATCTTTATAGTTTACAATAACGCGACATTATCACGAACTACAAGAACATCATTTTATTGTTATCTCCTATAGAACAATTTGTTTGTAAGAATAATTGTTATTGTAGATACCTAAGCAAACACACGGTATAATATAAACCATTAATCCTTATCTAATGTTATTTATAGACACAATTGGAGTAATACCATCTCGTAAATTTTAACCTACTCAAATAACTAAACGATATCTTTTATTGGAGCCGTTCATATATACATATTGGTTTATGTAATAGTTAATGAAAATTTACGTGTTTTCATGCTGTCATTCATCTGCATCGGATACTGGACCTCACCACTAACACCATATTGTTTTAAGGTCTGTAGTTTTATAATAGTAATGAAGTCTTATATCGAAAAACAATTTGGGTTTCAAATTTATAATCCCCTGCATCAATCGCACTTTCTGCTGTCCGTTATTGTATGATGTATCACGAAGTAGCCATTTATTTTTGTAATTCTCCCTTGCTGATTATTATTCTAAAGCCTGTTTATTATTCTAAACATTTTAGCTGAGATTGGTTCAAACCACTGTCACTATTGTGACGTCTGAAAAATACGGGGAATAGAGACACGTTGCGAACACAAGACTAGAATTTTTGAAGACCCAGGGATACGTTCTCATAACTCGTAATTGATTTTATTGTTGAACTAATATGTGACTTTCCGGTTGGATTTCATTTTGGACGTTCTTAGTTGTCATTATCTCATATCCACGGTTTTATAACCGGAACTTATGTGTGATATCTGGAAATTCTGAAACACTATTAAAGATATAGGTAACGTTATGTGGGCTGCATTTAGAGTTCACAGATTGCAAACAATGTGGATTATATAGATATAGTTCAGTTAATTATGGATAGAGGTAAATACACATAACATGACGGAACTGTTGAATAGAACTAATGGAGAACGTAGGAGTTATCTATTAACCAACGAAGTATGGTATTATTAGTCGTTTGTGATCATTTGACCGTTAAACAAACGCAGTATATTTTGTCAGAAGATAGAATTCATTCATTACGTTCAAGTATTTTGGACTGTGTGCCAACGGGCCCTCGACATTAAAAAGAAATTCACTCTTACGGAACGAGTTAATGATACATTCATGAAACAAAAGTCATCCATTGAACGATTGTCCAAACAATGTCAAATAACAACTATATTACTCTCAATGTTGCAAAAATATGTATGCAGTTGGTTCTGTTACAGTATTTGCAAAATGCATACTAAGCGCACTAAGTTGGAAGTGTAGCAGTGCTAAGGACTAGCGTGAGTCATGAAGACTGGCAGCATCAGTAAGGGAAAGGCCTATGCTGAACACATCATAGTGGAAAACTTTTGACAATTGAAAAGGGAATATTAATGTCCATAACTCAAGTGTACAAGAAAATCTCCTTCTTTTATACAAGAAAGTAAATAGAGATTATAAGAAAACACTTACTTAGTCAAAATTGTCATATGAAAATCGTTACAAAAAAATTAAAGATTTTGATATAACAGTGTCAGTGCTTAAGAATTAAGAGTTGAAACACGTAATGTTGTAAGATAAGATATGTTGTAATCACGTACCCTAAGATGTTCATTTGTCTTGTTTATTTGATTCACTGGTAAATTTGGACACGAGGTAAATAACAACTAGTAAGCTCTCTAAGCTGGAGAACTCGCTCATTATTCTGAACAAAATTCATTTATTGTAATATAAATTTCACTATTAGATAACTTTTAATTTTCCCCAAAATTACGAAAACCTTTATCATTCTACAACTTTTTAACGAAATAACAATTGTAAAACAGATAATCACACAGTAAATACTAAAAATTCCGAATACTGAACTGGGCTTTTGGTTAACCACAGTGTCTAATGACAAATAATTTTGTCCTGCCTTTTACGTTTATATATGTTTCCAGAAATATCTATTGACCTATATCTAATACTTTTCACAAAAGTACAGTACACCTGATAACAATATGCAAAGTTTTTTTGCAAACATAGCTTACAAAGGTTTTGAAGACGATCCAAAATTTGAAAGGGGTTTTGAGAAATATTAATTTTGTCGAATTGTTAAAGATATTGAGTTTGTATTTTAAATAAAATTCCTAATAACTTGATGTCCAATAGTCTTTTCTTAAAATGTTGAATTCCGTTTTTTGACCGTGCTTTCTCTAAAGTTAAAACATTTTCAAGATAAACACTACATTCGGCTATGAGTTTAAATTCCTTTTAGTTTGACACCAAGCATGTATTTCTATAATTATTTTTAAATGTTTGTTCCCTATTTTGAGCCACGGTGTCCTTAAATTTTGAAATTTAAAAAACTAAATACTATATTCAGATTTGGATGAAAAGTTTCTATAATTAGAGATCTCATGTGGATATCTGCGATTTTTTATAGATGTTTGTCCCATCACATTTTTCCTCCCGACATCTTTTTTTTTTTTTTTTGCGGGGATAATCTCAAATACAACAAACGTGTGTGTGGTGAAAGTATTGTTAAGATGGTCTATTGATCGTCGTATGATACAGTGGAAAACAAAATACAAAACACCAATTAAGTCACTAATCACCAGCTTTAATATTCACAGTTAAACAGTTCGTAATTAACAACACAGTCTCTTACAACAAATCAAATAAAAATTGTTCACACGCAATAAAATGTCAACTAAAATAAAACACAATTGTATTACAATTATACCACCCGATTATAAAACACAACACTTCACTAATAACCACTTGAACGCACAGAGTAATATCGCCCGATAATGACTGAAACTAGGGCCGCTGCCGCCTAGTATTTATACCCCGTTCACAGACCAGAACATTCCACAGCTACACGTTATTTCTACTACACTACGACGTAATTAATTGCGGCCTTAACACAGTGCGTGCGGCCCCGCGAATTCTGTCACAGTCTAGCAAATGCGCTGAGAATCACGTACGCCACACAGTTTCCGCTGGATTCATCTGGAACATTCGATAAACACGTAGATTGTTCTGCGATGTCGTAACACTGCCCCCTTCTTAAGCCTGTTCGTCCTGAACTGGAAAACCGTCTCTGAAGTAATACTTAGCCAGACGCTCTAGATGGACGACCTTGAACTTTCGCTGTCCTTCCTGTTGAATCCAATACACAACATCGTTGATTCTTTTTTTCACAGCGTAGGGTCCTTCCCAGTTAGTCTGAAGCTTAGGTGAGCGACCCCGACGGCTCTTTGGGTTGAACAACCAGACCTGATCTCCTTCTTGGAAACCCACACTATTGCTGCGAATGTCATACCGAGTTTTCATTTTATCACTGGCAATCTTCAGCCGTCCTCTTACCAAGCGATTCATTTCTCGTAGTTCGTTTTCTAATTGCGAGGAATAGTTCTGTTGCTCATGGGACTGAATCTTAGGTGATCCGAATATCAAGTGCCCAGGAAGACGAATCTTCCGCCCAAACACCAATTGTGCTGGAGTCATGCCGGGTGTGTCGTGTATTGATGATCTGTTCGCCATGAGGAATAGTGGTATACGTTGGTCCCAGTATGTTTGGTTTTCGTCGACAACCTTCGAAAGATGCTGCTCAAGTGTCCTATCAAATCTCTCAACCATCCCTTCCGACTGGGGATGCAGAGGGGTTGCCTGGTCTTTCGAATTCCAAGTAGACGGCATAATTCTTTAAACACTCCTGATTCGAAATGTCTCCCTTGATCCGTTTTGATTTCCATAGTGGCTCCATAACGGCAACAGAAGTTGAGAAATAACTGCTTTGCCACAGTGGTAACCTCCTGATTTGGAATTGCGTAGGCTTCCACACACTTAGTAATGTAGTCACCTACAACCATGATGTACCGGTTTCCATCGTCAGTAACTGGGAATGGTCCATCAATGGCTATCGCAATTCTCTCGAAAGGCAGTCCAAAGTTATACTGTTTCATTTTCCCCTGCTTCTGGTTTGTGTGCCCTTGCTTGCAGCACATATTTCATACGTCCGAACCAATTCCTCTACGTCGTGGCGAAGATGATGCCAATAAAATCGCTTCCGTATTTTGTCAAGGGTTTTGTTAACGCCAAGATGGCCTCCAGATGTTCCATCATGCATCTGCTTCAAAACAGACTGCGCTTTATTTCGGGGAACTATCAACTGCATGACCACGTCTCGTCCATCTGCACTTTCCCAAGCCCTTTTCAGCTATCCGTTCTCTAAGGTTAGCCCTTCAGCACTTCGGAACCATGGCAGATATCTTGCCAATCCGGGCGGCGACCTTCCTCTTTTGCTGTCAGAAACGGTCCATTGTCTTCATCAGTCTTCTGTTCTTGTCGACAGTCTTGTGTTATCCAGCCGTCTGCCAGGAAATCTACAGTGACGGCTTGAACATGTTCGCTTGAGTTTTGTTCTTCCTTTCTGTGGCAATGTTGGCAGTCTTCCGGGAACGGTCTTCGTGATAAGCCATCTGCATTACCATGCAGGCACCCCGCCGATGTTGTACCTTGAAGTTGTACTCTTGCAGACGTTCGAGCCACCTTGCCAACTGTCCTTCCGGATTTTTAAATCTCAAGAGCCATGCAAGCGCGGCATGGTCGGTACGTAGTGAAAACTCTCTTCCAAAGAGGTATTTATGGAAGTGCTCCAAAGCTCTGACAATTGCCAAACTCTCTCCTTGTAAAACAATAATTTCTCTCTGGTTTGGAAAGCATCTTGCTGTAATACGCTATTACTCGTTCTTCACCGTTCTGCACTTGAGACAAAACGGATCCTAGACCAGTATTGCTTGCGTCTGTGTCTACGATGTACTTCCCTTCGGAAGCTGGAAAAGCGAGAATTGGCAGCGAACATAATGCAATCTTTAAAGTCCTAAATGCTTGGTCACACTCTCTCGACTACTGGAAGTTTTGTTTATTTTCCGTTAGCTCATGTATTGGTTTAGCAATAGTAGCGAAGCCTTTCACAAAACTTCTGTAATATGAGCATAACCCTAGGAAACTCCGAACTTCGTGTTTACTCTTCGGCACTGGCCGGTCTATTACTGTGTCTACTTTATTAGGATCCATGTTAACACCCGCTGCCGAAACCAGATGGCCCAGATACTGTACTTCCTTCTGGAATACAGAACCCTTCTTCGGGCTCAGCTTCAGTTGGGCACCGTGAATTCTAGTTAGAACCTCCTTAACGTTTTCCATATGGTCTTTGAAAGTCTTTCCGATGACTATGACATCGTCTAAATAAACAAGGCAAGTTTTCCACGTCAGGCCTCGGAGTATCAGGTCCATCAATCTTTCAAATGCTACCGGTGCATTACAGAGTCTAAATTGCATGACGTTAAATTGGAATAACCCACTTGGGGTCGAGAATGCGGTCTTTTCCTTGTCTTCGTGATGAAGACCCACTTACCAATATCCATTCTTTAGGTCCAATGTGGAAAACCACTGTGCTCCGGACAGCGTGTCGAGTGTATCGTCAACGCGAGGTAAGGGATTGCAGTCTTTCTTTGTAACGTCATTCAGCCTCCGGTAGTCTACGCAGAAACGCAATCGACCATCCTTCTTCGCTACCAGCTCTACCGGAGAAGACCAAGCACTTGACGAAGGCTCGATTATTCCCTCTGTCAAGATGTCCTGTACTAACCGAGACATTTCCTCTTGCTTAGATAATGGAGCCCTTCGAGGAGGTTGGCGTATCGGTGTTGTGTCCCCGGTATTTATGCGATGTTGTACAAGAGAGGTTCTTCCCACTGACTGTTCCCGAACTACCGGAGAAGACCAAGCACTTGACGAAGGCTCGATTAGTACTCTGTCAAGATGTCCTGTACTAACCGAGACATTTCCTCTTGCTTTGATAATGGAGGACTTCGAGGAGGTTATGTCAGCTATTTTTAATGTAATTGATTCTTGTACTTCCGATATTTTAGTAACTTGTTATTAATTACTAATTTTGTGTACAGATTCTATTCAGCGCGTGTACCAAGCAAAGATAGTGGAGTATCTTCTGAGCGTCTATCTGTCTACTATGATCCTTGATTTTCATTGACGTGAAACTTACTCTGCGAACAGTACACGAAAATAAAACGCTGGGAGAGATTAAATAAAGACAATTACCGTTTTCTAAAATCAGGAATAGAAAATGTTTTCTAAATAGAATATTAGTTATTACATTGAATAACACCGACTAATCCTTAAAAGTTTTAAACGTCATTAATAATTAAATTATTATTTACCATAATCTCTCTAACAGAAAAAAAAAACAGAAAAAATAAGTCATATTACGTTTGTGATATTTGTGTATATTGTGGATTTTAATATCACAAAGTGATTTTTTTTTTTTGTATTCAGTATATTGCAGTTTAAGGCAGTGTTCAAAAATATGTCCTTAGTTATTTACGGTACACGGAAATGTTAATGATTATTATTAATGTATTGGTCAAAAATTCCCAATGTTTGTTAATTCAAAAAATAAACACGGGAAATTACCATCAATACATCACCATGTCATCTTTAGTAATATTCAACTAACGATTAGTTTGTCCCATAAAAATAATTGTTCCGTTCTCGATTGAGTTTAGAATTAACGAAAGGTTAGTGTCCGTTCATTTGTTATCCTCTTTGCTTTCTCATCTAAATTTACCCACAATTTATTTCTCATTGTTGACAATGATAAAACATTCGTGTATAAAGTCGATTGCTAATTAGTGTGATATAGGTTTCTTTTATCTATGTTTCGCAGTTTTGAATCACATTCCTTCAAAGGCCGACCCGCCGGAGTCCTTGGTGCAAAATAAATAACAAGAATAATTTTGTTAATTTATCAGACAGACGTTACCTTGATTTTGATAGATGCGTTTCTTTCATTTTCTGTTCCATCATCATAAGGTTTTCTTATACAACAATTAGGCAAGTAGTAGGCTATACTGTGATGCAAGTCATTGCTCAAGCTGTTTTCATAAAAAGTTATTTTCCTTATTGAAAATTCATCAAAACCGTGCAAGACGGAACTTCCGAAAAAAAACCCAAAAAAAACATAAAAACACTTGTAAGTTTTAACACATAAAATATTTGTCCTAGTGTTAAACGTTTAAATCTCAAGGGTAACATATACGCACAATCCATCGTACACATAAGAAATTACGTTTGCCGAAAGCTTAATTGAGTATGAAAATGCTAGAAACCTTTCAATCGAAACGTAAGATTTGTCAGACTTAAATCTAAGTTTGTGTACGAAACTTTGTTAACAAGAAATAATCAGAAGTTTATTACGTTATATTTATTTATTTCATAAATTTACGTTCTCTTTATTATTAATTTTATTTAATTTGTACTTACATTTATCATAAGTAGAAACCTATATTACTTATAACTTGTACTTATATTTATTATAACTAGAAACCTATATTACGGTAATCGTTAGTTCTAAACTCAAACTAGAACAGAACAGTTACCCTTATGAGGGCAAGTCAGTAGAACTAATGATGAGATGATAACGTATAACAGTTATAAATAATAGTTTTAATCAGTACGCTTAGTAATTATCTTTTAGAATCACATACATTATGCAAAATAAAAATTTCTTAATGCCGGAGATAAATGATGATTGCAATGGTTATGCAAACAATTATGTGTCAGTTTGTTTGAATGTAGCCTATACTGTAAACACGTTAGATATTGTGGTTGATGAACGTAACGTTAGACAAGAATGATGATTGTCAAGTATTTGGAATAGAATTTTGTAGAAACACCTATTGAAATAACTGCATACATTTAGTCAAACGATTAGATTTACCGTCTCCTCCCACGAGTATCCAATTCACTGTCATATTTGGGTACCACACATTTACGCAACCATATTCGTAACATACAGTATACTACGTTCTCTGACTCACAGCTTGGGAATAGGAACAGTACATAATCGTATCTCGTTTCATTGGAGTTTACAAGTTTACATTTTTTATTCTCTGATGCAAGTTACATTCGCTTATTACGTTTATCGTAGTAATGTGATGCAGAACGCAATTACATACTAGCTGTTTTCAATATTTCAAAATAAAAGAACAGAGGAAGAAATAAAAACACCAATTTAAATAAAACAGCTATCTTTTTCGGTAGAATTTACAAATATGTGAATTAGTAATATTTGTAATGAGCGTTAAGTCTGTGGTGTGTGTGTTTGTGTGTGTGTGTGTGTGTGTGTGCGCCCGCGCGCATTCGCGTGTAATAAGGTAACGGTCATAAATTGTCTGTTAACAATCAAAAGCATGTTTCACTGACAAGCTACAGCCGCACTGAACAACTTTTTTGATGAACTGTCTCTACAAGGGATTAGATGTTCAAGCATTCGTAGTGGTTGAGATGTTCCCAATACAGAATGGGTGATGACCCAACAATCTTTCCAGGTCGTATTGACACTTCAACTGTCAAAAAATCAGCTACTGCATGAACAGCTACAGACATCTCTCGCATTGTTGGAAGTCTATCCATCCACCTGCAGGCGAGTGGGTGTACAGGTGCTGCCGTCCCTCGCAATGTTGAAAGTTCATCCATCCACCTATATCCTGCGAGTGGGTGAACACTGCTGTCGTTCCTCGCAATGTTGAAAGTCCATCCATCCACCTATATCCTGCTAGTGGGTGAACACTGCTGTCGTTCCTCGCAATGTTCAAAGTCCATCCATCCGCCTTTGAGTGCTTGTACAGGGACTGTCATCCCTCGCAATGTTGGAAGCCCATTCATCCATCTGTGAGTGCTTGTACAGCTGCTGCCGTCCTTCGCATTCAGCACAGAGGAGGTTTCTATCGTTGTACCAGAGGTGCTTGTGCAATTTAAAGAAGAGACTTGAATATGAATCAGACAACTACAAAGTTAGTTTTTAGAACTATGTTAAAATCTGTAAAAACTACTATATTGAAAATTACTTATCTTGTCTATAATTTAAAATTATTTCTAATGTCAAAATCAGTAAGTATAAAGAAAATTAAATATTCTGTTGAAACAGTGTACGTTAAACAAGTTTTTGGAAGTAGATTATAAAGTACTACCTAGAAAGTGGTCAACATAACGTGTATCGCAGAAAAAGCCTGTGATTTGTGAAACCGAAGTGGGTGTCATCGCCGAGTCTTTGGAGGCTGATGATTAAAAAATTATAAAACTTGATTAACATTAGTATTTATTTACAATTCTTTAGTATTTAATTTATCTAATTAACGTTTAATTAATACATTTTTATTTAATAAAATATTTCTTTTACTGTGTTTTTTATTAAGTAGATTTTGTTACAGCATCTGATTTGAAACAGGTATTCCTTATAATGTCTGTCATAAAAAAATTAAAAATTTACGTTTTCAGGTTACTTATCTCTTTCAGTCATGTATGCACGTAGTGTAGTATGTAATTTCAAATATTTCGTTTGCTGTTAGTGTACGATTAGAAAACTGAAAGTTTTCTATTTTTAACATATGTTTCGTTTCTTACTAATAACTGTGATTGCTTTTAGATGTCGGATAATAAAGGGTAAAGTTCATTTCTTTAAAATTCTGTAAATAATACTGAAAAAGCTAATACATGAATGAGTAAATGGACGATTGAATGTAGAGACCATATTCAAAAACCATTTAACCAAAGACTATTTTATAAATAATCTAGTCTAAAAGTAACGTAATGTAGTAACTTTATTGGTGCAAAACATGCGATTACCAACTAAGAACCGCTACCTTTAATCATAAAACGTGTAGTAATATATTATAGTTAAGTATGTATTCATGCACTACTGGCTCTTGAACTCGATGCATGATGAAACTAAATCTCCTGATTTCAATTATTTGAATTACTGGTTAATCTTGAATAGTATCAGTACATGCGATCACTCGAGTCCTTACCGTATTGGCATGCAGCCAGTGACCGCTTTGACCTCAGTTCAGTAAAAATAGTTTTATACAATTGAAGTCAACTTTCATCAATTTAGTTTAAATAAAAAAAAGTATTACTGTATTATTTTAAAATTACTTTGATGTGATGACCCATCCGTAACTCTACCTGAGTGTAGTTATTTATGTACAGCATAAATAAAACATGCAAACTATCAGACGAAGCACAAATAATGACCATTGTAATCAGACGACATTAAGTGGGAGACTGGTTGTAGGAATCCGAATTAGCAAACGTTAAATTCAAAGGTTAAATAACAACGAACAATGACGTTGGCACGAATAATTGGCGTGATATAAAAATCCTTGTAAAGGAATTTTCATAAGGAGTTCGACATATCTTATGAATAATTTCATGACATAAATTACGTACGTATTCTTTCAACAGGCGAAACATTTAAAGCATATTGTTTAAGAAAGTTTATTACAATTGGAACCCGATTACCTCATTGGGGGAAGATGTGATTACACGGTTACGTAGCCTATTGCTTGTTTACACGGTCACGTGACTCTAATACTTGTGCACGCATGCGTGACGAATACACGCACGTACAGAAACGTACTCTGTGGTCGGACGGGCTTACAAATGGGTTCCGGTAATATTCGACCAGAAGTACAGGAATTACTTAATATAACTTTGGTTTACAACGTCCTAACCTAGTTTTTAGATTTTCCTGTTGTTTTATTGCCCGGGTTCTGACATTTTGGCTTCACGACATTCCGTTTGTATTCTTCAAAGAAATGTTTGCTCTTCTCGTGTGTATTTGACACATTCAAACTGTTTCCCTATTATTTAGTAAAACTTTTTTTTATTTATCAGTACCAAACACCCGTGTGTTTCAGATTAGCATTCCTCTATTATTTTCAAATTTATATTTCTTTTGCTAAGCTACCGGATATTGCAAATTCAAGCGTATGACTTATATTAATTTCAATAAATTGAATCTGATTTGTGGGACAGGTCTTTACCAGTGTCATTAATATCACTACCTAATTCAGCAACTAATTTGTTCTTAGAAAACAAACAATTGCCTTGCACACATTTGTAAGATTCTACTTAGTACCTAGCAGTTTCAAGAAGTGAAGTGTTAGGCAACCTCTCTTGGGAAGAAACTATTTTCAAAATGCACCTTCATAAGGAATTTTGATTCTTGACAAATGCTAATTTTTTTTAAAGGTAAACCTTTTCACACGTTTTAGTTAATTCATTTCCTAAAGATTAATTTGTACAGATAGTACCATGTGGTGATTCCATTACTCGGTACTGAGGCCTTTCACGTCATAGTCAAACGATAGCTAATCTCATACAAAATATCAAATCAGACAGTGGTTACCAGTACAAAAGACAAACAGCCCTTAACAAAGAGACTGTTTCTCAACACTGTTGGAGTGCTCAACCACTCAACTAAGCTGACAACCACTTAGAGAATGAAGCATGTATTAAGTACTATATTAAACAGTTAGGGACCGTGGTAATGTACAATTTTCGTCATTCTCACTGAAAGTCAAATCCTTGAAGTAACTAACAATCTAACATATTAATACATTTTTGTAATCGTTTATATATTGTTAATGTACTATATTGTCTAAATAGGTGACGTAAATTTAGACATTTACATGAAAAGATAACGGTATTGAGATAATAATATGTTTTATTAATAAATATAGGCTTATAATAGGCGTCTAGAACGTTAGTTACATTTTGATCTTACAATATATTTAGTACTAAGTAGTAGTAATGATACCAACAAAAAAATCTACCCGTTACACAAGAAAGGAAGGAAAATGAACGTTAACAAATAGAGAGGGGTATGACTCTTATCAGTTGCGTACAAGATACATTCCACGACAGTACATTCTAATGTATACTAGAAAACCACATAGTTCAACAACTAGGAAAATAATAAGTGGGATTAGGAAAACACGATCGTGCTCTGAACAGCACCAACACGTTGATGAAGAAACTAGCAGTGGATAAGAAGGTGATATTGTTTTTTGGAGACTTTAAAAAGGTATACGATTCCGTAGACCGTGATACGTTGATAAACTTGCTGAAAGAATTCATAACGAATGATAAAACAAAAAAGCTAATCAATCAATCAACCAATCAGAAATTAAATTCTTGGGAGAACTAGCATAGCCTTTTGAAATCAAACCAGCAGAGAGACAAGCAGACAAGGAGTGAAATCGAAACAACAGTCTCTCCCCAGTCCTGTTCAGATGCGTCCTAGAGAAGGTAATTCGTGAATGAAGAAAACAGATTAGTCAGTACAGCATCCCAAATGCAATTAGAGAACGCCGTCAAAGAACTGGGCTTAAATTTGAAAGGCTTGCCTTCGCAAACGATATAGTTTTCTTTGGCAAGAATTTAGCGATTGCGACAAAATAGATATATTAGTTTAATGAAGAAGAAAGTTGTGTTAGTGGTTATAATCACAGACAGAATTATCACTGTCTGTGACCTCTATAGAAAAATTATTCCGATTAGCGCTTTCAAGCTTCTCAGCTCATCGTCAGATCGGAATTAGATCTGACGATGAGCTGAGAAGCTTGAAAGCGCTAATCGGAATAATTTTTCTATAGTGGTGTGCAACATTGATAATTCTGTTTGAAAATAGATATAGCCTATGCCGTGACAGAGACAGCAGCAAAAGCACGTTTACAAATATATTTTGAAAAGAAAGTACAAGAACCCGGACACCACAGATCCAGCCTGGACTATTATAGTGATATAAAAAGCCTTTTATATCGATATAGCCTTTTATAGTGATATAAAAAGAGCTCAGATGTTCTAGTACTCAAGTGAGATTCTGAGTCCGAACGTCAATGAGAATGCAGCGGTTGACAAAAAGGCGAGAAAGACGTAGATAGCGTTCAGACTACGCCGAGAAACTTGTATATCCAAATCAACATCATGTCAGTTCAAATTCAGGCACTACAGTACAGTAGTAATGCCGGAATGCTTGTATGGGGCAGAGACAATGGCTAGTAAAGGACTCTTGGAGAAAGGATGAAACGAAATTTTTGAGAAAAATACTTGGATCTAGAAAAGTCTCAGCAAATGACTTAAAATTTTATTTGAGAGCAAACCTAGAGTTGTGTGAAAATTTTTAATAAATCTCGGCTACGATAAAGAAAAAACGAATGGAACCAAAAAAAAGTAGTAAAGCAGATCCTCACCTTCAAAAAACTTGTTTTACATGAGTGAAACAAGTGCATCAGGATCAAGCCAACTGTGGAATAAGGGAAGAATATGTAGGAAACAAAGAAGAGTTTAGAAAGAAAAGTGCAGAGGGAAAGGTTGTGTCCAAACGGAAACAAATGAGAACCATGAGGGTGTTTTAGGAAAAGAACGGGCAAGAATAAACCAGAGAATAAAGGAATATTGCCAAAGAAGGAAGTTTGTCATGCTAAGTTTAAAACCTCAAATTGTATCCAACAAACAGAAATTATCATGACTACATACAGATGAACTATACATTTTGTGAAAGAAATAACTCAAAATTGAATAAAAGATTCTGTTAATTAGGATAGACTCGTAGCTTAATGCGCTGATTTGAATACAAAAATGAGAAATGTTTTATGATGTGGGCTGAAATAAAAATATAATTAATTTTTAACGATTCTGTGAATTGCAGAAATGAACAACCGTACCTATAGATTATTGTGTGTAACATTACAACTTGCGTAAGATTACTTGTATAAGGTGCAAGAGATATTTGTACTCGTATTCAAGGAGTCCTCTACAGGCAGATGCTATGGACCAACTAAATTTAATTGCGTATTAAGAGTTTTATGTTGTTTGTACGCGCATATGTGCGAATAAAAAGTTCGGAAGAGTTGGATAATAAATATGCAAAACCTACGTTATTGCAAGTATTGCTGCAAGAGGTAATTGCTTCAAATCATACAGCTCACGCAACGTTACAACTTAACAAATTTTCGCGTTATTATTACGTACGAAATTTTTAATCGAAACGGGTAATCTAAGAAGTCTAGAGAGGAGAGGATTTTGTGTATGTCTTCAATTACAGAGCAATTTAACGGTACTATATTGAAGGTTGCAATACGTTGAGCATCAAAATTTAACGGAACCACTGTTAATACAGAAATCCTGGCAAACACGTATTTCTGCGTTCTTTAATATCTGGTTCTGCATTCACACTCCGTTTGTATGATAATAATTTAGAATAATATCTTCGCAGAATATTAAAACAATATTAGTCACAACCAAGTGATGGTAAGCATAATTTAGCAATTTTATTGTGAAATGTGCAAAAAGAATCGAAAAGTATGGTTGTGTAGTCTGTGAACTCTAAATATAGAAGGTCCTATGCATTTCAAACATCGATGTGTGTGTGTGTGTGTGTGTGTGTGTGTGTGTGTGTGTGTGTGTGTGTGTGTGTGTGTGAGCGTGCGTGTGTGTGTCGATATGACGACTGCTTTATTCAAAATGCAAGAAGGAAGGCCAGATATTGTTTTATTTATGGAGGAGCAGTTTAGTGTTAAAGGTATTTAAAAAAAGTTTACCGAGGCAAAAGTAATAATAAATTTCTGTGGGTAAATGGATTACTATTTCTGTGGTATAAACAGTTATATATACAATAGTCCTCAATAATTAATTCCTAGAATATGGGCAGTACCTACTTATCTGTTTTATAACCTAGTGTAAGAGGAAAATAATATATGACAGTAAAATTAATTTCAAAGAATGTGAGATACAATTTCAGAACATTAAAATAAAAGCCGGTAAATAGTGTACAACTAGATCCAGTTTCACAAAGTAACTGTTCTAACTACACTTACCTACACTAGCGTAAGGCTCCAAACTTTGGGTTTAAGGCAGGTGGTCTTAAAGGCACAAGAAACAAATTCCTTTGAGCGGTGCAAGGAAGTATACAAGTTTACTTAAAAATTACAAATTTGAAAGATTAGAGAATAGCTCGTTGTAAAACGTATTCAAAAAATCATTTTGTACACGTGTCATCAAATACGATGGAATGTCATCATCATCGTAATTACCATCGTCATTATCATCGCCGTAGTCGCCGTCATCGTCGGCTGAAATCTATGCCTTGTCGCTATAACCACCAACTTCGTATATAGGCCTATATGTGCTGTTTTCGTTTGGGGGTAACATGTTCACTCCTATTTTCACATCTTACCCATTTTTTGAGTCTGCTCGGCCTTCCTTTATAAAATTTTGCCTTCAGGAATATTCATGATGAAGTCATTATGCCATATTATATTCTATAAAGTTTTTTTCTAGATTTCATTTCTTATTGGGATATTAGTTTTCCTTCAATTCTCATAAAACATCTAAATTTGGTTTCTTTTTTATTCTATCTTGGTAAAAGGAATGTAGGTCGACCAAGGCGGAATGGTGAAGATAGGATAATGATGATGGCACAAGACTACGGTTACTTTTCAGTTAATAAAAATACATTTCATTCCCATCTAAATGACCTAAAAATCTTTCTAAAAGTTCTTTATTAACATTGGCTTTTACATTAATTCCTCTGGTAAGCAACAAAAATTAATAATCCTTATATTAAACAAAACTAGCTTTAAGTTTAGATATACTTATGAAAGCAAAGTGATGATACCTTTGTTTAGACTTCGGAAGATTGGTACATTATCAGTATAAGCTCTGTGGAGACGGTGTACAGACAGTGTAACTACGTTTTAAACTTTAAAATATAATTTGAAAAAATACTATTCTCTGTTGTTGTATCTTCAATAAAAAAAGAAATTTTAATTGTTACAGTCAACAAATAGAATTTACATTGGGTTGCTGCGTCTTATGTAATTGACGCCTTTGTCGCAGATAATATTAATTTTACAATTGAGTCTGTACCGTCTGAGAACATAGGATACATCCCAGTCTCATCGAAAATTTGGAACAGCTTGTTTATATCCGACATTCCAACATTTCATAAATTGAAGACAGTTCACGTTAATATGTGCACATTTAGTTTGTGTCTCCAAATAGAAGTCAATGCACTTTATTTGCAACTCGTGGCAAAGGTGCTCATTGTGTACAGTATAATGAATAATACAATTTAAGAGATAACATTACAATCATCGACAAAGTGCTTAATATTATTCTTATTAGTATTAATATTATTTTCAGAAATTAAACAAGAAAAGTATATATTCACAAATATATATTTTATAGGATATACACCGCAGTGGAAGGCCGATTAGGAACACGTTAAAAAGTACGTCCGATTAAAAATACTTATTTCCTCCTTGTCTATTGGTGAAAATATCCCCGATAGAATGACGATACTAAAAGCTGCATCGAAACAGTTGTAAAATATAACATTTGACCAGTTAGAAATTATGATTATTATTATTGATTATTACATTTTTTGTGATAGAATGATTATTACACATTACGTAAATAGAGTCAAAGTTATTTCTTTGGAATCGTTGGTTATACTTTTGTCGCTTTATTTACTCTCTAGAGATTTCAGTCCACAACTGCTTTTGGAAAAGAATTTTTTCTTACCGTATAATTTCTTACCTCATCATTTATTTTCTCCGATTTTTGTACTCTCCCTGCTTTCGTTATCTATCTAACTATCTATCTATTGCTTCACCTTCTCTTATAACTTTTTTGTTGAAGACTAGATTAGAGTAAAATATCCCAATTGTCCTGTGCACCGTCGACATAGGAGAACGTGTACATTTTGCACGTTTGGATTTGTGCATCCGTAGATCGGAAACACTCCAATTTTGTAACAAAAGGATTACTGTAGAGCAAGTTACCAAATTTTGTTGAAAGCAGAAAAAACGAAAGAAATTTCGTAAAAACATACAGTACAATATATAATACAGTATATAATACAATATAAACATAAATGCAACATAACTTACACCACCAAGTTACGTCATTCGTTACTTAGTGCGAAACTGCATTACGTATTAGACTTACAGCTAAAGCATAAATTCATGCGTTCAAGGTTCGGCCTGTCAGTCAAGTTCGGACAACAGCTAATATATCAACTGTGTGAATATGTAAAACTCACTTGATTTAAACGATAAACAATTATCGAAACAGTAATTTAATTCCACCTTATGTTAACAATACTTTTTCGATTCTTCAATGTCTATTACAGATTTGTTTTCATATTCGAGACCAGACTTATATTATTTTATTATGTAGAATAAACCTTGTAATTCAATCTCCACTGCTAAAGTACCAATATAAAGGATGTTAGTAGTAATATCAATAATCATTAATACATCATTATAGGCAATCAATAGTGATTTCTAAAAAAATATTTTATTAAGAAATTTTAATCAACATATAAGTTATATTAATTATCAGTAATAAATAAAGTTTGATGATTATATAATTTCAAATAATTTTTATTTTATTAAAACGTATATTTGTTTAATGTTAAAATACTATTTTTTTGCAGTTGAAAGACCTAATATCTGTTGTAAATTATGCAGAAAGTAAAAACGGTCATTGCTCCACAAACGAATTTCTATGCTGTAAGGAATTAAGAAACTTCAGCCTTTTATATTTTTTTATTGAGGAGTCAACATACTATCTTAGAACTATATACTTTCTTCAATTTTTAGATTTTTCTTCTGTCTATAAATATATCTGTCTGTGTTTTTGTTTCTCAGCCCTTTCAAAAACGGGGTAAATTCATATCGTAGTTTCGTTGTAGCTATTCAAGATATATTTCACAACTGTTTGAAGATTCGATGGCTTAAAAATGTCAATGCTATGCTACAATAAATCATATACTTTGGCATAAAATCACGCTGTCGTAAAAAAAGCAAAAACCAACGCGCGTGTGTGTGTGTGTGTGTGCGCGCGCGCGCGCGAGCGTGTGTGCGATTTATATGGGCACTGATTATGTCTGTCCCGTGCTTACAGTTTTTGTTTTGCTTTAGGCCTTTGTACATCTTGGAGCTCTCTTACGCTTTACTATGAAATCTATCTTAGCGAAGTTATGATCGAGTTGTCTATTTAAACGTTATTTCCATTTGCTTCAGTATCTTTTTATTTTTAATTTTCTATCTATTAATGTAAATTTTATAAGTTGGTACAATTAGTTTTGTTATTGTCCAGCTCTTACTACCACACAAAAGAAAGATTAGTAACGTCCATTACACTAGGATATTACAGCCAAATGTCCACTTTTTAAAAATTTCTTATAATTGTACCGCACACATTATGACACCTGCATATTTTCGTTTCTAAATCATGATTATAACTCATCATAATATTATAAAATTGTAACTCACATCGCGTCCTGAATAATTCTACACAAGTAATCAAAGGCTTTTTCTTTGTCTTGGCTGTTTACAGTAGAAAGCAATTTATTGTATTACACACAAACACACACGCGCGCGCGTGTTCGTGGAAACAGACATACAATTGTACTAATTCAATAAACCATTTTCGTGTTTTATGAAGACACTTTTTTATACCTATTGAATATCCTAATCGGTGTATTCCATTCGAAAATATATGAAGATTAGTACAAGTAGAAAGACAATGCTTGTATCAAATTGATCTAAATATATCTGATTCTTTCTCGATAAATTCCAAGTTATTTTCGTTCACATATTTTTCAGAGCCTGTATCCGTCGTTTGATAATTAAAAGGTGGAATTACTGTATTGTGACCATACAATAATTTTGAAACGTTAAGAAAAAATTGGTTGTTTTCCCCAGAATTTCATTGTACAAATGCCGTGCGACCGCGTGTGCGCTCGTGGTTGTACATACGCGAATGGAAACCGTAACAACTATAGAATATGATAATTATAGATAAGGCGATGCGATGCGATGAGATGGGTCGGCGATGATGCGATCTAATTGCACGGACGACTACTTTTGTTTTATTTGTACCAGGTTAGCAATTAATGTAGAGTGGGGTGGGAGTGATGTACTGTACGGTTTGTATATAAGTGTCTGCCTGACAGGACCATGGCAGACCATACCTCTCTCCTGCTCTGATCTCGTTCTGTTCTGTTCACTTCATATCATCATGTACTGGGTGAGTAAAGTACCTTTCTACGCACATAACCTAAACATGCTACGTTATAGTGCGTGCGTGTAATTACGCATGTCAGCACGGACGTACGCGTGTATATACTGGCCTACGTCGCTTATATTAATTTACATTTTATATAATGTGTAATGAACGACTCGTATTACACACGCATGTGTGTGTGTGTGTGTGTGTGTGTGTGTGTGTGTGTGTGTGTGTGTGTGTGTGTGTGTGTGTGTGTGTGTGTGTGTGTGTGTGTGTGTGTGTGTGTGTGTGTGTGTGTTTAAAGGTTTGTATATGAATACTAAAGAACAATTGTTATGGATTGCTAATATAACATTTGTGTTTCATTTTTTTCTATATAGGCCTCATGTTATATTTCTGTTTACATTATTAGCACAGAATTGTTTATGCACACACACACACAATATATATATATATTTATGTATTTAAAATTTATATTTATATTACCTCAAGATGTTATTTTTCCTTATTTGGAACATGTTTCGAGAGCTCCCGTGATCTCATCCTCAGCTCTCGAAACATGTTCCAAATAAGGAAAAATAACATCTTGAGGTAATATAATATAAATTTTAAATACTTTATATATATCAAGAAACGAACTGTAGCAGAAAGTGATTGAATATATTTATGTATATTTATTTAATACATATTATAATATAATTTTAAACGTGTGTTTGTAAACATATATTCCCTGCAGATTTCCGCAGCCCTTGCATTTTTGGTACATTTGGAAAACCAACAATACCGAATATGTATGATATCTTAAATATAAAAATAAACATATGTACAATGTACACCCCTGTTTATCTTCTTACAGGAATATCATAAATTGGTACAACGAATTTCACACAGAAACTCTCTCTCTCTCTCTCTCTCTCTCTCTCTCTCTCTCTCTCTCTCTCTCACACACACACACACACACACACTGTCAGTTTTTACACTTTACAAATGGGATAAATCAGAGAAGCAATTTATACTTTAAACATATTCAGTTTTCTTTTGCTAATAAATAATTTAAAACCATTGCATTATATTATAGTTTATTTTACAAGCGTTTTTCTGCAGACACATACACCTTTTGGGATCAGCACAAAAACTCTTATAGTGTATGCATATTTTCATACAAGGATGATTCTTAAAGAAGTAGAGATGAGGACAATGTAAGGAAAACGGAATAAATCGGAAAGGACCGCCATACAGCATCCACGTTATTTAGCCACTTGCTAAAATTATTCTGTTTCATTAAAACATTACATGTGATAGTGTAAAACAGAACATTACATGTTTTAAGTTTTTGTGGCTACAATAGGAAATTTGGTTTTTCAATTATGTAATATTATTTTCTTTTTATATAATGTTATAGAAAGATATGCATGCTTCATATTTTTCCTTGTCAGATAAAAATTTGGTAGTAGCACACAGATAAAATCAACTGACGGGAGTATTGTGTGCGTGGATCGCTTTGTGAGTCTGTAAAACTGGTGTTCGTCATTGTTAAACGTGACACAACCTTCTCGATGTTAGAATGGACCTTTACCGAAACATATTTTCTGTCTGTATCTACCTTAAAATACTGCACGGAGATGTTACGTTGACAACATAAAGTGTAAATTATCTTTAAAGCGCATTAGAATTAAAAGTGTGCGATACACCTATCACTGTCTTGAATTGAATCTACATTCTCGCCGACCGAAAACACAAGTTTCTCCGCGATTGTGTCTATTGATGTACGTGTGGAGTGCATATTTGTGCTAGAGATGATAGACATAGCTAGAGAAGAAAAGAGAGAGAGAGAGAGAGAGAGAGAGAGAGAGAGAGAGAGAGAGAGGGGAGGGGGGAGAGAGAGGGGGAGGGAGAGGAGAGGGAACGAGAGAGAAAAGAGATGAGGGCGAAAGAGAGTAAGAGAGAGAGAGAGAGAGAGAGAGAGAGAGAGAGAGAGAGAGAGAGAGAGAGGGGGGAGGGAGAGGGAGAGGAGAGAGAACGAGAGAGAGAGAGAGAGAGAGAGAGAGAGCATGGGAGGGTCAGGAAGACGTGTTTGGCTATATTCCTGCCAATCAGTTTTCTATAACACCAATGTTTTGTGTCTGCTATTTTCCTCCATAGGTACTGTCACAATTTTCGACGGTGAGGAATCAGAATTTTCAGATCTCTCTGGTTCCTTCTCTTCCTTCTGTGCAATGACTTCTATTTACATTCTGTTAGCCGATAAGACATTTATTTGCAAAATGTGCATTTTGATCATTTTTATATTGTATGTATTTTCACATAAGTGGTGTGAGATAGAGATTGTCATCTTCGGTATACTTTATACTACTCCAATACGCGTTTACTTATCTAGAACGTCCGAGTTAATTTGGCCTCACCACATTTTTCATTCCACCAACATAACCCACAATTACTAAGTTTCGTGCTACATACGTACTGTACAACCTGTGTTTGTGCGATACTCCGCAAATCATGAAAACACAATATCATAATTTTTCCTACATAATCGTTTAAGTTTCAACACACGAAGTAAGAAGAAGTTCGTAACATCGGGCAAAAACGCCAGTTGGGCAGAATGTCGCAATGCCCCGGTATCTCCTTCGGGTTACTCGTGATAAGGTAAATTGGTGAAAGTTACAAAACTTAAACGTTTGCCTCATATACAGTGACTACTGGCTGTGTTCACGCAAATGACGTGCGTGCGGATAAACGTTGATGTCACGTATGTGTGTGTGGTGAACTGGGTCCGATTCCCGCCGAAGGCAAAGAGTAATTTGTTTTTCAAGCGGTCACTCCTAAGTTGCAAAGCGTTGGTAAACCAGCGAATAGTATTCGTTAATAGTACAACCTACGAATCTTATCATTTGTTATGATCTGACTTTATACCGGATTACATTATACCTACGAGAGAATATGTGTGCTTCCATTGCAGTTTACACGTATAAGATTCGTATGTGTAAGCACGAGTGTTTTCTTAAAATATACGTTTCTAAAAAGAAAGTTCAGTTGTTAAAATCATATATGTTATACTTTATAACATTCAATCCCATGCTTAAACATTTAAGGCTCATACACTGCGTTACATTTGTACATATAGTTACTTCTTTTTTTTTCAAATGTTTAATCGCTGTTGTAATGTGCTAGTATCTAAGTGACGTAAATTTCCACCGTTATTTAACGGGCATAAGTCGTACGCTGATAATTCTAGCAAATTTCACTTTCGTAAAATTAATTTACGGTCAAAAATTATGAAATTTTCTTGAACTTAAATATAAACGTGAACGTGCAGCAGTGAGTATATCTCTGATATTCAGTATCAGTAAATAAAATTCCTTCAGTTTTCAAATTGTTCAGAGAACATCATTTTTGGCTTTTATTATTAGCAATTGTATCCAAAAGGCAGATTCTAAAATGTTGCTAGTTACTTTAGAAACATATTTACAGCCACATGATTTTGGGGCCATACCTGTTACATCTCAGGACGTGAAATCAATCAATTTTTTAGAAAGATCAGAAGTAAGTTCTTTCAAACTGATGTATCATGTTCTGAGTGTGGTAAAACTGCTTTACCGAAATGGGAACTATATCCAAACAGTTGTAGTTGCATGTTGCTGGTGTCATGATATAATAGTAAGTTAGAGAATTACCTTACCTGTCGTCGAATTGTTACCATATCGTACGGCTGTGTAAGAGATGTATGCAAATAGTTGTATAGGTAATTGCGAATGTCCTCTTAAAAAGCACTTTTATTATGGAAGTGGTCAGATCTAACAAATTCAGAGAATGAGTTCATTTCTATAGTTCATATCAAACGTGTGACGCAAATACGCAAAGAAGCTTAGATGTGCTCTGTGATAATGTAAACAGCCAAGCTGTGGTACAGAGCAGTGTTAAACTATGTAAACTAATTAATATTCTAGTATACGTTAAGTCTGTTTTTCCTTTGTTTCAGCATTAAAAATTAAGTAGCTGTAATCAGAGAGAATATACGTACATTATAGCAGTTTAAGCCGTGCCTTACGTTATAATCATTTACATTCTATACTATTCGCAATTATAGTTTTTTAATTAAATCGTATTTATTTTCTACTTCTAGCAATTTCTATGCAATGAAACGCTAATGTATTTCTACCTATAGCACTAGTTCGATGAATCATTTTCAATTCTTCGTTGGCTATCGCATTTGGAACTATAATGGATTGTGGGAATATATCTTTCCTCTTCTTTTGGACTCCAGAGTTAAGCTATCACGAAATTTCTGTTGTCTATTTTGAATTAATCTTTTGTCTGTTCTCCCTTTGCTTGATAATTTATTCGTAGTATTTTATCTTTATGAACTGTAACAAATCAAAAAAATAATTTCCCTTCTCTTCAGTTAATCCATAATTTGATTAATGGTCTTATAACCAGGCTAACTCTACTGAATAAGTACGTTGTTGTTCTATAAACCTGTAAATGATGACTCTTTTAAGAAGAAAACCTGCTTCAGTTCTATACTCGAAATAGGGACTTAATTTTGGTAACTCATAGTTTTGGGCTCCTCTTTACCTCAAGGTTTCAGAAAAACGATTCATTACGATAAAGCAGTATCATATACGTGTAGATAAATACACTCAGCTTAAAGGGGGTTTGATATTTTAAATGTGTTATTCACTCTAAATTAGAGTCATAGATACAATTATTTCAGATCTGTACGTTTAGTTTGTGATCAATTTTTTAATACTGCTCCATTATCGTTACAGACACGTGTACCAGTGGGTAGCCAAGATTGTCTGTCCATTTCCTGCTTTCTAATAAAAGATAAGCGTTCATGCATGTGAAGATTGTGCAGGTTAGCTAAGCGGCCGCCGTCTGTTGTGACACAATGTTACCTGCACATCGTAACCCTTAATAGCTATAAAAAACCGGTTTTAATAGTTGCAAGTGAATTACAGTCCAGCAGTTTTTCAAGTGGATCGAAGATGGGCGAGTGACGTCATGCGTATCGGTAATCGTCCTCTCGATTTCGAAGCTTTGAGAACGCCGTTTCAAACGGTTGTTTGTAAACAGAAACACACACACACACACACACACACACACACACACACACACACACACACACACACACACACACACACACACACACACACACACACACACACACACACACACACACACACACACACACACACACACACACACACACACACACACACACACACACACACACACACACACACACACACACACACACACATTGCGAGTTGTGCACACAGTTTCGTCTAAATAACGTTGTTTGTGTGTAACGTGTAATCTTACAGTGTAAATTTAATCAAATTTTGTACTCATCACTCGAGAAATGATATAAAGCTACTATTTTTCTATGCAAAGCTACATTTATGAGCTTAGACACGACGAAATACTGCCCTTTGTAATGTTACATCTTCCAAAATACGAGTGGTGAGTATATGATATGATTAAAACCTGACAAGTCAATTAGTAAAGTTACCGGTAATGCATAGCGCTGTATCTCACTATTGTATTACCTTACACATAACATCAGATTTAGACTACTTGATTTTGTTGATATGTAGTTGGTACTAAACACCGTACAAGGATGGTATTTGTCCAATTTAATTACAGTGTTTTTTTACCAATCCTTGGAAACAGTGACTTTGCTAGAGAAAACAAATAAATCGTGTATTTATATAAGTATAATCAATTATTGTATTTCAAAAGAGGTATTCAATGACGATGGATCTTTAGCAAATATGGTCGAATCGTAGTTCTTTTACTGTTTGACACAACTATGGCTTACTCCTTTATGTTGTTATTTTACGTTAGTAAATCAATCAAACGGAAACGCCACGAAATTTGACTCGAATCCATGTTTCTGCCTTATTGGCAGATATGCGTGAACAACTGGAGGCTTTCGGTCGACGCATATTGACTAAAGTAACTACTATGGGGAACCAAACAATCTAATCTTTCACACCCCCACGATGCATTGTCTCCTCTTACAAGTGTTTATAGAGAAACTGTGTTCTGAACAGAACATCTGAAAACATATAGACTTACTCATGTAGACCTATTTTTGTTAGCAATCGTTTTCTTTCTCTCAGATTTATACATAAACACAACAACAATATAAATTAGTTACAACAAAAATGTAAACCAAATGTGTAACTCACCACATGCTGTGCAGTTGCAATTAGCTTCACATTTATTTAGACACAGATTTTGTTTAAGGAATGTAGGCTACGTGTCTTCCCATGCGGGCGAGTGCCCATCACGTTTATTGTAATATGTTACAATCATCCCATGATCTGTTAGAAACAATGCGCGAGTTTCACACACTTGTGCAACGTAGAAAAGAAAATGAAATAATTTTTTGTGTGTAGGCCTAACTGTGAACATCACTGATCCACGTTACACGAGCGTGTGTAATTGTTATGTCTTATTTAAACTCTATCCGTCCAACAGAATGTTGTTCTCTAACCAACATAATACAAATCGCTACAAACGCTCCAGATTTTACACTATCCCACGCCTTGCCCATATTCACTCTTACAGCTCAAAAATTACCAAATCTTAAAACAACAACTTTTTACTTATTCAAGACGTTAACGACGTCTTTACCAGAATGTAACCTGATTATTGCGAGTCGCATATAGTGAATTACAAGTTGTGTACTTCACGTATGACTTTGTGTCATTAACGATTTGAACACTTTTAAAGACTGGAACTATAATTTATCTTTACATGAACACTGTGTTTAATCCTACGTTCCACAAAAAGGCAATTTATGTTCCATGTATTAGCAGTTTATAGTCCCAGTAGAATAACACGTAGCAGGAGATACGTTAGCTGCTATTGAAATTGGCGTTAAAACTATCTGAGATTAAAGTTGCTGTTCATAGTAATTGCTAGACGGGAAGCATTGGGGGTCCAAAGCGTCATGCTGTGTACTATAGGCCTAGTTCCACACTGCCGCCAACGATTAACTCACCACTGGTACATTCATTCTTATAAAGTTCACATATTTGTTTTGTTCTACAATGTTTTTCTTGTAGAAACAACGAAATGTCAAAATTTAAGCCATTTGAGTTTCGTATTTAGTCAATTTCTATTTAGTCAATGTCTTGTAATAAATTTCTAATGGTCCTGGGAGGTACTGGTTCCGTTCTTCTTGTCGTCACTGAAGCCTGCCCTGAACACAAATGGAAACGACAGTGGCAAAGAACTTACTTTTATATGACGAGTGCAGCAGGCAAGACATTGATTTTTACAGAACGAAAGACAGACAAGAAGGGAAAATGCAAAGTTATTGTTGATTCGAATAGTACTGTAAATCCTTCAATTGTGTGCTGTCGTCGTTACTAAACGTTTTGAGTCGCAGAACACTTTAAACCAGAGAAATTCGTCGCGAGGACTTTTCGGGAAAGAACGTCATTGCGATGAACTAATAGGTATTTATAGACACTAAACTGAAAGACAGCAGAATCGGTGATAGAAAGTATTTTGAAGCTTTGAGTGTGTTTACAAATTTTGTTTCATTTAATATGTTTCTCTCCGTTGATTTTTATAGAAATAAGGCACTCGCTGAACTACAAAAGCCAGGAAAACAAAATCATTGCCATCTCTTTACGTAACACTTGGAGATGCTTGGCGGAACATCAGGTCCTCCGTCAAGCAGAGTCTGCAAAACACTGTTTTACTATGATTTAACTTAACCGCATACTCGCGTGCGAGTGACTAAATGCTAGTACAGTTATGTATGTTTTCCGTTTAGAAATCTTCATAGTTACGAAGTAAATTCTTAAAAAAATTAACGGAACTAATTGCATCGAGTTAACGTTGCATACGTGTTGCGTAATTTCGCACAGCGTACGGTAGCGTGAGAAGCGTCATTAGCGGGCAGCAACCTTGCAGTGGTAACGACTGGAGCTAACTGGCTTCTCTGGAACCAAGCCAAAACGCTCACTTGATCTGCTGTTGAAACTTGCCATATTTATTTATTTATTTATATTTTCTTGCTGTGGCTTAGGAATGTCCTATCTATGTTGGAGGAGTAAATTAACAAAATATATGAGTAATAAAACGAAGTAATAATGAACATAAGGAACTAAATGTCAAAACAACAGTTAGTATGATGAATGAAAAATCTTAAGCTAACAGACAGTAACTTATACAAACTGTAAAAAAAGAACAGTTAATAATGTCTACTTTTTTCAGTGCCAACTTATTATTAGTACAATTATAGTAAGTTTTATTCAAGTGATGTGCCTACTGTGCACTAAGTGTAGAAACGTTTGTGTATTAAGAAATTTAAAAACCAGTTGGCCCATACAGAGCATAACTATTAACGGTTTCACAATTTTGCACAGTCCCTGTGATCTGAATTATCAAAATTTACCAAATAAGTAGGCCAATATCTGCAACTGCATAACGTGTCATTTTCCTTTTCTCATTTACAGTTAAACCTTTAAATGTTTGTGGAACTTTAATAGGCATGATGAACGTTTACTGCTTACTGGTAATGTGTTTAACAGGATTGATTATGTAAACACGACAGAACTACTTTACACGTAATCTTACTTCTCTCCTGTTTCAGGCATTTATAATTCTTCTAGTTGGGGTGGCAACAGCTGCTCGCTTGGACAACACATACTTGCCTCCTGCAGGTGCTGCATCAGCAGGAGGTAGTGGTGGTGCCATCGCTGCTCCATTCCCAGGAGGCAGAGGAACTGGTGGTGGGTTTGGTGGCGGGGCGGGTGGTCCTGGAGCTGGATTCGGGGCAGGTGGATTTGGTGGGCAAGGTACGGGAGCATACGGCTCGGGTGGACCTGGTGCCGGCGGATTTGGAGGCGGTGCTGGTGGATTTCCAGGAGGAGCAGGTGGAGCTGGAGGATTTGGAGGACGTGGTACAGGAGCATACGCTCCTGGTGGAGCTGGAGCTGGTGCCGGTGGATTTGGAGGTGGTGCTGGTAGATACCCCGGAGGAGCAGGTGGTGGTGGACCAGTCATTCCAATTATTTCATATACTAACAACCCAAATCAAGGAGATGGTTCTTATTCTTATAGGTAAGCCTAATTTGCTAGCTTAACCTTGTAAGTAAGCTTATTACTGCAAGTTACATCTGTTTTACTTGCAGTAAGTATTTCAGGGAAAATTTACAAGTAAAATTAAGACTTCCTGTATTGTTATGTTTGTTGTGTTGGACTGAGTAGACAAAACGCATGTATAGACCTACTTATGGAATTTAGTATGGTAACAATCGCAATGTCTTTTACAGTTATGAGACTGGAAACGGAATCGCTGCCCATGAAGAAGGTTACTTGAAGGATAACGTACCCGAGGGTCCAGGTGAAGCTGCACAGGGTGCTTTCTCATATACTAGTCCAGAAGGTCAACAAATTTCTGTGACCTACACAGCTGATGAAAATGGTTTTGTTCCTCAAGGAGCACATCTTCCAACTCCTCCACCAATTCCTGAAGAAATCCTGGAATCCTTACAAAAAAACGCAGCTGACGAAGCTGCTGGAATTTACGATGATGGAAGCTACCAGGGAGGTGGAGCCGGTAGAGCTGGTGCTTATCCGGGAGCTGGAGCTGGTGCATACCCCGGAGCTGGTGCCGGTACTTATCCAGGAGCTGGAGCTGGAGCCGGTACTTACCCAGGAGCTGGAGCTGGATCTTATCCAGGTGCTGGAGCTGGTGCATACCCCGGAGCTGGTGCTGGTACTTATCCAGGTGCTGGAGCTGGTACTTATCCAGGAACTGGAGCCGGAACCTATCCAGGTGCTGGAGCCGGTACTTATCCAGGAGCTGGCGCAGGTGGTGCTTTTCCAGGAGCTCGTGGACGACCAAGCGGTGGGTACTCCTATCCCAAACCCGGCAAATAACGATATTGAGTAATGTTTTCTGTCTTACGGTTCACGATCTACGTTTTAGGCGCTTAGCTTAATCACCGTACTCAGTTATGACGATAGTTACAATCTGTGACAAACAGGGTATTTTTAAGTCAACTTATGCCAGTATTTTGTACATTTTTATAATTTATTAATGTGTATTTAGTTATAAATTCTCATATTACATTAAAAGCCAATACAATATTATTTTGTCGTAAAGTATTATATTTTACGAAATTTAAAGAGAAATATTATCAGCTCTATTTGCAGCATAGTATTTTTTTTCAGTTTTTGGTTAAATATGATTAAGTATTTATGTTTGTTTAATTTATAATGTGATTATTTATTTTAATTAATTTTGATAACAAAAATTACTTCCTGAAATGGTACAATACTTTATGTTATTCTTAAACTCAATGAGAAATTTTCTTTTTTTCCTATTCTATGTGTTTTGACTGAAGTGCCAATATTTATTAAATAATACTGTCGGTTTTATGTGTAAACGTTTGTGTGTGTAACATTGTTCTTTCTTTTGTACGGTTGTACTCAACGCTTAATAATTTAAGTTTTACTGTCAATAATCTGAATGTAAATATATATTGTATATATGGCTGAGATTCGTATTCTGTAATACATTTTTTGTATTTAAATCCTTGTGTTTCAATTATCTGTTTACCTTACTGCTTCTATTGTAGCCTAATACTAATGCCAGATAAGTCGATATACTTAAATTTATTAATTGGAATGACATAGCGTTTTGTAAACTAAAACACTACGATAATAGGAATGTGTATGGTTGCCAACGAAATATCAACATTTGATGGCTCAAATCATCCCGTTGGGTTTGTCAAGATGGAACGACTGTTTTTACCTAGGCAAAGCATTACGATTAGTTTTACAATAAGTAGTCAGACAAGACGATTGACGCAAAGAAAAAAAATATTACCAGCTCAATGCAATTTAATCTGAGTTACTTAACGACCATTTAACGGACACAATGTGTAACAACGAGATGACAATTAGCTAAGTAGATACAGACATGTACAAACACACTAGTAGAGTAATACTGTATCTATTAACGGCATACACTAATGTGTGTACATGACGTGTTTTTGACGACAATGCAAATTTTCTTAGACCTGTGAGATTGTTGTTGAGTTTGACAGTTTGAAATGAAAATAAACATTGAAACAACAATACGTAATATTTACTAAGGACAAACAATCAACAATGATGAAAATTAACGATAACGATATGAATAAAGTAAAATATAAACGATCATTGTTGTAACGTACTTGTTCTTTCTGGTTACTTTGAAATATAATATTTATAATATAACGGTTAATTCCTTTATGCCCCAGAGTTGGTGCGCTATTTGTAACGTTACTGTTTTTACTGCTTGATAACATTGATAAATAAGACTAATTACTGGTTGAGTTAAGTCTTTTCAAAAACATGTATTTTATTTGCGTTGGTTGGTAGATCTATTTTAATAATAAAATCTTCTTAATTATGTTTTCTTAGACCTCACTAGTTGTTTGCACTGATTTGTAATTTAAATACCAATATGAATTATGGTTCTGTTGATTAACAATTAAACTTTCAATTTAATAAAAGAATTATTAATTGAGAACTGAGTGTTGAATTCGACTTGAGTGGTGGTTATATTTATACCTTTACTTGTTGATTCCAGTTGTGCCTATAGTGTTCCAGTTTTGAGGTTACTTTTCAGGAATTAATAAATTTAATTGTTTAATAGATTTAAATGATTTAACTTCTTTTAATTCCTTCCTGGAGGGGGAGTGAATTCACTTACCTACTTTAATACCATCGCATATGGTAGCCGGGCAACAGGTACTACCAACTTTTCTTCGAATGTAAACAAACACTAATATTCCAAAACTGATACAAAGTTGTTAAGTATTTAAAATAATTCCATACACAATTAATTCTTGTCAATTCCTTTTATTCCTGTTTATATTTGTTTCTTTTCCTTTTAAAATAAAGTGACAGCCTTTTATTTTTAAACAATGGTCCAGGTTGGTTAAAATTATTCGCTCAGAAGTTGGCAACATGATTTAATTCAAGCCTAGTATACAGATTATTTACATTATTTAAAAATATAAATTCAGGTTATTTTGACTACAGTGATACTAGACGAAAATGTCTTTTACGAAATACAAAACCTCACAATATAAGAGTGACTACAATAAAACAGAACAATATCTTAGATCAAGAATAACAATTATTTCGTACGTCGAACAATGTCGACTTTTGAGGTTAACCGATTTCTATCGGTTATACCGCTTTAACATTAAAAAACAAAGAAATAATGGTTTACAAGTGAAAAATTATAATATTGATAGTGTTTTGGTTTAGTTGTTGTGGAATAAATCGTTCAAGTGTACACAAAGTGTTATAATTATATTATAGTAATTTGTTATAAGTCGATTATAACTTTAAGTATGTACACTATACTTTCCTTTTCTTTTAAAACACACTTTATTATTCACTGTTAATTATTAATGCACTTTAACTCTGATTTTGTTAGTATGAACTCTCACGACACTCTTTACACTTTTTGGTTATATTTGTTTGTTTACGTTTCACCTAACCTAGTCGAGGTTCGACTCTGACATTAAATTCGCGGCTACGACTGTCGCGGAAGAGACGTTCTTGACTCGATGAATTCTCACACTAGACTCCCTCGCTAAGCGTCACTTTTTTGCTAGTTTGGCGTGGGCTTTTGGGTTAATACAGCAAAATATAAAAATTCCGATTGGTTGAAATTTCTCGCATTGTCGTTGATAGCGTCGGTCTTTGGGTTGATACACTTTTGTTTTCTGAGATCAAAATTAACAAAATTCTTAAAATTAACATAATTTCCTTATTCTAATTACAATTGTCAATATATTATTACCATTGAATTGCTTCCTTTCTGCTGATCATTTTAAGATGTCATATGATATGTTTCCATATAGTATTTCTAAAAATGAACAATTTTAATGGTTGGCCTATGCTAATACATTATTTGTTAAAAGTTGTTTTTTATTACATTTTTGTTTTCTCGGTTGTATATATGATTTTATGCTATTAACAAACATTTTAATACTAGTAATCATAATTAAGAACCTTAACTTTCTATAAAACTCTTGGCTTATATAATAGGCCTAAGAATGTCTTGTGTACATAGGACTATTCTTTACTTCTTACAATAAAATTACTTAATTCTAATACATTGTAACATTTGGTATCTAATCCTAAATACATTCTTTACTTATATACTAAAACATTATACTTTTTTCAATATTACAATAAGATATATACACTACAAGGCTAATTTATGTTTTTAATGTATTCATGGATCTGTAACAATTATTCTTTATTTATTCATGGTTTATTGGATTAGTTATTTTAATTCTTCCTTTATATAATTATTTTTTGATTGTTCTCATTAGATCACTCATCCTTTATTGTATTCCTCATTCAGTTACCTATTTATTTGATTAGGTTCCCTAAATATTTTGATAATCAATTGAGTTTTTTGTTTTGTATCATCTTGTGATGCTACATTGTATATGCAATGCTAAAAATTCTCAGAGGAAAAAAATAGAGTGATTTTTCTTTAAAAAGGAGACAAATATTCCGATGATTTTTAAGTTTCCATTGTTTTAAAAATAAAGCTTTTAACCGTCTGGTTTCTGCGAAGATTTGTAGGTGAGAAGCTTATATAGTAAGCAGAAGAATGAGTAGAAAATCTCCGAACTAAAGAGACGTATATTCAAAAAAATAGTTCTCCGAACTAAAAAAAAAGAATATTCAGGAGTAAAATATAATATAGAATATGATGTAAATGTCGAGGAGAGTCGCTAAATCAATAAACTCTATTCGGTAGCAACATAAAGTGGGCCCTACAGAATTTATAAATTAAAATGTAGGTAGAATGAACGTTACGTTTGGCTATGAGATGACAGATAGCCACAAAGGGCGCTAGATTGATGACGAAGAGACGTAAAGAAGTCATGGCATGGGTCCTTAGCAATGGAAGAATAGCCTGGCTAAGTACTGAACTGCAGCAAACTGAAGAGTTTTCCTCAGAGATAAATAATTTGAAGAATGAGAGGAGTTAATTGTCTGTGAAGTAAGACGCCAAATGCTTCAATTGATGATTAAAACACACACACACACACACACACACACACGGGCGCTCGGGTGCGCACTGTAAACGTGTAATTACGATTATCGTCGTTCTAACAAAGCAAATGAACAAATAACAGAAACATTGTTGCTCAACAGTGAATACTATTGTAACGGTATTTTCCTTCTATTATTTGTAAGTTCTTTTTTCATAGTATTTTTTGGAAATACTTACCGTTTATTTAATGTGTGTAATCCACTGCCGATCAATTCATTCTTTAACCCAACACAACTGATTGTAACATTATGTTTAATGTAAAACAATTTGATATTTAGTTCCTACAATACGTTATCTCTTAATTATGATTATAGTGTTACCGTGGTGCACACCAACAACACCGCGTGCGTTCCATGTTCATGTATTTTATATTTATTTGCGACATATAGCCTATGTAAATTATACGTATTTTATGATTATCTTCTAAAACTTCCGGGCTGAAAGGCCGTGGTCGATTGCTTAAAATACTGCTAAACATTTCGGCCGCACCACCGGTGGCCATCTTCAGTAGCGAAAAAATTGTGTTCGAATAGATGACACGCCGAACACGTCTCCCAATGAACTGGGAACAAGCAATTTTTTCGCTACTGAAGATGGCCACCGGTGGTGCGGCCGAAACGTTTAGCAGTATTTTAAGCAATCGACCACGGCCTTTCAGCCCGGAAGTTTTAGAAGATAATCATAATGACACCGGCCGTGAAAGCCTACGTACTAAGATTATACGTATTTTGTTTTAATTATCTGAAGAACTTTACTGAGGGATTGGACCTGAAGATGGGACATATGTCCAGAAACGCGTAGTGAAATATATAAAAAAAGGAAAAGCCACTAGACGGATAAAAGAGGTAAATTTTATTCTATTCATGACTAATAATCTTAAAGTATGACGTCACACAATTAAACTGTGTTTGCAGTTATGTGAGGTTAGAATTATGAATATGATAACGTAGTTTCATTCTAATTTAGGCCTATCGGATACCTATACGATATCGGATCTAATTAAGTTGGATACTTAATAAAGGCTTTGGGTAATAGCTTATTGCCTAAATCAGTTTTACTTTATGAAGAATAAGGACACTGAAGAGTTAGATTTGTAACAATATTTCCTTAATTTTTAAACAGTTAGCGAACAATTAGCGCAAGTTACATGCAACTTAGAACATCTACATTTTCTGAGAACCCTTGGATAAGGCTCGATTTTGATGAACTAGATTAAGGGAGGCTCGAACAATCTCGAGTTCCAGCGGCATATGATTACGCAGCCTTGTCTAATTTTGATCTAACCTTTGATTAGACAAAGTGAAATTTATTTCTGGGTATTATACATAAATGAAGATCCCTTATTAATTTCATTAACGTCATTAAGACTTTCTATAAACAAATACCTCTTCAACATATTAATTACTCAAAATTGTAGAGTGAACCAAGTGAACCAATACTTTCACTTGCTTTGTTTTATTGATACGTAGACGACCTGATAAAGTAATTGAGAAAATACACTGTAATTGCCGTTAAGACAGGTGTTAAATGAGGCAAACCAATATCTCTTGACGAAAAGATAATTATTGAGAAGACTAAAGTAGACTGTCAAAGACGTGTTACTATGTTCTTATTATAATCTTTATAAAATAATATTACGATTTATTGCATTACCACATTTGTTGAGAAAACAAAAATAAAGGTTTTGAAAGAAAACTGTCAACTAGTTATAAAAGGGTTTTTGTATCCTGAAACAAGAAGCAACTTAGGTACACATGAACAGAACAGACGAATATGAACAGAAAACGTGCTGACTTTCAAGCTACTGGCTATACGATAATGACGAGAACGTTGTGGAGAACAATCTTGAAGATAGCCTACGCTGTCAAATGGTGTTAAAATTTTCACTAATTTTATATGTACATATACGGAACTTAGTTACGTAAATTAAAAGTCCTAAATATGGTTTAGACCTCTGAAATACCTTTATTGGAATTAAGAGGTTCAAGAGATACTACAGTTTGTTTAAAGTAGACATCCATTCAGAAATATTCCGCTTTTGATAAAAAGAATGAGTACAAACAACATTGATAGTCCTACGTATGAAACAAAAGTAACAGTTTCACGTTTTTAAAACAAATTGTGAAATTATTCCTTAAAAGGAACGTGACCCTGTAGGCTACAGCAGAAGTGGCAAGCGGAACAGGTGTTAAAACATAATCTTTACAAAGATAAAAGACGACTACAATGATGATGATAATGGGGGATTTAATATAGTAAATATTTTGTAGAACTAGTTAGTAAAATGGGAAAATAATTGGGAAGTTTGAACATGTAAAATAATTCCTTATTATCAATAAAAATTAAAGCTAGTGACTGTAGACAATTTTCAACTTTATTCATACATATTACTCACAAAACCCTACATACTTTTGCCTAATTTGAGTCGACAAACAAACTTTTGCCTTACTTTTGAAAACAAGTAATGCTTCAAAATCTGTAGGTAACAGTAGCCTATTTGCTATACCATATTTGAGTAACTATTCAGCACACGACGTATCTCTACGATATTAGTTCATGCTGTCTCCGTAACATGGCAGCACTCTCTAGACAGTTCACCTTGGATATCAAATTGGGAAACGCTTTGAATATGGATACAACATTTTGTTAATATAGATTCAATATTTTAATCCTTCGTGACGTACCAAAGGAATGTTGGCAATACAAGCTTGTTAGACAGAGAAGTATAGGAAGACCGAGGAAGCGTTGATCAAGTCCCTTTGGGACCGGAACTGGTTATACGCCTAGTCTCTGAAAGAAGAAGAAGAGGAGAAGGTACACTAATTTAAGAAATTTACACTTTCAATTTTTGTCATCTTAGTCCGTAATTACATCTATTAAATGGCAATATCTAGTTCTAGGCAATATATCTATTCTGTACAGACCATCCTTCATTATATTTTTCGGCTACCTGAGCGTACACATATTTGTTATGCAGCAGATGAATCAATTTAAATGTGGCCAGTAGGAGTAACATAAGCAGTAAAACTGCATGTACTTAATATGTTCCTTCTAATAAAGAGTCCTTACATATTAACAAAAAGTGATATTAAGTGGATTCATCTTCGTTGCAAGACCAATATTAACATAATGCAGGCGTTTATATGTTTATAAGTTACATTAGATTACATATTATACATATGACTTTATTCTTTAACAACTTATAACAATTCGTTTAAAAAATCTTTGCTAACAATTTTATTCTTAATGTGTGATTGTTTTTAAATATTATGAGTCGTGTATCGTTTCCATTTAGCAGTCAATATTTTATTATTCGTGCACTTGTGTTTGTATGTGTGTGCGTGTGCCTATTTAAAATCTTGTGTGAGCAGATACTTGTTTGGGAGCCACCTTGTGGAACACAGCTCAGTGACGTCTATCAGCTTTATTGGCGTTGTGCAGACAGCGATCTTGCAGAGTTGTTTGTAATAAACAAAATTATTTAGTTGCTCACAAAGTTGTGTAGTTACACAAAATGTTATGTGCTCTCCCAACACTTTGTAAAGAAGAAAAATGCTTATTTTGTTCTTACATTTCCTACTGCAGTATCATATTTGTTATTAAAATACATTTCGTTTAGCATGATACATAATTATACTGAAGTATCTGGATAGCTGCAATGAACTCATTTCTGCCAAGTTAAGGCAGGTTAAAATTTTGTCGCAGTTTAATTTCTAATTACATCTAAACAATAACAACTATTACATAAAACGGTAAAAAGCAAAATTAAATCATAAATGGTCTTATACTGGCATAAATCAGTTTTTGACAGTCCATGCCAATAGATGAGTTTTTTAATTCTGCCTTGTGATTGTAAATTTAAGTTTTAGCAGATATAGGGAAAGCCTTTTATCGACGCCATTTAACGTAAGCTGATGACAGCTTTTACCGTAGCTTGCAGGAACTTAACTACAGGAATAAAAAGTACGGACGTTTCTAAAGTGGAAGCTCAAATAAGGATTCGGGCTGTGCCTTGTTCTGACAAGTGCTACGGTTCAGTAAATGGAGTGAGAAGGAGATTGATTTTTACCAGGAAGAGGACTGTATGCGGACGAAAAATTCTTTTAGCCCTTTGATGGGTTTTAATTTTACTCTCTTTGAGAAAAGTGCGAGTGATCTACAAGACGATGGAATGGACAAACAAACTATAACAAAGGGGACGAACAATAATAAAACACAGGCGATATTAATATTGAAGATATCATAACTAACTGAATATTCAGTTAGGAGGTATAAAGTTGTGTCCCATAAAGTCTTTAAAAAACATGGATACTAGCCTCTGAAGATAGGAGATTCTCCCATGATGATAAATCCAGAAGTTGTCACAGAAAATTCGATTTCTTTTAAGGGATACAGCTGTTAACATAAAGAAACTAGAAACAAAGCATATGTCATAAACTCTTTTGTATGACTCCAAGTGATGGACAATGGAGAATAGCGAAGAGGGACTATGTTGTCCCTACGGTGCTGGAAAACAATGTTGAAAATTTTATGGAGATGTAGGATGAGCGCTGATCAAATATTTAAGAAGATGAAAACAAATATAGGATATATGACTTCAATGTGCGAGGGCAGGCTGATCAAGATCAGCCTTTTGTAGAAGGCGAAGAAAGACGTTCTTTTATTAACTGGCTAGAGAAATACGACTGGGTTTAACAGAATACGAGAATACGTGATATTTTTGTGCAGAGTAATCAGTGGCTTTCAGAATATGACTACCCCTCTCCATACCAACACTTCGAAGAAGGTATTAGATTGTGTAGGTAGTCATATCTGAGGCATTTTTTACTCTCTTGCTTGAATAATAACTTAGTTTATTATTGTTGGAACATTTCACGCAACGTTTGTTATTGTGACGGAACAGAATCACATGAGTTATGCTTAGCTTCGTTAATTAAGATAACGTGTAAATAGTAAGTGTGATTTCATTGAACGGCGTGGCATACTTAGTGAAGGGTTCCGGTTCTCTGGGGAATGCAGTGACAACTGATTTATACATACAATTACTGAATAATGTTTATATCGTGTTTTAATTACAATATCTAAAAATTACTTTTACGCACCTAATCATTGTAAAAAATTCCAACTATTGTTTGTCAGGTACATTCAGTCTATCCTTGGTTTGGTAAGATTGACAATAAATTACTTTTATTAAAGATATAATTGTTTAAATGTCTGACGTTGTCCATGAGACATGATCGCAAAATGCTAATCAGGTGTATTGATTCCTTAAGTCCTCTTACTTTCCCTTTCACTTTCTCACCTGAAATCTGTTTCTCTTCTTTTCGACATATCACTTTCCATTTTTTCTTGAATCCGCGCCATAACAATTTTGTTCATCTTGCTATTCAGTTATTCTCTCTCGCATCTTACTCTCACTATCCAGTCGACCTTTCTCGCCGTCCACATCTTTACATTAGTAAACTGAATTAATTTTTTTTAGTACGTTCATAAATGATTTACTATAAATATGTCTCCTCTATTAAAATATAACATCTAGGCCTAAATTGAACACCAAAACATTTTTAGCTCATGTGAAATCTGGCTACATAAGACGTGTTTTTGGAATTTTAATTAAGCGATGTTTAGGAATAAGACTAAACTATACTAAACCATAAGAATGCTGAAGGGAATATTATATAGAACTAGGCGTAGAGGCAGACCAATGATGAGATGGTTGGATGACGTAACAGAAGATCTTGCTAGCAAGGGAATTAGAGGGTGGAGAGGAAGGGCAGAGAACAGAGAAGCATGGAGGAGTATTGTTGAGGAGGCTAAAGCCTACGAAAGGCTGTAATGCCAGGTAAGACGAAGAAGCCTAAACTTAAACTGAACTGACACTTGAAGTACATTACTGACTTCTATGTTAAGACAAGGATTTCTAGACATGGTAATTAGTCCACATGAATAGAGAATTTTGATTTTCCCTTAAGGTAAAGTACTCTGTTCGATATGAGCTTCTTTGATTGTAATTTTCAGACATATGTGGACAAAGTAGTGTTTAAATCTTTTGAATTATTTTTTATAGTACAAACATTTACACATACTTTATGCAAAATTTTAAATACATTAAACGTTATGTGGATATGATTTATAAATAATTCTGTAATTTTGTGAGCGCCTGTGTATTTCGGTGTGTTTGTGTGCGCGCGCGCGCGCGCGTGTGTGTATTAATATTTCCGGTTGTGAATTTAAAAGTTAATAGCACAGCTGGTTGAATACGAGTATGGCTGATTGGATATAGTTTGGCTTTATTTTACCTGACTTTACGTTGGGTAAATTAAGGTTTTAGTAGGCCTATAACTCAGCATTTTATATAATTATCGTTTTCCTTTACTGACATTTGTTCTATAAGTATTGTTGTGGTGTATTTGTACATGTAAACCTTTTTAATCTAAACATGTTATCGCCTTTAGGAACAATCCTAATTATTGTAATATTATAAAATACTGTATTACTTGCACATGTAATAATGCGTAATAATGTTTTTAAACATTCCTCTACTAAGCGTTAGGTTAGTCACTTCATGGTTTGTTCTATACACAGTGTTGCGCTCTAGCATTCTGACTTACAAATTTAGCTTTTAGTTGTTTTGGCTTTTGTTTTTATTTTATCGACTATGCTAGTCACTCTTTCACACAAATTGGTTAGGCCTACTTGTTTTTAGCAGACCATAATTTGCGTGTTACTATCCTACAATGTGTATTTATATGAGCGAGCGTCATGGTTTACATGTTGTAAATGAGTTTGCATATTGTACTGTATAAACTGAAGAATAGCATTCGACGTTATTTGTTTAATTTGTTTGTCCTCTGAATGAAAGAGAAGAAGCTCATACATTTTTTGGAAAAGCGAGCTTCAAAGGTAAACAGTACAACAGTAATGTAGTTTACGATATACCCGACTTTTTATGGTACACAAAATTAATGTCGCAGCAACACTATTCAATGAAACTTAACCTGTTAGGTTGAATCGATGGAATCCAATCAGTCCAATCTAATATTTCAATCAGCAGTTTCAGGGGGCAAGGAATGTTAACAAGCAATACATTTAAAACACATAGAAACATGTGCCCAAATTTACATATAGGCGTATATGTATAAATAACGTTGTAACATTATGCAAGAACTACATGGAAAAACAAGGAACTCTTCAATTAAAATTAAAAAATAACAATTATAAGTAATTTTATGAATTATTACCAGTCAATGTTTTTAGTATACTCTAGGTAACCACATCACGTAGTAGCCAGTGACCTTCGCGTATTTCAAGGTCTAAATAATTTAATTCCATTATTACGGTAATTATGAAGTAGTAAACACGTACGGATCATTAATACTGGAAGCCGTTTACAACGTCATCTTTTGTTTATGCAATGCAAGAGCGAAATATTGTATAGGAAAACCTGCTCACCGTTTTAATCTATTCTTAGAGCATCTGTACAGCCCATATTGTTTACTCACAGAAGAAACACACAAATACATATCTTATATTTATATGCGACACCGTATTAACTTCAATGCCTTTCAAAATTTGGAAAGCGACTCAATTAAGGTAGTGAAGCATTTTAATTATTCATCTTGTTATTTGAATTAGCAGTCTATGTAATTCCAATTCTACCCGAAACATTATACGATACCTGATAATGGTGGAGACACTGAAACGCCTCGTCTGGTCCATGACAGGTAGCAGTTTGGCAAATATGTACGACAAAGTTGGCATTTTAATTATGAATTATTAAGGTACATAATTTTATTGGGGTCACTTGCTGTTTCACATATCGCCTCCTCTTCGACAAAATGTGTTTCTGATAAAACATAATAAACACAATTATATCAGAACTAATAAATATAATTTGTTTGAAGTTAAGTTTTGTGACATCTAAGTTTTAAGTCACATCTAATTTTAGGATGTGATTGAATTTGTTTCTGTAGTTTGTATATGTATTATTAGAATCCTAGCTTACTTATGTTTTAATAAATGATTTTTTAATTTAAATATTAATTCGATTTTATTGTACTGTTTCCCGTCTAATTAAAGTGATAATTACGGTATCTTACTGTCTTTTACAAAATGAGAGATTATCGCATAATCTCTGAAACAACAATATCTGTTTGAATGGTTATTTGAATTTTGCGTATTGCCTTTTTATTTGTAAAGTCATACTGTTACTATATATTTATATTATATTCTTTCATATTTGTATTATATTACATACTCATTGGATACTTAAGGCGTAGTCTGGTTCACTACTCATGGTATACTTACCACTACTCACCATTGGATAGTCAATACCACCTCATCTTCAGTAATCTATAGTAACAATCGTGCCGTTGAAAAATTTGTTTCCTTTGACATGATACTGATCCAAAAACTTGCTATCCGTTGCCATTCTCTGATATTTGTGGACTTTGGTGATCATTTTTAGCATACAGTTGGTACAGAGTTGACATCCGCTTAACACTTCAGGAAAATTGTCACTTAAATTGTTATGATTTTACCACTGAATTCGCTTACCGTGAAATGTCTGTTTATGTAAATTTGGTAAAAACACTTCCACAAGCACATCAGTAACAAGTGAAGTCGTGCTACAATGGTTTTCATCACGGCTGTGACAGAATTCCCGACACCATTTCTGTACAGCCTTTGACGACACCATATACCACAGCCTTTGACGATGAATTTATGCCACACATAATTTCTTCATATACAAAACTTGTATCACACTTCACATTTGCCGGGATGCCTATGAGATTACTCGTGTTTAATTATCGTGCTGTTTTTGTTCACGAACTAACAATAAAACATATATCTTTGTTGGACTTGACACGAACCAATTAACATACGGCATATGTTCGATCTCCATCACATCACTTGCGTAGAAGTAATGAGCAGTAGAACAAAATTTTCTAAACGGTCCTTGTATTAAACATGATCAGAAGAACCTAACGATATCGCAGAAATGTGATTTTATCGCAAGAGATTTCATGAGCTTTTGAAACTGGCCTACACTTAACAAGTTATAGATCGCTTTGCCTTACGTTTTTTATTTTAAATTATTTTTACCTCAATCAAGGTCTGGAAGGGTTTGACATGAATGAAAAAGCTCGCCCAGGACACACACTGGACACACTCTATTACTTTTTAGATTTTGAATATAAAGGGAAATGACGCTGAAGCGTTCATTAGCCTACTGCTTATGAAACTGGTTCCCGTCTCTGTCATTGTGGAATTTGTTCATTAGTTTAAACAATTTTCACCATCTTGTATTTTAATTATAAACTATGTAAGAACGGTATTCGCTAAGGTGTGCCAGACTCTCATCAGAAGACGAGTCTGTTATATAACATTTGCCCAATTTACAGCCAAACACACAGGTCATAGGTCAGCAATTACGTACAGGTTACAGGTTAATACTATACGTGACTGTACTGAGCTGGTTTTTTCTGTAACATAATTCTGGATCGTGTTGGCTGTTGCACTGAAAATTTCAACACTTTGCTTGTCTAGTACTTGTGCCACAAATGAGGCTATATAGTAATAAAATATTCGGAAAGATTTCCGTGTCGACAAAATCTTAACAACGAGTTTCACACACACACACACACACACACACACACACACACACACACACACACACACACACACACACACACACACACACACACACACACACACACACACACACACACATACGTTATGTTATGTGTGTACACAGGTACACAGGCCTACATAAAAATAATCAATAACGACACTACGTTTGATGCAACAGTAGATTAACACTTCAACACCATGAGAAAACATTAACAACACACACATTCACACTCACCATACAGGGTTACAGTGCACTAGAGAAGCAACAAGAGCATTGTGTGTGTGTGTGTGTGTGTGTCCTGGGTCTACTATACCTTCTGTTCACCTCGGAGTTACCGTCAGGAAGTGGTACCACTGTTGCTACCTACGCCGATGACACATCAATACTAGCTACATATTCTGACTCCTCAATAGCATCTGTTACGCTACAAGAGTCACCAAACAGCGTTCAGTTAAGGTTTGATAAGTTCCACTTAAGAGTCAATTCATCCATGTTACCTCAGTACACGTTACCTTTACTACACTTAAAGGTAGCCGCTCTTCAATAACAATTAACGGTTAACCAATAACCCAAGCTGAAAAGTGGTAAATACTTTGGGATGCACTTGAACAGAACACTGAAGAAAAGAAACACATAACTTCCAACAATACTGAACTTGACCTCAAGGTCAGAAATATCTACTGGCTAATAGGGAGAAATATGTCGGTTAAGTCTCATCAAGAAACTTTTAATATACACAGTTGTTCTTAAACCGGTATGGTATTCAACTTTGGGGTACTGCTAGTACGAGCAAAATAGAGATTTTACAGTGCTTTCAGTCGAAAACTCACACATCAATAGTCGACGCTCTATGGTTTTTTTTTCCAACAACTGTATATACCTAAAGGTCCCTACTGAAAGAGAAGAAATTTTGCGCAGGAAACATATGTCTAAATTAGAATTAAATCCTAACCCACTGGCCATTAATTTGTTGGATAGACGTTTATAGACATAAGTGAAAAACAAAAAAGACATAAACTATTAAATCTACCCTACAGCTCGATTAATAAAATGTTATCTTCATTGCACTGTCTGTGTTATTTGTACTGTATTTCAGCATCATTTGTCATGATAACATTAGGTCAACATTAGGCGTTAATTTCAACTGAGATTTCTGTCCTACAAGCTCTGTGTAATATACTGATGTAAAGTTCTCAGTTCATGCCAGCAGTAGGCGATAGTGTCATTTTGTTTAAGGGTTCTACAATTTAGACTTTTAATTGTAGTTTTTGTGTATATGTTGTTTATTCTGTGGATAATAATAAAAAGAGCTGTAAGTGGACAACTCTTCGAATCGTCTATGTGTATATCATTTTAATTTGTTTATTGTTTGCATAAAGAAGAGAATACGAATTTGCAATTAAAAAAATGGCCCTAGTCTGCCGGTACTTACAGAATACGTATCGAGCCATTCTAAAGATATTTCTCTGGAAAACACATATTTTTCAGCAGTAAGTTGTTTGATGTACATTCAATACTGCTATTAAATCTCGTATTTAACATTTTAAACTGGTTTATTTTTTTCTTCTTTTGTGCATCTTTGTGTTTATGTACTTTTTTGGAACGGAATCAATGTATTTTGGAACGGAATCAATGTATTTTGGAGCGGAATCATTGTATTTTTTCTAGTGTGTACATGAATGCTGATAATCGAACCGAAAAAGAACGGTTGAGAAGTTTTCCTGAAGCAAGCGTAAATATAGCGATAGGTCATCAATGAGTGGTAAAAATGTCGGGAACGTGTCATTCAAGCAATTACTGCAATCTCTATTGAAATCCAGAGTATTTCAACCTTCTTGGCTATTTGTCGTGTTCACATCTGTCTTACCCACTTCAATTTATTTTCTTAATTCTATTCTAGTTGATGGATATCCGCTTTTTTCTGCCTCCTTTATTACTCCTAGTCCATTATTCTTAGCGCAGTACACAGTCTTTTGTAATATTTTAATGATCACCTTTTAACTACGCCTAATTGATAAAATACTAATCGGTCGATTATTCATAAAAACATTGCTCATTTTTCGAAGGCAGTACATCACAGATTATAACTGGCGGCGTAGCAGCATTACAAATTACTTTATTCTTGATTGCAATGATTCCAATTACTTTACCTGGACACTTTTCCTGTAATCACTTATTCTTTTACAAGATAGGCAATAACAAATCTGTATCGGTATGCATTTGTTTTACAGGCTCCAAAATTCAGGTTTTCCCCCAGCCTAGAATTTTGTGTTAAACTGAATAAACAAGTTTATCCTCTCGTTCATGTATTGTATTCACATCGCGCACTGTTATTTCACCGTATCCTCTTGTTTTAATTAATAATAACATGGGTCCCGTATGCACACACAAATCACGGCATGCAGTGTTTCAGGTTACAGAAACTTCGATCTTTCTAGTAATCCTCCAAGGGTAGTGCACTTCTTCGCTGCATCACATTTTTGACCTTTTTTATCTCCTTGATTTTATGGTTTCAAAGCCCAAACTTACGACACTTGTATTTTGTCAAGCATTTGTCACGAAAGAAAGTATTATTTCTGTCTTTTTTATTGTCATTTGTGCGTGATGTGTCCAAACCAACACAACCTTTAAATAGTAACCTACTATTGCTAACCCCATGTATAAATACCTCCTAGTAATCTTTTTATATCCCTCATTTCATATTTATAACCCTCAAACTTCTGCATTATGTACGATCACTTTACTAAACCGTACTCTTTACTAAATCTCTTTATGTATAACTTACAAAACCGTAGCTATGTAATTTTACTTGTAGTGTTTCTACTTCAGTGTGTCGAGTATTAATCCTTCGCTTCCTTGTTTATTTGACTAATATTTCTGGGCTCGATACATTAAATAAATTAAAGTGAGAATTTAAAAGTTTTATAATTTTTGTAAGGGGCAGGTAATAGCTGCTGCTAGGATGGGAACAAAAATAGGATTTAACTAATCTCCAATCTCTTTTTAAAGTTTATGATTACATAAATGTCACTGAACAGTCGCAGCAGTGTGATCACGATTTTCTCACTTATTACTTTCAATTTATCAGGTGAAAATCATTAGTTTCTGCAGCTTCGTCCAGTCTAAGTAATTTTAATGCTTTCTCTGTTACAAATGACGCAATTGCCGGATTATCCACTTCTTGTTACATTATTGATTGTTGGTGTACGTTCTTCCTTTGTGCTTCTATGCAAGATTTATCGTATTCAATTTTCGTTATCAATTAATATAAAAAAAAACTGAGATTATGCTATGTTATTTTGTTTCTTTCTGATGAACTAAACCAGAGTTTACATTTGTTTAACTTACACAATTACCATAAGTATTTTTGAATGCTGTTTTCCTTATCTTCCCTTTATACTTTATAAATATTTTCTTACTAAACTTTGCAATGTTTAATTATGTCTTAATGCACAGAAAGTAGGTATATAGGCTATATGTATACTGAACTGAACAACATAACAAAAATGAAGTACGTACTGAATAATATGACAATAAGAATAAAGTTCACTACACAACATCTATCCAACTTGAAGATTCGTTTTAAACAAATTCTAAGTTCAGAATAACTCGAGAAATAAAATGTGCTTATTAAAATTTCCATTACAGAAATAATTTTTTAATATTGTATATACTACGTTTGTGTGTGTGTGTGTGGGAGAGTTTGCGACTGAAGTTCTAGCATTTAATCAAAAAGCAAATGAAGATTTTAAATTGTGCATATCTACTTGTAACCATAATGGTAATGCACACAAATCTATCGTCTACTCTACGTTGACAAAAGCTGGAGAATAATATTATTAGAGATTTGCGAGGAAGCACAAAGGATTTCTTTAAATCTATTACGTGATCAATTGTATCAATATATAAATTACTAAAAAAAAAAACACACACACACAATATGTCAGTAAGTTTGACTTGGTCCCCTCACAATGTCTAGTGCAGCTACTCAGCAAAGCTGCTGAGAGTACCACCAAGTGCAGAATTGGTTAGGAAATATAAAATGATCCTTAATGGGTAAGTTCAGTAACAGCTGTGGGGCCATTAACATTGCAAAAGTTATTAAACATTGTTTCCTACAATTGTAAAAATTATTATGTAGGAATGTGTAATTGCCGTTAAGCAAGATTGCAGAGTTCGGTCATTGCCATGGAGATAGAGGGAGACATCTTACATTACATTACGCAAGCCGTACATAACACACATAATCACGGTGACGTATTCCAACACTTTGTAATGAGTTGTATCAGTACTTTGGCTAGAACTTGGTCAAATTGTATCGTTCAGAGCTATGCGAGATCTCAGTAATAAATGAAGTTATATTTTTTAATGTTTTTATGCAGCTTTTAATTTTTCATAAGTCAACATTAAATATTACGGTTGAAAAAAGGAGACAAATTTCCGACTCTTGTCACTATTTTTTATAAAATTTTAATGCAAAACCAACAAATCATCAATGACCTTCTCAACTTTAAATTTACATTCTTAACGAATTTTGTAAAAACGTATATTTTCTGAGGTGTTTTGCAAAAAACCTGTTTTTGAACACTTTATAACCTAACTGAAGGATGGTATCCCAAAAACGTTTTGCACAATGCATAACAACGTACAGAGTATTTAATGTAGCCCAACAGTAAGATAAATTATATTTTTCCGTGTTAGCCTCAAAAGCCTAATTTACCTGGATTAATATACTACTTTAAAACAAGAAACACCCTTTGGAAATATATGCATATGCCTTAATTACATGACCTGAAAAGAATATACATAAGATAGATCAACATTAGCACCAAAACGTACTGATGGGTACTAGCCGTAGGCCATTCTTTGTGGCTTCGTCAAAAATGATTGTACAGTAAAATTAAAAATAGGTAAAGAAAGTAAATTTTGTTAATTTTAATTAAGATGTTGAAAAAATTATTTCTAAGGTGTGCCGTTTTCAAGCTATTTGGAAAAAACTAAACTTTTTACTGACTTACTGAATTTTTTTGAAAGTAGGTAACTTAAGAATGCGTACTTCTATTAGGAAATAAAGTATGAGATGTGGAACACACATGTGTGTCTATCTAGAGACATGTGATAACTAACATGACATTCGAGATTTTTAGAATCGTTTTATTAGTCAGACAAAGTTTGCTTTTCAACTAGAACGTAACATTTTGCTGCCCGCATTTATTTGCAGCACGAAATGTTAATATAGCAACGTTACAGGGTCAATTATACACTTCCTTTTTGATCTAGATAAGTTTTAAGTTTAAAGCACTACAGTATAACTGAATTTTTAATTCTCAGTATTGGGTTTGAAAAAGTTTTACTTCTAAACACTCAAAAGAATTAGTCTGGTTGTGAAGAATCTCTAAATTGGAGTTTTTGCACACTACTAGAAAAATAAACAAGTAAATTGGCTTTAAATTTTATTTTCATTCAAAAGTTGATGCAAATTTACTTATTACAAATTGACGAACATAGTTACATAATACTTAAGTAATTTGAATATATGCAAAATTTACGATATTATTAGATTAAGGACGCAATTATGCAGTCAAAGGAATTTATATACGTGTTTCTATTGAATAATATCTTTCACTTTACATTTTTCTGTAATAATAATTAACAACCGTTACAAATGGTGTTTACACTAAGTTGTTAACGTATTTTATAGCATTCTAAAACGTTTAATAATACATAACTATTTTTTTCTTATAAGAAGCGTTTCATGTATTATTTATTGCAAAGGACACGATGATTACCATAACTGTTCATTTAACTCTTAAAATAGATTAATAATAAACTGCTGTTTACTTACGTATTTCAAACTGAACCACCCGGAGAAGTGTAACAGAAAATACGAGTTATTACTACTATGACAATTTATAAAACACATAAAATATTTTAGAAGTAAAAGACCTCAAGTGAACTGGCAAAAAATTTCTGTTACATATGTTGTGTGAGTGCGCGCGTGTATACAATGTGTAACCGATATGTAACAATCTGTCTTCTATTTCAGGTCAAAAGTACCTTCATAGGTACCATGTTTGTCGTTGTTGCTATCAGCATAAAAATCGTAGTAAATATGGTTAGCAGCACCATCAAAACTGCTATCAATTGCAGTAGCTGGCTTCAGGCTTGCCATTGATCTGAAGCTTTGTGCAAAGATGAACAGTTATGAGGAATTTGTTGACCTGACAAATGATTCTGAAAACTTTTATAAATGGTCAGTTGCAAATCACATGCCGCGGAACTTGGACAAGATTATCATATTGTTGGTATTATACACCGATTACACAATGATTATACACCGAGGAAATTCAGTTTGTGATTCGAGTGTAGACTTTAATACAGAATTCCTTTATACTAGCCACAAAGATATAACAATTTATAAAGCAAGGAGGAAGTTCGGACTACATCTTTGGGTAATCAGCCAGTACCGTCTTGAGGCTATACAAAAAATAATTTTTCACCAGTTCTGGAATACTATTTAGTGGTTTGGGAATATAAGAGGGACGACACCGATCAAAAGGTAAAGAAGTTAAAAAAAGAATTTTCTTCTTATTTAAAATTTGGTGGCAACCTTCTTCGTTTTCCTTGTTATGAGGCCAATTTTAATCATTTGGGCATTATGATCATTAAAAATAAAATAGAATTGCAAGACGTGGTATATTTATATAAGAGTATTTATTTGGGTCGTTATTGAGATAGGTATCTCTGTTCGGTTACAAAGTCCCTTCCATAAGGCACAGAAGGTATGCCTTGTTCAGATAATTGCGAGCAGAGTGTGATGGCTCCATTGGCGAGATGTATAAATGTTACAAACAGAGTTTATGGCACTGAAGGCGATGCCATTTTCAATCCGAATATTAATGCCTTTAGGCAAAGGTTATGAAGATACTGGGTGTGAACAAACATCAATAACAATCAATTTTGTAGATGTATACATTTGTGTTACTTAAGTTGTTTTATAAACGCATAGTGCATCTTCTTTTCCTCTACATCGTTTTGACGTTTCCTACCTTGAAATACGTTCCCATGAGGTACACTGCATACGTCAAGGTACTCATAGTGTGGTTCTAAGCACTCACTTCACATCATAATACAATCATTCTGCTTTCCTGTTAGATAAGAATTTTCAAGGAGGTTGGGATGGCTAGAAGAGAAGAAGTCGAGGGCATCTCTAGAAATTTTTTAAAATAATAATTATTATTACTAAAAAGAAAAAGAGGAAGAAGAAAATTATAGGAAGTAGATGATGGAGGAAAAGGAGAAGAAGATAGTAGTAGTAGTAGTAGTAGTAGTAGTAGTAGTAGTAGTAGTAGTAGTAGTAGTAGTAGTAGTAGTAGTAGTAGTAGTAGTAGTAGTAGGACAAGCAGCGGCAGCAGCACAGTATTGCCACAATAAGAGTAATAACATTTTTCAAATAAGTTATCAGTGAGTTTTTACCTATAATAGTGTAATGTAGGACTGAAACACATGAAATGACTTCAAAGTTAGTTTCACATTTATAATGAACCACCGTATTAGTAGCACGTACACAATGAAAAGTGGTCAACGTGAGAGGAGTAAGTACAACTCGTAACTGAGAGAAACTCCAAAACATTGGTCGGTACAAAGCCATTTTGTTATGGCAAAAGAAATTGATAGTACGGTAGAGTGTTAGGATACTGAGTACGGCTCATCGCGTTAGAACCAGTTTCAAATACTTTAACTATAACAGTCAATCCCTCAAATAGATTATCAGGATTAAGAGCTGCAGGAGTCGGAGGAGGAGGAAAAGATGTCTAGGTGTATATAATTATGTCTGTGTGTATGTTTGGCGGGATGTGTAAACGATACATATTTAGCACAATACATAAGTCTATAATCATACGTACTTTAAATATTGATAACTTAATTTTAGTGTTTTGAAAATTCATTCAGTATCCTCTGCAAAAACTACATTTTTGTTAAGAGAGTCATTTTTCTCATACATGAAGTGCTAACCTAATATTCACTGATAGAGTTACGTTGAACAATCATTATTTCTTAAGAAACTTCATATTAAATTTGGTTCAATCTGATACTCGAATATATTCCCGTATTTTCTCGTACTAATCAGTACAGGCCTACACAACATTAATACGACTCACGTGTCTTTAAAATGTTTTTAATCATGAAATATATAATATTATTTTTGTTTGTTACTTTTTTCGATTATACTTGTTCGTAGTATCGGAACACAAATGTAATAAAGTTTTTTATTTACATATGTCTGTAATGTGACAAGTTGCAGAGTGTCAGTTTCAAAACACGAAGAAGTTAGCCATTAGGGATTTAAAATTACAGCTTGCATACTTATACTGTAGTCTTAGTTATTCAAGCACAAAGAGAAGATAAGTTTTTATGATTCAAGTGATTTTATGAATCTTTAAGAACACAGAAGAGTAAAAAACTACTAAGAAAAATACAGAACAGTGTCGACATGTTGCAATACATATAACAAACATTTAAATAAAAACTAAAAAGCATTTTCTTAGCAATTTTTTTATTTTCTTAGCACAGCCTTCTATAAAGACCTTTTCGCACCTGAAGTGACCTCAGGTAAATACCATTTATAATTAATTGTGTTAATGTAATTGCATTTAGTGTTCTATTAAACACTTTTTCCTTTAACAAAGCACTATTTGCTGCACTGATGTTACACTTAATGATGAGAATAATTACAGTTTATATGGAACGGCACTATTACATCTGTTCTTCGTTCTTGAAAGAAGCCAACTGTCTCGTCTGTGGTTACCCGTTACATAAACATCTGATGAGACATAAACATTGTGTTACCATGTGGACTCTAATAAAGATTGTTTTCGCTTTTCTACAAAGAAGATCATTGTAGTAAAATGCTGAAAATAGACTGTTTATGAACAAAGTTATTTACGTTTATTCTTATACATAAATAGTTATCCTCATTTCCCATAGATTTAAAAGTATTTCATACTCCAAGGTCACCAACAATTTGTTGAATTATTTCAATTACTTTTTTTTTACTATTTATCAGTTGCTACAGAATAAAACTTGCCGCAGAAACATTCAGCTATCATATCTATCAAAGAGCTCCCAATCCTATTGCAATCTCTGTCTTTATTATAGACACACTTTTCCCATAGCGTCTTCCTAATTTGTCTTCCATACTTCTTCTAACGAAATTATTACGCCTGTAACGTGCCACATTTGGAACAGTAGAGTTCTGTAATTAATTTTTGTTTCTGCAAACATCATATTCTCATCACTTTCGTGCTTGAAAACGCTATTTTTTCTGTCTTAGTTATGACTAAGTTTTTACTAGGAAGTTAACGAAATATATTTACAGTACAAACTATTGTAGAGCAAGCTTCTCAGACCGCCACGTTTATTAAATTTCCTAGCGCATTAAATATTAGCGCATTGGGCATAACTGAATATTGTCTAGCAACAGAATTAAAAATATATTACAAAATATGGAGGCAACCCAACTATGTGCTATTTGTATAATATAGCTTTATATGCCGGAGAAAAAAATTGAATTCATTCGTCAAATTTAAGTAAATTGGTTCAATTTATTTTTAATACATAAGTTTATTTGAAAATTGTATTACATAAATATAAATATAAAAATAAATTAAATACTCAAAGTACCTCATTAAATATTCATAGTTTGAATTTTGATAATTATTGTTTGTGACTATTTCAGACATCTTTGAACTTGTAAGAAAGAAGAACATATTTGTGGTTATGTATATGTAAATATTATCTCTGCTGTGTGTTACAAATTGAAATAATATAAAATGTTAATAACCAGTGGTTGTTACTTAAATAGGAATGGATTGGTGTACCACACATATTTTCTTACTGTAATTATCTATCACAAACATATGAAAATAATTCTCTTCTTTATGCTTGTACTATTGTTGTAGTGAATTCATTCTGCCTTATGTTTAATAGACATACGCGTATAATATAACTGTGTCTAATCCTATATTATCTTGTTATGAAATATATGAACTTATAAGGAACTTAGTTTATAGCCATACCAGTCATTAACCTTATTACTTCCTTAATACTTTTTTAACTATATATGATTACACAATGAGACATTCTAATTCTAAAAGTAATGAACGCAGGTACTCAATATTTAGCCTTATATTTGCACAACACCAAACCCTGTTACTCTACCAGTCGCTCATATTCACTGTCATGTTTGTTTTTGTTCCTACAAACACTGCAGGAAGCACATGTCAATGCGTAACAAAGCAGTCAGCTAAACGTGTAGTGTGTTAAATAAATGAGGAATCCGTAATACAAAAGACAGTGAATGCAACCACGGTTCCTCTGGATTGAAAGTTATATAAAAATTAACAATCAAAATATTTGTAAAAAATTTTGAATTAAGAATACCAAAATAAATCAAACAGAAACCTTTTCTTTGACGCATGCAATAAACAAACAGTTAATCTCAATTGAAAAGCGATGAAAGACAGCAAGTCAATGTTGCCTTGAACGAGAAACTGACCTGATTAAGGGAGGATCGAAACGTAACAAGAACGTCAGTTATGCAAAACGAAAAGAAGAAGCTCCGTGAACTGTGACAGTTGTGCGGGGTGGGGACTTCGTATTTACTATAAATCTATATAATTGCGAGTCGGTGTGGTGTGGCGTAATTACTGTCATCCGCACGCCGATCCTATCTGGCCGCATTGTTCGTGAAACATGACACTGGTAAGCATAGGTTATATCTCAAAGCTGTATTTCACTAAAATTATTAGCTACTTTTACACACTGAAAGTGGGTTATGTATAGAAGAGTTCATTCTTACCAGAAGCAACTGAGAAGAGAATGAAAAATATTTATGAAATAAGTTCTATTTTAGCTTATTAGGTTATCACGTGTATGTATAATAACAATTGCTACTTGTTATTTAGTTCAAAATTAGTTTTGAATTTAAAACGGTCTCATTTTTGATTAACAAAAATTAAACATACGAAGACATTTAAATTACAAAAATGCATGATATGTTCAGAATGATCTCACGGTTAAAGGGCAAATGAGCAAAGGCGTCTACCAGAATCTTAACTATTTAATCACATATGATATTAGTAACACACTCGGATTGGTCCGCAAACGCGTAATTTTTATTCACTCTTTTAGCGCGTACTTGTGTAATTGCTCACAGACAAGGCCTGTTCGGCTATAAAGACATACGTAATCATGTGTAGAATTTTAATGTAATCTAATTTTTGAAAATAAATATTTTTGTGTAGATAAAGCGAAAATGAGGTTGTGTGGGTTGTTTTTTTGCTTGGTGGTATTGTAAGCATTGCAAAATATTAACTCTTAAGATTTTCACTGGCAAACTTGTGAGATCGGAATTAAAAAAAAAAAAACAATAACACTGATTTTATTGACAATGACGTTTTGCTGATATTATTATTTATATCTTAAGTAGTAAAACTGACATTTTACCGTGATAATGCAACAACACAGAATGGGCTAAACATTTGTTGTTATAATTACGTCACTAAAAGACGGTCGTTAACCGACAAAAGCTTTGTTATGTGTTGTTAAAACTCTACACTATTGGTCAAACAGAAACAAGAAAAACCTTTAAACGCACTACTGGTCGCAGCACAAAGGCATTCAAATATCGTATTTATTGTATCATATACACATATGTTTATATGTGTGGTCAGGTACACGCTTACATACCAGGACGGTTGCATACAACTACAGATGTATCTTGTGTTGACACACACACACACACACACACACACACACGCGCGCGCGCGCGCGCACGCACAATTTTTCCTCAGACTTTTATGGATTATGACGTTTTCATGAATATTCGACTGGATCAACAGATTTTAATTGCCTTTAGCCATTGCTGACTCTCGACTTTTGCACAGTTATATTTGTTTCATACATTTTCACTACACTATCTATCACCGTTCTTGAAGTAAATTATATTAATCTAAAATTGTCAATTTTCAATACACATTTCCTATACCAAATGCCAGCAGTTTCTAATTCGAATACGTACCTCTATAACTTACACCAGCAATAATGTAAATGAAATAATAAAATATTTAGGAAATACAACATTAAAACAGAATACAAACGTACAAGCACATCACCACAAATTGTCTAACTACAGAGAATCTCGATGTTTTAATTTCTAGGCTTACATTTAAATGGTTACATGAACCTATGCCCCCAGTATGTCTTAAAATGTGTGTGTGTGCGCGCTCGCTCGCTCGCGCGTCTGTGTGAATGTGTGCATGATTATGTGTATTTTATCAAATGTTGATTATAGTAGTCAAACATATAAAATGAAATAGTTTTAAAACACTATGTTTTAAACAAATTAATTTTTGTAATACATTTTTTTATAACCGTTGATGTAACAGATCATCTAAATAAATGCGATATATACAGAAGTCCTCAAATGGAATAAAATGGACTTAAGCCAGACACTTATTTGACGATACTCTGAACGCAAGAATGCCTTTCTGAAGCCAGAAGTATATAAGAGCAGTCAAACATCACATGATATCAACACAAACACCCGTTTCCATAAAGACAAAAAAGATAAAATGAGAAAAGATAAAAAATTTACATTTTAAAAAGCCTTTACATACAGGAAAATTATAAAAATAGTACACTAATTCCTAAACACAAATAAACACTGAATACAATACTAAATTCGAAGCAGTACAGATTAAGAATTTAACAATACCAAGACAAGCACACTCATACAAACGACTCGCGCGCGTCCGCGGACACACACACAGCACGAACAACAGTGAACCAGAGGAACAAGTAGAGCAGTCGGAGATTTCCAAGCACTGATGAAGGCGATACGACAGCTCTGCAGAAAGTAATTTTAAATTAATACAATCATTATATTCGAAAGCTAACATGTATCTTCTGTATGATGTCACCATCCATTCATGATTTTCGTGATTCATACTTGCTTCCTAGAAGGTGTCCATCCCAAAATTTACTTATTTCTCAATACTAACTACATATACTGCGGACGCTTCGTGTTTAACAATTATAGTTCTCGCGATGTACATCAACTACTCTAATCCTGCACTTCTACCGTTCTTTCTTGCCCTGTCTCCCATAATTCATTTCCATGATTCCTTGAATCATTTTCCATGATTCATTTCCTTGAATCAACTGGTAACATTTAAAAATATTTCCTAAACCATCAGAACCTAATGACTTAGAATGATGAAGTGTCATAGTGGAGACCATTTTTATTGCTTAATCTCATGGTTTGTGGTCAAAAGAAATGGGTTCGGTAGCAATAATATGTTTTCTTGTCTTTTGAGTGGTGGTTCATTGTGAAATATTTTCACAAATTGACTTCGAAATTTATCAGTATTAGGTTATTACATTTATTTTAGTAAGATGCTATGTGTGATTATAGATACAATGAAAGTACAAAATTTCTTTTGATACTATTTTGCTAGTCTACCGTTTTGACCCAATGTATTCCAGCCAGAACATTTTTCGACAACATAATGGATTCATAAAACGTTTTTTAAAGTAATTACTTTCATAGGCACGTATATTTCGTGTGAAACAAAGATACTAATTACTCCGGTACCACCTACGTAGGAAGGTCATCCGATAGAGCCAAGGGAGGTGGCCTTGTACAGCCTAGTAGATTAGAAAAGCTTTACGTGCTTGAATACAGTTGTCCTTAGTGATTAGAAACCATTTCACGCTTCATTGCAGTTGTACATCTCCGGAACGGATATGGGACGTTTTCTTCAAGAAAAGAAACATAAATCTGAATTCTATATTAAGTACAATTTAACTGAAGCGACGATTTTATTTTATTTATTTTTTATTGCTTTGCAGAAACGGTTTTAGAATTCACTGTATTACAGTCAGTGGCAGCTCGTGTTTAAATCTTAAGGGAGAACGCTCTCTAAAATTGTCAACGTATTCTGGAGCTTTTGTTAACAATCCTGTATTTAACTTAGAGTGCCCTAAAAAAAGTGTAAATTATATAAGTTACAATAAGTATAAAAACTCATTTGGTTGAAAGTCGAAGGCTGTCCATTGAGAAATAAACATACATGACACCCCCCCCCACACACACACACACAGACATGCGCACACATATTCACACACGTACATGCACGTTAAATAAAAATAAATAAAAATATACAATTAGTTTGGTAGTATTAAATCTAGTGCTCTATGTATAATATACGCAAAAGTTAGTTTTTCACAATTTATCATTTAAAAGAAAATGTAGTCTGTTTATTTTCAACAAAATGAATTTTCTATTACTATTTCGTTAAGGCATATAATCTCGTGAATTGTCGACTGGTTTTTATATTGAGAACATATCGAAAGCAATTTACCTGTCCCCACTCATGGTGTTTCTTGAGTAGGATTTGGTTTGGAGTTGAAACGTAGCGCTCAGTTTACGAAGTAGTCGTGGGAAAATTTACAAAATATTACAGTACTTTCATGATTTCTTTAAACGTACTGGTTAACCCGGAGGAAGTTTTAATATTTAATATTATGAATCAATAATTAATAGTAATCAATAATCAATATTTTATAGCAGTAAGTGTTTCAAATACACAGTTTCGTAGTAAAGCTAACGCTGCAACTCTTTTAATATGTGATAGTCTTACACATAAAAGGCCACAAGAAATTTCCGTTACCAGCAATACAATATAACACCGTTTTCTAGAGTAAGACCTTGTTCTCTATGAAACATGACAGCAAAAAGAAATTAAGGAAAACTCTATTCTTATACAATGGGTAGTTCCCATTGTATAAGCCATATATAATTTTATATATATTTGCAGTAGTTTATGTAGACACAAATTTCTTTCAGTTAAAATAATTAAGCACTGTTATATATATAACGGATAATTTCAAAATTAATTCAGATAATAATTTAAATTTGTTTTTTTATATTAGTTTAATATTACACATGTTTTTATATATTTTACGTTATACTGGGAATTTCATATTGTTTTACTCGTAAGTTGGTTACTGTAGATTAGACACAGAAGCATACTGTATGTTATTTATACTCACCTACTAACTGTACTATACACATTATAAATATTAATTAGTTTATGTAACACATAGTTTGACTTGTAAATTGACTTCATACAAAGGCTTGTTGTGGACGATTTATAATTATCCAACAACGGTACATTATTTTGTCAGTTTATCTGGGACTTTCCAACTGCCCCTTTGGTCATACACGACTTCCACACCTTCCCGACTAACATCCATTCCAGATCTCTCGGTTCCACTCTAATCTCTGAAGCCCCGTAACTGATGAATCAGTTTTTAGGAAAACAAAAAGTAACTGTAGAAATCCAGTAAGTACTTATTTATTAAATTCAAGTTTTAAAAAATGTTCTACCAAGTGGCGCGCGACCATTCGATCAGTGTAACCCCAGTATTAACAAACTAATTAATACCTAGCTGCGTTGATTAGTACATTCTCACAAATCTGGTCAAGGGTATCTGTAAATAACTGTTGAGCTTCACTTCAACGAAATAAAGAAGTTGGAACAAAATATTCTTGAAGAGTTAGAAAAGCGTGATTTTTCCATTTATGTCGGAACGGAATTCACTTACATACGTTTTCGGTTTTTTCCGATCATAGCTGTTTTACACATCCAAAAAGATAAACAAACAGCTTACCAAACGGATAATCTAGATTCGAAGATTTTTCACTTTAATGTATGCAACTCGTCAACTTTACTCAGATGATTACATTAAGTGATGCTCGTTTCATCAACAAGTAAGAGTTTATCGTCATTCATGTCTCCTTAAAAAACTACGCAATATTAAGGTGCACGTAAACATGTCGTTCTCCAAGGTAACTTTGTAGTTTTAAACATGAGTACATATTGCTTACAAAGCTAAAAAAATTTATTAATTTGCAACAGCATATTTATGACAATATTTGGAACTTCTTTCGATCTATTGGATTAAATTAAACCAATAACAAGTACCTATATTGCAAAGTCCAAAGTGAAAATCTTTCTGAGAATATTCAAATTCTAAAAAACTTCGAATAAATGTTCTTTAGGATATCTCTCTAGTTGCCATGGACGTTATTGGACTTGACAGTCTTTCTTGCCATTGCATTCATTTATTTTCTACCAGCTACTGTACGTCGAGGCGTTATACCTACAAAACATACGATAACCTGATATATTTTATTAAAAATGTAGGAGGAATGTTTTTTCAAAATTATTTTAAAATATCATATGTTAATCTTCAAAGCTAATGATGATGATGATGATGATGAAAACAATAACTTGATTTAAAATATTTGGCCTAACATTTTGTATTCAAAATGTACGTCAAAGTTAAAAAAATACCGTAGTTAATGTGACAAATATTTACAAAAATATAAATAACAAATCTTTTAAAAAATATAATCTTTACAACAAATCTTTGTATATAAATATACAAAAATATAATATAAAAAAAAAATAAAAATATAATACAGTGAAACAAACTTGTTCACTTACCATGTACTGAGTTTCACTGAATTATGTGTACCTTCCTACACATAATTCATCGTTTCCTTCCGTAGATTGAAATTTAAACATAGTAGTGTACACAATCTTCACTACAAGAGTAATAACACTACAAATGCGTATGTCTACTTAAAGTAGGCAACGTAATCCAAATATATTGTGATGTACGCAGAGGGTCGCCTAGAATAAGTAGTCGGTTATATCGTATATTGGAATGATTCGGATTTATTAATGATTTTTTCTAAATTGAACTAATAATTTAATACTGCTTCTTATAACAAATAAAACTACTTACACTGTCTCAGTTGACCTTTATTATATTTTAAAATAATTTTCTCTTATATTCTAATTAGACCGGGAGCTGGATGGACTTGAGTTTGCAAAATGTGAGGACCGCATTCTGTCAATTGATACAAGCTCAGAAAAGCTTATAGATTAATATTTCGGATGTTGCCAGAAACCCTATTGGTCCAATTTTTTTTACCCCCCCCCCTACGTAGCAAGTAAATCGATTGAGTACATGCTATGGAGCTATTTTAATTACAATAGTTGGTTTTTTTATAATTAAAGGTAATAATAGGTTGTCAAATGAAATTAAAACAAAAATTATAAATAAAAAAATCATAAATTGTTTATAAAAAAATTATTTAATGAGAAAAGCAAATTTAAAGATACATATACGAAAGAAATACAAATAATCAATCATTAATATTTTTACAATCATTGTTTATACATTTGCACAACGAAATACAAGATAATTTAGATTTTTTACAATTACAAGCCATCGTTCGACAATCCGATGCGCATTTACAGGGCTGAATCAAAGACAAGGTTAAAGCAAAGGTCCCTTCGTCATTTGTCGTGGGTACAGGTTACCATTTCTCTCTTCATAGCCAAATAAATTGTAATCAATAGGCTGAAGCTGAGTTTGATCGGCATTTATCCATAGATATGTTTGTACCGTAGCTCTTAACAAATGTAAATGCAAAGCATCAGATGTGCATATGATTTTTATTAAATTTAAATCAAAGCCGATTTTTTGTGAAATCAATTTATATCGGAGTTCATCAGCAGTTAATTGTTTTTTTTGAAAAAAGATAGGTGCAAACTGTTTCTAACTCTTTCAATTGTTCAATACTTAGATATAAATTTCCCAAATATGCTAGAGCTTTTTGTACGAAATCCAACGATGCAGCATTTAAACAAATTTTTTGTGTGCCTAATCTACTAGTTGTATCGCAACCACTTATAGAATGTAATGCTGGTAAACTACGACAAATGTTTTCGCCAAGGGATTGAGCAGCCAAATGGCATCCTAAAAAGTATTTCTTCTTATAAGAACCGTGGAACCATAGACCAAGACAACCAAGACGTGCTAGTTGATTCCAGAAATAAATACCCAGGTTGAAAACATCTGTATCAGCGCTGAGGATTATAACATGGGCATATTGAACTCTTACTGCGTGAAAGATATGACAAAACATCCTTGAATCTGCTTCTAAGTGGTTCGAATTTAATTCAAGTACCTCAGAAAATAAAGAACCTTGTAATTTGAAACATTTTGTTGGATCATCAAATCCTCCACAAATATACATTTCACAGTCTTCTTTTACTTGTGCATATGTAGGAGCAGTAGTACAGAGAAATCGAACAAGTTGTAATTTATTTCATTGCTCAAAAGGAAATGTTTAGAATTTGTTGGAATTTTTGTATCATGACTGGAAATTATGATATTTTTAATGATTTGACCTTTACTCCGTAAAGTTGACTCCAGAAATTTTATCGAAATATTATCATATCTATCAAACACAATGTCTACTCTTTTTACATTTGGCTGCAAGAAAAGATTCATGATTCTTTGGAAGAATGCTGCAGCAAAATCACCAAAGGTTTTAAAATTATTTATTTGAATTTGATGAACACGCGCCATACCATCAACAATATACATTTTTGGAGCATTTAAAGCTATAACGTCTTGCCGAGAGTTTGTAGCACACTTATGGTTATTTTCAATTTCAAGAGCGAGTTCTGATTTCATAGATTTTCTATAAAATCCTTCTGCGTCAAAAAGGTACTTGCAGTAGTCCAATATTTCATAAGATGCTAAACGTTTTGTGTCAAATTCACGTTGATTAGCCAACATAAATGTTTTTTGAAAAAGAGTTATATCTGTTACATCTTGCAACTTCTTATTGGAAGTACTTTTGTTTTCTTTTGCAGGAGTATTTTCAAAGTTGTAAAATGTATTTCTTTTTATAGCATCGGATAACTTTTTAATTTTCTGTACAAGTCGTTCATTTTCGTAAGTAGTTAATAGAGTCTCTCCATTTTCTACAATATTAAGTAAACATTGCGAAGAAGATTTATCAGCTAGTTCACCGGTGTAAAAGTTCCGAAGCACGCACTCCTCATTACCTTTGTAAATATTACAAGCATTAAAACACTTGACGATATTTTGAATATCCTGTTCGTCTTTATTGATCCTGGATTGCGTCCATTCATTATGGTGATTGATGTCACTTGTAGAGTCCGATTGTAAATCCAGATATGAACAAAGAGCCTCGTGAATGCTGTTTTTAAAGGGATAAAGAAGTATCCATCTCTGCATCGCGTCTTCATTTTTGGTTATGCCAATCAAGCCTCCAGTAACTGCTAAAGATCGGTTCTGAGACTGCTCTAGTGCTAAGTCGGGGCTCACCACATTGAATGTACCTTTCTTTCGTTTTACGGACAGCATTCCTCTCTTCAGATCATTTATAACTTCAGCAGGTAATTGTAACATGTCTAGTAAATAAAGTGTCACTCCGCGAATATAATTAGTGTGGTTCATGGAAAAAAAGTAAGGTAACATTTGTCTAACAGTTAATAAATGTAATTCATAATCATTACCTCTGTCAGTCTTTATTGAATTTAAAAGAATTTCTACCATTTCACAGTAGTTATTGAAATATTTAAATATTTCATTTTTAGTGCTCTTGAGGTGTAAGAAATTTGAAAACTCAGTTAAAAAATCTGTTATTATTCTTTTATGTTGATTATATTTGTCGATCAAACCTAAATGATCTTTATCTACCGTTACCTCTCTTATTGCCTGTAGACAAAAATTTAACTGTTGTTGTTGATCCTTAGAAAAATTCTTGTATTCTATAAATTCTGAAAACTTTATGCTTCGTATTGCTTCGTACAAAAGTTTGTGTGCTCTAATACCTCTGTTATACTGAGTACCTTTAAGAATTGACGACAAAGTATTCATACCATAAACATTGGCTCTATAGCTTTAACCACAGTACTTTGGTCTAACGTGTACCACCCTACGTTAGTAAAGCTCGAATTTTACACTGATGACGGCAGTCGGTGGTAGTGTCGAAACGTCTGTTTTAGTTAGAAACAATCGACCACGGCCAAACAGCCCGGGAATGAATTTTAACAACATAAATATTTAATTATATTTTTATGAGTTCTTTTGTCTCTAAGTTAATAAGTGTTTTTTAATAAAGCATGTAACAAATAATTTCAAAAACTAAATATCAGTATTACTTTAACGACTCGGAACACTAGGTTTTTTATAAGTAAAAGCAAAAAGTTTTACCTTACAGCCTTAACCGGTTTTCACCTTTAAAATGCTTCTTCAGAGGCGAGCCTCTGGAGAAGCCTTTTAAAGGTGAAAACCGGTTAAGGCTGTAAGGTAAAACTTTTTGCTTTTACTTATAAAAAACCTAGTGTTCCGAGTCGTTAAAGTAATAGTGATATTTAGTTAAGTAACGGACACGTCATGGACAACGAAATCCAAAAATAAATTCACTTCCCTTTACGATGGATGATGCCATGTCGATGCTCCCTGGAATACAGCTGTGGTTGTTCCTTCTGGATAGACGTTCAGGATATCGCTGCGATCTTCTCTTTTTGTCCGGTGTTCAGTGTCGTTTTCAGGTTCGGTACTTCTTCAATTTATAGCGAATTAATTTTTAATTGTAATTTATTCAGAGTATTAAACATATACAATACTCCAGAAAACTCGAAGTGTCCTTTTAAATGCCTATGCGGACGATCCTTATTAACACTATATTCAATCTTCAATCAACTCGCGAACTTTCTGACTTGTGCTGTGCACTTTTGTAGACCAGTAGTCTAGACTAGCAGCAGCAACGATACGTTATCTAGTTCAGAGAGAGACTGCATTATACGATATGAAGAAAAAATTCAACTAAAAGTTTAGCTAATTTTATTGGCTGCAATATTCCCTTTCTCTGCGGCCTAAGTTATGATAAATTAATTGAAGCAACCATACTATCTAGAAACAAAGTTGAGCTTGCAAAACAAAAAACTGTCTAATTTTATTACTTTTCTTAAGAATCATAAAACTTTCTATATAAAAAACTCATATATTTAGTTCTTTAATTTATAAACAAATACAGTACCACTCGATAGGTCTTTTATTTAAGTGTATTCTGGTGTAAGGCTCATGTCAGAATTTTTACTTTCACGAAAGTTATTTAATTTAATATGTTTTTATAATTATCCTAACATAGTTATACATACCCTCACACGCGCACTCGCCATATGACTACGCATATTTTCGCACCACTTCACAACACTACTTGTTTTTTAATGTCAAAAATTAACTTAAACTAACAAATTTAAAATGTATCTTATTGTCTATTATACAATGTCCCAACCTGCAGTCTGTACTTAGAGACAAATTTTCATTGCAGCATGCTATCATACGTTTATAATTAAATTACTATTTTATATGCAAATTATACCTACTGCAATATGTTGTTTACGACTTATTAAACACGACGATTATTTCTTAGCTCACTTCTTTATGAACAAAAACAAAAACCAGTTTAAAGAATTGTTACTATGGTAACCAAGTCGACGAATTCTGTAGCAGTCTGTAAACCAAATAATGTACCACGCTTTTGAAAGACGTTACAAACCAAAAAACGTTTACCAATAAAAGTATATTTGTTCATATCTACAGTTAGTATATTACTGCACGTAAACTTTCAATAATTACATTCCTATATCTACTAGTTTTTAATACGTATATCGGATACAAAATATTTTAGAAGTTTTCTCACTGCAGGTGGAATCGCTTCCTCCTCGTAAATATAAACCTTAAATAATTTAAATATAATTCTTAAATAATTTATAGGCTATAGTTCATAAACAAATCTCTGTACTTCATCCCCCGTTTCTGAGTTAGTCCTAACATCTCAGTGAATTGATATGAATACCACAACCTGACTAAGACCAGCTGTTACTATTATACAGCGTTTGAGTTTCTTTCTCAAAATATCGTACACACAATACGGTAGTAATTAACCAAAAACTTGTATCACACACAACTCCCCCCCCCACACACACACAAGTTCCTTACGTTGAATCAGATCATGTTGAATCAGCCATACTCCAGTCCCTATTCAAGAATTTTTCAGTAGTGTTCTGCTTTACAAATACGTCATTTGAACAATGATTAAAATTAACGACTACGATTCTTAATGTGACAATTTATTAAGTCGAAAGTCAAGTAACATTGCACAATAAAAGTACACATTTTAAAAATAAAAGAGCTTATTACCACACAAAAAATACGATAAAATGAAAATTTACATACATTTTACAATCAATAAAGTCTTTCTTACATAACGGAAATTACAGATTAAAATTTTAAATTTCAGAATAGAATTTTACACTGTTACATCAACAATAATAGTCGTAACCAAATATTGCAGGCCGAAGAATTGCGTTGGACCCTTTTCCATCAGCAGTTTAAATGAGGGAACAGGGGTTTAGTTAGGTACCATTAATTTTATTAATGACCTATTGAACCTATTATGTATTTGAAATTTTTACCATACATTAACTCATATATTTGTAAGATGATGTATTAGTTTGAAACAATTTAAGAAAAAAATACTAATATAAAAAATAATTACTTTTTAAAAATTTTTTGAAAAATATTTTTTTTATTTTTACAAAATTATTTTTTATAGGAAGAGATTAATTCTAGTACACTTTGATTTTTGCACTGTACTGTTCAACAAAAAAAAATTTGAACTCAACAGTACTTACAGTTTTTGAGAAAAGTGTACCTAATTGTTGAAATCCATGGTTACGGAAAAACGCGTGTATAGCTAAACAATGGGATTGAAAAACAATGTGTAATACGTTTTATTTTATTTTTTTTATGCCCACATTAATGTAGATAATCCCATAAAAGTATATATTTTTTTAATCAGGATAAAATGGAGAATTTTTGGGGCAATAAAAAGTAATTCGATTTTTTGACCCAAAAAGTGCTGATCTCCCCTTAACAGTAGTGACAGTGGCCCTGACTCCACAGCTGTATTAGTAGACTAAAGAAAATTACGACTATGGAGAAAGGATAGAATATAATCGGGTGTAAAAAAGGGTAGGAAAGGTACTACTGATATGTAGTAGAAATAAAGGTAGATATAGAACTTGATGGCCAAGAATCGATAATTCATGAATATGACGAACTTGTAAGCGATGGCGAGGGATCGGTTTTGATGGAAGAACTAAAGGTCATGTAAAATCGCGTCAAGAAGATGAAGAAGAACAAGAAGATTCTGACTCTACATGAAAGTATAGCTGACGAGCCACATGGTGCACGTGGTGCAGGATAAGTGACACTCTTCAATTAATTACATCATATGTCGCTGTAATTTATACTTTAAAATTAATCAGGCAGTAAATTATAAAGACTATAAGGTAAAACTATCCATAATGAAACCAAGATTATTGTTTGGAACACTGGATTAAAGTAATAATTTTATCTATTTGGATAATATTACTAGTTCTGATAAAGAGAGGAACATACATGGTAAAAAAACATATAAAACCATTGATATGTGGAACCAATAGTAGAATCCATAAGAGTAAAGTGCGACCAGATAATAAAATTAAATTTTGTTAGCTGCCCCTGTTACATGTATGACAGTGGGCCAGGGTTATGACTACGAAACGGATAACAAAATGCAATCTTCCGGGATGAAATTTCTACGAGGCGTGAAAGAATATACAAGAGCTGACAGAATTATAAATCGAGACAGAATATTGATAGAAACAAAATATCCTAGGTAACAATAAAAACCGCACTTAAAAAAGATGGGCAACGAGGTCTGCCTAACAAGCTCTCATAGACAAAACAAAAGGAGGAATGAATGTAGGACGACAAAAGAATGAATTGTCAAATACTTACTGGAAGACGGAACAGGCAAATGGCTAAGCCTAAAAGCGAAGACAATCATTAAAGAAGGGCAACAATTATTTGCAGCCATTCCAAGCAAATTTCGATAATAAATTGAAAATTTTCTTTCTGTCCTTAGCTACATAACAGAATTAATTGAACATATTGTTGGCTAATAAAAAATAAATAATTTTGTTTATTTAAAATAAATTATTGACGAACTCATCTTCTTCTGATAGTTCATATCCGTTTCGGATGTTGGATATCGTACAGACTATTTTAACTTTCTGTACTGCTGCACGGAGTAAGTCAGTTGTATTCATGCCAAACCAGGACCTTAAAATTTTCAGCCATGAGATGTTCGGACGCCCAACTCCTCTCTTTCCAAGTTCATTTCCCTGTAGTATTGACTGCAATAAGTACAATCTCTGTTCATTTCTCATGAGATGTCCCTGATACTGAAGCGTTCTTATCTTCACTGTGTTAATAACTAATACAGTTCTTTCTTCATCTTTCTAAGAATTTCAACATTAGTTACGTGTGCTGTCCATGAAATGCTAAGTATTCTACGGTAAAGCCACATTTCGAAAGATTCCAATTTTTTACTTGTGGCTTCAGTCCAGGTCCAAGATTCTACACCGTATAAGAGGACCGAGAATACGTAGCAACGAAGAATGCATAGTCTAATAAAATTAAAACACATACTAATTTCTTAAGTAAGCAAATAAATAAATTGTAAATCTTATAAATGTGTTGTTCTAATTCGTTTCGCGACGAAATTAACCACAACTGTAGAACCACATTTCCCTGATTATTTAGAATGTGCAAGATAAGCTGAGGTATGGCAATGCGCGAATCCCAAAAGCGTTTCCATTAACTAAGTCATATAAAATCAGACGTAACATCTTAGCAAAAAAAAATATGCAAAGACTTTTTAGTGATAAATAAAATAATATTGCAAATACTAGAACCTGTTTTTCTTTACTGTGTCTAGCTACGAAGCATAGAAAATAATTTGTTTCGTCTTCCAATCTCAATCTGCATTTTGTTGGGGTGGCCATATTTTGAAACAGTCAGGTCATTTTCTTGTTATTTTTTTTTTATCCCTGTGTCTTTTCGTGGCGGCTCCTCATAATTAAACCTTAAGGGAGTGCGCTCTCTAATTATGGTGTAACGTATAGCCTACTACAGCTCAGCTTAAACTACATTATATTTAACTTACAGACTTAAAAAACTGTAAAGTTATTATAAATTATAAAAACCCATTTGGTTCAAAGTGAAATGCTACCCATTGAGAAATTGAGAACACACACACACACAAAACATAAAGTTCTACAACAATTAGTTTCGATTGTAGGATACAGAATCGCTTACAAAACTACTAACAAAACAGAACACACACTATCAAAACGCATGCCCAAAGCACAAAACAAATTCGATCTACCCGGTGTATATAAACTAAATTGTTCAAATTGCAGTAAATTCTACATAGGCCAGACAGGACGTAGCTTCAAACAGAGATACATTGAACACACAAAAGCACTCCACACCACTACAGAATCTACCTTCGCAAACCACCTCATTGAAGCAAACCACACATATAAAAACATCGACAATAACATGAACATACTACACGTACACACAAAAGGCCGAAAACTAGACACTCTAGAACAATTAGAAATATACAAACACACAAAAACAAATAAAAACGACATCCTAAACGAACAGACACAATTCAAAACGCACGCATTATTCGAACACATCTCACCACACACACAGAGCTTCAATCTTTCGAAACACTTTCTCGTCGCCAACAACAAGACGAGCAGCGCTACTAACGACAGCCTCTGATGAAGCCTTCTATAGGTGAAAGCCGGTTTAGGCTGTAAGGTAAAACTTTACGTTTTTACTTATAAAAAACTTTGTGTTCCGAGTCGTCAATATTATAGTGATATTTAGACTACTAATTTCTCCGAATGGTCAAATATTATAGTGACTTGGACCATTTTTATTATGTTCAAAATGATGTTTTACTGCACACACACATGTGCATCCAGTAGGAGTACACGTAAGGATGTGCTCCATTTTGTCTTGAGAGTATGTCAAGATCCTGATCAAGTACGTGATCCTGAGAATTACTCTAAAAGGTATGGCTTTGTCACGGGGAATTGCGGGCAGAGATTCGTGATAGTATGCAGAGATTGAACACATCCTCCATGCTTAGTAAATTTTTTTCCCAGTGTAAATCTGTATATGTTATAGTGGTACGCGAAATAATAGCTAGGCGTCCAAACTGACTAATTACAAAGAAAAATGTACTTGAATGTAATTTACTCAATTAAAAAGAAAAACATCTTCTTCCTGAGTTCAACATCTTTCGTCTTATTGAGTTCTTCTTTTTCTACTTCTTCTTTTTCTTCCTCTTCTTCCTCAACAATTGAAGCTTATTGTTGTTACGATGTCTGCATATCCTGGACCTGTAAAACCATACAGTACCTGTAAATAATTAATAGCGTAAAATAAAATCGTAAGATAAATAAAATTATTTTAAAATATTTTCTTTACATAAAATTAAGGAAACTTTATTTATCTTCTCTTTGGACATTAACACAATTAAATTAGAATAAAATTGATGATACGTCTTTTAAAATTATGTGTAATATTTGAAATCTATGTCTTACACAGATTATGTGTAAATCTATACGTATTTGTATAGATTACATAATCTGAGCATATATTTGTATTTTTACAAGTCTCCGTTTATATACGATTTCTTAAAAACATAATATAATGTTTAATTTTTAGTGTGTTTTTATTTCTAAATTGCTCCAACTGTTGGATTTAATAGGGAATTCAATTCGTAAAAATATTTGGCTTACAAGGTAAGTCGGGTGTAACCATTTTCAGAATTCAGATATTCAGCTTCATTAATTACACTTTATTTACTCTAATCAGTTATTTCCTTAATTTCATTAATTTCGCAGTTCCCATTCATTTTTAGTCTTTTAATCTTCTGTATACAGCGAACTACAGTGTGCTACTAGTTCAGACGCACCTTTCACGAGATCGGTTTTCGGAAGTCGTCGCTAGCTTTTTGGTCAACCAAACCCAGCGATAAAATTAGAAATGTGTTGCAATATTGATATAATTACCGTGCTGTATATCTCGAAATTGGGAAACAGCATCACCGTCTCAAGAGATTTGTTCATTTTAATTAACTAGTAAGATTGTCAATTTTGTTACAGGGACCACTATATTTTCATGAAAATTGTTAGTAACATAATTTTTTAAGAGACGCTGACTACATATATTGTTCACTCGTTTTCACTCGGTTCGTTATCCTTTCATATTAAAACAAACATGCTATTAATATACGTCCTTTATAAAGAGTAACGTTGCATAACCTTATATTTTGTACAAAATGAGTGAAGTTTTGAAAAGAGAGTAATTAAAACAACCAAATGCCAATTGAAAATTGCTTATAACGCGTAAATTACCGTTAAATAACTCTATGTAGTAATTTCTGTGAAGTGTAGGTGGCAGTAATAACAATTCAGTATTGAAAGTAACATGAACTTAAGAACTGAAAGTAAGTTGACATGAATTAATAACTCTGTTTTGATCAAACACTATTATTAACGTTCAATTTCTAATATTTTCTATAGTGGTACAAAGGGAAGCACACAGTGTATTCGTGATGGTCATCGGAAAATTCAAGCCTCCTGCTAATGCTAACAGGTATCTAACATTCTACCTGGTGTTTATTTCAACATTGCCTGTACTTTCTTTCGAGGCATTTAGACTAGGGCCATTGACAGAAGCATCCTCTATATGATGTGGACAATCATATCGGACTGTCTTATAATTCAAACTTAAGTATGCTCAAAACACTAGCGGCTATATAACACGAGAGTGGTGTATTAACCGATATCATTGTGAGACAGTTCAGACAGATTTTGTTCTACAAATTAGAAAATTTTTAAACTGTTCCAGCATTAGTTACTCTGTGTGTGTGTGTGTGTGTGTGTGTGTGTGTGTGTGTGTGTGTGTGTGTGTGTGTGTGTGTGTGTGTGTGTGTGTGTAACGTTTAAGAATAATCCATGTTTTCATTTCCGTATTGTTACAGATCGCAATAGCAGCTATGCTGGGAGCCGCGACCGCGGCTCTGCTAGACAATTCTATCCTGCCATCATCAGCAGCTGGAGTCTCCTTTCCTAGAGGAGGCCCGATTATAGGCCTACCTTCACCATTTTTCCCATTACGGTTACCGGGAGGAGGAATGCTGATTGGTAGCAACAATGGTGGTCTATCGGTGATTCGACCTGAAACTGCTCCAATTCTCTCTTTCACACAGCAGCCAAATATAGGAGATGGAACTTATTCTTTCAGGTCAAATCACTACACAGAATAATACTATAACAATAATTTGATTTAAACTACGGAAGGAAACCAGATTTATTTTATTTTCTAAAATCAATTCGATGTCTTCCCCTTGTCTTTATCTCTTTATAAGTCTTTATCCATTTTTATTAATAGAAGACAAATAAATCTACATGAAATTAAGGTCAATAGTCTTATAAATACAGAAACTATAGGCTTATAAAAATTTCCTAACACCATTTCATTTTTATTAAGTTTAGATTATATAATAAACTACAAATGACCTTAGATATTATAATAACGTCAATGCATTCCAGAAAAGTTTGATTTAGTTAACAAACTTCATAAGGGATTCTCTTTCAATCTTATCTTATAATACAGTAAAAACATTATATAGAGAGCAATAAAAATTTATTCTGTATTTAAATGTTATCATTTTACAGTAAGGTAAATTATCTGAGCTAACAGGATTATTCATTAAGTACCTGGTAAAAATAAAAGAAGTATCACTACATGGCAGATAATTGTAAATGATATTATTTAATCGCTGTTTATTTTCTACTATTATAAATATTTTCTATAATATAAATATTATAATATAATATAATATAATATATATAATAATATAAATAAATATAAATATAATATAAATGTTTTTTATAAATAAATTTTATAGAAGTATTTTATATCTGAATTTAATTTTGTTTTCCTTTCTTAGTTATGGCATTATTATTTTGGTACGTATAATTAAACCAATTATTTAAACAAATTTATTAAACAGCAGATTTGAATGAACCTAACTACTCCGATAAATATGGAAAAGGAAAGCGGAGCTATGAAGTAAAAATACGACTTTCACACACACGCGCGCGCGCGCGCGCATACTCACACAATTTTATAAGAAAATACATACATAAATATTTGCTTATTTGACAAACGATATTTGCTTATTTATACACTTAATTTGTAAAAAAAATAATTTTTCGAGAAACATCTTTCTCTTTGTCTAACACAATATTCTTTTGCTATTAAAATGCCTGTAAAATGATAAACTTAGTGAAGGGCAATTGAAATTCACATAATTATTCGTCTAATTTTATATATTTCAATTCGCGAAATGGGTAATACTGCAGTGTTTCCGTGTAACCAGTATTATTATTTTCTCAAGTAAATCTGTCAGGTAGGTTCACCATTCAATTCAGTTCAAGGGTTTATTGAAATTGGGTTCGCTGCGATTAGGTGAACCATGAATATCTTATCATCTCATTTATTTGTGTGCACACAAGTAAAAATTATAAGAAATTCCATGGTAAGTGACACCCTATAAAGCCCAATCCTTTATGTTTTTGTTCCAAAAATTCGCGAGAAATTGCAATTGAATTTGTTTTTATTATAGCTTCAAACATATTTTAAATTTTAGGCAAGGTTTCATGTAAAAATTTTATGACAAAGTTTTACTCGATTGCTTTTTCAAACTATGATTGTATGAAAGATTATAAACCATGTTTTATTATAGACCATGTTTTATTATATAAGATGGAAAAATTCCTGTATAGAAACTAAAAGATTAAAATTATTTGGAATACTCATCAATTACATATACAAAATGCTACTCAAGAGTTCTCGTAATTGAAACGTACCACGTGAAAGGAGTATGATACACAATTTATCACTAGATGCGTCTACCCTTATCATTAAGGAACCGGTCTAGTATTTATTGTTGTCATGGAAAATACATTTCGCATTTCTAAGAGGTTAAGTGTTGTTATTCGCGATTGTCGACATCATCGTCTTGAACGAGGCAAGTGTTGTGTTCCAATAATTGAAATTTCTTAAAACGTAGGAAAACAGCAGCGGATATACAGCATATGTTGAACAAGCTTTTGGCGATGAATCTGATGGGAGAATATCCGTTGACTAACGTACAGGCCGCCCTTCAACTGGCATCACCAAAAATGTTGTCAAAGTTCCTGAAACAGTTAATGAAGATCGTTTGCAAACAACTCAGGACATTTTTATAGCTGTACGTCTCTCATATTAGACTTGCTAGCGAATTTTGTAGGAACAACTTGGAATTCGCCGTACTGCAGAAAAAATTGTGCCCCGTCTGTTGATCAGTCAAAAGGAACATCCATCTAATGTGTCGGGGGTGCTCAAAGATTGTTGTGAAAATCACCTAAACTATATTTTATAGATCATTTCAGGAAATGAAATGATTTATGGGTCGACTCAGAAACAAAATAGCAATCACGTCAATGGAAGTCATCAATTTCACCGAGACGGAAAACTCGCCAAGTTCTGACCAATGTGATGTCAATGATTTGGTTTTTTGACGTCAATGGCGTTATAAAAAAAGACATTGTTTCACAGGGCCAGACGATAACATGAAAATTCTACTGTGATGTTTGTGGCGGTTTCGAGAACAATTTTGACGAAAATGTTCTGTGATGGGAGCCAACCATACATTGGTCTTGCGTTATGGTAGTTTATTCATCACTTATTGTTCGTGAGTTTTAACTTTTACAAACTGACTTCCATTGTTAAATTACTACTACTAACCGGGCTCTTAGGCCGAGGCCTACAGTTGTTGTAGACAAACGTTTTGGCCCCACCATCGGAGGTCATGATAAGTGCCAAAAACAATTGCCACGGTGCCCGCCAATTCACGCCAGTAGCGAAAACGCCATTTCAGACACTGATGGTGGCTTCCGATGGTGGGGCGGAAACGTTTGCCCCATAACGACTGTAGGCCACGGCCTAACAGCCCGCCCAGTAGTAGTAATTTTAACAATGTTGCGCAGGCCGTGAAAGCTTAAGAACTTGCATATGGCTTCCATTTCGCATCTTCCTCATTCAGTCAACTTAGCACCCTGCAACTTCTTTTTGTACCCCAAATTGAAAATGTGCCTCAAGGGGAATAGATTTGACACAGTAAAGGAGGTTCAAAGTGTATTGCAGGACTCGCTGAAAAGGCCGACGAAAAATGACTTCCAGCAATGTTTACGAGCATTAAAATCGCGCTGGAATCAATGTAGCCGGTATCATTGCAGCGCGCGTACTTAGAAATAAAATAAGTTCTAATGTTCTTTCATACAAATCTAGAGACAGCGGTGAGTTGCGACCCAATCGTACAAACTCCGATCAGTTCCGACGGAGGTGAAAATTTGAACTCGGTCAATTGCGATCCGGACAATTGCGATTGAAACTTCGTCGTGTCAGCTACACACAGACTGCGTCTATCAAAGGCGTATGAAAAGTTGAAGGCTCACGCCTGGAACGCTCTTGCCTTGGTTAACGTGTAAGGCTGTTTCCAGTTTTTATATACTGTTGCGACCAATCAACTTTGCCTGTGCAAATTCTCTGATCAAAATTTACTCTTTACATACTGAGCCCACATGTGACAGACCTCTGCGTTCGCTTCGTTCGCTCTACACAAGAATCGAAACGGCGGCCGTCGACCACCTATCGATTTGCAGGTTAATAAAGACAAGGATTTCTCATGTAGCATTAGATTGCAATGCTTAACGAGCCGATTCTGCTCGCTCCGCTCGCAGCTAAAAGGATATCACATGTGGGCCCACCGCATAACCAAACTTATTATAAACACTTGGCAGTTCGAAGTTTAGAGCAGGAGTTTGGAACATTTCTACTAGTGGCCACGATTCGGTCAGTTGCCACCAAGTGAAAATGCGGGACGCAATTGACTCGTATGAACGGCTAAAACCGTCGTTTGGTAGCAATTGATCGAGACCGAAATATAGAAATTTTTGTTTATAGATTTCACTTAGTGATATCTGAATATTTGTCTGCGTTCATACTAGTGGCTGCTCTGCTCAGTGTTGTATTTCTATACCATTTAACTTTCCTATTAGGAGGGAAATGGCTTCATAATAAAATAGTTTGATGCCTATGTTATTAAGACAACATGATGGCTTCAGTTTTAAATTGAAATATGCCATTTATGGTTTCCCATTGTTCTATATACACGTATGAATATAAAATAAGTGCGTGCGACACGACTGATGGTCGAGAACAGAACACAATAAACGCCACGTACTTTCATCTTTCAGAAAGAGAAATGGAGAAGAAAGACACACAAACCGACAAACACAGGAAGAGGGGGATTGAAGGAGATAGAATGAGCAAAGTCGAGGTGAGGAAGATAAGGTTTTGAGTAATATATCGCAGATTATTAAAAACCGTTGGAGGGATTAAGACGTATTTAATTTTTCCGTTAAAGTGAAGAGGGAGCGAATGGCGAAGATAGAATTGCAAATTCTGTTGATCATTATGACAGTAAATTCTATCACTAAGATACAATAAGAAATCTGGCATCAGAAGATAGATGAGATTTAGTGTAAGCCTTGCAGCTGAAATTATCGAATACTCTTATCGAGTCCAGCAGGACAGCTCTATGAACAAGGAATGTTTTGGTGGCTGACAACCTTGACAGATTAAAGTATAGCATAGCGGAAAACATAAACTGTTCATTCACCGTGAAGGATTATAATTCACAACCGGCTAGAAGTTAAAGGGCTTCAGTAACTATCAGGAAATTTTAAAATACCTTTAAAAATTTATTACCAGGAGAGATTACCAGAGAGATTGGCACTAGCTTTTACAGAATGTTAGTGACTTTATATGTTTTTAGATTTCTCCCAGGCGGAGAATAAATCAGTAAATAAGGAAGTTGAAAACTCAACTAAAACGTCATCTGCGGGAGCTGCGAATTTTAATGTCATGGCAATGTTAAAATGTCAGGTCAGGTCGGATCCAGAAGCTTTTCTAGTGTTACAGCATAAGTAACGTGCATAAGACAGTTGATAACTTTAAAACAAGGTCGATAAAAGAACAGATAAAGTTAAAAAAATCTGTTATCTTAGAAACTTGGTTCATTGAGACTCGATTAACCACGATTACCTTAACCATTTAATTTATGCGCACAAGAAACATTATAAGACACCGTGTTCTTCTAATTTTAAACATTTCAGTTAGCCGTATGGATAAATATTTCGTATAAAAAGTATTATTACTTTCTCACGTAAATCTTTCAGGTAGGTTCACCATTCAGTCAATGGTTCATTGAAACTGGGTTCATTGAGATTCGGCGAACCATGAATTCCTTATCACTGCGTTAAGCTGTGCGCATGCAAGAAAACATTATAAGAAATTCCATTGTGACAGAGTATAAAGCCTAATCGTTTATATTATTATTTTCAAGAATTTCAGGGAGTTGCAATTGAGTTTTTTTCATATTTTTAGAGAAAATTATTTACATTTAACGTATACGGTAAATTTCTTTCATTAGACATGTAAATTTTGTATGAATTTACTTAGAATCAAAATTAAATTTTGATCTATGTTTTGGAATAAATAATGCTAGAATCCCAATAGGAGAAGAAAAGAATAAGCCTGTTATTTTATAACTTACGGAGTAAGCAATTTGCGGAACGAAGTGTATAATACCAGATGTTCATGTACAACATAGAAGTCCTTCCAGCGATTCTTGATAACATGCGGTAGATACCCACATGATACATTTGTTTATTCCCTTATCTTTCTCTCCTTCTTTCTTCCCTACTCACCCTGTTTCACTGTATCTGTCTCCGTATTTCTGTCTCCTATGTATCTGTCTACCTGCCTCTCTGTCTGTCTGCCTCTCTGTCTGTCTGTCTCTCTCTCTCTCTCTCTCTCTCTCTCTCTCTCTCTCTCTCTCTCTCTCTCTCTCTCTCTCTCTCTCTCTCTCTCTCTCTCTCTCTCTCTCTCTCTCTCCCCCCTTCATCACTATGTTTATCTCTTTTCTCTTTTGCTTAGGTATACGTAGATACGTAGATATTACAATTATGAGTCAGTAACCATGTAATAAGGACGGTAAGCTCATCTATATCTGCAAGATATGAATTAGTCTAAATTTAAAATTAATTTATTCTCAGGTTAATTTAATGACTGTGGGTCTTCTTTTTATTCTTACTTCTGTTAGAGTAGGAATTATATTATTAAATATTATCATAATAATAATTTTAAAACGTAATAATATATTACATACGTACATACATGTACACATATTACAATGTTAAAGTAGACACATACATCTATGTTTAATATTTCTTGACAGTATATTAATACTATGGTGAAACATCGAATCATTTACGTGATTTCATTAACGCATTCCAACAACTTTCAAAATCAGTTACAAGTGTAGCTGCTTTCTCATTTATTAAAGTAAATAAATATAGGTATAGATGTCACTCTTTGTTATTTTTTAAAAAAGAAAGTTACCTACCCAAATTTCATCATCGTCAACGTGATGGTTTAACTCAAAATTAGGTTAGTTCATTCACATTTCTGGCTGATCTAAGACTTCTTGCATCATCTGTCTAAGATTTATTTTTCCACCCACTGGTTTATGTTTAAGAAATTTTCAACTTACCTTTTGTTTTCTCTATTCGTGTTATTTGTTTTTCCTTTCTTCTATATTTACTTTCTTAAAATTAGTATTCTAAAAATATGTGTGGTATCTGATAGTCTAGTTTTGTGCTGTTTACTTTTATATCTCCAGATGTAAGTGAAGTGTCATAGTTACTTATTTTTTTGAGACTAACATTATAATTAAATTTAGATTTTCGATCCTCTTTGTGTCTTTCAATAGACATATTTGTCTCTTCACTTCCATGTCAGAAAGTAGTCCTGCCACAAATCTTGTAAACCCCGCTTCTGTGTTTCTTACTCTATTCACCTGATTATTCTTTAATATCCAAATAACACTCACAATGAGTGTACACCCGTTGCTTTGTAAAGTAAGGCGTCTTGGTTTATGCCGACTTGCGTTTTTAAATCTCTTTTTTCGATAATAAAGTCCGCACAGTTTTGCACACGCTGTCATTTTCACATACAAAACACCGACAAGGAAGCTGAACTTGTTAATACAGAATATCCTGTTGCCTGCACATGGTCAAGTCGCCATGATTTAAACGACATAAAGTTAGTTTTTATTGTGAGGACGTCACGACTTTTTTCTATTTTTGCTAGGACGTACAACCAACTACAATATTTGCCTGAACTGTTATTTGGACGTACTGAAAATTCAGTCATCAACGTTTCTCTTCGGTTGTGCAATTTTTCCTGTTTTTTTTTCTACCGTTATTAGAACTCGTCCCAATTTTATTTTTTAAATGTAGGTATAGTAAATAACTATCTAATTATATTTTAGAGAAATGAATAAATATTAAATTTTATATACTGTACTTGTAAGCTTTACTTATAAAGCTTAGACAGCTCACTTGATGTACTTAGTAGTTACTTACAGCACTTATGAAAAATGATTTCCTATAACATTACAGTGTTCACCTTTTACTACACTTTTCGCAATAAAATCACTATCGGATGGTATGCAAATTTACCACTGAGCAATAAGCAAAAGGCATAGTCAAAAGTGGACATTATAATGGGTCAATAGACACATTGTCATAAGTGTTACGTTATGAAAAGTCACACTGTGATTCTCACTAATTGTGTTCTGCGTGGTGTGGTGTTGTAGTTATGAGACCGCAAACGGCATCACAGCGCAAGAACAAGGCTACCTGAAGCCGGATATGCCTGGCGGGCCGGGAGAAGCAGTCAGCGGTTCGTATTCGTATGTGTCTCCTGACGGCCAGGTTATTACTGTCACTTACACGGCTGACGAAAACGGATTCGTCCCTTACGGAAGTCACATTCCGACGCCACCGCCCGTTCCAGCGATACTAAAGGGAGCTGGTGCAGACGACGCGATCGCTGCCGGCATATATCAAGGTATCCCGTATGTGTGTGTGTGTGTGTTGGTTGTCTGTTTGGATGGTTGGTTAAGGAATTTGTAGATACGAGTATAAAGGAGAAGACAAATTAACTACTGCTTTTAATTTATTGTCACAGGTATAAGTTTTGGATCAAAACCACCGAACTTCACACAAAGTAAGAAGACCGCCCAAAGGAAGGTTTACTCGCAGGGTAAAGCGTAACAAGAAGTATTTGGCGAGCTTTGTCTGCGATTGTACTGCCCGATACGACACATACAGTAGTATACGTGCCAGTTACTGTTTACAGTACACACTGTTCACCACATTAAACTGATGTTAATGTATAACGTCCGTTTTGAAAAGTTAATTTATGTTATTCTAGGAAAATGATATTTTATTAGTAAAGCTCCGTATTAATTTTAAAACTGCTCAAATATTGAGAAATCAGTGAATGGGAAGTTAATGAAACACTCCTGTGTCGTGTGTTTTGGTTGCTTCATGTTCCAAAATCTGTTGCAGCTTAGTCTGATGTAGAATATGTTTGCAATGAGTTATTACCTAACACTTTTGTGTACAGATATCATTTAATAAAGTATTTGTATTTAGTGTTTGTTGGTGTTTACATTAACCATTGTACCTCTTATCACACAGCTTTATTTTACGACACTCCTACTGCACCCTAAACAGTAGTTGTTCAAACTTGAGCAACAACGTTGTGGTCATGCGGTCTTTCGCCTTGTAAAAATTAGTAGTATTACTAAGTTTCCTGGGTTGTCTTTTGATTATGGTTGGGCACATAGATTATGTTGATATTAAACCGAAACGAGATCACATAAGTAGTAAATTTATCATTTTAAACAACACGAATCAAAACGTTACCTGGCAGCGTTAAAAAATCTTCTACGTGTCCCCACATACTCAGTGGCGGCTCGTCCATAATGTTCAATGGTTCAGTGAACCCCCCAAAATAATTTAAATATGTTTAACGATTTGTTGAGGTAATGGTTTCATACTTAAATAACAAGATTTGCTAGCTTAAACTTGTTGACTGAATAGTAATGAATTCGCGTAATAGGCGAATTGCTCGCTACTATTGCTAGAAGTGCAAAGTAGCTCTCAGCACCTCCTAGTCAGTGTAGGACAGCTTTGTAGGGGGAAATCAGTATACATAAAATTACATTCAACAGTCGCTAATCCCGAGTGTTAGCGACAGAGACGAATAGTTCCGACGAGGGCCGAACCGCACTGACCGGGAATTTTAACATTTTCATAATACCGCCATTCGCCATTATTATGATTTTTACCACATGATTTGTCCGTTTACTTTCAGTTTTGTGTCAGATTTCTCTATTTCACTTAAAATGCAATGAAAATGTGTGTAGTAAAGTCTTAAAATCAAATAAAATAGAGAATCCTTTGTACTCCGTAAATAAAGTGTGTTTAATGTAGCATTAAATAATTATATTAACGTTAAGCTGATCGATGCGTGTGTAACCTTCAAAGTGTTTGCTGGTATTTTCGTATGTAGTGTTCAGGTATTTCTTATTTTTGTGATCAGTTCATTGATTTGGTGAAATGAATAGTGTTCAATCTATTTTAAAAACAAATTTTTCTTCTCTCTCTATTAAAGATAAATGCAAAATTAAGGAACTCGGTAGCAAATATTAAGGATATTTCCCGTTTTAAATATTGAACAGAAATATTTAACTATCATTTTATTTTCACTATATATTTTAAAATAATTTACAAACAGCTTAAACACAATTTAATATTTGGCCTAATAAAAAGGTGTCAATAGTTATGTCTTTATGTTGCGACCCACCCCGTGTATTATTTGAAATGGGATAAGTGGGATAATGAAATGGGATAATTTCTAATCTTAGTAGAAACACTCAGACACTGAACTCCCAACTGTCAGAACCACGAGCCGCCACTCCACATACTGTCCACGTATTCTGCTTTTTAAACGTATTAATTTGACAAATTAGTATTTTTTAGTCATACTATCGCTACATGCACTTTGTGTATATTCTGAGATCACCTCCCTTGCTTTTTGGAACGATAAAATAGTAGCTTTAAAACTATCCTGTATTTCGGTGTTACAAAGATAAACATTAAGTAAGTCTTGATTTGACTGGATGTTTCCTATTTTGATTATAATTTAAACGTTTTATGAAAACGTGTGTCTGAAAACGTCACAGAAAAATGTTTGCAATTGAACGTTCTTTCACATTTGTTACGTACCTTTCTGTGTAATCGAGCGTGTGAAGCTACATATTTACTGAAAAATATACTACATTTGTGCAGGAAAAATATATATTCACGTGTGAATATTAGCAGTACTTATATTACACGCATGCACGTATTACCTGTATAGCGGGCGGGCACACGGATAACAGATATTCAAGATACACATATAAAAACATGTCCACGACATTTTTAATTAACGTATGAACGTTCTTCTAAATTGACAGTTACGTGGATTATAGCTATGGCGTAGATGCTACAGTCTACAATTCTTAGCAATTGTTAGTAAAATATAACTATTTAATAGTTACTATAAACACTAGTTACTATAAACACTAGTTACTATAAATTATTCTACAGACTCCGCCAACTATTAAAACTTCTACCAACTATTTCGCCATTAATCAATATCAATTTAAATCCAGATTAATTTTAATGATATACAATTTCTCACCGTAAGCTCATAGTTAGTTACATATATAGGTTGAAATCTGTATGTGTGTGTGTGTGTATGATAACTTACATATATATTAATAAATGTAAATTGCCTTGTGCGTATCACAAGTTTTATTTTTACTACACAGTACAAATATTATATATAATATTATCAACTAAGGTTTTTAAATCGTATTTCAGTTATAGTAACAAACACAGTCAATATCACCTTCAAAAAGTAATAGGACATTCATAATATATACATGCATATTATAAAATATAACTGCGTCTTTACGACACATTTTCAACAACGCATCTTCAGTTATCATTGGTAAAGTAGTTTGCAGGAAATCTAAAAATGCCTTAAGATAAGCAAAAAATTTGATTAAAAATTCGTAGAGAACTAACTGAATTTACTACTGTGTGTAAATGGTGATTTAAAACAAAACTATTTTTTAAAAATAATAAAATGTCAAAAGTTATGGAAAAATAGAAATCTGAAAGATATACTAGGCACATGTTTCATATATAATTTTCAAATATTCTTAAATATTTAAAAATAATGATTACGTGTACGTTGTAAAGATTATTATATAATAATACAATAAAGAATTATCTCTACAGTAATCTGCTTTATCAACTTTCTCCTTTAGTTCAAGATACAGAGAAAGTTGTGTGGGAGGAAGCCATTTCGATTATACGCACTTTAGTCTGTTCAAATCAACGGTTAAAACGAGACCTTTAACGTAATTTATACCCACAGATGTTACGAATACTGACATTTTGTCTGTATCGTTTGTACTGGTGGGACAGGAATATCCAAATTTCTCCATGCGAAGCATATTAGGTTGCAACATTTAATATTAAAATAAAAAAAGATCTAGTTATATATTTATTTATAGCGTTAAGTTTAATGTTTGAGTTTCATGTGTGTGTGTGTGTGTGTGTGTGTGTGTGTGTGTGTGTGAGCCTGTCTGTCTGTTTCGAATTAGTACTGATTCGATCATAAATTGCTGTGGTATATACAGTTAAACTGCTGTATACATTTTGTGACGCTGATATTAACGACGATTACTATCGTACTGAAAACAAATAGTGTAAAATATTTTAATATAGAAAATTGTCTAAAAAATTTCGCTCTGTTATGGATTTTTAAAATTTACTTGCTTGTTATAGAGGGTGTCCCAGGAGGAGAGGGAAATAATTTGAGAAATGGTTCTATAGTGTAAAAGAAGAAAAAAAGTTCATATAAACATATGTCCGGAAATGCTTTATAAGCGAGTTACGGCTAGCGATAGATTTCGCCCGGGTTTCGGTTCCCCCGGGTAAATGAAGACTTTCTGAAATTCTGGGAAGGTAAATTAAGGGGCGAATTCTGTTGTTTCTTATGGTTTTTGACCTGAAAAATCGAATAAAACAGGTCGCAGAACTGTATCTCCCATACGTTTCATGATATCCGACGTAAAACAGAAAAATCTTTGCCTAAAACACGTTTGGAAAATTAGAAACAATTGGAATTTTTTGTTGATTTTTATTGACTTTATTTACACCATTTTTCCCAGAAATAAATTCTTTACAAGTTTTGTTTTTAACTTTTATGCATTTATTAGTCATTTAACAAAGTTATTGTACTTCTAACCTAAAAAAACGCCCCTTAATTTACCTTCCCAAAATTTCAGAAAGTCTTCATTTACCCGGGGGAACCGAAACCCGGGCGAAATCTTTCGCTAGCCGTAACTCGCTTACAAAGCGTTTCCGGACATATGTTTATTAGAACTTTTTTTCTTCTTTTACACTATAGAACCATTTCTCAAATTATTTCCCTCTCCTCCCGGGACACCCTGTATATATTTCTTGAATCATTGCTTCAGAAATCAAATGTAATGAAAATGAATTTTCTATCTCTATATTACGTATATACGACTCATATTTACATTAATGAGCAAACATAACTCGCTGCACAGGGTCGTTAAAACCTGCATTACCCGTTACAACCTGTAATTCAACTCTTGGCAAAACGCACGTAAAATACATCAGTAGGTTGTTTTTACACTATCATTATATATGTTCCAATCAGAATCCCGTGTACAGAAACAAAAATCACTTTCATTATTTACATTAAGATATAAACGGTCTTCGTAAGAACAATAGTAAATCTTCAGGTTGACTATGTTATTTTTTATAGTCAATATTATTTGATGTATTTACTTCTGTAATATGTGATGTAGAATATGCATGGCGTTTCTGAAAGAAAATACTTTAAAAATTTAATCAGTAGTGTAATTGCCTGAATAAAATATTAACCTCAAAATTAATTAAATTTTTATTGATGTCATCATCAAAATTAAGGGTGTCAAAAGACTTACCAAAAGCATCATTATCATAGATATCAACGCGTAACTAATGCGACAAGAACCGGTAGATCCTGTTCTGAAACGTAATATAGGCCTATAATGGCATTAACAGTAGAAGTGAACACTTTGTTGAGTAAATAGTTAATGTAAGATTAAAATCCAAAATAGACTTAACGCGAAAAGAAACAAATTTCCATTAGAAATACGAGAAATTTGACGACATTAAAAGTTATTAAAATACGGAATAAAATAGATTAAAGCCCATCGAAGCTAAAAATCTATAAGTGGTTATACCAAAAGCGCAACCTAAGTATCGCTTAAAATTCGAATTGTCATACGATTTAGGTTATGTTCCTTTGCATGACTAAGAAAAACAAATAAATATTCAACAAAACATGTACGAAGTTAGAGCTTACATTATGTTTTCATAAATGAAATAAAATATTGACACGACAAAAAATTTCAGTTACTAAAATAGTATAAGAGTAGGCCTAGTTGTAATCATGAACTCTAAGCGGAACCAAATTGCCATTTAATGGAAAAATAAACAAAACGCGATATAACAAGAACGTCTTACTAGAATGCTTTAAGGAACAAGAAATTATCAGTGCATTAACAAAAAAATTTTTCTTCGTTATAATAATAATTTTTAATAATTCAGATGTGGTTAGAAACACATCTTACAAGGACACTATAACTGATGTGTAAGTAACAGTATGTACAGTATTGTGTGTGTATGTGTGTATTATATCAGAATTTAGTAAAAAAAAATCCAGAATCCGATATATGGTTGCAAATTTCTCTTAAACCGTATCATATAATATACAATATAGCCTACTTCATTATGATTTTAAAGTTGGTATGATGGTAACATTATCAACTGAAAAATGTATATGTATATAAATGTAAGAAATGGAAATTACAAATGAAAGAAGATATACATATAAAATTGGAAAAGTATTATATCTGCATGGTTTTAACGTTTATGTACATTTGTACTGCCTGATGGGAACTGCAGATGTTTTTAATGTCATTGAATTTACAGTAATGGTGAATATCCGATGTTTATAATATAATGTTAGCATTACTCCAGTAATTTAAAGATATAAGAACCGTGTTATCTGCAAGTACTATTCTTAATTATTTTGTTCACTCTCTTGTAAGTACATACACGTGTGAACACAAGGTTTCCCAAAACTAATATGTTCAAGACACAGTTTAGACTCTAGTTGACAGTTACACATTTCGAGAAGTCAGTATTTGTAGCGATGTGCAATATAACAAGCGATATAGATAAACAGCAGAGCATAAACTGTATTAGATTTTTTGAAAATAAAGTTGAGGTGAAATTGATATACTGGTGTAATACTTGCTTATGTAAAGCAAAATACCAATTATACTCTGACATGAGCATTTATTTATAGGCTTATTCGGCACTGGATGTTCGTTTGAAGTCTCACACTTTTAAATTAAATGTAAATAAGTAGGAACAATAGTAGAAATAGTAGAATTAAATGACCAATAATAGTAATAAATGACATAAAGCTTTCAGCATATACCTTTCTTAACATACTCTTTCATTATGAGTATTTTGTATGTTTAAAATCGTATAAACATTTTAAATAATAGAAATAATCAAACAGTAAAAGTAATTGCATCAAGAATTCTGAAGATAAAACTAAAGCTTGAACAAGTTTTTATAAATGCTTTTTTTCATGGACATTGCTGTAAATATTATAAGCTACTGGTTATCTTCAAGGAAAAGTGATTTCTATCCGCGCGCGCCGGGAGTTAGACATTGATTAATTGTATCAACGGACGCCGGAACTATGGCTACTCTGAAACAATGACTTTATCATACCAGAAAATAAATAAATAAAGTACATTTATCTATGAGAAACTGAATTTTAAGTTTAAGGTTGCCTTGAACACGACGTGAACTGGATGGACACAGCCACACCAGGGAGACGTGTGATTATGCAAAAAATACACGTGTACAGTAAATGAAGCTCCGTGATTTGTAGAATTTTAGTGGTTCGGTGACGGGACGTGAATTGGGGGTGGGGAGATATTAGATTATTTGTATATAAATTTGAGCGGTGGACGCTTGCAATTATACTCGTCCTGTTTCTCACAGTAGGTACAACATGAAACTGGTAAGTGGAACGCTCACATTCACTCATCCTCACCTGACGTAACATACATGTAAATTTTGCATGTAATCGTAATATTTACGGACAGTATGATTAATGAAAAAATGTGCATGTATAATTACAGGTAACAGATCTAATTCATAATTATGTAGACACATAACTCTAAACTAGAAGTGCGTTCGGGCGCGCGGTTATGTGTATGTGTGCCCGTGCGAGCGTTTGTCTTCTTAAGTTTCTATTTAAATATGGTGCGTGGGCAAGTGTAAACAAGAGCTTAATTAGTACCGTTATTGATAATAACCATGTAATGGGCACATACACGATACAGCTCGTGACTGCGTGTTAGTCTAATATGTTACTCTCAAACACGATGCTGACAGCATTCCTTGAATAGATAATATTCAAACTGATACTATTCCGTAATCGATTGAGCTATAGGTCTACATATACAGCTCAATGTACATAAACGGATCGATATAATTTACAGACATTACTCGCCACAGCAATTGGGTTTGAGAAATATTTAGTCAGTATATCAGCTATTAGATGGCTACACTTAAAAAGTGAAGTTGTTATTAGCTTCTGGAAGCTTATTGTGTATTATGAAAACAGTATGATTAAAAAACTAATTTTGACCTAATATACGCTTGAATACGAATTGTCGGTGCGATTTACTTCAACAATAGGCTTAAATCATCGAAACGAGAAGATATAAAATGACATCGTGACAAATTAATATGCGGAATCCTGCTGTACTTGTGGGTTCACTAGAGTTCACATGTGAAAGCAAGAATGAACCAGTCATACTGTAATTACTTCTGTTAGTAAGACCTTCTAAACCACCCCCTCCTACACAAGACCAAATCGTTTCTCTCAAATATACACTTCTGAAGTAACCTAAAATATACACCAGACTAGAATTTATTTACACTTGTGTTAACGTTCGTAAGTGGCAATGATCATTCAATTAGCACTGTGGTGTTTTATTAAAAATCTTTGTGTTTTAGAGATTTTTTGTTTCACCTACACACTTGATTGCTACAAAAAGCAAAGTCTATCAATCTAATTAATTATGCACTGAGTTCTTAATAAAGATTCATTTATTGTAAGATAACGTAAAGAAAATATGCAAAAATATTACAATATGAAGGAAAATGATTTGAAAATTTTTTCTTAAGTTATATAAACAGAGTACTGCAAAACAAAAATTAAAAAATAATTGTTTCTTCAAAACATAGTTTTCATTTCTTCTCCATTTCAGAATTTAGTTGTTTTATCTGTTTCGGTCTTCTGATTAATCTTAATCGCTTTACATTTCTACAGAAAATTTGGTTAGGTACTCTTTTCGCTTTCATTCTAGTAGATAACAATTTTTCTCAAGTCGTGAACCAAATCTTAACAAATAAAAATAATTACATACCACACACTATTTTAACAAATACCACTATCAAAAACCGTACTTCTATACAGTCAAAATATTTTAAACTCCCAATGTAATGGTTTAAATGAAAAATATAGGAATTAAATAATAAAAACTATCTAATATAATAAACTATATATACAAAGCAATTGCTTAATATGAAATACCCCCCCCACACACACACACACAGTATGTATTCAGATGTGTGTGTATGTGTAATTTTAATCCCAGAAATAATAATTTTCTGTTATTTTTTAAAATTGTTAAAATAAGCTATTAATTTACATCTAAATTAAAGTAAGTTAATTGTTTTTATAACTATAAGATTATGTATGATATACATATGTGAAAGAAACTTAAAATTACAATAATTGCATATAAATGTGTATGTGCGAGCGTGTGTAAATTTATGCTGCGCGATCACGCTTTGCTTACGCTTTATTCGACGTATAACCCACGTTATACTGAATTTCATACTATGAAGTGATTTGGCACTTGAGACATGCTTCGAGCATTACGAAGACTGACATGTTGGATAAGCCTATATGCGCGCATGAAGGCACACACACACACACACACACACACACACACACACACACACACACACACACACACACACACACACACACACACACACACACACACACACACACACACACACACACACACACACACACACACACACACACACACACACACACACACATTATCTGTGTTTATATGTGCATACGATTTCTGACATAAATAAGTGACCATAATCTAGACTGGAGTACATTCATAAGCGTCCGATAGTGTAAGCGTGTGATTCTCCACACGTAGGTCACTAATCACCAACATCTCTGAATATTTTCACACGCATTATTTCATGAGATGTATGATGATAATTATGTTAAATGTTGTAAGGTGATGGTTATATAAATGTATAATTACAGTACAAGTATAATTATGTAAATGAATACACAAAAACGGGTTGCATTAGGCTGTAATATCTTAACTTACATTGACAGCATACTTTTATTTTTTGCATACAGCACCCGTTGTAGGATCGGCAAGGAGCAGTTATGTTGTTCAGGTTAGACAGGTGAAAGTTTATTTCCGCGATTTATAAGTGAATCTGAGCTGAGAAAATAGATTTACTTAGCTTGCTTTTGTATATAATGGAAAGTAACCGATTCCAGTGTTTCCAGCTAACTGATATGCATTATGAATTCGCTTAATGAAATTTAATTGTGTTCATTTCGAAGTTCAAACTTATTCAAATTAGCCATTATGAATTTAGATTTGAAGATACAGTATCCATGAAATTAAAAAAGTAATTATCGTGTTTTACTCCTAAGATTCATTTAGGACCACACTGTTGGTTCTGAACACAGATACATCTACTCGCGCGCACACACATATAAAAATCTATAGTATAAAAATTAAACACGTATATGATTTACACACTTCCGTGACGTGTTTACCTGTCGAAGTACAAGCAAAAGCTGATTCTTCTAAAAATCTATTACTGAGTGGCAAAAAGTACACAGACCCGATGAAATTTGTACAGATTATTCCTAATATTGCTGTAATTAATACTTCAAATATGTACTGGAAAACAAATTGTATCCTTGTCAGATTTTTAACATTTTAACTGCATGTTATCCTTTACCAGATCTATTTTACTTAACACTAAATGATCCATGTTTAACTTCTATTGGTTTTAAGTATTATAATTTGGGTATTTTAAATTTCGTGATGTAATATATATATTTTTATTATTGTATTTAACATTTTCTTCATTTCTTAGAACAGTGAGTTATATGTTTCTGAACACATTTCGTAAAACGGTTATACCTACTATCTTTATAGCTTATAGCTTCGTGGCTTTACTTGCAAAGTCAGAAGTCACATGTATGAATACAGAAACCTGGATAGATGACCACAAGGTGGTTCGGAAGATGAGGAGTTCCACACTCGAAAGGGCAGACACAAGGAGACGATATATTAAGTTATTGTGTTAACTCTTATCAAATGTTAATTGGGAAAGGTTGCGCATAATAATTTTATTTAAACACTTTGTCATTGATTCTGCTGGTGTTTAATTACAACTCTTTGTCGCCGATTCGTCGACTCTGTGAGTGTGTGTGCACGTGAGAGCAAGAGACAGTTTTCTGAATTTTAATTAATTGTATCCAATGTCAATCATGTAATTCAACGATATTGAACGATATTGCAATGTTTCAGGTATTAGTAGCGATGGTGATGGCGGTGGCCAGCGCGGCGCGACTAGACAATACCTACCTGCCGCCATCTGGTGGTCGTAGTGGCGGTGGTGGTGGCGGTGGCGGTGGCGGTGGCGGTGGTTCTTACACCCATGGGCCCGGACAGGGCGGACCTGTCATTCCTATACTCTCTTATGAAAACCAACCAAATGCGGGAGACGGATCGTATTCATTCAGGTTGACAATGTTATTTAAAATTTTTGTTCTTATAAATAGTTTAAAATTAAAAATAGAAAAACAGTTGTTAAAAAATATCTCCTGACCGGTAAATAAAATACAGAAATCAATATAGAGATAAAGTAAAATTTAATAAACAAAATTAAGTTTATTAATCAGTTGTACTTTCGTAGTTAAATAACAACTTAAAATAAAATGTAATTTGTAAAGACATAATTTGTCAGAGTATTGACATAAAATAAATATCATATCTTTATCAAAATAGTACAAGACTTATAACTGCAGGTAATGGTGTGATAAAGTAAGAACTTATTAATGTAAGAATGGGAAAATTAAACACGAATTCATTTTGTGCGAAAACTAACAATCAACAAATTAATATGGAAAGTTAAAGACATGTATTACACACTTGTGAAATAAGTATTGACTTTAGTGGATTGTTTGTTATCAATCCATTTTCTGATAGTATATAACAAAATACATTTAACCAAGGAAGAAACTGAATATAAAACGGCGGTATTGATTTTTAAGTGCAGAGTCTCTATCACACTGTTTACTTGTAACTGAGGGAAATAGAGACGTAAACTCTATTAGAACTACCGCTTGTCGTAATCTGGAAAGTCAGAAAGGTCGTTCCTTCACTTACGGTTATTTCTGTAAATAAAATTTAAAGTCATACTATTACGAAACACTTTCAATAATTCCATTTACGTACTAGAAATATCTTAACAATAAATGTTTCCATTGAATAATATACAATTTTTACTTTCAAAGTGAATGTTTATTATCGATGAAACCAGGAAAAGACTTAGACGTATACTGGGTAACATTTGCAAAGTAACAAGTTTAGATTTACGTATTATTTGAAGAACATAGTTTTTGGGTACAACGTAAAAGAAGTATTGTTGAAAAAAGAACACGGTAATGTTTTTGTAACCTTTGAACCCGATAAAGTCACATATACAGAAACATGTTGTCTCTCAGTTGTAATAGTAAAGGTAAAGGCAAACTCGAGGACGTCTTTTAGTTAACGAACACCTGCAATAATGTTGTTGCCAAAATCAACAGTTTTCCCTTTTACCGTCAATCACTTTAGTTCTGACCGTTATGTAGACTGAAAGTCATGATTAGCAGATGGCAAACTGAAGAGAATCTATTAACTTAAAACTAGCATTTATTTTCTCGTAATTTTTAAATGTTTTCCACGTTCTGATAATGGGTAATTTTAACTTGAATTTTTTACATTCGCTTAGGTCGTGTTTGTATGCAAACAGTGAAATGACCGAGTAGTCGTGTAAAGAAGAGTGTTTTATGTTACTTTTTTAGTTATGAAACTGGAAACGGCATTAAAGCCCAGGAGCAAGGATACTTAAAGCAGGACGTTCCTGAAGGGCCAGGTGAAGCAGTTCAGGGTTCTTACTCTTACACAGCCCCTGATGGTCAGGTCATTACTGTTACGTACACAGCTGATGAAAATGGATTCGTTCCCCAAGGAGCTCATTTACCTACACCTCCACCTATCCCACCAGAGATTCTAAAATCACTTCAGGAGAACGCAGCTTCTGGAGGAGATGACGGTGGATATCAAGATTCCGGAAGTTACCGTTAGTATTGTTTTAAAATGCACTTTTAACAACTGTGTTAATATTATTTTCAATTGCAAAATACCTGGTATTTAGGAAAAAACGTAAGTGTAAATAAAAACTTCATACATTTTTTATAATTAAATTATTTTGTAAATGTAACTTAAAACGCACTGAGGACTTTGACTAGTCGAGAAAAAAGAAGTAGTTAGTTTAGTTCTCTTTCCAGCGAATAAGTATTAAAACTGTATTGTGTTTTCTACATACAGAAGGTGGTGGGAGAGTAGCTGGCGGATACCAGGGTGGCTCTAGTGGATACTCGTATCCTCAACCTGGAAAATGATGAAACCACTCGTCTACACTGAACGTTGCCATGTAAACACACCTGATCGTTCATCGGATATGATCATTGTTATTTATTAATTAAAAGTGTGGTTTTAATTTTCTAAATTAAAGCCAAGAAGAATAAGCGATTATCTTCGAAGTCATTGTTATTACTTTAATTTTACAACGCGTTATAACTTAAGTATGTTTAAGTTATGATGTCTTATTTATAGTTAAACACGTAGTCGGAATGTTTTCCAATGTTGTATATACTATTGCATATTAAATATAGTTTTGATAGTACTTTGTCTTACTTTGTATCCTTGCAGTTTTTACTATCTACCAAGTTTACACACCCGCACAGATTTATAAGTTATCGTAATTATAAAGTGTCGAAACAATTGTACCATTTCCTGTATGACGTGGCATAGAGTTTGAGAAACACTGCATTATTTTTCTGATATAAACACGATAAATGCTTCGATTGTTTTAGAGAAAATAATAGTAAACGTAAGAAACAAAATAATAACAAAACGAAAATCTTATAGTGTTTGTTTGTGTGTGTGTGTTTGTTTTGTCCGTCTGTCTATATATGGGTCTGCAAGTTTATACAGTGAGAACTTTTACAATGAGAAAAATCACACTGCGTGGCGCCAAAAACAATAGGGTACAAGCGACTGAGTAGTGCCAAAGGGTATCAGCTTAAAGAAAATTTTAATCATAATATGAATTTAGTGTTCATTTTCAAAAATTAATAAATTTTGAAACTCCGTGGGCTAAAATTCAAGTAACGTTTCAAATTAAAAGGAATTTCAACTAAAATATGAATTTAGTGTTAATTTTTGGAAATTAAAAATTTTTAGGACGCCAGGGTCTAAAAAGTGAACAGAAAGGTTGATAAAATTTCACATTTCAAGTGGGATATTAAATTATAGAGAACGTTAATCAAAATCTGAATACAAAAGTGTGTGCCGTTTTTAAAAGTTTTAAAATTTGTTCATCCCAGAACACAAAATGGGATCAACATTCTTAAAAACTTGAAAAAAATCCAGCCGGGTGGCATACTTAATGAACCGTTAACACAACTACAGATAAACATTTTTTAAATATCAAAATTATTCAATTTGTTCAAAATAATGACCGAGTTCTGCAACTCAGGAGCACAGGCCTACTAGCTAAATGTTTGTGTATTTAAATGCCTACGTTTTATTTTGATTTTTTCCGAAGTGGAAGTTTTAATATACGACAGTGAAAAATTGTGTTAGTTTTACTAAAATGCTCTTTGATTATGACATTATATTACAGTGCGCTGGTTGCTGCATGAAAAACAAATTAATGCTCTCACAGTAATGGTATGCCATGAACCTAATGGTCTACACAGCCTGCAAGTTCGATAAAACAGATAGTCTTTAATACGCCAAGATATATATATATATATATATATATATATATTTCATAAATAATTTTGAACTTGACTGAGGTGAAACCGTTAGTTAAGATAAAAATAATTTTTACAAATTAGATTAAAATTATCAGATAACAAACTATTTGTAAGGCCACTTCTCAATGCTCATTATTTTAAGCTATTTTGTCTATTCAAGTTTTTCTTCATACCTACATAAAAGGTTAAATTCTGTTTCTCTTCTCCATAGTGTACAATTCACAACTTTATAATATATTGCTCAGTGCACAGCATTGCAGTAATCTCATTCTCATATCTAAGTCAATATTACTACTTCTAAGTTATTCTTATTAAAGGCTTTTGTAGCTACAAGTAAATTTCGGTATAAGTGAATCCCTCATACACTACAAGTGCCAATGGCATATTGATTAATATCTGTCAGCACTACTTGCAAATTTTGGACAGTGCTCGAAACATCTGTAACGTATAATTAATATAGACCTTTATATAATGTTATTAGTTATCAGTTGTCATTTAACAAACAAAGTCATACGATATGATAAACGACGTTTGGTCACGTCCTCGTGGTGTTTCTCGGCTAATGTTAGAATCATGCATCATTAAACTTTATTGACAGCTTTAAAAAATTAAAATTTATTAAGTTGATTTTATCTGATTATAACTATATTTGGTTCAGAATAGTGAACTAATTCTGCAATTCTGTAGCTTAATGCTTAGAAGAACTTTTATCATAGGAATTGGAATCCAGAAAGCAACGGAAAATCGTATATTAAAAGACCCTAGTGACATTTTATGAGCGTTCCATGAGCTCGGTTTATTTTGTTATGTCTTCATATAAAATTAAAATTTTTTCTAGGAATATTAAATATCTATGTACTGAAGTGTTGTAAAATTCTGAGTGTCTTATAAAGTAACAAGACATCAAACAACTGTACATAAGTCATGCTGTCCTAATTGTACTATAACGCCGAATTCACTCATATACAAAAATTTCCTCCTTCTATTGAAGCATTCTATATAATATTTATATTGTGTATTTAATATTTTTACTATTACCTTTTAGACAGAAGTTTAGACATGGTTTTTTCTAGAACTTATAGAATTTAAAAACTGATATTGTAAAACTTTGAAGTCAGATTACAAAGCAAATTCTACATAATCACTACAAGTTTTTCACATAGCATGAAGCAGGATGTGTGCAAACTAGACTATTCGTCCATTTAAATTCATCTAAAATGCAAATTACTAATATACAATAAAAAAACTTAATACAGACCCTTGTAACTCCTAATTTAATGTCTGCATATTTATTCAACTTCTTAATATTCAATAGAGACAGGAAACAAAGAATTGCAGATTCACTTTATTAAGTGCACTTCTCTCTATTAAGTGCACTACTCTTTAGTTCTCTATATCCCCATCCTCCCTTCAGATCATCAAACATTTTCACTTCTTCCTTAGTAATTATTCTTAACCAACTAACTTAGCACTTACTTTATTTGCTGTTATTGCAGTATACAATAGATTTTACATCGTTTATGCACTTACTTTTTAACATCTATAATTTTTAAAAATTATATTGATACAACACTGTACCAGTAACTTTAGTATTGTGTGTGTGTGTGTGTGTGTGTGTGTGTGTGTGTGTGTGTGTGTGTGTGTTGAAACAAAACATTGCTAAAGGATGTCCTTTTTCATGAGTACAAGCTTGTGTCAAAAATAAGTTCAACATTGTTAATTAGGGATAAATTTTGTAATTAGATTTAGAATTGAGTCAGACACATCAAATTGTTCATAATTTGTCCCTGTATCTCCATACATGTGTAACCCTAATTCACATATGCGGGAATAAATAAAATTAAAGAGAATAACTCCATTACTTGTTAATGTATCAAAATGAAACTTTGACAGATTATAAATCATATTTGATGCTATAATTTTCCAATTCATGTGAATGATTCAATATGTTTTTATAGTTTTATATGTTGAAAATTGTAATGAGTTAATAAAATTTGCAGATAACGATCAGAGACATGCTCTAACGTTTTTGTGTAAAACAGAACTAGAGCTTTTAATTGTCACATTTTTATCTATTACGTAAAAGCAATTTTAACCAATCAGAACCTTTGATATATCACTCAGATCTCGAGTTTGTATTGTGAGGGCAGATAGTTCTACAGAAGACATCAGCCAGAGCAGATGTGGCCTCTGTGTTAGATTCCCATGCAAGACGCAGCGAGCTTAAGTAACATGTTGTGCACCCTATCATCCACGTAAATTTTCAAATACTGGTCTTAGATCTACAGACAATTTAAAGCCCTATGTGAACATTTAAATTATTAGAACACAATAATATAATTAGTAATATGGGTCAGTGTCAAATAGTGCTGTCCATGTGAGTGGAAGATGTCTGCTTAGGCAAGTTACATCTCATCCAGAGTTATAACTTGAGTATATGCGAGAATACTTCAAGATTGCAGTAAGTGCAAGTTCAGAGCACTTGAATAATTAAAGTTACTATACCCATAGAAGTGAACCCTGAGATGTTACAAATAATTAAATGTTCCTCATATCAAAGGAATAATGTGCAAACTGAACATAAAACTATTAACAGTGTTACTTTACTCTGTGACTTCATAACTATTACTGTTTAAAAGAAAATAAGAAACAAGAGAATTTATAGGCCAATCTCCCTGGAAATACTAATTTACGTTTTCACTACAAGTAAACAAACTAACATTGGTTAGACAAATCACTTGCAAAACTCGGCAATGAAATTTAGAATAGCACAACAAATAATGTGAAAAAAAAAAACATAACAGTAAGCTACAAGAGTGAATGGGAATAAACATGATTTAAACCGATTAGCCTTATAAAAACACAACCTAAACAATTTGTGGTAAAATTTCATTAGATATCTCCTCTTATCTTATTTTATTTTCTTATCAGGTAGTACTTGAAAAGAATGCGGAAGACCAAAGTGGTACGCGGGTCCCGAAAGATTGGGAACCACTGCTAGTAGATCAACTGTGCAACTGATAGGTCCTGGCAAAAGTACAAGTTGGGCAAATAATGGAAACTTCCAGCCACATAAATCAATCATGAATGTTTTACAGTCTCCAAGAAATTCAGATAAACTTGTAGCTTTCTCTTCTTATTACCTTGTTTTATTGATGGCCTTCTGATAAGTTTAGTAAATTCTTATCTTCATCAGATCGTGTATTTATCTTAACATAACATTGTTAAGTAGGTTTTTTCTGTTTAGTAAAATTAATAAATTAGTAAAAATTAGTAATTACTCATTACAACTCATTAAATCAGTAAATTAGAAAATCAATACATCAGTAAATCAGTAAATCGGTAAATCGGTAAAACGGTAAATCGTTAAATCGGTTAATCGGTTAATCGGTAAATGAGTAAATCATTAAATCAGTTAATCAATAATTTTTAAAATATAGTCAGGATTACTAACTACTCCTGTGTGTGGGAAAATACAGTTTCTTCTTGCTCTCCATGAACTTCTTTTCCAGTTCAATCACTTGTTATTGCGCTCTTAGTAAGGGTGGATGCAGTGTTCTGTATTCAATTCTAATATTACTGATTAATATCAATCTCCTTTCCCAATCTATAATCTTCAAATCTTGTAAGGAAATATATATATATATATATATATATATATATATATATCAGAAGTCTACTAGCGGTACACTCTTTTTTACGGTTAATAAAATCTTATCATCAATTATTATTTTCAACACTAGAGTTCAGTTACTGGGGATGCACTTGTTCTAGTGTACAAATTTTTATTTCATCTTTAAACACAAAAGGTTTTTTATTATATGGTATGCTTATTTGTATCATTTTTATTCAACTTAAATATTTGTAATAATTTAAATTCACAATGTATCGACAACGTATATAATAATTCTGAAACCAGCACAGATGTCTACACCTACTGCAGGATGTAAGAAGAAGAAGAAGAAGAAGAAGAAGAAGAAGAAGAAGAAGAAGAAGAAGAAGAAGAAGAAGAAGAAGAAGAAGAAGAAGAAGAAGAAGAAGAAGAAGAAGAAGATATTTGTTTTGTTATGATTTGCCTATTAAGAAGAAATATTAGACTTACACAACGTTGAGTGCTCTGAGCATATCCAAAGGTGATCTTCTTCCAGTTTTTATCGTTGTGTGTATTTTCTTATTTACTGTTTGATTTACAGAAGCATATGTAATGTGACAAGTCTTGGACGAAACTTCATCCTACATTGGAAATGTAACAGTTAAACATCTATCATAATTTCTACAGATCATTATTTTTAATTAGTTTGCTACAGTGAAATTACTGTACGGTGACATATAAAAGCAAAAAAAGGGCACCAATACATATTTATTATGACTTCCTAAATACACATGTCAGTCACCCATTCTTTATGTCACCCTAAATTAAATCAGCATGCGAGTCTATCGTGAAAACTCGAAAACTCAATACCCGTTGTCCTTAGTAAAAAACTAGCGATTGAAGCTGGGCATTCAGAGACAGAACTAACACCAAAGCACATGTTTAATAACCCTACAAGAATGAATACAATCAGCCTATATTAAGTTTTCCTTCTTCACCTCTTCTGTTCTAAGCTATACCTTCTTCGTATGTGTAAGTGGTGGTTTTCCAAAGATGAAATAAGAAAATAAGCCGTACAAAACGTAATGGAAAACATGTGTATTAACACGTTTTGTTTACTCCATATAGAAACTGGCTGCAGATAGCGTGAAGTGACTCCCACAGTAATCGGTTCATAAAACTTAAAAACGAATTTGACAAAATAAAGCAGTGGTAAGATTATAAGCTCAATGAGTTATTATATAAGGAGTGAATATTTTTATTGTGGAATGTTGTACTCAAGTAAAAAGAAGCTGGATTTTGTACGTACGTTCAAATCTCACACAAATTTGGTACATTTTGTGTACAATTTGCACAAACGCGTAAAATATTTTAAATAAAAGCGAAGGGGAGCACTACTGTAGATTCTCCTGGCCTATAAAAACCACAGGGTTTTAAAATCTACACGCATCAAACTCCATACAATTAACTTTCTGTGACTTTCACAAATAATTTTTCAAATTAATTCAGATATAAATTTTACCATAATTTTGTTTTCAATTGAAAGGAATTTGAAAACGTACAAATTTATATAAGTAATAAACGTGCATGGATTCAGGAGCAAACATTTTTTGGTCAGGCAAGTGTTCAAGTTTTTATAAATATACTAGCGGTCCCGGCAGACGTTGTCCTGCCCGAACGTTGGCTTGCCTGCTATTAGCGGGTTCAGCAAACGTTTTTTCGATATTCGAATTTTCGATAAACTATATACTAAGTGACATTTGACATTGAGTTTGACATTTCAATCTTTTCGTTTCGTCATTGTGTGATTTGCTGTTGCCCAAAGCAAAATCAAAAAATGAGTGCAATTTCTCGTTATCCTGCGCCGTTCAATTCTCGTATCATGGCCGGACGATATTTGGTGCTTGTCATTGGCACATTTGGCGAAAGAGGCGGTACTTTTCCTGAGATTGGTGGTAAGTATAATAATGTGATTGCAAAAAAGATATTGCTGTTTTTGTATGTGTGTAAATGTCTGACAGTTTTTTTTTCATATGTATTAGCTGTGTGGAGAAGACTGCGTGGAACTCAGTTGGTCCGTGAGCTCATAATGGATCTACAGGCGACTGGAGATGTGGCGACTCATGAAAATGGACGCTTCTACGCTGTGGATCCACTGAACCATATGTACACCGAAGATGGACTGCGAGTAGCAGAGGAATGTGACGCCTTACCAATAACATATGATGCAAATTTGGACGATTCTCATTTTGATTAAATAATAGCAAACAAAGAAAAAACTCAAATCATTTCCATGACAGTCATATTTTTATTAATGTAATAAAGTAAAGTATATTGAAATAAATGTTGAATCTTAATACTAAAAGAATTAAAGTTTGTTTTGTTTTTATCTTAATGCGAGTTGATGAACAATGTTTTTCGTCAATCCCTGAGGTGTATAAATGAACAAACTTGATGGTTTGCCAACGCGAGAACACGCGACATATAATTGGCCATGTGAGAAGCACGGATTTTCTAGATCCAACCCACAAATGAACATTGTTTGGCCTTGTGACTTATTAATAGTCATTGCGAATGCCAAGCGAATTGGAAATTGTAGGCGTCTGAATGGAATGGGCGAGTCTGAAGGGATCATTGGGATCCGTGGCAGGAGAACAACTTCACCTTGAAACTTGCCGTTCAAAATGGTAGCTTCAAGAACATTGCCCATGATTTTTTTATGACCAATCGCGTGCCATTGCATAGCTTTGGTGCATTTAAATCCGAAGCAAAATGATTGGTGAACCAATTTTTAATCGCAAGTTATGTGGTGGCATTCCCGGTAAATCCAGTGAATTCAAGAATTCAACAGGATAGTTGACTGCTTCGTCAGGATCGACAACAGTGTCGATCGATTTGAAAGACATCTCATTGCCAGGCAATGACTGTTGTATTTTGAAATTAATAGCCTCAACATCGATATTTTTGCGGCCAAAATAGCTCGTTCACGTAGCCACGCATGATTAATGTAATTAGCGCGCAAATCTGGGAATATGCTTTCAATCAAAGCATCTTTCGTGGCTACCATGTTGCAAAAATTGTCTGGCAATTTGATGCATTGTGTATTTCCATTGCCAATGTTGAGCAATTGTTCGGAGAATGTCAGTGCCAATGGATCGTTTTGCAGTTGAACACGCATATTTATGGTAAGGCGTAATGTATTGACATTTCGCCATAGGTATGATTGTTTCAACATGCGTTAATTTCGTCCGCATATGTAGCGTGTGGAATGACCGGCAATGTCTGTCTGAAATCACCGGACAGCAGCAGTAGAGCGCCACCGAAAAGTCTGGTATTATCGTTGAGATCTTTCATCGTTCTATCGAGAGCTTCAAGTGAATGCTTGTGGGCCATAGTGCATTCATCCCAGATAATAATTTTGCATTTTTGCAAAACTTTAACCATGCCGGAATGCTTCTTTATGTTGCACATTGCGTCTGGATTTGTGTGAACGTTCAATGGCAACTTGAGTGCTGAATGTCCGTCCACCATCAAGCAAAGTCGCTGCAATGCCTGATGAAGCAATTGCCAATGCAATATGATTTTGTGATCGAATGCGCGCAAGTATCAGTGAGATGAGGAATGTTTTGCCAGTGCCGCCTGGTGCGTCCAAAAAAAAGAATCCCCTTGTTGTGCTGCAATTGACAAATTAATTCGATCGTATATGTTCTTTTGCTCAGTAGTGAGCAGTTGCTCATTATTTGCAACAAAAGTAGTCAAAGAGGCCACATCGAACTGTTGTTCGCGCTGAACATCGCTGTTAATGATGTCTGTTGCTGGGCGGTTAGGCGATGGCATACCGAAATGAATGAGTGGCATATTCGAAATGAGAATGCAAATATCCTCAATCTTTATTAACGCCTCGTTATATATTTCCGGCGGAAAATCGATATTGGGATCTTGATCAGCGGTCCGAATGCGATGCAGAATGTCTTCGCTCATGGAATCTTTATATTTGTCCCAGAGAGCAGAAGCTTGCGACGGAAAACATGTCGTCAACAATATGGCGAATAATTGGCGAATTTGATGAGGAGAGGAACTCAGTACTGCATCTGTAAGTGTGAGATCCCAATGGTTGTCATCTTCCAGCAAATGCAATTCGCGACACGCATCGTGGTACGTGTCGTACAAAATACCATTGACTGTTCGCAAGTATTGGAAGGACGTCGGTCCAGGAACGTTAACGAACAACAAACGCAAGAAGAAGCATTCACGTTGCTTTGGATGGAGTGTGTATAATCGGCCTAATGTATATCCCATAAATATGACGTCGTATCCTTGGACTGGAACGCCTCGCTTTCGTGGGTCCCACTTTTTTGACTGTTTGTTCCACGTGAAAAATCGTGGCACATCAGTATACATTAATGTCTTTGCGAATTGACCGAAAATACCTGGTCGGTTGCATAGTTCGAAAAACTCAGTTAGTGTGGTTTTTGGGACAGTTAATGCTCGTTGTATAGCAGTCTCTTCAGTGAAATAAACACGCTGTCCATTTTCAAGGTGCACGGCCAATGTATAACAGCAGGGTCTCTGTCGTGTATGGGAAAACTCAAAATGCGCCAAACTGCTTCATTGCTGCTAATGTATCGACCCATTTAATAACGTGTTATTTCGTCGTTATCATTTACATTTTGAACAGCAAATACAGCCATATCGCTGCCCTTATGAACGTATTTGCAAATGTATTTGATGGACTTCACCGAACTGCAGAACTCAACGTTTATGTGTGCTTTGTAGGTTTTGGACAGCAATGGCGAATACGGAACCACCCAGCGATTGTCAATGTCAACCGGATTTCCACCGTTGACATGCGCAATTGATATGATTGGCCACCATTGTCTGTGTCTCTACGACGATACAATGGATAACCATCGATATTAGTGATAGTATCGTTTATACACATTTTTGGGAAACGTTTCGTACATTTTCCATTGTCCATGCACGGCGCCGTCATGTTGAGATCACCGCATGGACCATGGATCATGTTTGCGGTAACAATGTCAAACAACTCTTGATCGATATTCCGATCCGAAATTTCTGCTGAAATAATTTTATCAATTTCTTCTGGCCGTACTTTGTCGACCAACCAAATCAAAATATGTGCATGTGGCAAACCTCGTTTTTGCCATTCAACAGAATACAGCCAGCAACGTGTTTCGCCGAATACAGAGTGATGTCTAATCAAGTTCATCAACGATTTTAATTTTTGTTTGAAGACACGTGCAGTGATATCATGGCGATGCATTGCTGTTTGACCTGGCAATAACGAAATTTTAATTTCATCCCAGTTTGGATTGCACGTAAATGTAATGAACAAATCTGGTCGGCTGTACGCGCGCACGAAAGTCATGGCGTCTTGAATGTATTCTTGCATATGACGCGGACTACCAATATATGATGATGGAAGAATATATGCGGTACCGATGTCGTTGATATTAGTTGTTCCATCTACGTTACTGACAATAGCATCACGGAAATGAATGTACTCCTCAGAACGCAGCTTCGCTTGATTATACTTGATATACCGTAATCGATCGCTTTCAATTTTCGCATACATATCAACGATGTATTGATGAAACAGCTGGCGGCATCGGAGAATGTTGTTGTCTTCACTGGCACGAATCATCAACCGATATGCGTAGAAGTTCATCGCGCTCACTTTCTTGTTGCTTTCTGCACCTGCAAAGTAAAAATATAAATAAGACAAAAAGAAATTAATCGTACAGAAAAAGAAAAAAGAAAATAATGTGTAGATTGTACCTGTCGCTGGATTTCTTTGTTTGATGTTGAAATGATATCCATCTTCTCCTTCCCAAAATATCAATGGATATTGCAAAGCGTCGAAAGAACGATGACTGTCTTGAATTGTCTGCACCGTGTTATCTCTGCGTTGGATCCGTATATCTCGACGTTCGTATGCGTCGCCAACCATAACAACTGCAACTTCATTAACGGTTGGTGCATTGTATCGGCCTGCGTGGTCTCCAGATGGTACTTTGTCTGCTTTGATGACGATCATGTAGCTGTCGTTTTGCAGTTTGTTTGAAACGGTATTGAACAACTGGACCAACTGGTTGTGATTTCGCAAAAACGGTTCCAAAGTCGCCACAATTTCTCGCTCCTCCATCTGCTCGATGTGGTTGTATTAGCAGCGTGTGTTTATTTGTTGCTCCTCATCGCCCATGAAGTAGATTTGCAAGAATTTTGGATCGGCATCAGGCATTGACAGTAAAGAACCAATTTGATGATACACTTGGCCCTGAATCTTAAACGTTGATTCAAAATTGCGACCATCCTGATTCTGAACGATTTTTGTTGCTCCAAATGATGTCATTTGGAAGCAAGAATTGAATTTACGAATTTTACGCAAAAACAATTTTGATTGAGGTGTGGCTCCAGCCAATAGTGTTTTCAATGGTTCTGGCGGCGAATTCAATGGTGGCAGTGCAACTTTTCCAGACGCGCAGCAGAAACCGGCCGATTCACCTTTGTATTTGAATGCATGGCAGTGTTGGCATTCTTTGTCCCTAGCGCCGATGTCAATTTGTGAATGTGACGAATAGTCGATGTCCGACTCATATTCGAACGCAAGGCGGAGAAGTGATGCACTTGTCAATGCGCGATGTACTTGCAGGCGCTGTCGTTCATGTGCTCTGTGTGCGTCGGTGGCTCGTTGACGCGCCTGTTTTTGTCTCAATGCATTAGCTCGAAGGCGTTCGTTGAGTTGCTCTTGAATTTCATTTGCACGTGTGTTTGCAACCTGGTCTCTTAAATTTGCATTGTCCGCCAATTGATCTTCTGCCGTTCTATTTAACCGGCGGGTCCGGACTATTTGTGAATTCTGTGTACGTCGACCAATATTTCCTCCTCGTCCACGAAGACGTGGCATTGTTCTACAATAAACACACAACACATAAGTATAAGTAACTTATATTTGAATTTTATGGATGTTATAATTTGTTGAACAAACTTACATGTTGTTTATTTTCGATGAGCCGTTTAACATTCCGTAAATTTTATAGAATCATCGACACAAATAAGCACTGAAAATGAAAAGTTGCAGGTTAGATTGATTGTCATTGAATGCACATGTATATAATTGAAATTAATGGAAGATCATGTAAGATATTCACTTGAACACTGCACCTTACACATTTGCACAATGTATGTGTTTAAGTACACTTAAAAGTACACTTAAAACGTTATTTCAATATGTTTTGTCGATGAATAATACACTCAATATGCACGCAATTGTGATACATGGAATATCGAAACACAGCGGACAGAATTTGAAATGTCAAAACAACGTCAATTGTTCATGAACTTATGGTTTTTTTCATTTTAAAAAATATTGGGGGTGGTGGGGGGTGAAATTTTGTGGTTATATGTTCTGATATGCGAAAAATCTTAAAAAAATAAAAAAAAAATTTTCGTCAAAAAAAAAAAAATTCCTGGAACCCGATCGCAGCGCCACCTACTGGATCCAATTGTGAATCTAAACTAAGTACACTTAAAAGTACACTTAAAACGTTATTTCAATATGTTTTGTCGATGAATAATACACTCAATATGCACGCAATTGTGATACATGGAATATTGAAACACAGCGAACAGAATTTGAAATGTCAAAACAACGTCAATTATTCATGAACTTATGGTTTTTTCATTTTAAAAAATATTGGTGGGTGGTGGTGGGGGGGGGGGTGAAATTTTGTGGTTATATGTTCTGATATGCGAAAAATCTTAAAAAAATTAAAAAAAAATTTTCGTCAAAAAATAAAAAAAAAATTTCCTGGAACCCGATCGCAGCGCCACCTACCGGGTCCAATTGTGAATCTAAACCATCCAGGGACCCACTCAAACACACACAAAAAATTTCATCAAAATCGGTCCAGCCGTGTAGGAGGAGTTCAGTGACATACACACGTACAGAAGAATTATATATGTAAAGATTGTTATTTGGATTGTTTAGCAGAAACTGGAAACATATTACTTTAACATATAAGTTTATCTTTAGTTTTCTATTTAGTTCTTTAAGTACGTACAAAATATTTTTTTTTAATGTTAAAATGTAAATTGTAAAATGTAAAATGAAAAAATGATACTGATGTGACTTACGTAACATAATGTTGACTGAATAAATACAAACGAGGAAACAAAATTTTGTTTGTAACTGCATTATCTCACACTTTTTATTGAATATAAGCAGAGTTAGTTTCTTTGGTGTAACAGATAGCCTATAGTAGATTGAATAAACTAAATTCTTGAATTTTCTAAAAACATTTATTGGATTTTGTTTTGTTCTTTAATTGAAAGGTTATTATCAAATGGTCGTTAATTCCAAAATGTTCGTGCAGAATTGTAGAGAATGGTGGTGATTATGTTTTATTATATGAAATTTTATGCAGCTGACATGATTGCTAATGGGAGTTTCTACGGAAAATGAAGCAAATGAAGTACGCAAAACGAAGTATACTAACAAACGCAGACTGCAGGAATTACTTAGTAAAAAGTTTATTATGCTGCTGGAAGAATAATTAGGAAATCGTTAAATGTGAAAGTTCAGTTTGAATGTTTAATGACGTATTCAGAACGTGTTAGGATCACTAAGATTCATGTACAGGGTTTAGTACGATTTAGTACTACGATTTAGCACCAAACACTCATACAGTGTTTGGTGCAAGCGTAAACGCACGCTTATTGACCAATAAACATTAACAGTATATACAATGTGTGTCTAAAAATTAACGAGACTGATGGTATAAAATTAATTAATAACTACAAAATAATCGTATCCATGGTCCGTTACAATCTTTTGAATGTTGTCCATGTTTTCATATTAGCAGCCCCAGTGGTGAGTTTTGTTTCTTTGAAATAACAAATAACTAAGTGAATAAAATGGGGAGGTAGTACTACAAATTACTTGTCCACAGATCATGCAAAAATGACGTTGAGAGTTATCGTGATGAATCATGCAAGAGTCAACCATCTCTGGCCGGCCTTATAAAGCAAGCAGCATTTCATGAACAGTCTGATGATTTAAATTTAGTTTATAATTTGTAACCAATGACTGTTAGCATCAAACAATGATCAGACTTGACGAGATCTCTCACTTTCGACACATTTGCAGCGTACTTGGTCATCCAGAACAATATTCATCCTCCACAGCTTCATGGTCTTCCAAAAATGCTTGTGCCTCCTAAAACCTGAGTTAGTTTCTAAACCGTGTTTTAAGTTGTTAAATTGTTTCCGTTGCATCGTACTGACGTTTGACACACAGTTTCAATGCATAACACAACTGCATGACCAAATATTATTGACCTCCATTTTTGTGACGTGGAGAGAAACAAACATAAAATATTTGGCACAATCAAATATGTTGATGGAAACATCCACTCTATTACTCCTTCAGAAAACAACTTCAGCGTATGAACACGGTCATCCCGTCTAAATTATTTTTTGTTTAGTATGTTTGATACTATTTTAACTTCAATTTCATTTTCAATTATATGTTATCAATTTCCCTTCCTCCTTCCTGCAAAAATCAATTTCAGGAAAGAGTAAAGATACCTTTCTTTGAGGTGACTTTTTAACATGCGGAGAAGATACTGTGGCACACTAAACTAATGTTTATGTACTTCGAAAATGTCACTCTACCTGGCAGAATTGAGGGCATTCTTTACGTCTGACGTTACTAGTAAAATACCACTTCGCGAGTAATGATTGCTTACTTGAGCTATTATAGCTGCTTTCATAGATTCCTCTATAGTGTTTACAGTGGACTAACTTTCCTAAAGCCATATTTTCTGTTAGAAAGATCCATTGCTCTCTGAATGGCTACTGATAAACGAGATTTAGGTAATCTTTCTAACAGTTGTCCGGCATTGCACAAAGGCCTGTAATATGTTAGCGGTTCGGATCTCTCTTCCCTTTGTTTACAAGCCTGGAATTCGATCTGAACCAGGTGACCTCTGTTTTGTTACGAGCTTATCGTAACCTCAAGTTCCTCGGTGGTAAAAAGCGATATTTCCTCTTCTAAAGCGTTGTGTTCGCTGTGAGCACAACTGATAAGACGGAAATAATGAGTCAACAAAGTTGTCCATATTTGCACCACCTATTTGCCCACGCGCAGAGAGGGAGACCCAAGGTTAGAGGGTAGTAATCTTGTAACAAATCCCCATGGATCGTTATCCACTTCTTGCCCGACAGCTTTCCAACACAGTTTCTTACTTCTTCTGGAGTTTCTGTCCAGCCCACTTATACTTTGAGTCGCTTGCAACTACCTAAACTTTCTGTCTTTACATAAACCTTGGGCCTGAGACATAGACATCTCTTCCTGCGACCAGTAATTTCCTCAGTCCAACAATATAAATGGGTTCTGTGTCCGTGAGTTTTTCAAGGCATGGAAGATTTACAGGTTGACGAAATAAGAACATAGTTGTTTCCGTATGTTAGCACTTCCTGTCTTTTGGATAGCTAGTTCTCCGGTAGAAATAATTAATGCCAGTCCAACCTAATCTATTTTTTTAACATTCCATCTTGGTGTTTTCCGCCTGTTAACGTCTTGTCGTCTGCAACTGAAACATTATATTCTGGTGATCATTGGGGTAAGTAGGAGTTGCTCCTGGTGAAGGGATGAGACTAGTTTCTGGGGCGATAAGGAAGGGTTGACTAGCTTGAAGGTTACGCTCCCTATTTTCCTCAGTATAAAGGAGATTTTCAAGATTCTTTCCGTATAATTATTTATACATTTGTTTATAATATAATATAATATAATATATAATATAGTACAATACAATAGCTTTATTTTAACACACGCGACTGGCTTAGAAGTAGGCCTACGTTAAATGATTATGATATATCACTAAACTTTTTTCAGAGAGCCCCCCTCTCCGATTGATACAACTGCTGATGGACGCTTCCCGTGAAATTTTCGATCAATCTCCATTCCTCCACTTCTGTAATACTCCAGAAGTATACTCCAGGTCAAAGAAAATACCTGGTATGGTTGCCTGCATCCAGATCGTCTAAATGTCAATGTCTCTCGCCGGCTTAGTACAGTGGGTCCGGTTCTTTCGGCCGCCTTCAATATAGCCTACTCTGTTTCTAAATCTAGAGTTGTCATTCCTTACACAGTGCTTTTGCGTTGAACTCACCCACGTCCACAAGCTCACCTTCAATGTCACGAATGGGACCTTCAAGTCTATCCTAGCTTCTCCTGAAATTCGTAGTTACTTGTTTATAATTGAATAGTAGTAGTAGTAGTAGTAGTAGTAGTGGTAGTAAAGATCCTTCCTCGTATTTATTTCATACTGATTTATAGCTATTTTACAATTATTGTTACATATAATACTGTTATATACAATTATTGGTATACACATATACCTATTTATGTATAGTACTATCTATGTAAAAATATTCTGTGTGATAGATTGTTTACCCGACAATACAGATAATTGTTCTATAAAATAAAGGTACCGATTTTTGAAACATTTATCTAATGACACTGTTTATTTGCACAGTCAAGGATTTAAACAAAGGATTATAAATTATTCATATAAAGTCAATGTAAGAGTTAATATAAAACGAAGAAGAATTATAATATTAAAATAAAATTGGTTAAGAAACTTGAGTTTTGCCTATCACGAACATGGAGTGGTTCGGTAGTGCCACCCTTAAAATAATAAAAAAAAATACTGTGAATTACGTGATTATTAACAGTTTGAAGCAAGTAGGCCTATATTTATATGCCAAAGATATCTGGACCATAACGCTGCCGAATGTGAAGAAGTACGAAGTCCACCTTACCCTTGTGTGATAGGTCATTTCCATTACATTAATCAAAACGCATCTTCAACTTCAGAAGTGAAGGGGTTTGCCTTTCTGCACCTTCCCTAACTAACCTTGAGACTGTTCGGTAAGGAAGAGACAGTTGTCAACGATATCTAAGTAATTTTAATTTGTGTTTAATGATTTATTGAATGTTTCTTCAAACTTCATATGAGTGTGAGTATGAGCTTTTACAAAAACTAAAAGTCAAAGTTTAGAAGGCGAATTGTAATTCAAAAAGCACAAATTTAAGCGCCATCTAAAAAAACATTGGAGAATTAAAAGAACATCAACGCAGCTTACCCTGATGATAAAAGCGATTAGTTTTCTGAAATAAGTTTGACATGTTATTGGTAAAAGATAAAATCAACGATATCTGTTTATGAAAAACTAAAAGTTGTGTTTAAGGTCACCGTGAACATGGCCCGAACTGACTCGGCGCAGGTACAGCAGGGAAACATGCCTATTATGAAAAATAAATGTAGTAAAAGAAACTCCGTGACTTATAGAATTTTAGTGATTCGGAGACGGGATAGAGACGAGGTGGGGAGTCATTTGATTATTTGTATATAACTTTGTGAGGTGGAAGCTAGGAATTCTACTTGTCTTTGGATTCCTCACTGTAAGTGGTACAACATGGAACTGGCAAGTTAATCATTACGTATTGTCACTCATCCTAATGTGACGTTCTACACTGTATGTATAATTTTACGTACAGTCCTAATAAGATTAATACAAAAATCACGCATATAAACACACGTACTTACAATAGTGAAGAATATTTATATAGGCCTACATACAAATCATAAATACACGTGTACTATTCGAATACGATTCGCACACAGATCTAAATAAGCCTAGAATTAGTATCGTTAATCCTTATGCGTACAAAGACGATAAGGCGCGCGGACTACTGTATATTGTAAACGTAGCCTACTGTATTCCGCAAATACTATGAGTACATTCAAATGTTCTGCAATAGTGTTAGTATTGCAAAATACATTTTTTAGAGTAATGTTAATGTTCATATGTGGAATCATTATCTTGTCCTTTTATTAAAAAATGTCATTGTTTCTGAGATTTTATGTGCGACGTACATGTATAAGGTAAAACGAAAACTTATTCTTTCTAATTTAGTTATATACACTTGGCACATACCACCCCATACGCTTAATAGTCCCATCCTGTTTAGGTAGGAGTGCATGTACAGTTACTGCCCTGAGGTCTCTGTCGTTCTCACTGGAGACCTCTCGATAGACGTTCTGTTCCCCCTATTCTATGTGAAACCCAGATTAACAACCTTTAGCAAATGATTGTCAGACTATAGTTCCAATTGGTCATACCATATGAGGTAATTTATATTTGTGCTGTTTAATACGTTCTGACCAACATGTGGCTCAGTAACATTCTCTTTTTATTAGAAACACACAACAACTTTTAATAGATTTTAATATTAAATTCAAAAGCCAAAATGTTTTTTAAATCGCATTGCTTATTATTAACAACAACAATAACAACAACAACAACAGCAGCAGCAGCAGCAGCAATAACAAAACACTCACGAGCGCAGACGCTCGCACACACTCAGAATAGTTGAAAACATCAAAATGAATAATTATATAATATGTAAATATAATTACATTCATAAATGATCATATTTTTCTTGTATATATATTTTATATTATTGTTAATAATTAAACTTTTTTCAAGAATATATTTTTATTATTTCGTAAATTACAGTGTTTCAATAGCATTCAGCTATCAGATAAAAATTAATAAAGTAAAAGTTTTAAATTAATTGTTCAAAACAGCTGTCTATATGAAGACTAAATTTAAACTAAAACTTAAAAAAAAAAGATATATACAACACCGTAATTCATATTTAAAACCAGATATACATAAATAAAATTTAGCTACACACTCAATAAAAAAAAATCACACATATCCAAATTGAAATAATATCAGTTTATTAAAACACATTGCCAAAGGTCCAACAATGACCTTATCGGAATATTTAGAAATATTTAAACATATAACAAATAATAAATTAATACTAGAACAAATTCAGATTAATACGAAAAATTATAATGTTTTAAAAATTACTAATTTAATAAAATGAGAAATATTTGTATATTATATTTATAATTAATTATATAACATATTTATATACACATATAAAACATTAAATTTAGTCTTCATATGAACACCTGTTTTGAACAATTGATTATATCTGATGATGATAGCTGAATGCAACAACAAAATAATTAAAATACAAAATAATGAAAACATATTTTTGAAAAAAGTTTCATTATTAATAATAATATGAAATATAATTAACTGCATAAAGTTATAATGTTTTGAAAATTACTAATTTAATAAAATGAGAAATATTTGTATATTATATTTATAATTAATTATATATAAAAAAATGGCAAATTTATAAAATATAAGGAAAATGCAAAAAAATTATATCAACCCATAGTATTTCAACTTATATTGTTAACAAGGCGTTAACTCTGCTTTTAGCACCCGTTACAAGAATAACATATTGATGGCAACGTAATACTAGTAATAGCAGTTATATTGTATAATTAGATAAAAGTCTATTTCCACAATTTGTGAGTTAAACGTAATTAAGAAAATTGAAGTTTGTATTTGTCTAAAATCGAAACTAAAAGATTACAGTGTCAGTGGTAACTTTAAAGTAACATAATACTTTTTAAATTAAAATTTATAATTTAAAATTTAGTCGTCTTTCGAATTAATCATTTAGTTTAGAGTCTCCTTTCTTTAACGTCCTTGAAACTATGCAACATACATGAAATATTTAAAAAAGAGATTTATTTCACGTTTCCCTTATTTAAAGGCACATTATTATTTTAATTATTTCACACACACACGCGCTCGCTCGCACGGGTCAGTCACAAAGTATAAAAATTAATTATGAAGGAATACATCAACTTCAATTTTGGGGGTTTGAAAATAATACGTACAGCCAAAAGCTGACACATGTAAAACTATTTCATTTGTGACTAGAAGGGAGTATAAAATACTTGAGGATATTTATTAGCTTTGTCGTACTTACCAATGTATGGGCTGAAAGATTTAACGCATTCAGGAAATAGAATGATATTTCGTTAAATTTCAATTTGTTTTTAAATTTTGTTGGCTCCAAGTATTACGATTGGTGTATTTAAAATTTTCTGTTTCATATATTCTGACTGTCCCATTTAAAAACATTTTGTTTCAAAAACTGTGATCGCTCTAACTTAAGGAAAATTCTTATGCACGCAATGTGGGGGCAGTGCCCACGTATGAATTTTAACATAATAAGTATCAAACAGGAAAGACTAGAAGGAAATGTTATTTGAAGATTTATTGATAATATACAATAAATAACGTCTCATAAGTAGGTTTTGTGTGTGTATGTGTGCGCGCGCGCGCGTTCCCACAGAAGATAATAATATATTTACCGTGTTCGTATCAGTTACTCCCTGTGTCATGCAGCAGTATTTATGTTTCAGATGGGCCTTGTAGTAGCGATGACGATACTGGTAGCCAGCGCGGGAAGGCTAGGCTATAGCTACCTACCTGCATCATCTATTCTGACTCGTCACGGTGGTAACAGTGGCTACCTGTCGCCGTTCGTGTTCCCGCAGATTTCATACCAATTCTTTCTCAAGAAAACCAGCCAAATACCGGAGACGGATCATACTTTTTCAGGTTGAATTTTTTATTTTAAAAAGTCTAAGAATTCTGGTTACTTCAATAGAGTAATTCCAGTTTTTTTAAAGAAAAGAAAATGAAGCTGAAATTGAAGTACTTTGAAGTCAAGCAATTGAGAAAGAAATAAAGATACTGTTGATAAACTGAAATTTAATGCATTAATAGATATTGTAAAGTATGCTACATATTAAAAGTACAGAAGTAAATAGTAAATGGCATAGTAAAATATATACCTAAAGAAGTTATGTTTTTAAAAATACCAAGTCATTATTAAAATAGAATGACTCAGTTCGCTCTATCTTAAAGTAATACAACGATATACGACACTTTTTTAACTTTAAAACAAATAAATTTCAGTTTTTGTAAAATAATATTTCTGTTATAATATTTTACCATAGTATGTTATTATCATAATGAATCAACTAGTTATACGATTTTTATTTTGCATTTTTAGTTACGAAACCCGTAACGGTATTAAAGCACAGGAGCAGGGATACTTAAAGCAAGACGTCCCTGAAGGGCCAGGTGAAGCACTTCAGGGTTCTTATTCTTACACAGCTCCTGACAGTCCGGTCATCATGGTTACGTATACAGCTGACGAAAACGGATTCATTCCCAAAGGAGCTCATCTTTCTATACCGCCCCATACTGCTGCAAAAACACTAAAATTTCTACAAAAGGTCACAGTTAATGGTGGTGATGATGATGATGTTGATGACGTGCATTCTGTTGATGTTCCTACTGGATATGTATATTCTCAACCTGAAAAATGAAGAAACTTTCACTGACTGTGCCATGAAAACATATTTGGAAAAACTTAAGAAATTAAGTTTCTTACTAGTTTATTAATAAATATAGTCTCAGTTTTGTAAATGAAAAAATCTAACCATTTTGTAATCACGTCGATACTATTAATACAATTTATTCTACATGTTATGACTAACAGTCTTATATAGAACTAGCTACATCTGTTTTGTGTAATCTATATATTCTTTACTTTACTACGTACGTATGAAATACACTTTTGGCTACTACGTTGTTCTAATATGTACCCGTTAACATTCTTGACTGTCTGCGTGTATTACAAGAGAGCGCGCCCTCATACACATACATCCGCGGGCCTGCGTAAGTATCTATAAAGCAGCATTAATAAGTAACAAGTAACATGCATTATAAAATGCTTGTGCCTATAATAAAGGACAGAATGTAATCGCCAGTCACACTTCATACAACACAAAACTATGTGTTTAACTGTGATACTTTCGTAATTCTACTTAATATACAGGATTAGTATTGATGGAAAAATTTTATACAGTAAAACCTGACCTAACGGCTACCTTTACTCAGCGGTCACCTTTATGAACAGCCATTTTTCTGAGGAACGGATTTATTTTCCATAAGATCAATGTAAATTTCCACTCCATTAAACAGTCACCTCTTTCCTCGGCCAGCGGTCAACCCATAACAGTTCGTTCACTTGCTTAAGTGGTGGTCACCGATGTTCAGCAGACAAAACAGTTTGACAGTACAGATTTCTACGAATACTCAAGTAGTGTTTATACCTGACCAAATGAAACAACCTTGCCATATGTACCTGCGTACTTTTAAATTTACAAATTGTTATTTTAAACAATACACTGTCAAAGTTTCCATAACGTTGAAACAGCAATATGCACTATCAGTTACACGCAAATGTTCCGAACACTTGAAACCGTTATAACGTTAAATTGGCGTAAACAATCTGCGTGTGCTTAAGAAATGTTCTCGTAATTTATAGCATAATTTGACAGTAACCGTAGTTTAACAGTGTGTCAAAAATGAGGAACAAAGGAAGTTTGTATATTAATTTAGAAGCCAAGTGAAGCTTTGTTTTTGAAAGTGTTAAGGGTAATTCACCAATAAAACTTGGCAAATTTTTAAATGCTAAAGAACACAGATTAACAACATCAATAACAAATAAAGACAACATTTTATAGTAGTAGCAATCCAATATGAACTGGGAATTAAAAAGAAACGTGAATCAAAGTGTCGACAAGTAAATCAAATTCTCTACGAGTGCTTTTATATGTGCTCGCAGTATGTTACGGGGAAAAGAACTCGAAATTGCTACTAAAATTAAAGTCGAAAATTCTGTAGCTGGTAATGGGTGGCCGGAGTGTTTTAGAAAAAGGCACAACATATCGTTCAAAATAATTTCGGTATTTTACATTTTATAGCTGTTCCAAGTAGATCATGGACACTACAAATTGAAGAGTGTAAAGGTGGAAAAGTGGCTAAAGAAAGACTAACTTTTCTAAAAAGTTGCTGGCGAAAAAGAGCAACCTTTAGTTATCGAAAAATCATTAAAACCGAGGTGTTCAATAATTTGGAGACAACACTACTGGTCATTATTTGGTATGCTAACGAAGAAGCGTGGATGACGTCCAGCATATTTGAAGACTGGTTACAATATTTAATAAAAAAAAATGCAAAACAGTAATTGCCACGTAATTTTGTTAATGGGTAATGTGACATGTCATCCAGTATCATCATTGTCGAATGTCAGACTCTTATTTATTTCACCAAACACGACATGTTATCTTCAGCCACTGCAACAAAGAAAAATTCAGACATTTGAACCTTTTTATTCCAAAAAATTTCTTTGGGCCATTGTGTCTCATGTGGATGATTGCAATTCAGCATTTGACCTGGCGAAGAAAATCGCTGTTCTCGATTTTTTATCCTGGATCGGGTTGTGGAAACCTGACGGGGCCATGGTATCAGACTACCTGCCTACTACGTTAACAGCCTTCAAAAGGATCGCCTGTTGTTTACTTTCATTGCACCTAACAAGTCGTCTATTTATACATATTTAAGGAAAAACCCAACCAACGTGATCCTGTCTAGTTTCTTTTAGCCCATTTCGTTTAGTCGGTGTACAGTGTTCGTCAACATCTTGTTGTTTTGAAGCGTAGAGCATTGAAAATACAATGTATAATTCAGTGCCAATGCATTTTGTTACATCAAATTTTAAGCGGTAAATTGAACAGCAAGATGGATTTCAACCGTATAGATTCACTGAAAAATTATAAGTTTATACTGAAGAGAGGTCTTAAAAACTGTGCTGAAGACTGGAAACTTGTAAAAAAATCAAGTGATTGTGTAAAATATGAGGCAAAATGTATATTAATTACGGGCAAAATGGAAACTGTATTTACAGATGTGGAGCAAAAAACTGTTGAGTGAAAAAAACATCAACGAGACAGTACTATCTTTGGACTTTTACACGTTCTTCCCATCCTCTTGTGTCTGTTTTAATTGCATGGATTTTGAAGTATTCTTTTTCTGTCATTGTGAGTGAGACTGATTTGCCACATCCAAAGGAAAGAAAATTAATGAAGAAATTTGTGTTAGTGGTTGAAATCACAAACAGAATGATCACTGTTGCACACCACTATATAAAAATTATTCCGATTAGCGCTTTCAAGCTTCACAGCTCATCGTCAGATCGGGAATAGACAAAAAATATGTGAAACCCAACCCTTCACCCCTCTCCCCCACCCTGCTCACCCACAACAAACTAAAAATTAATGACCCTTCCCCACCCCCTAAACTCTGTCTCACCATCTGTACAGTTACATATTTTTCTAGTAAATTCCTTGTGTTTCAGTGTGTGTGTGTGTGTGTGTGTGTGTGTGTGTGTGTGTGTGTGTGTGTGCATCCTTTTAAACTACCCTCTTCCTCTCCACACACGTGGGTCAGTCACACACCCTTATTTTAAAACAACCAATTAGTACTATGAAATATAATTCTTAATCTTATCTATCTGCCCTCTCTCATTTACTTCTTAATCATGTTATAAAATATTTCTTCATTATCAAATTTAATTTTAATATTAATTAAATTGTCTAACCCTTTTTCTCTTTCTTTCAATATTTCTAACTCCTCTCTAAGCTTCCTTTCAACTGTGTTATTTACTACTTTTACAATTTCGTATTCTTCCAAAGGATTAACAAACTTGTGGTTGTCTTCTATGAAATGTCTTGCATATAACGAATTGGTTGTTCTGTTACCTTCTCCACGTTTGTGGTCAGACAACCTGCATACGAATGATATAATTTCTGATATAATTATACCAAGAGAGTCTTACCACCCATACAGATATAAAATGGCGGCAATCAATTCCTTTTGTTACAGAGCTCAGAAGTGTTTAAAAGAGACCGAATCAAAAGATAGGGAGTTAAAAACGATAAAGGGAATTGTAAGGAATAATAATTATAGCACCAACATAGTGGATAAAGTTATGAAAAGGGTCAACATACAAAAAGCTAAAACAGAACCAGAACAAAAGAATTATGAAGGGTCATTGACATACATAGGTTCACATACTAGAAAAATTATAAAATGTTTTAATAAATATGGAGTAGATATAGCTATTAAAAAATGTGAAACGGTATTTGATAAGATAAGGAATAAGAATATAGAAAAAATTCCAGTATTACAGAAAAGCGGAATTTATAAATTAAAATGTAAAGACTGCAACAAAGTGTACCTAGGGGAGACAGGACGAAAATTCGTATGCAGGTTGTCTGACCACAAACGTGGAGAAGGTAATAGAACAACCAATTCGTTATATGCAAGACATTTCATAGAAGACAACCACAAGTTTGTTAATCCTTTGGAAGAATACGAAATTGTAAAAGTAGTAAATAACACAGTTGAAAGGAAGCTTAGAGAGGAGTTAGAAATATTGAAAGAAAGAGAAAAAGGGTTAGACAATTTAATTAATATTAAAATTAAATTTGATAATGAAGAAATATTTTATAACATGATTAAGAAGTAAATGAGAGAGGGCAGATAGATAAGATTAAGAATTATATTTCATAGTACTAATTGGTTGTTTTAAAATAAGGGTGTGTGACTGACCCACGTGTGTGGAGAGGAAGAGGGTAGTTTAAAAGGATGCACACACACACACACACACACACACACACACACACACACACACACACACACACACACACACTGAAACACAAGGAATTTACTAGAAAAAAATGTAACTGTACAGATGGTGAGACAGAGTTTAGGGGGTGGGGAAGGGTCATTAATTTTTAGTTTGTTGTGGGTGAGCAGGGTGGGGGAGAGGGGTGAAGGGTTGGGTTTCACATATTTTTTGTCTATTCCCGATCTGACGATGAGCTGTGAAGCTTGAAAGCGCTAATCGGAATAATTTTTATATAGTGGTGTGCAACAGTGATCATTCTGTTTGGGAAAGAAAATTAGTAAAGTCTTTCAGAGAAATTCTTGTTGTGTGGCATGACGGAAAATTCTTGTACATTTGGGGGTGTAGGGCAAATTGTCAAAGTTGATGAAAGTGCATTCTGTAGACGGAAATACAATCACGGACGACTAAGTAAGATTCGTTGGGTGGTCGGTGGAGTAGACAAACAAAATAAAAAGTGTTTTTAAAAGTAGTAGATAAAAGAGACTCACAAACATTATTATGAGAACTATAAATTAAAATGTCCCTGAAACAATTTCATGGGGTCATCCTAAATTTTACGTGTTATACCTACAGTCATTGTATTGTGGAACACTAAGCGACCATTTTAAGAGCTTAAATAGGATCGTTTGCGACTAAAGCAGGCAGTCTGACTAGATGGCCCGGTCAGGTTTCCATAACTTCCTGGATCAAAACAGTTTGGAACGAGATTGTTGTTACCACCATTAAGAAGTGTTTTACAAAACGTGGCATTCAAATTAGCGACACTAATCTGTAGGCGCAACCATTACATGAAATTCTGCTAAAACTTGCTACAGTTTCTGTATTGCCATATGATGAAAACATGAAAATGGAGTGTAACTGTGTCAGCAGAAGCCGGAACTATGAGAACTCTGAAACAATGAGTTCATTACCCAACAAAGTAAAGCCAAAATGTTATATGTCTATAAGAATCTAAAGTCTGCAAAGAAAGAAAACACCCGCATTTGCAGAGTTATATATACAATTAGAAATAATTAATAGAAAAACAGAGTTTTATATCACTCTGAAATAAAAAACACAAAACACAGAAATTCTCTTTTCTGAATTTTCTGAATCTGATTGTATATTTAAAACCACTCTGCAAAAATTATGAAATATTACGCATTAAACTGACTTCTTTTTTAGCTTGCTTATTTGTTAGTTATCAACGTTATGTAATTCCCTCGTGGCTGCAATAATAAAAATTTGGTATTCAAGTGTGTATTGAAAAATTTTTGTTTGAGTCTTAAAAGGTTTATTGAAAAAAGTATTTAAATTTAAAGAAAAAATGTATTCGGGTAACTAGTTTTAAAAATGCCATTCTTTGAATAATTTGTAATATTTCGGTTTCGGTGAAGGTAGGGAAATAATTTATTCATTACAGTACGTATTTCAATAAAACTATTAGGAGAGTCGCATAATTTCACAATTTGAAATAATAACGAAATAGAAAGGAGTTTGTCATGGTTCCGATTTGGGTTCGCTTGAACACAGCGTAAACTGACAGGCCACGAGGTGAACGTAACGATTACACAAAACAGGCTTAAATGTAGTACATGCAAGTAGTCCTGTTACTATAGCCATATCTGTAGCCATGGCGACGGTATGTGAAATGGAATGAAGAGAGTTTTTATAATTTCTATATAAATTTGTGATGTGGACCCTTGCAATTATACCCGTCTAGAAGTTTCTGACAACATGAGCAACGTGAAACTGGATATCCTAATGTCCAATGAATGAAATTCATATTTGTTCTTACTGAAACGAGAAAACTACATTTCCTGCCACCAATCTGCAGGAGTGTTTATGTCGTGGTGGCAGTTTAGATTGAATTTGTTACTAAGTTCTAAAGTTAATTCAGTAACATTAAAAGGTGTATAATTAAGACATTATGCATTGGCCTTATGTAAGGTGGCTAATTCAAAAGTTGTACAATTACTTAAATAAATTACATAACATTAATTAATTGGTATAATGATGACTCATATTACTTGTAGTAATATTATTACTAATATTTACTTTCATTTATATTATACTAAATTAAAATATAGCTACATTTTAATTCAAAATGATGGTACATTAAACATTTATAATTCCGTCGTTATCTTTTCTTTTCCTCTATTCCAAGATTTGGTGTGTCACCGGACAAAAGGCTTGCCGCATGGAGGGCGAAGACGCAAGAACGCCGGTTCTATTCTTCGGCCGTTCCTTCCGGCTGACTCCGCGCCGATGTCGTCTGAGAGAGGAGAGGAGATGAAGTGCGTCCGATGGCGTGGCGATGAAGAGTGCGTAAAATTTTCTGCCAGCCCGGGTTTTATTAACTAACTGGGATCGCTCGTTGGCTAGCTCCGAACACGTAGTTGGTCACATCTCGGCGGCTGCTGATGCCGGATTGGCTCGCCTCGTACTCTTCAGGTGTTACGCGCCGTGTCGCTGGTACCGGAGAGCAGACGTAATGAATCGCTGTTGCCACAACTCCCCCGGGTCTTGAATGCTCTCCGGTAGCCAGCCTACTGCTCTTCTCCGGATCTTGTAGAGTGTCTGTTGGGCGCCATGTTGATTGGTGTACCGGCTGGTAGCTCGCTGGCGTGGCTGGATCTTGCATCCGCAAGATAATCGTCGCCCCACGTTGGGCGCCACTTGTCACCGGAAAAAAGGCTTGCCGCATGACAAATGGAGCCAATCGTACACTCTAGTGTTTTTGGTGGCCCTAAAAAGGACCCGGTGGCGAGAAAGCTGATGTTGGTCGTGCCGCGCTAAGATGTTCGGCGGCTGCGTCCGCTGTTCGTGGCGTACTGCAGTCCTCTTCTTTCGGCATCGGGTGTAGAGTCGGTTGCCGGCCCAGCGACGGTCCTATCGCTGGCGCGGAAATGGAGGGAGAGGACGCAAGAACGCCGGTTCTATTCTTCGGCCGTTCCTTCCGGCTGACTCCGCTCCGATGTCGTCCGAGACTGCCGGCCCGGGTTTTATTAACTAACCGGGATCGCTGATTGGCTAGCTCCGAACACGTAGTTGGTCACGTCTCGGCGGCTGCTGATGCCAGATTGGCTCGCCTCGTATTCTTCAGGTGTCACGCGCCGTGTCGCTGGTATCGGAGAGCAGACGTAATGAATCGCTGTTGACTGTTGACACGTAGGTCACACGCCCTCCGCCGCTCCAGACTTCGGACTCAACAGGACTGCTCTCTTGGACTGCTCTCTTCAGCTCTCTCACCTGGACGCTGCTTCAGCTTCTTGCTGCATTCGCCCACCTCGCCGTTGGACGAGGAATCGCCTTTCTTCTTGAAGAAAGAAGACTCAAGAGCCAGCTGCTGCCAGTGAACTGAGTAGCTGGTAGAAGAAGCAGCTGGCCGAAGTTGCCCTTATTAGGACCACCTGCGCAGGAAACCATCTTCCCGGACAGGATTGAAGAGGATTGCTCTGGGCTCCTGGTGAGTGCCGTTTATCAGTGTGTAAACCCTAACCTGCTCGCGACTGTTAGGTAGCGCTGCCTCGGACGATCCTTGCAAGCCCCCACCAGTGGTAAGCGAGCTTGGATATCGCCGGGGTAACGGGACCAGTGGACACCATTCTTGGTAAGGAGTACCAAGCTGGTATTCAACGAAGCTGGTCGTTAGCCTAGCTCCTCCCGCATCGTCGTGAGCAGGGAAGTCGCATGGGTAACCCGGCTTCGGCCGGACACTAGATCCCTGGCGTCTGGCAGTGACTCCCTAGCAGTCTCTGCCCGGCAGCCGCACTTGGCCAGCATGCCCACTACGGGCAACGGCTCTAGTGCCGAGTCGCTCAGCTCTGCCTTGCCCTACGTGGGCGACTAGCCTGAATTGCCTCGGGCGTTGGAGACGGACGATCCTCTCCCGAACCCACTACGCCCTCTCCCGGTGGACGAGTCGGACGCATTCGCGACCGTTGGTCGGCGTAGACGCCCGACTAAGAAACCGAAGAGGACCCATTCAACCAGATCCGCTTCCTCTCGGACCTCGGCCATGGACATCGGACCTTCTCAGGGCCAACAGGCTGCGGTTCCGACTGCTTCGGTAACAGCTCCGGCTGCTGCCGCTGTTGGTCGCGCGCCGCCCCTGTTCGTCCACGGGGTGTCCAATGTCGCCGCCTTATACAGGCGGCTGATCGCGGCCCACGGCCTGTCGGCCGACAAACTTGATCTCAAGCTGCTTGGCGGTGACACGGTCAAGGTTGTCGTCCGTCAGCTCGAGGACCATCGCTTGGTCGAGGCCTTTCTGCAGGCGCACAGCCTGCAATACCACACCTTTTCTCGTAAGCGAGTCAAGCCCTTGTCAGTAATTCTGCGTGGGCTTGAAGCGCATACAGATCCCCAGGAGATCCTTTTGGAACTCCGAGAACTCGGGTACCCGTTGCAGGCAATCTTTCGCCTGTTCACTAACTCAGAAACCCGAGTACCTCTCCCACTCGTCCGTCTCCAGCACGAGAAGGGCGAGGCCGCAGATAAGATATTCCAACTGACGCGGCTGTTTGGCTTCCGCGTCAGGGTGGAATCCAGTCGTCCCCCGGGCAAGCTCGCGCAGTGCCACCGGTGCCAGAGGTTCGGCCACCATACCGACGTCTGTCGCAGTGCCCCGGCCTGTTTACGTTGTTCCTTGGGACATTCCACGCAGGCATGCACTGTGTCAGACAAGTCCAATTTTCGCTGCATAAATTGTGGCCAAGGCCATGCAGCAAACAATATTGACTGCCCGGTCTACAAGGCGGAACTCCTGTGGAAGCAAAAGCCGCAGGGGCCCCTCCCGAAGCCAAGGCAGCCAGTTTTGCAGCCCCAACCACAGAGGCAGCCTAAAACACAGGCTAGGCCGCAACCAAAGGCACAACCGCCACGGCGCGCGCACTCTCCGGCTCCACCTCCAGCCCCTACAAAGGCACAAAAACGAACCGCGTCGCCTTCTGTAGCAGAGACAAGCCCTGTAGCCCCATTTCGGTTATGCAGCCGGAGAATCAACCCTCCACCTTCGCGGAACCACCAACTCCCGCCTCTGAACCAGAGGTAGCCTCGCCACCACTGCCACCTCCGCGATTTCCGCGAGCAGGCATCAAAAACAAAAACTCTAAAGGGATAACCACACCGGATGCTCGGCCCCGAGCTCCTGCCTGCCCACAGCCCAAAAAAAGTCCTGCTTCCCGGTATAAGTCCGACGAAGCGCAACAGCGTAATTTTCCTGTCGCTCAATCAAAACCGTCTGCCCCTGGTCCTGTGGCTTCCACCACGACCCGATCTGCCGTAAATCCTGGTCGCTCTTACGCGGCCTCAGTTTCCAGGCAAACAGCCCAGTCCGTCACGTCCGATGACGCACAGTTCGTCCGCGACTTTCTGTCTAGCTACGACCTCAAGAAAGTCGCATCAACCTTCAGGTCCTTCTGAGAACGCCTGGAAACTGCTGACCCAACTGAGAGATTCATGCTCTTGGTGGAAGCCTGCGAAGTCATAGGTCTTCTATGAACCGAGCCCTTAGACGAGACCTCCCACTCATAGCCTGGAATGCTAACTCCATCGGTTCCAAGCATTCCGACCTTCTAGAATTCCTGGCTCGGTTCAAACCCGACGTACTTCTCCTCTCCGAAACCCACCTCACCCCGGCGAACCGGTTTCGATTACCAAATTACGTGGTCTATCGTGATGACCGAGTTGGCCGACGAGAAGGCGGCATGGCGATCGCGGTGAGGATCTCCATTGGTCATCATCGTGTCGTTTTGCCGCAGCTAACCAACCTAGAGGCCACCGACATTGAGGTCCACGGAGCTCATGGCAGCGTCCTCGTGGTTTCAGCATACAAGCCCCCGCAAGCTGAACTCCTTATCGGCGACCTGGACGTCATCTTCGATTCCCACCGAAGGGTAATTTTGGCCGGCGATCTGCATTGCAAGCATGACTACTCCGAACGGGAGGCGCTTGTTCAGTTTTGTTAAATCGCGCCGGGCGATGGTATTTGGTCCAGCGCAACCCACGTTCTTTCCGACACTGCCTAACGCGGCTCCCGATGTTCTGGATATCGCGGTGAGCCAAGGAATTGTCTGTCCGGTCGAGGTATTCTCACTTACGGAGCTGACATCCGACCACAACCCTATCTTGGTCCACGTCGCTACCCAGCACGCCTATGCACGTTCTGACCAGAAGAAGGTTATCGATTGGGACCGCTACGGCCCGGCCTTGTGCCGTAGATTGCCGCCAGCGGCCCCACTCGATTCCGTTCGCCTCCTAGACGAAGCAGTAGCGGGAATCGAAGAGGCAATCATCCCGGCTATAGGCGTGTCTTCACGTACGCGAGCTGGTTTCACGCCTGACTACCAACGCATCTCTGAGGACGTCTCTCTTCTCGCTCGCGAGAGGAATTACTTCCAGAAACGTTGGCAGAGGACCCGTGATTCAGCCGATAAGGCAGCATACAATCGGCTCACCGGACGACTGCGTGGCAGTCTGAAGGCGTTCCGACGTAGCTGTTGGGAACTCGACGTGGCCCGAACGGGGGATGCGGACCCGCAAAGTCACCCGTACAGAATACCTTCCGTATTGACGGGACGGAGGCGACGACCTCCACTCCCCGCCATTGTTGGACCGTTCGGACGACTCCTGGGTCGCCCGGAGGAGAAGGCCGAGTACTTGGGCTTGTGTTTCGAGTGACAGTTTGCTCCCAACCCGACCATGGACTGGAACTTCGACGAACAAGTCGAGATGGCTGTGGAAGACTTTCTGTCTCTTCCGATCACGGCGGAGCCGGAACCCATCTCTTTGGAAGAGGTCTCAGATCGACTCGCTGAACTTCAGCCAAGAAAAGCTCCAGGCCCGGACGGTGTTACGAACACCGCTCTACGACTTCTCTTCAATTCTTGACTGATTTGTTCAACGCGTGTCTCAGACTGGCCGGCCTACTTTCCCAAGAAATGGCGAAAGGCGACGGTCATCGTGATCCCGAAGCAGGGAAAGGATGCCAGCCGCTCTGACAACCTCCGGCCTATCAGCCTACTCTCCGCTACGTCCAAGGTTTTTGAGCGCCTATTGCAGCGTCGTGTACGAGAACATCTAACCAACTTTGACGTGCTGGTCCCCGAACAGTTCGGCTTTCGTGTGGGGCATTCGACCACTCATCAGGTGATGAGAATGGTGGAATGCGTCACGGAAGCCGGGTGTCGGAGAGAACGGACCGTTGACTGTTTCTTAGATGTTGAAAAAGCCTTCGACAGCGTATGGCATGATAGCCTATTATTCAAGCTTAGGGAAGTCCAGCTCCCGGACTGCTACCTCCATCTGGTTGCTAGCTTTCTGACAAAGAGGACCTACTGCGTGAGAGTTGGAGATTCAGTCTATTCCGAGAGACGAATCACAGCCGCCGTCCCTCAAGGTAGTGTTCTTGGCCCCCTTCTGTTCTCGCTCTACGTCAACGACGTGCCGAGACAGCCTGGAGTCCAGATGGCCCTCTTTGCGGACGACACGGCCGTATTTACGGCCGATCGTCATGTGGAAAGGGCCAACCTACGACTGCAGCGCCAGCTCGACACGCTCGTGGGCTGGACTGAGCATTGGAGAGTGCAACTCAACGCTACCAAGAGTGTAGCCGTCGAATTCTCTAAGCGACGGAAGAACCCTGTTAGGCAGTTACGTATCGGCAGAACGTATTGCGCTGGTCCAAGGAGGTCAAGTACCTCGGATTACACCTCGACCGTCGGCTCACCTAGCGTACCCACGCTCAGACAGTTCATAAGCGAGCATCCGCCCGTCTGTGCGCTCTGTTTCCACTCCTGATCAACTCAGCCATGACCAGGAAATTGGGCAGGATGATCGTCGGCGCATATCTGCTGCCGGTCATTACCTACGCTTGCCCGGTCTGGGGTTACCTCGCCGCAATGCATAAAAAGAAGTTGCAGAGCGTCCTCGACAGGGGTCTTCGGCTAGCGGCCAAAGTCTCCAGTCGCTTCTCATCACGCCTTCTAAGGAGAGGACTTGGCGTCCGCTCCTTAGACGAAACATTCAGGCGGCTTGCACGCAAATTTTATGCACGTGGGGCAAGGTTCCCAGACAACCCTCTAGTGGCTGGGCTGGGAAGGTACCGTATACGTCCAGGTGCTTCGTGGAAACGCCCTCGGTGTATACTGCGCTAGTGTAGGCTAGCACAACAGCCGAGAATCGGCCTGCTATAGAGCACACCCCCTACTTTGGCAGGGCCACGAGGCAGGAGCTCCAGAAGGTAGCTCGGAACTAAGATCCCGAGCGGATCGTCTCTGCGACGCACAACCGCACAGCCCAGAGCGAAAAAACAACAAGGAAAAAAAAATGAATCGCTGTTGCCACAGGTGATATAAACTTTTTACGGTCTGTAGTTTTAAATTATACACTACGGCATAAAGGACTACTGAAATTGGTAATGGAAGGAAAACAACTCAGCTGGCTGGTGAACTGAGTAGCCAGCACAAGAACAGCTGAGTTCGTCGGACCTTCTAAGGGCCACCAGCCGAGCGACCCTTTTCAGGACCACCAACTTGCCGCTGAAGAGGAAGCACTTAGCCTGCCAGAGCTTTAAGGTTTCGCAGCGCATCTTGCCCGCTGACGCTCAGGCTCTTAGGTAGCGCTGCCTAGGACTATTCTTGCGAGCCCCCACCAGTGGTAAGCGAGCTTGGATATCGCCTAGGTAAAGAGGCCGGTGGACACCTTTCTTGGTAAGGAGAGGTATCTAACGAAGCCGGTCATTAGCCCAGCTCGTAGACAGCCCGAGCGTTCCAGTTTCCCCGCTTGCGATCCGGCTCGGGTCGGACCCAAAGTTCCTGGTTACCGCCGGAGGCAGCCTGGCTGCCTCTGGTCGGCAAACCTCCCGCTCGTTGGCGGATATGCCCGGTTCGGGCGCGTCAACGAGCACGCGGTCGCTCGCCACTGCCATACCCCACACGAGCGATTCGCCAAGCTCTCCCCTTACGGATGCGGACCAAGTAGATTCCCGGACGGTTCCGCTGCCCGGCGACGAGACCGACGCTTTCGTGGCGGTTGGGCCACGGGGGCACCCGGTTAAGAAACCGAGGCGGAACCGGTCCTCCTCAACCTCTTCCTCGGCATCCGCCATGAAAGTTGTCCCCGCCGATGGCGAATCCGGCTCGGGGCCGACTGTGCCCGGCGATACCCAAGCACCGCCGGCCACTCATCGCATCCCGCCCGTTTCCGTTCACGGCGTGAACAACGTCACCGGTTTTTACCGACGACTGATAGTGGCTCCCGGACTTTCCCCGGCCAACGTAGACCTGAACTCCTTGGGGCGACACCGTCAAGATCGTTGTCAGAGGAATGGACGAGTACCGCAGTGTCATGGCGTTCGTTGAATCCGCCAACCTGCAATTCCACACCTTTTCCCCAAAACACGTGAAACCTCTGTCCTTTGTGCTCAGAGGCTTAGACGTGGACTCTCCTCTCGACGAAATCCTCGATGAGCTGCTCGAGCTGGGCTATCCGGTTCGCGCGGTACATCAAGTATTTGGTCCTGCCGGACCAAGGCGTCCAATTCCCCTGGTACGCATCATGGCGGAGAATAGCTAGGCAGGCGAAAGCCTACTCTCTCTTACGCGGCTTTTTGGATTCCGCGTAAAAGTGGAAAGAAGCCGCGCTCCCGGGACTCTGCCTCAGTGCTACAGGTGCCAACGCTTCGGGCACCACTCAGAAACTTGTTCTAACGCTCCGGCGTGCGTGAGGTTGTCTTTACCTCACACCAGTAAACACTGCGATGCACCTGCTTTTAAAAGGTGCATCAACTGCGGCGGAAGTCACCTCGCCAACTACCGGGCATGTCCGGTGTTTCAGCGGGAGCTCGAGCGGCGAAAGCCGAAAGGGCGCCTGCCATCACCGAGGCATCCGGAAGCTGGTTCCAGACCTGCAACCGAGCAGCCAGGCCCTTCGCCTCCTGCTACGGCTGCCGTGTCGTTCACCGCAGTTGCAAACAAGCAACGTAAAAGAAGCAAAGGCCCGAAGCAAACACCTGTGGCACAGGCACCTCTAACTCAGACTCCTTCCCAGGCCCCTGTCCCGCCTATGGCGAAAAAGCGCCGAAACCTCGCGGCATCTAAACAAAGTGAGACAGACCAGCCATTGTCAAACATCTCGGTTGTGGAGCCTGAGAATACTCAACCCTCCCCAGCACCGGAGAATCCTGCCCCTGCTTTAGAAGCAGCCTCGCCTGACCTCTCGCCCCCGCGGTTTCCTAACGCAGGCAAAAAGAAGCGGCATCGAAAGCCCCGTGGCGCTCGCTCCCGGGCTCCTGCCAACCCAGTCGCACAGTCCAGACAGCCTGCTCAGCGCGTAAAGACCGACGTACTCGCATCTGTCCCTCTTCCTAGCACCTCCGCTAGATGCGCTACACCTGGCCCTAAGAAAACCCTGGCTTCCACCAATCCCCCTATTGATAAGTCTCAGAGGGTCATCATGGCCGGCGACCTGAATTGTAAACATCGCGATTGGAACATTCGCTTGACTGCCCCAAACGGGAAGCGTTTAAGCAGGTTTGCTGATTCACGCAGGGTAACAGTGATTGGGCCTACCCAAACTACGTTTTACCCCTCACAACGCCACGCGGCTCCCGATGTCTTGGACATAGCGGTGATCCAAGGAATTGACTGTCCGCTCCACGTATCCGCACTAACGGAACTATCGTCCGATCATCTCCCCATCTTGATACACGTCGCTACCCAGCACGTCAGGAAGGTGGTAGAATGGGACCGCTATGGCCCGGCGTTAAGTCGCCGATTGCCAGAGGCGGGACCACTCGAAACCGTCCGCCAAGTCGACGAGGCACTTGCCGCGTTTGACGAGGCAGTCGTATCTGCGATCGACGCATCTTCCAGGATGAAGCCAGGCGTCACGCCCCACTGGCAGCGGATCCCAGAGGATACGAGTGCTCTCGCTTGCGAGAGAAATCGCCTCCGGAGACGCTGGCAGCGGACTCGTGATCCTGCCGACAAGGCAGCGTACAACCGGGCGACCGGCGTGTAATGCAGGCCTACCGGAGACGCTGTTGGGAACTCGCCGTGGCCCAAGCAGGGGACGGATCGGACGAAAGTAGCCCTTATCGGATACCTTCGGCGTTGGTAGGGAAGAGGCGCCGACCTCGTATCCCAGCCATTGCTGGAACTTTCGGACAAATCCTGGCTCGCCCGGAGGCGAAGGCCGAGTACTTGGGCGCGTGTTTCGAGCGACAGTTCGCTCCCAACCCGCCCATGGACTGGGATTTCGATGAAGAAGTCGAGAACAAAGTGGAAGACTTTCTGTCTCTTCCGATCACTGCGTAGCCCGACCGAACCCATTACTAGGGAAGAGGTCACAGATCTGCTCGTTGAACTCGTACCGAGAAAAGCTCCTGGCCCGGACGGCGTCTCGAACGCCGCTCTTACTCGACTCCCGGAGCAAGGAGTAATTTTCTTGGTAGCGCTGTTCAACGCGTGTCTAAGACTGGCCTATTTTCCCTAGAAATGGCGTAAGACGACGGTCATACTGATCCCGAAGCAGGGAAAGGATGCTTCTCGTCCCGGCAACCTCCGGCCCATTAGTCTACTGTCAGCCACGTCAAAGGTTCTCGAACGTCTCGTATAACGGAGAGTACTAGAACATCTATAAAATTTCGATGTACTGGTCCCCGAACAGTTCGGTTTCCGTGTGGGGCATTCCACCACTCATCAGCTGATGAGACTGGTGGAATACATCACGGGCGCCGGCTGTCGGAAAGAGCAGACTTTCGCCTGTTTCCTATATGTGGAAATGACTCTAATGACCTGTGAAATGACTCTGGTACGACGGGCTCTTGTTCAAGCTCCCAGACTGCTACCTTCGCTTGATTGCTAACTTTCTGACAGAGAGGACTTTCTGCGTGAGAATAGACGACCATGTCTCTTCCGAGAGACGTATTACAGCCGGGGTACCTCAAGGTAGCGTGCTAGGGCCTCTTCTGTTCTCCGTGTACGTCAACGACGCACCCAGAGAGCCTGGAGTCCAGATGGCCCTGTTTGCCGACGACACGGCGGTCTATACCGCCGACCGGTACGCTGACAGAGCTATCCCACGACTTCAGCGCGCACTTGATGCGTATTCGACGTGGACGGAAAGCTGGAAAGTTGCCGTCAACGAAACCAAGAGCTCCGCGGTGCTATTCTCAAAGCGCCGGAAAGAACCACGAGGCCGAGTGAGACTCGGTAGAACGTACCTGCCCTGGTCGAGAGAGGTTAAATACCTCGGTGTCCACCTTGATCATCGGCTCACCTGGCGTGCCCACGTTGAGACGATGCGAAGGAAAGCGTCCGCTCGTCTCGCGCAACTGTTTCCGTTACTCGTCAACAAGGCTATGACCCGCAAGCTGAGTAAGCTGATCGTCAACGCGTATCTGTTGCCGATCATTACCTATGCTATTCCCGTCTGGGACTACCTCGCAACCGTTCATAAAAATAGGTTGCAAAGCGTTCTCGATAGAGGTCTTCGGCTAGCGGCCAAAGTCCCCTACCGGTTTTCTTCTCGTCTTTTGAGAAGAGGACTCGGTTTCCGCTCCTTGGAAGACACCGCAAGGCGACTTGCACGTAAATTTTACGTCCGAGCTGCGAGGACCCAGACAAACCCTCTCATAGCTGGCCTTGAGTACCGAACACGTCCAGGTGATTCTTGGAAACGGCCTCGACAAATACTAGTAGTCGACCTAGTACGAGCATGTCGTTGTAGCGACCATAAAAATTAAATAAATAAATTCCGTCTGGACAGGACCACTAGGCAGGAGCGCCTACCGGAGGCTCGGTACTAGAAAACCATTGGGTCGTCTCACGACGCACAACCCAACAGCTCTGGCACTGGAAATAATGGAAGGAACAATAGGAGGTAAAGGATATAAGGGAAAACAAAGGCAGTAGTATATAAAGCAAATTATGAATGATGTAAATTGTGAAAATTATGAGGAAATGAAGAGAAAGGGACAAGATCGATCACAATGGAAGACTGCTGCAAACTAATCTTAGGATTGAAGACATAAGAAGAAGAAGTTTCAAGTTACAGTAGCTTAAGATAATTGAGAAGAATTCATACACACACATATGTGACTGTTTTAAAATAAAAGAGGAAATCTGAAGCACAATTTCTTGAGGGAATGGTTGCAAAAAACAACTGATATCCCGCAATTAGATAAATAAAATGCCTGATCATAAAAACATGCATGTCACGCATATGCGGATAAGCGTGTTTGTATTCACACACACACACACACACACACACACACACACACACACACACACACACACACACACACACACACACACACACACACACACACACACACACACACACACACACACACACACACACACACACACACACACACACACACACACACACACACACACACACACACACACACACACACACACACACACACACACACACACACACACACACACACACACACACACACACACACACACACACACACACACACACGCACGCACGCACGCACGCACGCACGCACGCACACGCACGCACGCGCACACACACACACACACACACACACACATATAGGTACAACAAAAAATCGACTACGACTACGTGTAAAAGTTATATGATCTGTTTAATACATACATTGAGTGCAAGCAAAAGTGATGAGTCTAAAACTGTTTCATTGTGAACGATGATTTTAAAATAATTTTAATAACAAACACGAGCACACAGGATACATTTGTGGATAAATACTAATATAGGTGTAGCTTTATTACAAGTATGTGTTGGAAAACAAATTGTTTATCCCCACGTTTTTTAGTAAGTTAATATTCATTATGTTCGTCGATTCGTAAGATTGGTTAATACTATTGGTTAACTTGAAAATTGGTCTACTTTAAGGTTTGTTACTTCACTGGCTTATTTTAAAATTTTGATTTTGCAAATTGTAAGTGGCCTGTTTCTATACAGACATATTGAAACGAACAAAACTGTCTGGAACAGCCGTCCACCACTTCCACCCAGCCCAACACGTGCGTGTTTCTTCAAAGGCGCAATCAATTACCTTCCAGTGTTTTCGAGTGCCTGTTTACGGGTATTATGTTATTCTTTAACACTTGTGCTAACTATTTAAACAACGACAGCTGCCTCTTAAAAGTTATTGTGGGGGACTCTGTTAGTTGATGTTATTATTGAGTGTGGACAAATTTAATTTGAATTGTTGTACGAGTATAATCTTGTTGACTAACTTGTTGATTAAAACTCTTAATTGCGATTAATTAAAGCTGGTGATTAGTGACTTAATCGGTGTCTCTATTTTGTTTTCCACTGTACTGTATGACGATCAGTGAGACAGTCGAAACAATATGTTAAGGTTAATGAGTGGGTAGTGTACTGGAAGTCTCCGTTTTTCTAAATCTGCAGTAGGCATTTATTTTGAATACCTGTAAGTGGGTAGGAATGGTCAAATTACTACATGTACAAATTTACCACAATTACTATATTTTCTGCAAACATTACCATACCTAGCTTTCCTACTTTTCATTTTCAGAAGACTAAACTAACATGCTAATAATTTTTTAAGTTTTTATACGATACCAGTGAAATTAGAGGGACTCAGCATGCAGCCTTGTACATTCTGATCTGTGTTTCAAAGTCTCTGGATTCAATGTTTATAACATTTCTGTTGTATACAACAATCTGCTTCTCTTTTATTTAGTATTTTCCAGGTGTCTTGTTTGTGAACTCCTTTGAACGCCTATTCTAAAGCTATGTGTAGTTCTTCATTTAAAAAAATTCTCATTTAGTTGAAAAATTATAAAAATTTGATATAATACATTACTCTTCTAAACCTGTATTAGTTATCCTCCAATATATTGTCTACTTTATTCCTTTTTTAATATTTTTGACAGAATGTTTCTCAGAATACTTAATAATGTTATATCTCTACAGTTTCTACATTCTCTTTTATACTTTTTTCTTATAATTTAACTCCATCTGCTGATCGTTCTTTACCTCTTCTTCATTCTCTGCTATCATTACATTAGGGATTCTGTCAATTCTCTAAAATACTGTCTTCCCGAAGTACTTCTTCCTCCGTAATCTCTACTCGTCCTTTATCTTTACTGTATTAGATATGTTACTAACATTATTTTTTTAATTGATTTAGTATTATATTATTAAATAAAATTTCTTATCGACGAATATGTGTAAATTTATTCCAGGATTCTTTTGTTCTTGCTTGGATTATGTGTATTCAACAAACTCTGTTTACGTAGTCTGCATTTTTGCCAATGTTGTACATAAGAAATCTTTTTTTCATTAATTAATTTTCTGAAACTGTAAATCACCAATCAGTTAGTTTAACTTTGTGATTGTTGTGAATTTAATAGAATAGCACTATTTAAGTGTTTCAAACATGGTTTCTTCCAATTTAATCTACACATTTTGCACTCCGACAATGTCAATAAAATTATAAAATTTCTCTACCACAATCTCTATTTATTTACTTCTATAATGTAGTATTATCAAACGCATGTCTTCTTATTTTTTGTCTTTAGTTATATTTATCGAAAGAAAGTGTGGCATAGGTAGGAAGAGGATGTTAAGGTTAGATACTCAGAGTGTACAATACAGTGCGAAAAATAAGAAAAAGATACATTCTCCAGAAGTTCCTGACCGTAAAGTGTACTAAAGGTTTAATCCTTAATATATCTGCCTACTACATTACACATAACTACTGAGAAACTTATAAAGCATTATAACAAAATTCCAAGTGACACATGTTAGCATATGCAAACATATTTCAAAAGGAAGGTTCTAAGTATGTAAAGTAAATTTTTAAGTTTCAAAATCAAAATTCAAAAACAAAGAAAATCATAAAATAACAGTTTTAAAGAGAAATTGTGAATCTAGAAAAGTAATGTAAAAATGAGAAATATATATTATTGTGATCAATAAGATTGTGAGAATTACGAAACAAAGATAATTAAATAAAATGAAATCAATTACATTTTATTGATTGTAATTTCATCAGCACCTTAATGCACCAAAAAACCGCAAGGTCAAACGAGTCCTTTATTAAATAAATCGCTTACATGTTCGATTAGAGTCGTGTAACTTAAGATCTAACTTAGATCTGTAAGTAACTTACAGATTTGAGCTAAAAAACACTACATTTCTGACAGATGTACAAAACAAAATTTATAAGGCTCTCGTTAAAATACAAACATATTAATTGACTGTTAATAAATTTATAGTACTCTTATAAACTCGCCTTTATTTTCTTTTAAGTTTTTTATGCCTTCTACAGATAAGTAATTTAGCTTTAATTTGTTTACACTCATTTATACCCTTACATATAACAGAAATGCACACATGTATTCTTTGTACTTATGCATATACGTTGTAACGAAACAAATGTTACAAAAGAATAGTAAATAATAGTGGAATCCGATCCAGAGAAGAAACAAGAAATAATAATTGAAAGCAAATTAAAGGAAACCTAGTTGGTTTGACTTATATAATATTATCAAGAAACCCAGAAATAACCCAGTAGAATAGAGCAGTAAACAGAAAAAAGTTAAATAAATAAACCTAGTAGGCCTAATCAACTTACCCTGAATAACAACCAAACCCGATAAAGAGTACCTAATCATAAATTAAAATTGTATTAACAAAATTGTATCGACATATTTTAAGGATAGAAAAAGGGACACAAACCTTACAGTTATATGAGTGACATAATATAAATAGTGACACAGACTACTGTTAAACAGTGTTAATTATTTTTGTATGAAAGGTGTTTAATTGTTATTATTAGACAGAATTTTAGTTTATCATACAGACAGTAGTTTAGCAGTATAAATAAACTAAAACTGTCAAAAACAATTATTATTATTAAGAGTTTTGTTGTATGTTATAAGATTTTATGTCACCAGTTAATTTATGTAAATATATTTATCTCAGGTAGTCAAAGTAGAAATTACAATCAACCATAACAAATTGTTTCACCACATATCATAGAAATTCAAATTAATAAGGTTTTACAGTTATAAACTGAGGCATGTTTAGTATCAAATTGTTTATAATTATCTAATTAATAATTGTATAAACATTGCATATATAATTAGAGTATAATAATAAAATTATCTATTAAAGGTAATTTATAAAATATAAAGTAGGCAATGGGTGTTGATCCTATAACATTTAACCTGTACATAAATGACCAATCAAAATTTAAGAAATTTGTATGAGTTCTGTGACTAAAAAAGAAGAAATAACACTTAATTGTTAATTGTGATGGAAAACAGTTGAATAGTGCGTGTCTAGATGTAATTAAAATATATAAAAAAAGATAACCCGTTTGTGAAAGTAGATCTGAAAGACCATCATCGAAGATAATAATCCTTCCACTACAATTTTCATGAACAAGTCATACACACAATCAAGAAAAATCTTCAGAATTAACCAGAAAACCTTCAGAATATCGTCTAGATGTGTAAAGTATAATTTGACAATATTTTTATCCAACAAGGAACAACCACTAGACAATATAACAATTTACACTAACACTAATCACTAGTAAACATTTTAAAGTGTAACCAAATTCAATATCTAAGCGAACAGTGATTACAAGGAAAACATTTATTGTACACATTAATAAACTACATTATTTTCTGAGACGGACAAACAGTCATGATGTTGACGTTACTCTAACCTACATGCTTTTACGAAGCGTATTGAATATCGTCAAAACTTGTATGTAACTTAATATATAATTTTTGTAATTTTTTAGATTATAAGTAATATATTGTTTGTAAAGGTACTCTCTATTATTAATTAACATGTAAAGGAACTTTTCGTAGCAGCCACAAGAATTCCCACGAAATATAGTAAAATTATTTAGTTATTAAATCCTGAGATAAATATCGATTGTGACAACCGTATGTATCGAATGGAATTTTCCAATAATTTGAATTTATTTTACAGAGATTAAACCATTATGTTATTAAATCATATCCATGCGTTATTATTTCAGGAACGTAATATATTATACCATTAAGATACTACGGGGATAAGAGTCGTATTATAAATTGGCGCACTAACTAGTGAGGCTGAAATTAGGGAATATTAGGTGAAGAAATTGAAACAAGCAAATTAATTTCCTAATTTTTAGCTGGCGACTGCTATAAGTTCCAAGAAATAATAAAGATGCGTAAGAGGGCGACGTCACTAAGACGGACGAAGGAGGCAGAGAAAGAAGTCAGGATGGAAGAGAAGGAAGTAACATCGGTGTAGGATGTGGAGACGATGGCAAGAAAGGAAGATAGAGGTGACCCGAATCTTATAAAACTAATGGAGTTAATGAATAGTATGAGTGAAAAAATGGACAGAAATAAGGAAGAAACGAATGACAATTTTAAGAAGCAGAAGGAAGTAATGAAGGAAGATTTGAAGAGCATCAAGGAAGAATTCACTGAAAATTCAAAGAAACAAAATGAAATTTTGAGTCAAAACTTATTAAAACAAATGAAGGAAAAATTCGATATCATCAAGGAAGATAACAGACAAACGAATGAAAAAATTGATAGTATCAAGGAAGATAACAGACAAACAAATGAGAAAATAGACGGTATGAAGGAAGAGATTAACGAGAACTCAAGGGTACAAAACGAGAAAATGAGTGAAAATTTAATAAAACAAATGAATGAGAGGATGGACAGTACAAACGAGAAAATAGACAGTATTAACAGGAATACAGATGAAAATAATAAACTAATGAATGACAAAATAGACAGCATTAAGGAAAGCAATAGACAAACCAATGAAAAAATTGACAGTATTAAAGAAAGTACTAATGAAACCTTAAGACAAACTATAAATGAAAATAATAACCAAATGAAGGAAGAATTCAGGCAAATCAATGAAGAGAATTTAAGAAGAATTAATGGGAGGATTGAACAGGTCAATGATACAATTAACCAGAAGATGGACCAAATCAATGAGGAAAGGAAGCTGGAAATAGATGACACTAATGAGAGATTGAGAAAAGCTAACGAAACCATTATACAAAATAAAGCAGTGATAAATACCAGAATAGACCAGGTCCAAGAAAACAGTCGTATTCAAATAGAAGGAATACAAAAGGAACAAGAAAATTTAGTGAATTTACAGAAACAAACCGGAAAAAGGTGTGACAATATTAACACTACGGTGAATAATTTAACTGGTCAAGTACGCCAAAATCAAGAAGAAATTGAGTTAATTAGGACCAGACCAAATAATATTACTCATGTTTCCACAAATGAAACCAGAGAAGGGATTAATTTCAAAAATTATCGTAGAAACCCCATGGAATTCCTGGCCAGAATCGAGGAACATTTTAATAAACATCGAATAACTATCTGGAGCTCGATTAGAGAGATGTTGGATGAGCATTTTAGGGAGATTACGGACAACTGGTGGACAGCAACCAGGAATGAGATAGTGGACTACGCTCAATTTAAAAAACTGTTTAAAGAAAAATACTGGTCCGAAGCGATACAAAATATTATAAGGGACAACATTTGTCAGGGAAGATATGATGGAAATAGAGGTACATCTCCAACTACTTACTTCTGGGGAAAGGTGTGTTTGGCGAGACACCTAGAGCCAAGAATACCAGAAGAATCCCTAGTAACTAAAATGGCATACCATTATGACACAGGAATTGCCAGAGCACGCCTGGGAAGCCAGATTAAAACGGTCCACGCAATGGCTGACTTATTAGAAAATTATGAACACGAGGGTTACTACAAAAGAAGCAGACAACGAACGGATCAGTGCGGTTCAAAAAATAATAACCATGGTATGAATCATAATCAATATAATAACATGAATAACCGGAATAGTTATGTCAACGATCGTAATTACAACCAAAATTTTACCCCAAATAATAACCAACCAGCAAACTTCAATCGAAACCCAATTAACAATAATAATAACAACAGGCCCAATCAAAATTACCATCCAGGTAATAGAATTAATAATAATTATAATAACTACCGAACAAACCAAAATTATAATAATTTTAGGAGTAACTCAGGAGTTAATAACAATAATAATCAGGGTAATTATAATAATAATCGTCCGTACCGACCCCGAATAAATTATATCAGTGCCGAAGAAGGGGATTACTGGAGATACCATCAACCTCGGAGGAACAGTTTTAATAACAGTTATGATCAAAGAGGAAATCCCAGAGGGATGAGTCACCATTATAACCGAGTAAGAAGTAGAAGCCAGGAGAACTTCCGAGAATCAAGGGGAAGCGAACAATTAGACAACCGAGAGGTTGAACAACCAGGAACCAACACACCATTCCAGGCAAATCAACAGTCATGCCCGGAAAATAATCATGATAGCCTTAATTTAAACGGAGTGAGGCAGTAATAAACCCTCGCGACCCCTTACTGCTACTAACTACTGGGTACAATAACCACCAAATTCAAAAATATAGTAATAACAAATTACTACCAACTAATTATGAAAAACTAATTATGGAAAATAAAAGAATTTTGAAGTATAACAATAACCAAAGTTTAAGGACGGATAGTCAAAATCTTACTATTATTTACAATTATTATTTGAAAAATCTTCGAGAAGAACTGTTGGAGGAAACGGTGACAAGTAGAATTAACCAGCATAATGAAATTTTATACATAACCGCTCAAATTGAAGGAATTCCTACACGAATAATGATAGATACTGGTGCAAATGTATCACTTATTAACGACGCTGAACTGGAGAGAATACAGAAACAAAGTAAAAATATAATACCTACGTTACCTGTCAATAATGTTATTTTAATAGGTGCCACTGGGCGTCAAAATAAAACAGTGAGAAAACAAGTGTCATTGGAAATAGAAAGCAAAGGTGTTACAATTAATATTATATGTTTGGTCGCAATCGGCCTACCATTCGAATTATTAATCGGATGCGATATGCTGAGGAAATATTCAGCCATTATTGATTTGAGCAAGGAGAAGGTGTCCTTGAACTCAGAAGGTGTTATGTGGACGGCAGAGTTAATAGGAAGCGATGTTGCCCCTCTGAACCGTACCCATCACCAAGTTAGGGAATTAAATTTTTTAAATGATGACACCCAATGCAGAAAAATAATCTATAATATGACAAATGAAGACCTGTGGAACAGTAAATTACAGGAGATAAGAGAGTTTAGACACCAAGGCACAAATAATTTGACAGCAAAACAAGTAGAAGATCTCATTATGATATATAAGAAGTATAAACATGTATTTTCAGAAAAACCAGGAAAAGTAAAAAACTATCAGTGTAGAATACAATTTAAAGAACCAGCAGAATTCCACAGAAAATCCTATCCTATACCATATTCATTGAAGGAGGCGGTTAGAGCTGAAATTAATAAAATGTTGTTAAATGATATAATTGAGCATAGCCAATCACCATATACTAACCCAATAGTGGCAATTCAGAAGAAGAACGGGCAGGTTCGACTTTGCTTGGATGCCCGAGACATAAATAAACATATAGTAAATGTTCGCACGTCACCTGGAGAAACAGAAGAAATTCTAAAGAAATTTCATGGTACAAAATTTATCAGTACCTGGGACACAGTTTGTGGTTACTGGCAGGTGGAGTTGCACCCGATGAGTCGAAAATATATGGCTTTTATTTTCGAGGGTAGAAACTACCAGTTTAAAAGATTGCCATTTGGATTAGTCAATTCGGTAGCAATTTTTGTACGATGTATGGATCAAGTATTGGGTCAGGAAGCGCTACAATTCACCACAGTTTATGTACACGACCTGTTGATTACCTCATCCAACTGGGAGGAACATTGTCACAGGGTGGAATATGTATTGAGTAAGTTAGCAGAGAACTACATAACACTAAAACTCGAAAAATCCCAATTAATAGCGAAGGAGGTTCAATTTTTAGGTTTCAATTTGACTGAACAAGGTATTTCCCCATCACAAGAAAAGGTTACTGCAATCCAGAAGTTCCCACAACCAAAGAATAAGAGGCAACTCCAATCCTTCTTAGGACTGTGTAATTACTACCGGAAGTTCCAACGCAATTATTCCGCATTGACATCTAAATTTCAGGAACAGCTGTCTTCCAAAAACAAATGGACATGGGGACATGAACAGGACGCTATACTACAACAGATAAAGGATAAATTCTTAGAGACAGTAATCCTTCATCATCCAAATTTTGATCACCCATTCTTTTTGAACTGTGACGCAAGTGATGTCAGTCTTGGGACGGTATTGTACCAAGAAGACACAGAAGGAAACCATTTAGTCATCAGTTTTGCCAGTCGTGTGTTAAACCACTGTGAGAGAAGGTATAATGTTACGGAAAAGGAACTATTAAGCATAGTCTTTGCTTGTAGTAAATTCCGAACGTACATTTTGGGATATCCTGTAACTGTCAGAACAGATCATAAGTCCATCTCATTTTTAAGAAGTTGTTAGCTGAGTCATGGAAGGCTTACAAGGTGGATACTCGCCTTGCAGGAGTATAATATCAAATGGGAATATATTCCAGGGAGTCAAAACGTGATAGCAGACGTGTTATCTCGAATAAACCTGGACACCCAGACATTTGAGGGTGAGAAAGAAAGGATTATCAAGGTGTACAACATTCTCAAAAGTAGATCTGATTTGGAGGCATTATTACAAAATATCAGAGCTAATCAGTTATTAGACCCAAAATTAATAAAAATCAAGGAATGTATGGCGAACCAAAACTCTTCAATAAACCAATTCTATTGTGAACAAGAAGGAATTTTATTTATAAAAAATACATTGAACCAAGAAGACTGGAAGGTAATCATTCCCAGAATCATGGAGAAAGAACTAGTGTTGGAATATCACATAAGATACGGACATATGGGTGCAGTAAAGGTAGTGAAAGCATTGGAGGAGAATTGTTATATTAAGAACATACACAGGAAGGTACAAAATTATATAAAACCCTGTCATATCTGTCAATTGGTCAAAATTAATAATGAACGAAGGGAAGGTGTAATGATACCTATATCGTCAGAACAAAAATTGGAAAAATTATTCATTGACATATGCGGACCATTTCCTAGGAGTGAAGGTAGAAGCCGGTATAAATACCTTATAATCATTATGGACCACTTCACCAAATTCACCAAATTGTATCCAATCAGTCGAGCAACTACGCAGAAAATTCTTGAAGTAATAACTACTCAATACATTCCAAAAATAGGAATACCTGTTTCAATAGTTACAGACCATGGTACACAGTTTCGAGGCAGAAAATGGAAGAACACATTGTTAGAACTGAACATCAAAAGCTATAAGACCTCCGTATACCACCCCAGTAGCAATCCATCAGAAAGAATACTGAGAGAGGTTGGTAGAATCTTAAGAACCTATTGTCATCAACAACAAAGGAAGTGGCCTGATTACTTATCAGCCACAGAAGATTTTTTAAACTTGGCTTATCATCCATCTATAAATTGCACTCCATACACTGCCATGTATGAAAAACAACCACCCAGAGAGATCCAAGAATTGATTAAATTTCCTAAGTCTCCACCGTACCAATTTAATAAATTAAAATTCTATAATCAGGTGATGGAAAATCTGGAAAAACGCAGAAATAAATACCAGAAAATAAAGGGTAAAATAATTAAATATGAAGTAGGAGAGAAAGTTTTGTTAAAGAACAGGGAATTGCCTAGCACTCTAGAAGGGATATCAAAGAAATTAATATTACTATACGTTGGACCCTACACCATAACAAAAAACAACAGCAACACGTACGAGTTAACCGACCCCATTTCAAAGAAGATCAAGGGCAATTATAATCAACAATCCATGAAAAAATATCATGAGGAAGGAAAGGTAAAATAACATAAGTAATTATGTCCTCACACCTAATGAAGTGTTCAGAAATAATTACTTCTGAAGGGAGGCAATTTGTAACGAAACAAATGTTACAAAAGAATAGTAAATAATAGTGGAATCCGATCCAGAGAAGAAACAAGAAATAATAATTGAAAACAAATTAAAGGAAACCTAGTTGGTTTGACTTATATAATATTATCAAGAAACCCAGAAATAACCCAGTAGAATAGAGCAGTAAACAGAAAAAAGTTAAATAAATAAACCTAGTAGGCCTAATCAACTTACCCTGAATAACAACCAAACCCGATAAAGAGTACCTAATCATAAATTAAAATTGTATTAACAAAATTGTATCGACATATTTTAAGGATAGAAAAAGGGACACAAACCTTACAGTTATATGAGTGACATAATATAAATAGTGACACAGACTACTGTTAAACAGTGTTAATTATTTTTGTATGAAAGGTGTTTAATTGTTATTATTAGACAGAATTTTAGTTTATCATACAGACAATAGTTTAGCAGTATAAATAAACTAAAACTGTCAAAAACAATTATTATTATTAAGAGTTTTGTTGTATGTTATAAGATTTTATGTCACCAGTTAATTTATGTAAATATATTTATCTCAGGTAGTCAAAGTAGAAATTACAATCAACCATAACAAATTGTTTCACCACATATCATAGAAATTCAAATTAATAAGGTTTTACAGTTATAAACTGAGGCATGTTTAGTATCAAATTGTTTATAATTATCTAATTAATAATTGTATAAACATTGCATATATAATTAGAGTATAATAATAAAATTATCTATTAAAGGTAATTTATAAAATATAAAGTAGGCAATGGGTGTTGATCCTATAACATTTAACCTGTACATAAATGACCAATCAAAATTTAAGAAATTTGTATGAGTTCTGTGACTAAAAAAGAAGAAATAACACTTAATTGTTAATTGTGATGGAAAACAGTTGAATAGTGCGTGTCTAGATGCAATTAAAATATATAAAAAAAGATAACCCGTTTGTGAAAGAAGATCTGAAAGACCATCATCGAAGATAATAATCCTTCCACTACAATTTTCATGAACAAGTCATACACACAATCAAGAAAAATCTTCAGAATTAACCAGAAAACCTTCAGAATATCGTCTAGATGTGTAAAGTATAATTTGACAATATTTTTATCCAACAAGGAACAACCACTAGACAATATAACAATTTACACTAACACTAATCACTAGTAAACATTTTAAAGTGTAACCAAATTCAATATCTAAGCGAACAGTGATTACAAGGAAAACATTTATTGTACACATTAATAAACTACATTATTTTCTGAGACGGACAAACAGTCATGATGTTGACGTTACTCTAACCTACATGCTTTTACGAAGCGTATTGAATATCGTCAAAACTTGTATGTAACTTAATATATAATTTTTGTAATTTTTTAGATTATAAGTAATATATTGTTTGTAAAGGTACTCTCTATTATTAATTAACATGTAAAGGAACTTTTCGTAGCAGCCACAAGAATTCCCACGAAATATAGTAAAATTATTTAGTTATTAAATCCTGAGATAAATATCGATTGTGACAACCGTATGTATCGAATGGAATTTTCCAATAATTTGAATTTATGTTACAGAGATTAAACCATTATGTTATTAAATCATATCCATGCGTTATTATTTCAGGAACGTAATATATTATACCATTAAGATACTACCGGGATAAGAGTCGTATTATAACGTATACACATTTGTGCTTATGTATATGATTTGTTGAAAGCAGATTGTACAGAGAGTGTAGACGTAGTAACAATAATACAGTTATTAGTATATACATTCACAAATAAATCGTATATGCGTATAACTATAATAAAAAAAAATAGAATAAGTGTTTCTCTGTAATGGCATTTGTATTCAAGTGTGTATAACAGAGTATACGAATACATATTTACCGGTAGAGCATATTAGAGGAGGAAAACAATACGCATGAGAATCTTTGTTTTAAGAATAAAACAATTTCAATTTCAACTTTTCAGAAACGTTTCTTTGATACATTCGCTAGAATATTTTAGGTGTACATGTCATTCTAATAATAATCATTTGTTATATACGTTGTTTTCTGTTTTACAATGTTGTTAACTACGAAACCGGTAATGGCATTAAAGCGCAAGAGCAGGGATACTTAAAGCACGACGTTCCTGAAGGCCCAGGTGAAGCAGTTAACTGATTCAGCAAAACATATACAACCACGATAATATAACACAAAAAATTGTTCATATATATTTTACATATTGTTTATATTAAGAACATACCAACGACACGCTATATGACATCTCGACAGAAATTTTCATGAATTAACCAGTAGTTTTAAAATCTAAATAATACAAATTTAAAAAGTGCAAAGTTTAATTTTTCCGATAAATATTCAGTTTCTGTCGTATACTGGCATTTATTCTACGATTTTGGAGAGTATACTCTGCCACGTGCCTGAGAAATCTTATCCATTACGACTGGCCTGGGATTTTGTTAAAGGTCAATTCTCAAACCCACAGAGAAGAGTGAGGAGGGCCATCAACTTGTAGACCTTCAAGCGTGTTTTATTAGTAATTGAATTTTAGAGTTCTCCTGATAGTCCCGAAATGTGGTTGCATTTGTGTAGCTTATTGTTTGTAATGTTAGACATGTTATAAACCGGATATTGAAAATTCCTGACCTGATCCAGAACAGTACCATCTACAATATGTTTTGCTCGTATGGGACAATTTACATAAAAGCCATTACCTTTACCTTCAATGTAGACATTTGTAATCCAAAATGCTAGCTTTATGAAATCCAAAGCTTCTTCCACAGAAGCCTAGTTCATGGGTTTTACATCAGTTTCATTGCCTCAATCGAATAAATATTTATGTTGCTCCATAACTCCTTAGACACATTTGCAGTATTGTGTATTAAAAGTAACAGGAAAATAGTTTCTTCAGTGAAGACGAATCAGAAGCAAACATACTTGTAGAAATCGTTTTCACTTGAGATGAAAATACTGTTGTAAATTCGGCTTCAATACGCAACCTAACTCATCGCAAATGTAATTACAAAATAATCTTTGATTTCATACGACTATGCTACTTTATACCGTAAACTAATTTTTTATGGCTATCCAAGATTAGGTATGATTTTCGTCAGACATAAAAGACCTTTTTTTTAATATTTTCCATTATGCTGGTGCAGATTCCTTTAATCTCTCCGTAAACGGTATACAGTCCAAGTTTATATAGATCCAAGCACTGTTCTGAATACTTATCAATATTGGTCTAATGCTGGTCATTTTTAATCCCGCGGAAGGGAGATTGCCACAACTCTGGGCATATACATCAGAAACAGCACCATGAGCACGAGCACTAGGTTTAACAAAATTATGGTTTCTAAACGTATTTAGCTTGCAACAATTTTTTTTTTTTATGAAATTTTATAAATCCTAAGTGATTCTTGGCTTTTAAGAGGAAAACATCAAGTGGGACAGTGACCTCATAAGGAGAAGATTGCGTCAAATAGAAGCGGAAGTATTTTTTCTATGCTACTGAAACCTATCTAGATTAACGATGCAAAGTAAATTCATAAAGAGTTTCACTTCCAATTCGGTGGGAACTAAATGCTTGTGGAGATGATGGGACTTTTTATGAAATGATTTGAGAGTTTGTAGGGCATATGAGAGCTACCAAATACATACCGAGTATTTTCTCGTAGACAGTTATAGAGTTTCTACCGACATCGTAAAGTTGATTGGAATGGGAAGAGAGAATGGAGCAGATTCGTTCTACGATTCCCGATTACTTTCAGCTCTCAATTGCACTTACATAAAGTTGTGTTCATAAGTTTAAAATAAGTAAATGGCTCAGAGCATATTACCTAAAAATATTTTATTTCAGAAAATTTTTAATGTGATTAGGTTTTGTGACTTACGACAAAGGTTTCCAAATGTTAAAAGTATATTTGTCTTGTGGATACAAGAGTTTACAAAAGATACTTTTCTATTTCTAGATGTCCCTGATGTAAGTTTCACTTGACCACTTGAAGATACTATGCCACCTACTCCCAATAAGAATTCTGAGAACTCTACGGCGATTATAAGCGCGAGTATAAATCAACTTCATTCCAAATACTATGACTAGATGTCTAAAGCATAACTCTGCAGGTTCGGACTTATCTTTAAGTGCCATCTGATACCTCTTCTCCATTCTGCATTGTGCCTGATAGCTTCTGTGTAGAGTCTATTTGGTTTTGAATATGTTCACCTTTCCTCAACTTCTTCTACTGACCCCATAATTCTTCTGTATAAAAGCAACACGGCAAACTTATCAAAGAGGATTTAATTTGAGTTTAATGCTTTCCTTTATGCATATACTTGCTAACACAACTGTTTCTAGTCTAAAGTATCAAAGTCGAAGTACAGAAAGTGGCTAATAATTATACTCTTTGAAAGTTCATATACATAGTTTGATGTGTAATGCAAAATAACAAAAACAGCTAAAAGAATAGAGACAACTGATACTATATAAAGTTTATAAAGTTTATTTGTCAATACTAGATACAGTTTCTATAATGCTGCATTAATCAATTAGTCCTTTTAAATGTTAAATGAAATTACGCTTTTACTTATTCCATTCTTCATATATTATATTTTTCCTTAAGAATAAATATATTTAAAAATAAAGTTAATATACTTTTACACTAAATTAATCAAGTAAAAAAGATGGTTTATCTTTTAGTTGGTAATGAAACAATTAGTTTCCGAAATAAACATAAAAATAGAGTAGAAAATATGTATTTTGGTACAAGGACGTGATGTAATATTAAAATAATTAATTTTTTCATTGGTGAAACCAAGTATTTCTTCTGTGTGTGTGTGTGTGTGAGTGTGTGTGTGTGTAGAAATGAAACACGTTAAACGACACAAATTAAACAGTGATTAATTATGTCAACTGAAACCGGAACCAGCCTTACTGTAAAACAATGAAATCATAATTCCACGAAGTAAATCAAGATAATAATTTTCTACGGCAAACTAAAGGTTACGTTTAAGGTGTGAATCCGGGATGAACTGACCTAACACACTCACTCAGAAACAATCATACAGCCACAAAAGCGCGGATTATGCAAAAGAATAACTGTAATAAATAAGCTGCGTGATTTGTAGAGTACTAGTGATTCGGTGATAGGTCCGAATGAGGAGTGGGGATATATTTGGTTATCTGTATATAAATTTGAGCGGTGGACGCTTGCAATTATACTCGTCTTGGAGTTTCTCACAGGAGGTACAACATGAAACTGGTAAGTGGAACGCTCACATTCACTCGTTCACTAATTCTCATGTGTCGTAATATAATGTATATAATTTTACATGTGCCCATAACGCCTAGTAGGCTAATACTAAGTTCAGTATAACAAATCGAATATTTAATTACAAATACATTCAATCGTAAACCATAAAGGAAAGCGCGCATTGTGTGTGTGTGTGTGTGTGTGTATAGTTCCGTTTTTATACGTGAGCGAGTAGGTCCTAACCAAGAGGATATATTTTAAATGTTATATATATGTTTATATATTTTATATGTTACTGATATAATTATAACGTGCTCGCGAACACGCAAGGTAAACCCTATAGCTGAGTTTGTTTACATCATATCCGCTACTTTGTACATCTTATTTATTAAAAAAAAATAAATAAATAAACAACCCCTGATGGTGTTGATAGAGATATTAATGAAGACGACTATACCCTAATGGGTAACGTTATATTATGCTAAAAGGATGAATTATTATACTTGCAATTATTGAAATTTTTCGTAACTACTGAAACTTAAACCCTACCATTAGTTGTTTGTATTGTATAGTCGCACTTCAGCGATTATACAATAGTTATCAACTTCAAAACCTAATTTAGTATCTAACGTTCTCGAAACTCAACATTAACAGGACTACTACTCAACGTATTCCGTAATATTATCATCAAAAAGTAATAATCAGAATGTGCAACGAACTTGCGGAAGCAACGTACTTACGGTGTCGCGGGTTTGCTTACTTGCGTGTTCTCTATCTGTGGATGAGTGTGAGTGGTGAAAGCACGAATAAACTAATTACTGCGCATATGTCAGTTAATAATTTACTTACCTTTATTCCACTTCATCCTACAATATTGTCACGGCTTTGAAATGCATTAAATTAAATACAAATTTCAAAGTAAAGTAATACAACAGAAGTTTAATTACATAACAGATAAAATTTCATTTACAGTGACAATGGGCATTGAATCGCCAACTAGAAGTAAGACTTAAGTACTTTATTCAAGAATATTCTTCTAGTTGCTGATATGTTTGCGTGCACCCTTAAAGTAAAATCTAAAATCTCTCATTCAATTGTACACACTAAGATCTTAATAAATATTATTTACTTGTAGAAAACATATCACATTACTTTGTCAAAGATCAAAACTGAATGAATAACTTACTGCAATACGTAAATACAATATTTCTCGGTTGAAATAGTCAGATTGTACTGCTCAGTAACGTTTACCAAATTATAGGAACGTTGTAGTGTTAATAATAAGTGAATTGTCTAAAATGTACGAGACTATTATTTGGACTGTAATTGTATTCATGGACGGCCAAGTAATATATCGGTATTGTATTGTTTCAGATAGTATTAGCGATTACGATAGCGGTGGCCAGCGCTGGGAGACTAGACAGTAACTATCTGCCGCCGTCTGGTGTTCACAGTGGTGGTGGCGGTGGAGGCGGCGGTGGTGGTGGTTCTTACACCGGACATGGTGGACCCGTCATTCCAATTATTTCTTACGAAAACCAACCAAACACTGGAGACGGATCATATTCATTCAGGTTGAAAATAGTTCTAAAATACTAGTTACCAAAATTAAGTAAATATGTATTGACAGGTGAAAAAAGAGTAAAGAATTCGAGAAAGAGATAACGTAAAACTTAACAAATCAAAATTATACTTATAAATTGTATATACAGTGCATTATTGATTTTTGTAAATTAAAAATGTAAAAGCAAACACGCCCCGTACTCATTAAAATACAAGAAAGCTTTTAACAGAAAATCGACTGGGATAAGCGTTTGTCAGTTTTTAAAGGGACAGCGAGACCCATGAAATCGTACATTATTAAGAAAATAACTAACGTAAGTAACTAACGTAAGAAACGTAAGTAACTAATATAGAAAATCAAATCTGTGTATTATATAACCCTCAAATGCGTAGGATATATATTTAATTTTTTGTTATTTAAAAAACGAAAGACTTTGCCACGTTTAACGGTGACCACCACGTTAGACTTTTCCACCGAATCATACTGAATGACGGTGACTAATACTATTAACTGGCTTATCGTTATGTTACATTGTTATATGAAATATTAAGTTACTGATATGAGTTATTGGAGGAGAAATCAGAAGCTAAAGTAATCAAAAGCAGAAGCAAAGGGAAATCGAAAAAGGGAAAAAATAAAGCATGACAAAAGTAAAAGATAATGGGAATATCTCTCACTCCAGCAGATATTAATATTTAGTCGTCAAGTTGGTTGGTTACATGTGAAATGACCAATGGTTTAGAGATTACATGCACAAATATAATGTGAACACTAAAGCGGAAAGAAAATGTGAAGGCTGAAGAAGAAAGAACTTAACAAAATAGGCCTAACATTGAAAAAACAAAGAGAAATGGGGAAGAGAAAAAGAGAGAGAGAGAGAGAGAGAGAGAGAGGATGACCGGAATTCTGTGTATAGACAGAGGAAGGAAGAAGCTAAATAATCGTAAAACGTAGAGTGTTGTAAGCCTACACATTACGGAAAAGCCGGGTAGGTAGATTAGTGTTGTGGTTTCAGGAATTAAGCTAGACATAAGATATTAAGCTAGATATTTCAGGAATTGACAGGACATTAAGCTATAAAATATGTACAGATGCCTTCTATTGCAACACAGCTTACTCTATTCCCTAACCGGAAGTAGTAGGTAGTGGTTTATTGTAGCTGAAATCGTTATTGTGGTATGTTATGGACACTTTCAAATATTGATAAAATTCTAATTTTGCTCAGAGAAACTCCCAGTACTTAATGGTATCTCAATTACGTATATTGAGAATTGGCAAATTTGACTAAATACTAACTAGAGACAAAAAAAATTCTACTGTTTAAGAAACTCCATTCCACTGTTATAATTTTATGGATCCTCAATTTGCTCGAAGTAGACGTACAACCGACCAGACTTATACACATGTTTACAATTCCGTTTAACAATAATAGAAATAATAAGTAAGAAAAAAAAAATCCTTTTTTTTAAGTCTAACATTTTCTGTTTTGAGCGTTGTGCTTCAATTTTGAAGATAAACATACAGTATACAATTTATTAATTTGAAACTACGTTTATTTTTTGTTAGCTTTAAACGTTTTCCAAGTTTCGATGCTACGTAATTTCAATTGAAACGTTTTTGGAATCATTTGTGTCTTTCAGATAGAGGAAATACACAGAAGTGGCTCAGTCTATGCACGTGTAAATGCCTACGCTATATATACGAATGTAATTTAGTGAGTAGGCGAAATAGCGATACATTACAAAAGTGGTACAAAGTTACTATTGTAAACATTAAAACAAATGTGCGCATGCGTGTGAATTGTTAATGTATACATAGAGATAGAGGTTTATATGTGGTTTTGTTTAAGTAAAATCGTATGTAAGAGAGCTCACATATCTATCAAGATAGTTTGTTTACGACTTGCACATCGTAAGGCGTATATACCTATATATGTTTTATTTATTATGCAGATCACTACACGCTACATATGGTATTAAAAGTAAATGCATCTCCGTTTCAGCTTTTTAGGAAATTTTCCTACATTTATAAGAATATTTTGATTAGCATACTACAGTAATAACTATTCATCTGTTTACACACTCGTTTTTTGTTTTACGTGTTCTTAGTTATGAAACTGGAAATGGCATTAAAGCGCAGGAGCAGGGGTACTTGAAGCAGGACGTTCCTGAAGGACCAGGTGAAGCAGTTCAAGGCTCTTACTCTTACACAGCCCCTGACGGTCAGGTCATCACTGTTACGTACACAGCTGATGAAAATGGATTCGTACCCCAAGGAGCTCATCTGCCTACACCGCCTCCTATCCCGCCAGAAATACTAAAGTCACTTCAGCAGAACGCAGCTGCTGGTGGTGATGGTGGATATCAGGACTCCGAAAGTTACCGTTAGTATTGTTTTAAATTACAACTGTAAATAACGTAAATAGAAAAGCCATAAACTATAATCATTGTTTAAAAATTAAATAACGTTATAAATTGATCTTAAAACGTGCTGAGACCTTTGGCTAAAGGAGGAAAAGATTTAATTTCTCTGTAACAAATATTAATGTAATTTATGAATATTAAAAGTTTGTACACCATTTTTTAATAGATGGAGATGGAGGGAGAGCGACTGGCGGATACCAGGGTGGCTCGGGTGGATATTCATATCCTCAACATGGAAAATGAAGGAAACTCGCTCTTCTTCGCCAACTGCTGCCATGAAAATGTATCTGGTCACTCTTCGGATACGATCTTTGTTATTTATTTATTTGTAAGTTTGGTCTTAATTTTGTAAATTAAGACCAAGCAGATATAATCTCTTAACAAGTCACTGTTATTATTGGAATTTATTCCAATTACTTGTTATGACTTCGTTAACTTAAATACTTTAAGGTAGTCTAAAAGTAAATTGTCATTCACATGTTGTATATTTACTGACATATTAAACTTATTTTTATAATATCTGTTCTACATCGTACTATTACGTTCCTAATTAGAGACTCGAAACACGAGAAGCGCGGAAGCATCATGAATTTGGTTGTAAATGTAGTAAAAATATTCCGAAGTACAGACGTTATTAATAAAAATTAAATTAATAACAATGGGGACCATATTCATAGATTTCTTTAGCTAATATTTCATTGAAAGAGATGTATTTTTCACATTTGTGTTACAAAGTTACTCAAGTCAACCAATCCTCTTATACTACAGTTACACATACTAATATAATATATGTTTAACTACAATTGTGGCAAGTCACATGCGATCTTGTATGTGTGGTGTTTAAAGGAGCTTGTCGTAAAATGCGATATATCGTAAGGTATACATCATTTACAGGATTATTATTTACATTCGAGTTTTTTACAGAAAAAAGATTTACATTTCCAAATGGTTTCAGTTTGCTTAAAAACTTTATCCAGACTATTAAATGCTCAAAGTAATTAGAAAACAAATTATAATTTTTTATTTTACGTTTTGTAATAATATTAGTTTTGTCGTTTTGGTGTATATATCATGGTCACTACAGGTGTAATACTATTGTGCAATTATGTACAACCTTGTAGCCTACAATCATTTAATTAGCATCATTATATAACTACCGTATATTATGTACACATACGCAAAAATAACTTTAAATCTAATTGAATGAGCGAAGCCAGTTCTCAGTGGAAAATTTGAGTGGGATATCAAGTTAAAGAGAATTTAACTAGCATCTGAATGTATCGTTAAGTTTTGGAAATTTAAAATTTTGGGATGTCAGGGATTAAAAGAGATCAGAAATTTGAAAAAAAAATTCAAAAACCAACAGGGTATGAGACTAAAAGGAATTGCAACCAAAATTCAAAAATTTATAATTTTTAGTGTCTATTGTATAATTGAGTACTCTACAATTATTATAGTACTAAAGAAATAATAGAATAGTCTGGATATTTGTAATTTTTTGCATAATCGTAAAGGTATCTAATATATTATTTTATGTAATAATAAATGACTTTCGTTCAAAATAGTGAGAGAGTTCTGCAACTTAGGGAGCTTACTAGTGTTAACAATTTTAATTATGCTGACTATAAGTAAGTATAATGTGAAATTTGGAAGCAAATGTTTCACTTTTGCATCATACGTTAATTACACAGGTTAATAATATCATGTCATGTAATCGCTGTTGGATATTATGGTTTTAGTTACGTAAGCAGTTAGTTAAGACAAATGTGAAGAAATGTGCAAATGTTATGGGCTAATTAATTTAAATATCCTCTACAGAAGGTGGGAGAAGAAGTTTATATGTTGGCTCAATACGTGAGAAGGGAACGTAACATTTTTCCTTTCCATTTGTGTTCAAGTATATTAGTGTGTTAAGTTTATTTTCGAGAATTACGTGTAACAAGATTTATAGTATTTTTAGTTTTAGGCTAAAGAATTATTTTATTTTTAATCTAAGTAATTTTAAAGCTTATTTCAATGGTGGATTAGTAGTTTATCAGAAGTGAATGATTTAAGATATGCTTGTGACAAGGTAGTTGTATTATGACGTCAGACTCATAACACAGTGTCTTGAAGCAGTTTTTGTTATGGGGACCACAATACCGAACTTATGGTAATGTTTAGATTACCTATTATAAACTAGTTATTCTAACTTATTCGTAGACTACTGTTTAGATTCTAACTCATATAGACATAGATTTAGACTATAGTTTCATTATCTTTAATAAGACTGGATTTTTACTCCGTTATTAATTTGAAACTTAACTAAATAAGTTAACTGAATGAGTTAGGTAAGCAATAACATGAGATAAACGAATCATATTTAAACCACCACATTCCGCAATCATTAGTTTCCATGTCAAAGGGCAAGAACCGATTAAGTGAAATGTCAAACTAACACTGTTGCAATACTCAAAAGCTGTGTTACTGCGGCTTGAGAAATGTCAGAATTAAATGTTTCTTTGTCCCTATGTAAGGTAAAATTTCGCCGTAACGAATACCCAGTACCATTTATTGAAATGCTGTGAAACTCTGAATGTCTCATAAAATGTATAAGACAAGCTTTAAATAATTGTGTAGTATCCAGGTTCTTCTTAGTCGCAATACTTCATGTCTGAAATGTCATCATTATTACAGGCTTACAGTGTGGTCAACTGTTTCCACAAAGCAATCTTGAGCCACGTACGCTGACTCACAGGTTGACATTTTATTTCCTGCTATCCATTCGGTTACCGACCATCTCCTCGTCTGCCGGCTACCTGCCCTACTAATACTAAAAGTCCAAAATAACATATTTTTATTGAGTTAATTTATTATTACTATTTGTCTAGAGTGGTTAATAGGCATAGTAGTATTACTGAATGTATTAACTTAAGATTTTAATTTTTATGAAACAGTCAAAGAATACCTTTAATAAATAATGTATAAAGAATTTTTAGTACTTACAAGTACACCTCTAGGTACTCCAGTCACCGACTCAATAGTGAGTCGGCTTTCGTATGACGTGCGGGCAACAAGTGCTGGCCAGCTTCGATTTTCAAATCGTCCGTTGGATTCGGTTTTCGTTTTAATATTAACGTTATTTTTAAAATTTTAAATTTTTTAAGTGTTGTGTTTTATGTTGCGTGTCATATGTACCTGTGTCGACGACGCTCACCTGAATGGAAATTTTTTATAAATGTTATGTAAGTTTACTAAATGATCAAATTGAAGATGGAACACAACTGTTCCGAAATGCATCTTGGATAAAAAATTAAAAAATCACCGACTGGAATACCTAGTACTTGTAAGTACTAAAAATTCTATATACATTAAGATTTTAATATTTAAATCGATGATGATTAGTGATATATATATATATATAACTTGTCTAAAATGAAGTCATTTGCTTTACCGGCTACTCAAACTGTATGAAGTAGTCATTGCCAGCACCACATTAAAACTTCGTCGATTTCCAGCCAATTTCCTTCTACGTTTAGGAATAAACAGAATCCTAATGTATGGACTAACTTTTGTTTTGTAAACATTCTGATGCTATTATCCTTCTATATTGTTGTTATGCGATTCATAGCTGTTTTGCTACGATACCATAGCTCTTCCGACGCAGATACACATAATTATTACTGATACTATTATTTGGTAGTTGTATCCGTCTGAGCTATTGTTTGACAGTTGACTACCACATACCAACAAACAGCAAAACTGTATAATCTATGCTAATGGCTTTTATTTTAAAAAATTAACTCAGTTAATTCAACTTCAGAAGTAGCCATAGTGAGACATCATTAGCACATCGTAAGTTTCTGATTTTCCTTTTCTATTTGTCGAGTGTAACTCCCAAAATGCGCTCATCGTATGGATTAAAAGTACTGTAGACAGGACGCACAGCAGCCACTTTAAATTCTATAAGCAGCAAGCCGTTGTCTCTTAAGGTTTGCCTTATTCGACTAACCTAAGTAGTAGATTTTTGACAATAAAAAAGAGAAATATACGAAACAAAATTTAATAAAATTTACGTGAAATAGGAACCACAAATATAGGCCTATGTACACAGAGAAGCCAACTCTAGGATCCTCAAGACAACTCCGAGCTACCCACGATTTTCAATTTACGTCATTCGGGCCACGTTGAAATAGTGGACGGAAATTTCATGTTTACTTTTAAAATTCAAGGACAAGTAAGACAAAGCAAGGACAAAAAACAACGACGCTCAAAAACGTCTTAAAGTGTACTTTCTTGCAGATTATTTTCAACAGGCTCAAACGAGAATGGATTGTATTAGTAATTTTGATAGAGCATTCAAAGCATTAATAACAGAGCTTAAAAAATTAACTTAACGAAGTAAACCTGTACGCTCGTGAACTGAAAAGTGCTTTTAAATTTGTAACCTCTTTAAAAGATAATGAATATAATATTGTAATTCTGCTGATCGAAAAGCGAATAATACTGTGCACTGGGGCCACTGTAATGCACCTACAGCAAATGAAGTTGTGGTAATGATAGTTAATCAAGAGTGTGGGAAACGCAATAGAGTAATTGGAACTAGTGATTATAGACTACATCGGATTACAGAAACAAACCAGGCTTACGATGCTTTGCAATACGCTTTAACGTTTTGTCGAGGAGAAGATGGGGTATCACTTTACATTAAAACCAATATTGTATTAATATTAATATTATATTGCCATAGACAATTAAAATCATATTAAAATACATATTAAAAATCTAATATTCACGTGTGAAGCCAAATACATATGATAATAAAACCAAACACATGGAAATAACAAGTGTAACATGTAATAAACAACCTCTACAATTTGGAAATCATGAGTTTGAGCATACAAGAGAATTTTTCAAACCTAGGATTACAAATAAATTACATTAACAATATGAGCAATGATATCCAGGGGCAAATCCTTGGTAGTAACCGATGTTTAAACCGAATTCGAAAACACTGAAAAAATCATTAAAATTAAAAATATTCAAAAGCGTATTAGACCAACTGTAAGTTGTGGTTGTAAAACATGTGTATTAACACAAAAAGACGAACAGTATCTCAGAATACTTGAACGAAAGAAAATGAGAAAATTTTTTGGACCCGTGCAAAATAACAAAGGATTTTGGAGAATACGAAGGAATCAAGAAACAAATAATCTGATACACGAAGCTGACACAGTAATGTTTATAAAGAGTAGAAGGATACACAATGAGGATAGAACAACGCAGAGCTCCCAGAAAAATTTCTAAATACAGACCAGTAAGTAGGAGATCAAGAGAAAAGCAAGGAAGAGATGCATCGAGGATGTTGAAGAGGATCTGAAAAATATGGGGATAAGAAGACGGAGAAGCTGTGTAATGAGAGGGCCGAATGGATGAAAATCGTTGAAGAGACAAAATCCCATACTGGTTTGTAACGCCGGTAAAAGAAGTGTGTGACAAATATTACTTACATACGGAAGTATGTTTTACTTAAACAACGAAGACATCAGGACCAGAAATTGATGCTAATGATAATTTTATATTAACAAAATTAGGAACTGTTTTTCAATTTAATACCTGCCACTCTTAACTACAATCGTTTATATACATATATTGAAATAGGTGAAATTGCATATAAAATAATAATTTTACTCTTAGCGTGTGATAGCATGTTACAATGAGAATTGGTTTAAGTAAAGACTGCATGTTGAGACATTGTAAAATAGACAATAAGATATATGTCAAAATTGTTAGTATAAGTTTATTTGTGACAATACAAAAATTAATTAGTGTTGTGAAGTAGTGCAAACAAATGCGTAGGCATATGGCGAGTGCGCGTGTGCGGGTGTAAATAACTATGTTATGAAATAACAGTAAAAACAGATTAAATTAAATAACTTTTGTGTAAATAAAATTTCCGACATAAGTCTTACACCAGAATGTGCATAAAATAAAGACATATTTAGTAGTAACTTAATATTTGTTAACAATTTAAAGAAAGAAATAAGTGAAATTTTTTATAAAAAAGGTTTCATGACCCAAAAGAAAAGCAATAAAATTAGAGAGGATTTATTTGCACGTTTTACTTTGTTCATAGACAGTATTTTACAAGAAGAACGTTATCTGGACTGTAGCCGTAAGGGTGAGGGAACATTTTGACCAATGAAGTTGGCTAATACATTAGTTGATTTTATCCTTCATGGGATGTAAGTCAGTCTCGCTTAGTTCTAGGCCGTACTGCTATCACGGTACAGTACAAGATTGTCCGCTTAGGGATTGAAAGAACACTTCATGTTAGCCGGAGTAGTGTGTAGTTATATAGACAATAGAAATCACTAATAATTAGTAATTCACCACTGTCTGTAGAAGTACCCAACCCGGAAACGACCTTGAACGCTGGAGAGCAGGAGGAGATCCTGACGGAACAACGGTAGGAACATCAGTATCCTGGACGGCTACCTAAAGAAACATCTGTCGCCCCTTATCAGGAACGGAGGAGCGACATCGCATCGTTCATAAAAAAGGGAAGTGAAAGCATTTATGTAAACTTTAATAAAACAGTCATAAACTAAAAGAGACAAAAAAGTAGAAGTTAAGATTTTATGTAATTAGAATATGGGAGGGAATTATTTTAAGTTTGTGAAGAATAAGTCAACAGAAACAGCTTATTAATTTTATTTTTATCAGGAACAGTTAATTAATTTTGTTTGTTATCATAAAGAATAGTAAAACGTTAGTGCAATTTAAAAAAAAGGAAAATCTTTAATAAAACCGAAGCATTCAATTATCTGAATATTGACTACTTATTCTATTCGACTTTGTACACCGCAATAAATACATACTTCCCTCAGACTTCTTATGTAGTGACAGTATTCGCATAGCTTCTCATCTCGTGTACTACTAATCCATTTAAAGCTTGAGCACATCAGAAAGATTATGTTTGTAACAAATGAGTAAGGCAAACCTGAATACTTATTTCACCAGAAACGATAGCTTAAAAAATAGAAAGCAAATTTCTATGGAAAGTGCTGAGACCCAGGTAAGATAACATTTTATTTGAGACCAAACCAAAAAAAACTGTATGAAAAATTAAGAAAATCTCAATCACGATAAAGAAAGGACGAATGACTTTCTATGGACATCTTAGGAGAATGGTAACAGAAAGGATAGCAAACAAAATCCCCAACTTTCTGGAGAATAGAAAGACCAAGAACCATGGGTGAGTAAAGTCCGTCAGAATCTAAAAATATGTAGAACCAGGAAGAAGATGTAGGAAACAGAGAAGTATTTAGAAGCAAAATTGGCAAATTATCTATCTGAAGAAAAACCAAGGAGTACCAGTAGTAGCGTTTATAGGAAGAAGAACGAGCATGAACGAGACTGAGCATCAGGGAATACTGGCAAAGAAGAAATGATCTTCAGAAATTGAAGGAAATATGGGTCTACGACCTGGTTGCGAGGTGCAAATCCATGTTAAACCCAATCAGGTGTATCTCCCATATGACGTGGGGAGGAGATAGAGAAATTATTATTGCGCATGTACTCCGCGCTGGTGTTATCTAAATTGGATTACGGAGGAGCGGTGTACTTTTCAGCCAGAAGGTCGTGCTTGAAAAAGCTGTATCCTATAACGCAGGGGTGCGCTACGCCACAGGAGTGTTCCGCACTAGCCCTCCACAAAGCTTATATTGTAAAGCAAGATAACTTCCTTACATCTTCCACGTCAACTGCTGTTGCTGAGATATGTGGAAAAATTTTAGCATTACCGAGCCACTAAACGAACAACACGCTTGCTAGGGGATACGACTGCCATTCTATGTGTACCAGACCAGCCGGCGCTACAACGTCCAGGCGCCGACGGTCTAAGCGTACGTTCCGTGCGAAGTGCCACCCTGGTTGCTTCGCAAACCAAATTGCCGGCTGGATGTCGCCAGCAGAAGCAAGAAATCATGCCACCCAACTAAACCAAAACTCTTGTTTAGATCAGTCTTAGAGGAATACGTTGAGGAACACACCAGTATGTACTCTGTTGGGTCGAAGACGGTGAGCGGAGTGGGTAGTGCGTTTGTCATCGAGTGCGCCTCCCACTCCTGGGCACTCCCCAAGGCGGCAAGTGTGTACACCGCCGAACTATATGGGGTGTGGCAGGCTCTCTGCTTCTGTGAACACCGAGGTGACATGAAATTTGTAGTCTATACGGATTCACTGAGTTTTCTAACTGCCTTGGGGAATCCGGACCCGTTATTACAGCAGATAATGACGTTATGCCATGCATTAAAAGACTTTGGTTCATCTATTACTTTTGTTTGGTCTCCGAGTCATGCAGGTATTGAAGATAACGAAGAAGCTGACGTTGCAGCGAGGAACGCTGCGGACAGACAACGAGTCGATGCAACTGCCATACGACCTGAGGACGCAAAACTAGATGCCACAACCACCATTACTAATGTGAGGCAACAGCTGTGGAACACACACGCCAGAGCAGCAAAATGTACGTAAATGGCAAGCAGTGGGTGATCGTAGTCTTCTTGAACATGTTTTCATCACCAGACTGCGAATTGGGCACATGAACTTCACGTCTTCATGCCTTCTAGAAGGAAAAAAATGACCCGTCTGCTCTTGTGTAGGAACACTTACAGTAAAACACATAATCGAAGACTGTAGTTCTCTTGCAGAACCCAGGCAGAGACACAGAGTAAAAGGTAATCTGAAAGAAGACCTTGGAAATGAACAGTTAGCGATAGACAGAACTCTGTCCTTCCTAAAAGCAGCAAGATTACTGTACAGGCTTTGAAAATGTCATTTTGCGTCTTAGTATGTACGAGTTTCCACTTTTCTTGAGTCAACTAAAATGTAGGTGAAAACGAAACATCCCGTCGACCAACGCTTCTGGTAGACGTCGCTGCCAAGCCACTAAAATATTAAAAAAGAAAAAATAAGAAGAAGAAGAAGAAGAAGAAGAAGAAGAAGAAGAAGAAGAAGAAGAAGAAGGAGAAGAAGGAAAAGATTATTGCTGCTGATGATGATGTTATGTGACATTACGTAATTCAAGGATCTTTCCACAGTATTAATATTATATTACCGATTACTATCTAAACTGATTGTTGTGACACAGCACTAATCAATTGTCGTATTATGTATATCACAATATGTGTCTGTTATAATGATTACGTGATAATGTAAAAAGTTTAGAATCGGCCGCCTTTGTTGAAACTTGAAATAAGGGAAAATTTCTTTAAAATGTTTATCTAAAATTAGCGTTCTGCAGTCGGAAATGACAGTACATGTAGTTAATACTAGGACACGACATGGTCAACAAAACTATGTAAAAAACTGGTTTGCTATATACTACCAATAGTAAATCACTTATCCAGTTACACAATTTATTTTGAAATCAAGGAAATTTTTAATGTGTTATGAAAAATTATAATATTAAAATGAGATTGCTTAAGCTGAACGACTATTTATTAATTGATCTGGTAGCGTAACCATTTAATATAGCGTACTGTTGGTCAATTACGTGAGTAGTAGCGTATTCCAAACACCGTAACAAGGATATCTGAAGGTGAAGAAGTGCAAGGTCCATCTTTCCCTTAGGTGGCGTCTGACAGCTCATCTGCATTGCGTTTATGAAAACGTATTTGCTGTTCAAGGTGCTCGCCTTTCCACAACTCCTCCTATTATCCCTGAAATTCTTCGGTATAAAGTTGTCAAGGATATCAAAGACGATTTAATTTGTTTTTAATTATTTTTACTTGTTGCCTTTACTTAATCAACAAGTCGTTACTAAAATGACCAACGTTGATGGCAAGCGTAATGTATGACGAAATACGATAAGAGTATCTGGTGCAGAATGTAAATGATTTACGTTGCTTAAAACCTATTAACCTATTGATAAACATACACACGTGCCAACTATTTCTCGAGTTGTAACTTCTAAATTATATAAAATTATAAATACTATTCCCGAAGAGGTAAGGTTAAAATTATTAAATTTATTATATCGAAACAAATATTTTTTACGGTCACATGCCCTAAATAATAGTGGTCCCGTGTACTTTATTTTTACCAGGCAGTACACGCATTACTATGCTGATAATACGTACCTTTCAGTTGACATTCCATCTTTTTAGAGAAATATCTTACATATCTTAGTATGCGTCCTCTCTGCGGAGTAATAAGACTAAACATTTTCACCTTTCCACCCTCGTATGCAGTTCACAGGAGAAAGACTTTCGCTTAATTTATAGTTATGTTAGATAATATGTTACAATCTACTGGATCTGATGAAGCTGTGAAATGTTTTAAGACGTACTACTCCATTATTCAAACGTATATACTGTACCATAAGTCACTGATGGTGTCTAACAATGAAAGCTTGTTACAACAAAAATCGCTCTTCAGTTTAATAATTTCGAAGAAAAAGAACAGTGTTTTGTAAATATTTTAATAAGATTATAAAATATATAAAAAATACAATATATAAAATAAAGTTTAATGTGTGTACATTTAAAAATATCGGTATGGAGAACCATACATGACTTCCATATTCTAAGATTTATATTTAAAATCATTTTCGAAATGAAATATTACCATAGAAACTACTTCTTTCCACTTACTGCTTCAGCCTTAACAACAGTACTGTGGTCACTAACATATACCACCTCACGTTATCGCACTCGATTTTCACTGATGATGGAAGTCGATGGCATTGCCGAAACGTCTGGTTTTGTAGAAAACATTGGACTACAGCCAAATATCCCGGGAAGGAATTTTAACAAAAACTACTTCTTTGTTGCCGATAACGTTGTACACATATATATAAAAATCATACATAAAATTAATGGCTTGTATAAGTTAATGATTGATCTCCATTAAGTAGTGCTCAAGTTTCCAAAGTTTTAATATTATGATGTCCGTAATTAAAACATCAGAGCAGGTTTAGTGTGAATGAGGGTACACCGTGGACTAAAATTTTCAACATTTCCTATTGAGCGTTGCTTAGAGTAAAGCTGCGAATCTACAGTGTATGTTTCACAGAACAAACACGCGAAAAAGAAGGAGCGCTCCGAAGTCACTCATGTACCCTCAGCATCTTGCAAAGGGTTCATTCCCTAAAGACGAAAAGTCTGTCTATGAATCGTTCCCCTGTAAACACGTGCAGTTACACTGCCCAGCGATCCACAGGAAGCAAATTGATGTCCATTTTTTCGGCTTGCACGCGTTATGTTGGTGTGGGTTTCGGCACTTTCCATTTAAAAAGCGTGCAAATGTAAGAAAATAAACATGAGTGAGGCCAGAAATAACGCGAATCTTGTGTGTGTGTGTGTGTATCTTCCCTGCCTTTTTATTGCTGTAGTCATAATAATAAAATGGAAACGTAAACATTACATAACTGAGATATGCTTACCTGCCACGAACGATATATTATTTTATACATGTATATTAACTCATACATAATTTACATTAAAATGAAAAAAATTATAATTTTATTATTTCTTTTATAAAATTGCTAAACTGCTACAATTCTTGTTTAGACAAGGCTTTTCGTCATCTCTGACATCATCAGGTCTTGAACAACTACCTGAAGGTTGTTCAAGACCTGATGATGTCAGAGATGACGAAAAGCTTTGTCTAAACAAAAATTGTAGCAGTTTAGCAATTTTATAAAAGAAATAGTAAGGATGGCTGCTAATTTAAATAATATGAAGAATATAATTTTATTGCCTGGCAACAAAATTATTTTATTTTTAACAATTACCATTGTTTGAAAAAGTTTAAATGAATTTTCAAGTACTTTACTGCTGTTAAAACGTAAAAGGTTGCAGGTAAACTACCCCTTCCCCTTAACCGATCTTCACCAAAAACAATAAGTCTTGAGTACTCTACAAATCAGGGCTGTATGCAAAAAATTATTTGATTCTGTTTGAATTTGCGGCTGTTATCGTTTGCCAAAAAAAAATTTCCCTTGATAAAAAAAAACCGTTGCTGGTAAACTACCCCTTTCCCTCAACCGATCTTCACCAAAAACAATAGGTCGTGAGTACTCTACAAATCAGGGCTGTATGCAAAATATTATTTGATTCTGTTTGAATTTGCGGCTGTTATCGTTTGCCATAGAAAAAAAATTACAGACAGACAGACACACCGATAGACACACAGACAGACACACACACAGACACTTTTCGAAAAACGACTTTTTTCATGTTTTGAGTGTAGTACAATCAGAATCTGCAATAATCTCGAACACGATTTTTTTTGCCATCAACATACTTCCATTTCCTTAAGGAATATGGAAGTAATACTCGTTTTTGAAATTTAATAGAAAATATCGGTATGGAGAACCATACATGACTTCCATATTCTAAGATTTATATTTAAAATCATTTTCAGCCAAACAGCCAGGGAAGGAATTTTAACAAAAAAATACTTCTTTCTTGCCAATAACGTAGAACACATATAAAAAATATTATCCCCTCCCCCTTCAACTATAATGTTGATTTATAGAAAATTACCCCCAGCCCGTTCAACTAGCCTCTACATTTATAGATATTTCATCTACGTTTCTACAGTGGATTATTAAGATCTTATCAGGATACTTTATCAAAATTAAGTACTTTACTCATGTTACAACAAAAAATGTTTCAGGTAAACTGCCCTTTCCCCGTAACCGATCTTCACCAAAATCAACAGACATTGAGTTCTCTATAGCTCAGGCACATATGTAAAAAATTATTTGATTCTGTTTGAATTTACGGCAGTTATGGTTCGTCATATAAAAAATTACCCATGTTAAAACATAAAACATGAGATTTATAAAACATATCTAAGATTTATATTTAAAATCATTTTTGAAATAAAATATTTTCATAGAACCTACTAACGCTGGGGAAATCTGAGGAGCCAATCAGAGTTGGGCCTACCTGTCACTCTGCTGAATTTGGTGGAAAGCCCTGTCACTGTCGTCAAAGTATCAGCCTTGACAGGGTCCTCTTTTTCTGCAAAATGGGAGAGGAGGCTTGAGATGGAGTGAGTGACATGGTCCCCACCTCAATGAAGAACCCATTGTTTTATAAAAATGTATTTAAATTTTGAAAACTGAAAATTCTTTTCTTGTTGTAAATATTTATATTTTATAATCAAAATGACTTTATCAAAAAACAAACATTATTTTTTTATAATAAGTACTTACATATGTTTCTTAATATGCTTACTTTTTCTTCAATGTTTATGATCATTTCCAAACATTCTGACAAAATTGTATCTACAGAACAGTTAACATTCCCCAGGTTTCCATTTCTGCTAATTTCTCATTACACCTTCCACTGACGTATTATTAACCATTTCATAAACTATCGTATAATCTTTTCAGATTGCCTGGCAACAAAATTATTTTATTTTCAACAATTACCATTGTTTGAAAAAGTTTAAATGAATTTTCAAGTACTTTACTCTTGTTAAAACGTAAAAGGTTGCAGGTAAACTACCCCTTCCCCTTAACTGATCTTCACCAAAATCTAAAGGCCTTGAGTCCTCTACAATTCACTGACGTATGCAAAAAATTATTTGATTCTGTTTGAATTTGCGGCTGTTATCGTTTGCCATAGAAAATACGCTTGATAAAAAACGTTGCAGGTAAACTACCCCTTCCCCTCAACCGATCTTCACCAAAATCAATAGGACTTGAGTACTCTACAAATCAGGGCTGTATGCAGAAAATTATTTGATTCTGTTTGAATTTGCGGCTGTTATCGTTTGCCAAAAAAAATACCCTTGTTAAAAAAACGTTGTAGGTAAACTACCCCTTTCCCTTAACCGATCTTCACCAAAAACAACAGGTCTTGAGAACTCTACAATTCAGGCCTGTATGCGAAACATTATTTGATTCTGTTTGAATTTGCGGCTGTTATAGTTTGCCAAAAAAAAAAATTTCCCTTGATAAAAAAAACCGTTTCAGGTAAACTACCCCTTCCCCTCAACCGATCTTCACCAAAAACAATAGGTCGCGAGTACTCTACAAATCAGGGCAGTATGCAGAAAATTATTTGATTCTGTTTGAATTTGCGGCTGTTATCGTTTGCCATAGAAAATACCTTTGTTAAAAAAACGTTGTAGGTAAACTATCCCTTTCCCTTAACCGATCTTCACCAAAAACAACAGGTCTTGAGAACTCTACAATTCAGGCCTGTATGCGAAACATTATTTGATTCTGTTTGAATTTGCGGCTGTTATCGTTTGCCAAAAAAAAAAAATTTCCCTTGAAAAAAAAAACCGTTGCTGGTAAACTACCCCTTCCCCTCAACCGATCTTCACCAAAAACAATAGGTCGCGAGTCCTCTACAAATCAGGGCTGTATGCAAAAAATTATTTGATTCTGTTTGAATTTGCGGCAGTTATCGTTTGCCATAGAAAAAAAATCTATAGACACACAGACACACACACAGACAGACACACACACACACAGACACACACACAGACACTTTTCGGAAAACGACTTTTTTTCATGTTTTGAGTGTAGTAGAATCAGAATCTGCAATAATCTCGAACACGATTTTTTTTGCCATCACCATACTTCCATTCCTTATGGAATATGGAAGTAAAATCGGTTCTTTGAAAGTCAAAATATTTTGAGTTTTCGAAATTTTAGACAGCGACAAACAAAATTTAAATTACAAGACAATATATTTTTTTATATAAACTAGAATCCAAAGCTATTAGAATCCTCTAATTAAAGTCTTATTTAACTGTATACTTCCTTTTTATGGTTCACAAAACATACTTACCTGTTTTACTATTTGAAAGTACACATAATTTTTCAACTCCAGGAAGTTAAAGTATTCTTAGCTTTCTACATTATGTTGTACCATTCGTAAATCATTTAACTTTCTATTATAGTATAAAATTCAGAAAATTGTTTTTGAATGTTTCCAGTACTCAAATGTGTAGACCAAAATCTTTCTATGTGTATCACAAAATATCTTTTGACTGTACGTACTCAGTTGCTGTGAAAGACAGTAGCTTTGCAGGGTTAATGTTGTTCCGTTTCAGAACGTTGTCTCTGTTTTAGTTACAGACAATCTAATCGACTAATTTTGTGTTGTCCTGAAAGAATCATGTTTCTTTGGTTTATTAGCTTTGTTTATCTACCTGCCTTTTAGCTTCTGAATTCTTACGCTACTTTTAAAAATTTGTTGCCGCTGAGACTGTATGTTGTTTATTACTGTATGTAATTTGTATGTTGTAACAAATATTTTTAATTACTAGGATTACAAACCAGATATAAAATTATGAGTAGAACTAGTTGGTAATCCCATATCAGAAAAGTTAACCAAGCTGATGAGGTCAACAAGAAAGTAAATCCTAACCTTAAATGAAAAACTGGGAAATACCGCACACGTAAGATTATGAAATAATTTGATTTTATTTCTGATGGGCAATCTACGTATGAGGAGATTTCATTTTCAAAAATTCGTGATATCGTTTTCGTAAATTGAAGCTGCCAATTGCACTAAGTGGTATGTAGGTCTAGGCACTGATGAGTACCTTTAAATTTTTGTCTTTCAAGTATACATAATACACAAACAAACAAACCTATTAATTAGCCTTATGTCATTGTTATCAGAAAAATTTTATGCATGATTTTAAATGAGAATGTGCGGCATTTAAAATATTTTAACTTACAACAGCGTTCTGCAGAGAAAACAAAAATTAGAATTGTACGTAAACAAGCTGGTGAATTCTGAACTTGTGTAAACACTTTTGATGATAATTTGTATTGGATTAAACAAGAGACTTTACTGCGTGCGTGTCAGTTCCACAGCGTGTCAGTTCCATCAGTCTATCCACTCAGATGGATAGACAAATGCATTTTTTCCTGCGAAACACGTCAGAGCACAAATGAGTACATTCATAAAATCTTTAGTATCTACACCAGTTATACCGCAAAATATGTTACTTACAGATATGAAATTTGTTTGATGGCGGGGGGGGGAATCCAACAATATTGTTCGCAAAATCTTATAAACATGTTAGATGAATAGGTACTATCAGAAAGAAGTTTACTCCCAGTAAGATATCAGAACAAATAATAGTTTTCAAATTCTGGTGAAAATAGATATACATGTTTTAAAAGATTTGCCTACTTCCACACCATAGAGTACAAAAGAATGAATTGCGAATTTATGTATTTAATAAATTTTTTAAGCTTGTTTATTTTAGACGTAATATATCATTATACGGCTACAAATAAACGCTGACACTTAACGCTATGTAATAGTAGCTTAACTAACGTAGAATTGAACAGGGTTCCCTTAAAACAACTTAAGTTAGATGTCAATTCCCAATAACCGTTATAATATTTATAATTAATAATAATATAATTTATATGACTTAAATATTTTCTGATTGAAATTTTAAGTGGTATTTACTTATTTATAAATAAGTATAGTGAGTAATTTATTTTTTTATTTTTACTTTTACTGTTTAATTTGAAATGGACACTTACAATTAAACTTATTAAAATTGTTTATTTCAACTACCGTCAGTGATACACATTAGTAAAACTGATTGTTATTTCTTATCAATATGTCAGTGATTTAAATAATATATTGTTAAATTGGTTAAAGTAGAAAATTCACTTGTCTCATACGGTACACAAGAGCCAATTATTGTCTAGAAAGACATGAAGTTTATCATGTTAGCAAAATATTTAACCGAGTTACCAAACCCCAAGTCAGACAAAAGGAAGTTGGAAAAAATAACTGCCAGTCACTCATTAGCATTCAGTATCAGCAAATAACTCAAAGGATCGTTTACACACAAAATAAACCTTTGCTTCACATGACCGATGGTTCAAGGACTTGAGAGAAATATGAGGTAAATGCAGATTGATGCCATTTCTTTATCGACAGTTGTTATGAGGAATGGCTGTTATAGGTTAGAGGCTGTTGTAGGTACTGTGAGCTTAAAACGGATCTGGATGAGCAAAACGATAAGAAAAAAAATACTGAATTAACTGCTTGCATACTGTGAATAAACAAGTTCAGCTGTGTACACGGAGCATATAAAATTGGACCGTTAGAGGTCAGCTGGCCTGCAATACTGGGGGCCAAGGATTGTAACGATACGCTAATTTTAAATTGCATCCTGTAGAAAGCATATGGATAAAATTGACACTTAATTTGCAATGTTTTGGAAATATACTATTTAAGCAAAAAATATTTTATCAATAATTCGTAATACACACCTACTTAAAAATACCTACCTACCTACCTACGTAACACACACCTACATGTATATGTGTGTCTGTGAATAGACTTTTTTCACTTATAATAAAAACGCAGGATCATGTCTAAAACAAAATCAAAGAATAGGTATCCCTATCTATTCACGTCTATAGCTGAGAACATAATGCCAAAATAATGATAATTGTCTATTAATTGTCATTGATTCGAATCCATAGCGCTCCCTAAAAGTTAAGACGCGTTTTGCAGACCCAGGTGGAAGTGAGTACCTGTGATAACACCCCAGAGTAATATGGCAGGGCACATATCCAGGGCACCCTGGAGTAATATGTGCTGACACCTTCAGCACATAATGTGAGGCACATTACCTTTCACGTATGTTGAACGGCCGTAACAGGGGAGGCGTTATTATTATTGTCGTTATTTTTATTATTATTACATATTATTTATGATTAGTATAATGAGTATATAGAAAAACATTAACTGGTAGTAGTTACAACAACACTACTACCAAGGGCAATATTAGGGATATATTAACAAGGGCAAACGTTTTCATAACGCAAAACTGTAAGGAACGCATCTTGTTTATTTCAAGAACGGTGACGCGAACTGATTTTCTGAGTAGCACTCACCACCAATACGAAAAATATTGAGTTCTGCGTGGATGACGACAGCTGCAGGCTTTTCTACCGGTTTCTCTACCTTGTTCTTTTATAAACCCATTGGGAGAGGTATATTGACCAATATTGTCCATGGGGGGTAATAGACTAGGATTATTCCATGATTGCTGGTTACTGATTATAAGCGGGGACAGAGATGATGGCGGTCGTAGGCATATGCCAGTTAAAGTGCATTGTGAAACTTATATCACGGCCGCTAGAGAGCTAGTTCTACCTGTCTGCAGGTTTTACGTGGAAAACCTCATTGGCAACATAAACGGGGTGGTTAATCCCTAGTAACCCCCTTGGATAGGCCACTGGAAATAATAAGTGAAACTTACATTCATATTCTATGTAATAATTTTGACGTCTTAAAGTTATTATAAATTTTGGTAGTCGAATAAAAAAGACGCATTCCATATGTAACACTACGCTTGAGTAACGAAAATGACGAATGTGGATCTGAAGATGGCTCATCGTTAGTAAGGTGTACTTACTCATTTCTTTATTAAAGACTTACATTTGAGTGCACCCAGAGAGAGATTACCGCTACTTTTAATAATTGTATAAAAAAACAATCTAAAAACTCACAAGTAGGTGAGATTGAAATTTAACCTTTAATGACTTTAATATCTGTTGATGACCTGAAGAGATATCTGCTAATGAGGTACTTAAAAGTGATGTATACATTTAGGCATGTTTATGTATGAACCAAAAAGTGACCAAACAGAGTGTGGAAGTTACGTAAGAAATTTTAGTCGTCCATTAAGAGCATTTGAAAGTAGTCCGATTTCGTAAACGAAGGTCGTGTTTCGATGATCTGCACATACTCTATAAATAAATCATCATGAACACTCCGTCTCCCTACCACTAGTATTTTTACTATTTACGTCTTGAAGTTATACAGTTATAGAAATGTTTTTATTTTATATAACGCAAACGTGATAATTCATACCAATTAACATTACACAGTATCACCAACCCAGAAAATAAACATTATCATCAATTTTAGCCAGAGGGTTCTGGCTGCAGTATTCTACAATAAGCTGATCTGTTTTGTTCGTACTTCAGTGTTAATCGAAATTTAATTTCTCTCTAACATTGTCTAGTAATTTTAATTCCATTCCAACTTGATGTAAAGACACGAAGCGGTCTAAGGCGTGGGGTAAGAAAACTGCACTGAGTGACAAGGCTGTGGTAGGAATTTTTATGGTTTACACTACGTAAGATAAAAGAAACTGTTTTATTTATTTTGGCATAATTCTATATTAGTTTATCAAATTAAATGTTATCACCACCGACAAGAAGATAAAATCCAAATTCTTAGTGGTGTATGCACTCAAATTATTCTGCGGAATGATACTTTCACTCTGTATAAACTCAAATACATATTATTTGTGTGTGTGGGGGGGGGGTCCTTAATACACACTCATATTAATATATAAAACATTCATCCGGGTTTTTCAAGAGCGTTAGGCTGAGAGTGGGTGGTAAGCATGACTCCATCCTCATTGCTCAGTAGTTTTCGCCATAGTACATCCGTAGTTTTTAGCCTAACAACTCTGTACATTTTCTACTACAACATTAAAATATACACAACCTTTAACAATAATTGTTTTGTAATCATTGTAATAAATAACGTTTTAAATAATTATTCCGTAATTCATAGTTAATTTTAAACGTTCCCCTAATTTTAGAAAAAGGTGTAACTGCCTTCTAAGACTACGGTTATCATTATTAAGTCCCTGTATAATTGATAATCACTTATAATAATTACTATTAATTACAAATCCGTTGAATTTTTCTTTTTTTTTTGAAATGCTTATGAGAGGATTTGGCGGACTGCCTTTTGCAGTGAATCCAAAGAAACGGATCCGAAGACGTTAGTTGTAAAGACATAAATACTTGTAAAGATTGTTGATTATCTGAACATTTATGTACCATATAAATTAATACAACGCTCACCATTTCAAATAATATTACTGATAATTACTTGTAGATTTAATTGAATATGCCACTAATAATTACTTAGTTACCAAAAACGGCATCATAATTAGATTTTTCACTAACAATCACCAAGAAGTCTCCACTTACTTTTGATTATATGTCGGCCTATATAAGTCTGTATTCATGAGTGAGTGAATAGTTTGTGTGTTTGTGTGTGTGAGTATTAAACAATACCAGATGACGTAATACAAAATTTAAATACTTCGGCGGCAGTATAAATATCGAGCTTTGTGCAGGTGCATAATACAGTTTGCTCAAAGTCCTGCAGTGAGGTGAAGATGTGTGTCAGGTCAGTAAGGAGAACTATGGCTACCGTAGTTTGCCTTATCATGTAGTTGAAGCCTTTGGATACGTGACTGCTGTATCTACAGAAAGTGAACGTCAGCGTAAAACTCTGTATTGTTATTTAATTTCTGAGAATGGTGAGTTTCAAATTTGCATGTCTATATTAAAGATGCTATGAAATATAGACGGTTTTTAGTTATCTGTAAACTATGACAGTACACGTACATGTCCTAAAATGGTTTTGGAAGATCCTCGCCCGCGCCGGATTCTAGCGTCAGTGACGGATTGTGTAACGGAGAGACCTTACGTTATGTTAGGGACTAATTAGGCATATGGACTTATAATTGTTAAAGAACTATTTTTTATGAGGGAGATCTGTGGTGAAAGTAATAATATAGCGCGTTATATATTCATTGTTGCAAGCTGGCGATCACAAAACCGATACTGCATGCTTTCAGGTTTCACAGATTTGTTGCAGCATTATGGGAAAGAAGAACAGGCATTCTTGTAGTCCGTTATGTTAACGAACGTCATACGGCATACCACAGGCGATACGAGTCTTATCGTCACTCTTTGCCTGTAAAAATAAGGAAAACAAAGATAAAAAAAGATATTTTATTAATGAATATACTGGCCACAATCTGGAATGCCTTAAAGAATTCTCCTTTTGAATTTCTCACCTTGTTCCCTTGTTCCACTTAGGAAAAGTTAACCACTGCTCATTATTTTAGTTAAAAATATTAGGAGTAAAACAATTTAAAATTCAGAAAGAAATTTTGCATGACGATGTTTCTACTCATAAGATTGCTTGTGCCGAAACTACAATTCAGAAATGGAACGAAACGTCCTTCCTTCTTTCTCTGCAGTAAGTACCCTACTTCAATCACTTTCCACATAGCCTACATCGGTATAGAATGGTCAGCGTAGATTTATTTGGCGGGAAGATGTAAGACGTAATGTGTTGCCATATTGCCTATTTCGTTTTGCGCATAACCTGCAAACTTTTTGACCTGGAGAAGTTTGTCAAAAAAAAAAAGGATTAAATGGATGTAAGTGCACGTTAGGTAGATACGTAAATCACGGTTTATTCTGTATGTATGTAGAATGGTGTATTCTGAATTATAATATAGAATGATAATATACATGTGTAATCAGGAATTGTGCACAAATATTCGTGAATGTGTGTGTGTGTTGTAACGTCACAGAACGTTCCATAAAAAGAAATCATTTATATAGTAAGTTAGCATAAGAGGAAAGTGAAGTGAACAGTATCGAACCCAAGTAGTCCCAAAAAATTGTGTAATTTTGTATAATAATTATTTCTATCAACATGAAAAAAAACGACCAAACTATGACTAAAACAAAACCCCATATATATTATTAAAGTGAATAAGAGTGAAAAAACCATAAGACACTATAAGAGAGAGAAATAATGTCAGAATCCACCAAAATGAAGTCAATAATTATTAAGTTTTATAACTATGAATATAGTATTAAAAACTATTTTTTGTGAATAAATGGACATGATCCATTATTATATTATGTGATGTAAATAAAATAAATGTATTAAATGACTTAAATACATTATTAGAAAGAGTTTAAGTTAAAATAAAAATTGTATATTTGCAATGACAAAAAAATATTAATGTGTTGGATTTGAGACCATACACCAAGATTTCATGAAAAATTAATTATTATCAGATTTAAATAAAAACTATATGTAATTGTCAAGCAGACAATAGTGAACAATTTATCTTAAATAAAGGAAGCTATCAAATGAATAAAAAGCAGTCAAAATAGCCAAAAACAGTGTTAACTAAAAACATGTAATAGGCATTTAATATTGTATAATTTATGAATTTAATGTTGCCAAAATGCAACCAAACTGTATTAGAAAGCTGTAATATGATATAAAGCAACTATACTAATATACCTGACTGACCTTAACATTGTAATAGTCAAGTCAGCAAAATATTTACTTATACCATGTATGGCTGAAGCCAATTATCCAGTACAAAAATAATCATATCTGGCTAAATACTTACATAATACTAACAAAAATAAGATAGAAAGGTACAATACATCAGAATACCTTAATAAGAAATAAACTCAGTTGAAAGTAAAGTCAATTCTAAAAGAATTTAACTAATTAGAGTGAGATTTGTCACACCATAAAAAATGACATCTCAAGACCAATCAATGATGCTATGTCATCTTGTGATAAATATAATATATGTACAGAGTAACCAGGTATCACAAAAGATAGACAAAATAATAAACTCTGTGTATAGTGGTGAAATAATACATACATTAAAGAAAAAGACTAATCATTGTATTAGAAAACTGACAAGAATCTAGGCCATGAGCAGAGGCCATATAAAATTGTATTTATTTGTGTTTTATTGATGTTAAAATTTGTTTATTTTGTTGTAGGAAAGTAGTAGGATTAGATGTTCAGCTTGTGGAAGGAACTTTGTAACTCCACAACAATTTTTGTTATAAAAATTGAGTTTTCAATGACTACAACTCAAGGTGAGGGTTGTATATTGTAATGTTTATTAGACTTAAGTTAATTAGATACCAATCATATTTAGTATCGCTAGATTCAGTAAAAAACAAGGAATCTAAATACATTAATGGCATACAAATTGTAAGTACTAATGTGAAACTGTTTGATAAATACCAGTGTAAATTTTGAAATATCCTTTGTATGAAGAATAAGAAATTCGTTCTAAAAGCTTCTACGGAAGTGAAAATTGTTCTATGACATTCCATTTCGTTTATTCTCGAACAATCTAGAAAGAATTTTTACACAAATATACCGGAAGTCGACGAAAACAGTCATCCCGATTTAGTATAAAAGCGAGACCAAATTCGACCCAAAAACACTTGAAGATTGAACTCCAGAACTGATGCATCTCACACAACACTGATCAACGCAGCTAAGGCGAAACCAAAGAGGCGAAAAATCGACAAGACACGGCAGGAAGGCTTTTCCCGTACATAGACATAACCGACTGACTTAACCTCAACGAGAGTCTACGCCAAAAAGTATCGCTGAAATAAAGCAGCGATACGGCAAATTTTAATAGAAATCACGCAGCCAAAACGTCGACGGCCCAGGAGGGACCAAACATTTAAATAGAGAACGAATTCTGCTGTGTTCGCATTGACTGACTAACGTGACAAATAATTCCCCCGAACGTAAACAATACAACTAAGCCTTCCTCAACACTGCATGGGAATCAGCGCTGCGGTGGCAGATTTCTGAATCAACGCTAAACAGATGATTCGTAGTGGCGGCGTTTGAACGAGATTTTACTGCCAAACGTTTTGACAAAAAGTGCGGAAAAAGTAATGATCGCAAAATTTGACTTTAAATAGATTCAGTGTACACCCGAAGAGGCGAGATTGAGAAACTACCCGAAGGAAGTGTCCAGTGAGAGAATAAACGACCATTGGAACGTGAGTTACCAAAATTAAAGTCATTTGTTACCTGGTTACATTTATCACACAGTTGTACTTTACACGCCACACATACACCTTCAAATCACTTAGTTTTTTTTCTTGTAAGGCATCTAATTGATATGTCTTGGTAGTTCAAAGGAGTCACGTCCTGAGAGTAAAGATTTTTCACATATTAAACTCATGCTTTTCAACTGAGTCAGAATCTGAAATATACTAGCCGATACTTGATTGGATATATAAAAAATTGTCAATAATAATAACTTGTAAAATTTTTTCTCTGCAATTTTATAATTTTTATGAATGATAGTCCTTCAGACGATTTGTTTGTTTTTAAAGAACCATTAAACTTAACTAATTTTTTCAAAGCTAAACTGACTTGTTTAAATTTTTTCGTAGATTTAAAAATTTTATCAATCACATTTAATTTTTTTTCTTGGAACAAACGTTTCCAAGTGGCGCCCACAAAAAGCATAGTATTAAGTTGTATTACAGGACTACATCACTGCAGAGGATCCAGTCAACAGAGTAAGTAACAAAAGTGCGCGGAGGGAACGCCCGACAGATTACAACACAAACAGTTAAACACACCCCACTACTTTCTTTTTACTATAAATTGGCTTCCATCGCGGGGCTTGAAGAAGGACGTACTCACTCTATCAATTTGTTTTACCATAAATTGGAGCCCAACTAGTGAGGCTTGAAAAAGGCGGAACAAGCCCGGCAACTACCAACATATTAAAATGCCGCAACCAAAGGGAAAAAAGGTGAAGAAGACTGTGGAACCCGAGTTAAGTGTGGAAGACGGAGAGGCAGTACAGGTCGAGGAAACAGAATTAGAACCGCCCACACTAGAAATGGAAAGACCGGTACAAACGGCAGAGGAATTAGAAGAACAAACGGGAGAAGAACCCATACAAATGGTAGAACAGACAGAGAAACCCGAACCAGAAAAAATAACAGGGAGTGCTGACGCGAATATATTAATGGTGATGCTCCAAAAAATGGAGGATATGAACGAAAATACTAAAAAAAGTAATGAGCAAATGTTCCAAAAAATGGAAGAAACAAACAAAAATAATAACGAGAAAATGTTCCAAAAAATGGAAGAAAATATGAACAAAAGTATAGAATCCTTAAAGGAGGGTATGAACAAAAATATAGAATCCCTGAATAAAAACAGACAGGAAGATAAGGAGGAAATAAAAAAAAGTATAGAGTCCCTGAAAAAGAAATTAGCATAAAATACGAAATAGTAAACAAAAGGATCGATGATAATAAGATCGATAGTGACAGGAAGGTCGAAAACATGGAGAAACAGTTGGAAAGGTTACGGGAGGGAAACAATACACGTTTCGAAAAAATAGAGGAACAGACAGTAGAGACCAAACAAGATGTTAGAAATCTTGAAAACAAGGTAAGGCAGAACCAAGACGCCATCATGCAGGAGGTGGGAGAAGTCCAGAAAGACGTTAGCGAAAGGAGGCAGGAAACATATGATATCGCTAACAGGCTGGACGAACAAATAAAATCTAACAAAAATAGTATACTGGAAATAGACCAGATAGAGAAAAACCTGCAGGAAAGATTAGAGGCGCTGAGAGACACACCAATACTAAACACTCATACGTGTCATGGTGAAAACAGGGAAGTAATCAACTTCCAGGACTACCGACGAAACCCAATGGAATTTTTGGAAAGAATGGAGGAGGTTATTGGGAGAAGTAGAGAAACAAGGTGGGACAGGATAAGAGAGATGCTTGACGAGACATTTAAAAATACTAAGGATAACTGGTGGATAGCGGTACGACCCGAAATAACGAATTTAGCAGAGTTTAAACGCCAGTTTAAGGAAAAGTATTGGTCAGAGACCGCACAAAACAGGGTAAGAATGGACATTTTCTATGGCAAATACGATGCGTCCTATGGACAGTCCCCGACGTCTTATTTCCTGGGAAAGGTATGTTTAGCACGGAAGTTGATACCGCCGATCCCAGAAGAATGTTTGGTAAGGCAGTTAGCTGGACATTACAGCTATGGGATCAAGGATGCCCAATTATACCAACAAATTAGCAAAATAGCCGATCTGGCCAAATTATTGGAAAATTGCGAATCCACAGGAAGGTTCCAGGATTACCAACCCCCCAATCGTAAGGTAGAGTACAACAACAATAATAACGGACCAAACCGGAATGGAGGTGGGAACGGTAATAATCTAAGCACCAATAATCAGAATAATAATATCCCACCAAATGGCCGAAATGATACCACTCAGGGCCCAACTAACCGCAACTATCCGGGACCAAACAGAGGTAATTACACCGGGAATAACTACGGTAGGAACTTCCACCAGGGAAACGGTTATCGCGGGAATAATTATAGAGGAAGTAATTATGGTCAACGTAATGGTTATCGCAACGGGGGAAACCAAGGAAGAGGCGATAGGAGAAACCGAAATGAATATAGACCCCAGGTAAATTATATGATGGCCGATAATCGACGACCATATCCACCCAATTTACCAAGTTACGGGTATATGACTCAACAGGCGCCAGGTAGCCAGGGCGATACGGCGAATAACCGGCAGCAGTTATCAGAGGGTAGGAGTAACGAACCACCCCGAAACGAAAGTAACAACCAACAAGAGCCAAACGCTAATCAAAATAATAATGAGAATCGGGTAACAGTTCACGAAAATCCGGGTTTTTCATTACAGCATAATCAGGCAAGTAATGACGAAAAACCCCGAGTATTTTATGTAAACCATGTATTGGCAGAAACTGGCCGAGAACCAGATAATGATCCCCAAAATGAAAGTGAGAGAGAGGAGGAATTCCGCTATGCAGAAAAATTGTGGCCCAAACATGTGATGAGATGGTAATGCCATGGATTAATCATCCAGAATAAATGTCATAGACCAGGCATTTGAAGGAGTAGAGGTGATAAACATCGAAGGTCGAATATTGAAAAGAGAAGGAATTAAAAAGGAATGGGAATGATAAATAAGGACATAATATAAGGAACACAACCAAAAGGGGTTGAAATAATCAACGTAATTAACCCAAACTGACAAATATAACCCAAATATCATCAAACATGAAAACAATACCTACGAGGTAACTGACACAATTAGGAACAAGGTAAAAGGAACGTATAACCAGACTTCATTAAAAAAGTACCATGATTAAAAAATCGCAAGTCGAATACTCAATCAGTAACCAAGTACCATGACCAAAAACCAAAGTCAAATACAGCATCATAGAGAAGGTACCTTGACTAAACATGTCAACGTGAATTTTTTAACTTAGCCATAATTAGAAAGGAGGTAGAGATTTTTAAATAAATATAAATATTATTGTATAATGATTATTATTAATAAATATTACGAGAAGGACACCTTACACCAAAGGCATAAAGACATATATATAAAATATAGATTTATTTCCAATAGCCATGTCAACGTATATTTACCAGCTTACCCGTACTTAGAGAAGGAGAGAGATTATTATTAATAAATATTACGAGAAGGACACCTTACACCAAAGGCATAAAGATATATATATAAAATATAGATTTATTTCCAATAGCCAAGTCAACGTATATTTACCAGCTTACCCGTACTTAGAGAAGGAGAGAGATTATTATTAATAAATACTACAAGATGGACACTTAGTAAAGGAGAAAAGAGGGAGAAATACTGTCACATATATTTGATATCTAAATGGAAATGATAAATGATAAATGGAAAAAAAAAAGGAGAGGAAAACAGTGTGTTACATAAGGAGGTAATGATGAATATGAATATAGCTATTAACATTGAATGATTTTAAACGATAATTTAACCTGCGAAGAACGATATATTAATATAATTGTGAATTAATCAGAAGAGTTTAAGAAAGGGAATTTATGTGTAGGAACCTATGATCTTTGAATATTGTATTTTTTTTTTATTATTATTATTATTATTATTTGTTGCAAAGGTGCAATTATTATTTTCTGAACAGGGATGTGTTGCCTCTGATTTCAGTAGTGATAGACAGGAAGGGACAGAGAATGTATGCCATAGCGAGCCACTCTGACTCCCAACCCTCTATGTAAGTTAGGGAATTGATAGGGAATTATATCAAAGATTAATTATAAAACATCAAGGTAAAAAGGAAAGGAATAGGTGATACGACAAAGAACGAAATAGGAATATTGAGTTGGATTAATATATTAAAGGAGTAGTACAGGAATTTAATTATAAGATAAAAGAATGAAATATAAAAAAGCTAATAATAAAGGGTTATTATAGAGATGATAATTTCATCAAAACCAAAGATATGTTTTTCCAAAATTATCAACTTTAACGGTGAGGCATATGTAACGTCACAGAACGTTCCATAAAAAGAAATCATTTATATAGTAAGTTAGCATAAGAGGAAAGTGAAGTGAACAGTATCGAACCCAAGTAGTCCCAAAAAATTGTGTAATTTTGTATAATAATTATTTCTATCAACTTGAAAAAAAACGACCAAACTATGACTAAGACAAAACCCCATATATATTATTAAAGTGAATAAGAGTGAAAAAACCATAAGACACTATAAGAGAGAGAAATAATGTCAGAATCCACCAAAATGAAGTCAATAATTATTAAGTTTTATAACTATGAATATAGTATTAAAAACTATTTTTTGTGAATAAATGGACATGATCCATTATTATATTATGTGATGTAAATAAAATAAATGTATTAAATGACTTAAATACATTATTAGAAAGAGTTTAAGTTAAAATAAAAATTGTATATTTGCAATGACAAAAAAATATTAATGTGTTGGATTTGAGACCATACACTAAGATTTCATGAAAAATTAATTATTATCAGATTTAAATAAAAACTATATGTAATTGTCAAGCAGACAATAGTGAACAATTTATCTTAAATAAAGGAAGCTATCAAATGAATAAAAAGCAGTCAAAATAGCCAAAAACAGTGTTAACTAAAAACATGTAATAGGCATCTAATATTGTATAATTTATGAATTTAATGTTGCCAAAATGCAACCAAACTGTATTAGAAAGCTGTAATATGATATAAAGCAACTATACTAATATACCTGACTGACCTTAACATTGTAATAGTCAAGTCAGCAAAATATTTACTTATACCATGTATGGCTGAAGCCAATTATCCAGTACAAAAATAATCATATCTGGCTAAATACTTACATAATACTAACAAAAATAAGATAGAAAGGTACAATACATCAGAATACCTTAATAAGAAATAAACTCAGTTGAAAGTAAAGTCAATTCTAAAAGAATTTAACTAATTAGAGTGAGATTTGTCACACCATAAAAAATGACATCTCGAGACCAATCAATGATGCTATGTCATCTTGTGATAAATATAATATATGTACAGAGTAACCAGGTATCACAAAAGATAGACAAAATAATAAACTCTGTGTGTATAGTGGTGAAATAATACATACATTAAAGAAAAAGACTAATCATTGTATTAGAAAACTGACAAGAATCTAGGCCATGAGCAGAGGCCATATAAAATTGTATTTATTTGTGTTTTATTGATGTTAAAATTTGTTTATTTTGTTGTAGGAAAGTAGTAGGATTAGATGTTCAGCTTGTGGAAGGAACTTTGTAACTCCACAACAATTTTTGTTATAAAAATTGAGTTTTCAATGACTACAACTCAAGGTGAGGGTTGTATATTGTAATGTTTATTAGACTTAAGTTAATTAGATACCAATCATATTTAGTATCGCTAGATTCAGTAAAAAACAAGGAATCTAAATACATTAATGGCATACAAATTGTAAGTACTAATGTGAAACTGTTTGATAAATACCAGTGTAAATTTTGAAATATCCTTTGTATGAAGAATAAGAAATTCGTTCTAAAAGCTTCTACGGAAGTGAAAATTGTTCTATGACATTCCATTTCGTTTATTCTCGAACAATCTAGAAAGAATTTTTACACAAATATACCGGAAGTCGACGAAAACAGTCATCCCGATTTAGTATAAAAGCGAGACCAAATTCGACCCAAAAACACTTGAAGATTGAACTCCAGAACTGATGCATCTCACACAACACTGATCAACGCAGCTAAGGCGAAACCAAAGAGGCGAAAAATCGACAAGACACGGCAGGAAGGCTTTTCCCGTACATAGACATAACCGACTGACTTAACCTCAACGAGAGTCTACGCCAAAAAGTATCGCTGAAATAGAGCAGCGATACGGCAAATTTTAATAGAAATCACGCAGCCAGAACGTCGACGGCCCAGGAGGGACCAAACATTTAAATAGAGAACGAATTCTGCTGTGTTCGCATTGACTGACTAACGTGACAAATAATTCCCCCGAACGTAAACAATACAACTAAGCCTTCCTCAACACTGCATGGGAATCAGCGCTGCGGTGGCAGATTTCTGAATCAACGCTAAACAGATGATTCGTAGTGGCGGCGTTTGAAAGAGATTTTACTTGCAAACGTTTTGACAAAAAGTGCGGAAAAAGTAATGATCGCAAAATTTGACTTTAAATAGATTCAGTGTACACCCGAAGAGGCGAGATTGAGAAACTACCCGAAGGAAGTGTCCAGTGAGAGAATAAACGACCATTGGAACGTGAGTTACCAAAATTAAAGTCATTTGTTACCTGGTTACATTTATCACACAGTTGTACTTTACACGCCACACATACACCTTCAAATCACTTAGTTTTTTTTCTTGTAAGGCATCTAATTGATATGTCTTGGTAGTTCAAAGGAGTCACGTCCTGAGAGTAAAGATTTTTCACATATTAAACTCATGCTTTTCAACTGAGTCAGAATCTGAAATATACTAGCCGATACTTGATTGGATATATAAAAAATTGTCAATAATAATAACTTGTAAAATTTTTTCTCTGCAATTTTATAATTTTTATGAATGATAGTCCTTCAGACGATTTGTTTGTTTTTAAAGAACCATTAAACTTAACTGATTTTTTCAAAGCTAAACTGACTTGTTTAAATTTTTTCGTAGATTTAAAAATTTTATCAATCACATTTAATTTTTTTTCTTGGAACAAACGTTTCCAAGTGGCGCCCACAAAAAGCATAGTATTAAGTTGTATTACAGGACTACATCACTGCAGAGGATCCAGTCAACAGAGTAAGTAACAAAAGTGCGCGGAGGGAACGCCCGACAGATTACAACACAAACAGTTAAACACACCCCACTACTTTCTTTTTACTATAAATTGGCTTCCATCGCGGGGCTTGAAGAAGGACGTACTCACTCTATCAATTTGTTTTACCATAGTGTATGCGCGTGTGTGCATGGGGGACAACATAATTTTTGTATCGAACTGTTGGAAAGAGTACTGTTAAATGTGATTTCAATACAAAATCATTACTTTTAGTTCAACTGTATAGTGTAAAGCACTCGTAATTTGTACAGGTGTTTCTACGATTCTAGATTATAACTGACTTATACGAAATAAACGTAAGATTCTTTTTAAAAACTCAGCCGTTTTCTCAACAGTATTTTGTAACAGTAATTATGAGGACGTGTTGCTATTGACAAAGTTTTATCTCTTACGAGGAGGTGCTCGTGAAGTTCCCTGTTCACGTCTCTATTATACAAGAGTGTTTGTATTTGTATAATTAAAATGTCACATCTGAGTGGTTAAAAACAACTAACCTGTAGAGATATTGCCACATACCTGTACGTAATAGAAAGATTAAAACCCCTATTCCTTTCTCTCTAACTATTTCCCTACACCTTTTCTCTTTCAATCTCTGTAGTTTATCATACCCTTTATTAATCTCGATTGCAAAAGAAAACAGAAAGAGGGAAATACTTATACAGTGGAAAAGAGAAAACATCTTGGGACGCAGAGAAAAACAGATGTCAGTTATGATTCTTATATGATGAAAGGAAACAGAGGTAAAAGACATATAAGAGAAAAAAATTCAAAAATAGATTCGATATTGCTAATGAATATTTTACTAATATACATATCAATATCATAAATGTTTCGATAAAACTATATATTTATTCTAAATGTTATATATTATAAATTAGTTTAAAATTATAAATTAATTATTATTAAATGTTCAGATAATAAATTATTTTTGCAAATGTATTGTTTTATTTTTTATTAGTACAAAGTAAAATAATTGTTTAATAAGATTGGTCTATTAACCCACTCGTTACATTATTCTTTATAATACACTACCAAATTTATTTATATATTTGTATATATATATATACATATATATTTATATATATGTAGCCTTAGTATGTAAACGAAGAGTTAAAAAAAATACAATAACATAATGATATTTGTGGTACACATCATGCTATTTTATCACACTTGAAAAAATGAGAAGTATATAATTAAAGTTAGGTCAAATATTTAATAAAAGATTATGTAAAATATTTTAGAGTTACATATCCTACACAATTTCCTTTAAAGACTCATTAAACAGGTCGTGTAATTGTCATATTTATACGCTTCTGAAGTGAATAAAGCGGACATATTCTGTAGACAAACACAAACTTCTGTATTCACCTTAACAAATTTGCTGAGGTTTGCATGACCAAGTACACCGTTTATCATGAGCTGACATTCATTTACGTAATATGTTTCAATAATATGATGAAAATAGTATTATTCCTAATAATTATTAACATTATGCCAATACATTTGTGAACATACGTGGTTATTAAAGTGACTGAAATTTTGCAAGCCTCTCGGTGGTAAGTCTGAAAAATACGATTGTTTCGGTATTGCAAAATTTACCAGTAACTCGACATTTCGCCTTATGTGGCAGTAGTGCAGAAAATAACATTTTGTTCCTGTAGTGTATAATGGAATACGTTTATACAGTAAATATGGTTGCGAACAAGACAATATAATGCTGGATTAAATGTTAATATTACAGTACAATTTTTAACATTGTATAGTTTTATATAGTTTTTGTAATTTCAATAGTTTAGTACTATGCTTTGAACATAAAATGTTTGTTTTCTACAAATTATGTTTAGAAAAATATGCGTAAAAGGTCATATTTAAATAAGATTTTGCCATTATTATTATTATTATTTTTATTAACACGTGCTCGATTTCGAAGCTTCTCTTCCTTCACCTCGTTGAAGTTTTACCTCTAAAGGCATTAGAAGAAATATTTCATTACCAAATAGATTGGGAGATACTTTAAGAGCACGGAATCATATGCGACTCCCAATAAATCTTGGGTTTGAAGCCACCTAGAATATACTCCATTGAGTGAGGGAGTTTAGAGAAGCTCCTTACACTACATGACCACGAAAGCTCTTGATGTTCCTTCACTATAGACTAAAAGAATTCAAATAGACCTGCTCTTCTTTCATCGAGTTCTTCATGGACTAACTGGATTGCTGTGACTATTGGTTTGAAGGTCCCTATATACACACTTAGTATAAGATCCAAGTTTATTGGCGGACTTGCAGGATCCAGTTGGGAGATGGACTGAAGTTGCCAACCTCTATGTCCTCAACTTCCGTAGTAACAAAACGACGTTTCGACAGACAGTGAGGCATTGGGTTTTCTAAGTGAATTTGTTTGACCTGCTGTACTAATTCTGTGGCCTGTCTTGTTGTATGCGTAGTATTTAGTAACCTACTTACTGTGTCTTCTAGTCTTTCTTGTCACAGTTGTCAAACTAAAATACCTCAGGTTTATGTCTTCTTCAAGTATGATACTAAGATTATAATAAACCGTTCTGTCATACTTGTCCCTATTCTTCTACTGGCTGCCTTTCTGTCCTAGTCGGAGTATTAGCAAGGTGTAAGGGTGTCTGAGAGCCCTAAAAAAAAAAAAAAAAATAAATAAATAAATTTCTTAAAACAGCATGATTTTGTCAGGGCCGCTGACAGAATAGCAGAAAGCAGGTACCCATTGAAAATTTAAAACAGATAAATGCCCACATGGACAAAGAAAAAATGGTATCACCCTTAAGTATTGCAAAAGCTGGGTCATGGTGAATCCGTGCCATTAGAAAAGTGTTCGTGGTTTTGATGGGTTCGAGCCCCATACACAGTAGGAATGCGAACCCTTCTGCGGCAAAAATTAGTTTTCTACAGTGTACCTCTTAAAAAAATTAAAATATCTTTTCTGTTAGACTGTAAAGTGTAGCGAGATACTTGATAAAGTAAATGGTAGAATAGAGAAACAGATGATTTTCATTAGTGTTACAAAATTAAATTAACAATGAGGTTATTGAAATATCATATAAGGAATACTGTTTACTCAGACTTTTTGTTTAGCATTTACTTTACAAGAGTAAAGATAATAGAACATTGACGCCAGAGCAAACAGTATCGCTATAACTTTGTACAGTTAAATAACGTTAAACTGTAATACCATTAAAACACATTACATTGGTACTACTACTATCGATTATTATATATAATAATACGTTACAAATAACAAGGTTATTGTCAATCACTATTTGTTTTAAATATACTAGAAGAACAAATTGGAAATGTATCGAAGTTAGTTTACTGACTAGATGACACTTCTTGATAGTTAAAGTAACCATGAAAAATAAAATACGTTTTTTGATAATGTTTTCATGGAATTTAAAAATAATCTTCATATAAAAAATTACAGTTCTTCTTCTTTTTCTTCGTCTTATTATTATTAATACTTCATATTTTTATTTAAAACAGTATATTCATTTATATTTGTGTCTGTCTGAGGGGTATATCATAATCAAAATAAAATCGGTCATAAAAACAGCATTAAAAGTGAAGTGACATCTGATTAATGACGGTGCCAGTAGTGTTTCTCGAGCAAAGTGCAATGGAAAGCAGTCATTTGCCGGTGATTTGGTAAAATTCAGAACAAAATGTGACGCAAGCGGACCGGTGAATCGAAACCATCTCAGACCGAACACAATGGAACCTCAGTTTTACGAAATACTGAATTCGCTGATGTTAATCGAACCGAAATTTAACGTTACCTTTTGCGTTCGCCTTGAACACGACGTGAACCAGTTAAACGAAAATCACGTACAAAAATGTTGGATTATGCAAAAAAAGTAAAAACAAGTTTCATGATTCCGTAGCAAAATGGTGGGGGGCATATTCACAATATATCTATATAAATTGCGAACTGCCCTCATGTTGTCAGTGTCTCCACAGTTTCCTATTGACTTCACTTATTAGGACAAGATGAGGTTTCTCGTAAGTAGTTCACCTCGCTAAGCGCCAACATTTCAACTAACGTTAAAGAAGAGCTATTTCTAATTGGTCTGTGTGTGTGTGTGTGTGTGTGTGTGTGTGTGTCTTGTAAATGGTTTAGCTAATAATAAATAACTAATACTAACTAATTATACTATATTTATTTGAAAGCTTTTTCTTTCTGCTTAAAGGTTTACTGTGTCTGTTAATTTTAATGATTTGTTTGTTCTTGTTGGACGATAAACACAAATTGGAACAGTAGTTTATGTAAAATAAAATCCACTTTAAACAGTTTCATTTAACAATAGTTTGTGTTTCATTTTCATCAAACTAAAATTGCATAAACATATCGTAGTGGTCGGTAAAGGTTAAGTATTGCTTGTAGTCCAACGATAAATGTTTACATACAAATTGCTTCGCTTCATAAAATGTTTACGTTATATTTTATGGTTTTAATACTAACACCTATTTCATTTTTTTATTATAAGGCAATGATTTCTTTTAATTTGATTTTTATAATTTTCTAGTTCAGCTTACTAATGAGTCAAGTGTGTGTGTGTGTGTGTGTGTGTGTGTGTGTGTGTGTGTGTGTACGCGCTCGCACGTGTTTACAAGTTGTGTTTGTACAACCGGCATCCAGATACGGTTCTGGGAATACTGACTTGAGCATAGAGGTAGTAGTATGCATATTACTATTATTATTATTATTAGTAGTAGTAGTAGTAGTAGCAGTAGTACTAGTAGTTACTGCTGGTGTTGTTCATGCATTAGGATAATTCACTTTCAGAATATACATTTTGGAGCGCGGAACTATGCCCTGGCAAACATGCTTGTGTGTGTGTTTGTGTGTATGTGTGTGTGTGAGAGAGATAGAGAGGGGGTGAGATTACATTTACATCTACACGTGAACATACTTGTACATAATATTACATACCTGTCTACTTCCTTATTTGTCTAGCGTAGCTAAATATATTTTAGTACCTTATCTTCGGTATAGAAGTGGTGTTAACCTAGAAGTATTTTTTAGTGTTATCTAATTAGCTCTGAAACATTAAAACGTTTTACATATAAATTTTAATTCAGTATAATTAAGAAGTAAACACTTTATGTTTAAATTTCTTACTATGTTTTGTAATTCTTTTATTCATAAGAATATTAAAAAACTCGAAATTTTAATCGTATAATATTTTAATGATATTATATAATTCATATAAAAGTTATGTAATGGTTCTAGATTATTCTGTCAAATAATAACAAGTCGAATAATATGTTTTATTTAAATACGCTATTTTATTATATATACTGTTGACAAGTTTTAAAGAAAACAATTCTCGCATTATTCACCCATTGTATTATATTACTAAATATAATTAATAAGATTATCAGTAGGCAGATTCACTTCGCAGTTTGCATAGATTTTGGTATCTAGTTTTGGGTCAATTTGCATGAACACTATTATTACGGTTTTGGAAGATTGTTTACTTCGAAATACGTATGCAGGACGGACAGCCAATATTATTTAGGCGAGTTTTTGGTTGTCTACGTACGTCAAACTCATTATCAGTATTACTAAAGCACGTGAAGTCTTTCAGATTACTAGTGTAGTTAAATATTTCCTGTGTAGATGTATTATTTAAAATCAAGTTATTATGGAGTGAAGACTTGAGTGTCTTACATATCTGTAGCATTCTGATAGGAGATGTTCTGGATTTATTAGATTTGCAAAGTGCAAGTCAACGTTTGAACCAAAGGTTGATGTTGTGTTGTCGTTTAACTAATTTTCATGAAACGATTTTTTTAAATACGTTTTCCTTTTTACATCTGCTTTAGTGCGTGATTAAAATTTTACTTCGTATTAGTAGTGATTTATATCAGTGCTTTTCGTTTGTCATGTTCTCATGAACCAAATGAGTAATTACTGTTTGTCAGTAATGTGAAAACAATTACTTTAGTTCCATGAATTTTTATTTATACATGTGTAGGTTTCATTAACATTTTTGTGTATATTGTAATCATTTGCCGTTACAATTTTTCAACTGAAAACGTATTAGCCATTCTTCGTGTTTAGTTTATGTTAGCTTTTGGGGAGATTTAATTGATTCATCTCAATACGAGCGCGTTCGCCTATGTTTGTGTACTAAAATATTTTGGCAGTGCAATACAGGAAAGGGACCTTCCTACGTTTTAAAAATTCCTTCTCCGACCTAGAATATATGTCTTATAATTTATGCTCACTTTAAGGTTTAAGATGGCTAACTTATAGTGTCTTCTACTGGCTAACTTGTTTTATCGTTAAAGTCTGAATAAATTAAATTTGCATTCATAGCGCACGACCTCCGGCGTTCACAAAACTCAAGGTCAGAATTTTTTTACCCATCTCAGGGCGTTTATTTAACGGCCTACGTTTAGAAATTCAGCAAAAATATGAAGTCCAAAAGGTGTTTGTTTTCAGAAAGAATTAAAGTATTTGTATAATAGACAATTAGTTTTTTTTTAACATTTTAGAAAACGTTTGTGGTGATCTTCATAATGTAAAATATAAGTGGACTTGCAGGTAGTTGTAGCGGCAGTAGTCACAGCCATTTCTGCGGCACGTCTGGATAACACGTACCTACCGCCATCAGGGGCTGCGTACTCAGGAGGAAGCCAAGGAGCCATAGCCGCTCCCTATCCCTCTGCTGGAGGATACAGCGGCCACGGTGGATCACAGCCATTCATTCCTATTGTGTCATACGACAACCAGCCAAATAATGGAGACGGATCTTATTCATTCAGGTCTTAGAGATATTTTTAAAAATCTGTCGTAAACAAATTTTTATTCTAATATAATGTAGGTAACCTGAGTGTTCCAATGTGTTGTTGTTGTTGTTGTTGCTGTTGTTTCAATTCATGTGTTGTTATGGTAATACGGCACCATTACCGAAAATCTATATTGGATACTTAACCAACCGGTAGAAGAAATACCGGTGTAATTAAAAGGTAGTGGAATCAAGTTACTGTTTTCATTTAGAGGATACTACTGTTCCTGTTACCTAAACTATTCCAGTATTATTACTTCCATTATTTGCAACATAGCAGTGTACATTTTATTACATAAGGTTATTTGCGTGTACAGTAGACGTTCTCAGCGGAGTGGTAGTTACAAGCGAAGCGGTGACAACAATACAGTACGAGTAGTTAATATAAATTTACAGCTCAACTCTATCGTACAAACAGAACACAACTTTTAAGGAGCTCAAAAACTAAAGGCGAATTCTCCTCTAAGAAGTAAGCTTTATTTTTTATTTTTAGAAAGGTCCAGCATAAAATAGATTTCTGGTCGGTATTTCCGAAGTTAGGATGGTCTTCATGACCATCGAAGCAGTTTAGCAGTGTCTTTACCTAGTTGAACTACACTTTAATTTTATTGCCTTTCCCTAGTTGTAAATTTTATTTTGCTTTAAAAATTATTATGCCTCAGAGGAGTTAGACCACTCTACACTTTGTAAGTTGTATTTTTCTAAAACTGTGGAAGGTGTGAGTCCTCCAGCTTAGAAAACAACAGCTATTCCTACAATCCTGACTAGCGTTTACGCGAAAATACTAATGGGAAACATACAAGAAAATTACGTAATTTATTTTTTTTTTTAGCTTTTAAAGTAATTTTAGTCTATAATGAAGTTTATAAATTTGGTTTTACTAGTTTTTCTAAATTTAACTTCAAAATTTAAAGAATAGAATTAATAAGTTTTATTTTTTATTTTAATAACATTTTATTGTTTTAGCAGAACTTTAAATTGTAGTACTGAAGTTTTATTAACATATTTATTTTTCTAAACTCATTAGCAAAATAATTTTTTATGTCCATGTTCCATAAGGAAATGGAAGTATGGTGACGGCGAAAAAAATCGTATTCGAGATAAGGGCTGATTCTGATTGTACTACCCTCAAAACATGAAGAAACGTAATTTTTCGAAAAGTGTCTGTGCGTAGAATTTTTTCTATGGCAAACGATAACTGCCGCAAATTCAGACAGAATGAAATAATTGTTTGTATACCTGCCTGAGTTGTAGAGGACTCAAGACCAATTGATCGGTTATGGGGAAGGGGTAGTTTACCGGCAACGTTTTACGTTTTAACAAGAGTAAAGTACTTCAAAATTCATTTAAACTTTTTCAAACAATGGTAATTGTCAAAAATAAAATAATTTTTTTGCCAGGCAATAAAACATAATTTTTTCATTTTAATTTAAATCATGTATGAGTGAATATATATATAGTTCCTGCCAGGCAAGCATATGTCAATTATGTAATGTTTACATTTACAAAGTTTTATTATTGTGATTATCGCAATAAGAAGGCAGGCGACACACACACACACACACACACACACACACACACACACACACACACACACACACACACACACACAATTCGCGTTATTTCTGCCCTCACTTATGTTTATTTTCTTACGCGTGCACGCTTTTTAAATGGAAAGTGCCGAAACCCACACCAAACACAACGCGTGCAAGCCGAAAAGGTGTCCAGCGTGGACAGCGATTTGCTTCCTGTTGATCACACGCCACAGTGTAACTGCACGTGTTTACAGAGGAACGGTTCATAGACAGACTTTTCGTCGTTAGGGAATGAACCCTCTGCAAGATGCTCAGGATCCATGACAGATTTCGGAGCGCTTCTTCTTTTCCGCGTGTTTGTTCTGTCAAACGTACAGTGTAGATTCGCAGCTTTACTCTGTGCAGGGCTCCATAGGGAATGTTGAACATTTTTGTTCACGGTGTACCCTCATACACACTAAAACCTGCTCTGATGTTTTGATTACGGACATCATAATATTAAAACTTTGAAAACTTGAGTACTACTTAATGGAGATCAAACATTAACTTTTACAAGCCATTAATTTTATGCATATTTTGAAGCATTACATGTTTTAATAAATTAATACAATCTGTGTACTTATTTCTATTATGATATAAGAATTACAAACTAATATGTGCATCTGTGTATGTATGAAAAATACATAATTATTTTTCTCCTTTGGAAAATTGTTTGCCCCTCCTGGAAAATATTTTTACCTAGAAGATATTTTTTAGAAATAATCGAACCGAATTCAACTAAATTATTTTAAATATAAATCTTAGAACATGGAAGTTATGTATGGTCCTCCATACCGATTTTTATGTTTTATATTTCTGAGTAATATTAAATCATTTTAACGTGTGTTTTTATTATGTATATAGCTATGTGACAGGAAATGGAATCAAAGCCCAGGAACATGGGTATCTGAAGCAGGGTGTTCCCGAAGGGCCAGGTGAAGCTGTTCAAGGTTCATATTCTTACACGGCGCCTGATGGTCAGGTCATCAGTGTTTCTTATACTGCCGACGAAAACGGATTTGTTCCTCAGGGATCTCATCTGCCTACACCTCCGCCAATTCCACCTGAAATTCTTAAATCTCTACAACAGAACGCTGCTGATGGAAGCTCAGGCGGTGGATATCCCAGCTACCCCAGTTCTGGAGGCCACGGTAATATTCTTATTCTAAGTTTTTATTTAAGCCTTAAACTATTTAAGACTTATATAAATTAAATTACTACATGTGCCCAAGTACACATGTAAGGAAACACGCAGACACGTGTTCCCAACCGTGCGCGCACGCCCAAACACTCACAGACACACTCGCACTTACTGTTCAGTTTCAAAACAATTTTAATAACCACTTACGGTGTGAATTTACTATAATTTACACCCTACAAGTCGTGATAGTTAGTTACGTTTTCCAGCAACTTTTCATATTGTGTATTCAGAGTTAAAAGACTAATGGATCAAAGTAAAAGTTGAAATTTATTTGCTGAAAACGCACTGACAAAACTGTTTTTCAGCCGGTTTCGTAAAAATCAAAATGTAGTAGTACTTGCGCCCCTAAACAAAGTACGCAATATTAATTTTGAGATAAAATGTAGAAGAACGAGTTATGTCGACACGTCAGTGCAAGAAACAGCAATTAATTTGTTGGTGATGAGACGCACACTTTCATTTTGCTAAGTAGTGGACGGGTACTGGTACAATGAGCGCGTGACCCGCATGCTAACGCTTATGTATACATACGTGGTTCCATAGTAACTTGTGTTCTTTCATAATCTGAGTTATTATTTACTTAAACCGAGCTACGTATGTACATATCAGTTGAATGTACGTTATGTGCGCGTGTGACAGAGTGTATGTATTGTAAGTGTGTCTACTTTTACTGAATGAGGTACATTCAGATGAGATTTTTAACCTATGTGTTTAATAAATATATAACTTCTACGAAATGTAGAACTGGAATTCCACGATTCGTAATGACTCTACAAGTACAGGAAATGAAGGATTCACATTACTTTTACAGAAAAAGACATTGACCATGACACAATTTTCTAATACTAAAACGATAGCTTGGCTGCAAAGTCACGTTCAGATGACATAGTTTGTATAAATATTGTCAAGTTACAAGTTTACTGGAAATTAAATGATGTGCTATGAGTGTAGAAATTAATAAAAATGTACGTCACACTAGTGAAAGGTGTTGGTGTAATAATGATTTACAATGTACTCTGAAATGAAGTAGTACGGTTTCGCAGTATAGAACAAAAAGCGTATAGAGTTCATTTATTAGTTGTTTGATCAGTAATTGCAGAACGTTTACCATTCGTTTTTGGCTACTTTAAAACACAGTGGTTTTAAACGAAACATATACATAATTACATACATACATACATACATACATATTCTGTATACATACGTATGAAAATATTGAAATAGATTATTTATATTCAAACAAATGAAGCCCATATCACTTTTTGTGTCAGTTAAACAACAAAAAATGTTTTATTTGTTTCAGGTGGGGGCTATCCAGGAGGTCGTCCTTCAGGATCCTATTTGCCCCCAGTTGGCAAATAGGAAGACATCCGAAATAAGATGTCTTGGTCTATATATGGAGTAATGACAAATGCGGACAACTAAATATACGAAATGTTTACAGAAATGTAAATTATAAGCATGTAATATATTGATATGTATATAATATAATGTAGATATACTGATTTATTTTTTGAGTAGTGGAAGCTTAATGAAAGACCAAATTAAAAAAATATACTGTAATTACATATATGTATGAAAAGTGCTTGATACCTTAAAGTGCAAAAGACATGTTAATACATACACAAATTACATAAGTCTCTTTCGTTATGTATAATTTGTGGTATCTACTACATGGATATGAATTGCTTCTATGAGTGTGCAAGAGCGCTCGTTAAAATCAGTATTATTTATTAACGTTTAAGTTAATTTTGATAGTTATATTTGCTGTTTATTTAAGACCCGAACATGTTAAATAGTTAAATAAGTAACAAATGAGCATTTATAGTTTTTATGTGTACTGATATTTTATAAAATAAAGGTTTCATAATTGAATGTTTACAATTTTATTGTTATTTTCAACCACAAATCAAAATAAACAAAGTCAGCTTCCACATGCACATTCACATACGAAATACGGTTTCCGCTTATCCAAAATAACTGTTTACCATCTGGATATGGTGTCTGAGGGGTAATGAGAAAAATAAGAAGTCTCCTATATTCCCTTAATAACCCGTTATTGTCTACCCTGTTAGAGCAGAACACTAGCGCCATCGCGTAATCAAAATCAGATGGATACATATATATGAAACGTATATAAAATGGTAACTTTTTCTGTTGTCTTATGATTTATAAGGATGCAAACAGTTGTTTCATTTTAATAAAAAAAGAAAAATTTACAGGCATTGCACAAATGCAATGCACAGAGAAGGGCATTGAAAATGCTTCAATAAATCTAGAAAATATATATATTTATGTTCATTCACCAATCAATGAATTCATTCTTCACCGTCACCAGACAGAAAACGAGCTGCTTTACCAAATGTTAATCTTTGACGGTTGAAACAGAAAATTTTCTGTCAACTACGAAACAAACTTCTTATTAGTTATGCATGTGTTGTAAAAAAAAGATGTTGGGTAAAAATAGCTTCTCTGGGCAACTACATTTTGTTAGTACAAGAAATAACAAATATAACAATCTGCATTTCGCTACTTGATACAGTACCATATTAATGAAGTATTTACTTGGTTAAATTTAGCAGCCTATTTTTCAGAGTGAAACTGACTGATTACAAATGACGTTGAAACTGAGGAATTGATAACACAGTTTCGCTTGTAATATTTCTTACTTTTGCAATTAAGACCAAAATTGGCTTCAGGTTTGACGCATGTTTTGTTTTTCTTCCTACCAAAGATTTCGCTCCTTCGACCAAGTGAAACGTCCTCACACTTGACTGAGGGTGAGTACCCTGGCATGGGTAAAACATCCTAAGAATTATATAACATGATAAATCTAAAATGAGAGAGAACATAGTTAACATCGCTATGGTCATTTTTTCCGAAGACAAAATTTGTTGACAAAATTACTAGCCATTCTAAAAAATAGGTATGGAGAACCATACATGACTTCCATGTTCAAAGATTTACATTTAAAATCATTTACTTGAATTCGGTTCCACAATTTCCAAAAAAATATCGCTCACCCTCAAACTATTTTCACTATGTAGATATTTTTTTATTATAGGGTAGTTATTTAATAGGCCTATAATGTGATTTTTGAGTCACTTTTATTACAATAATTAGGTACCTTATTCTTATAAATAAACTGAACTACGCAGATAATAATCAATCCTCCTCAACCGATCCCCACCATTAATGATATTTACACCTTCATAGAGTAATAGTTTTATCATATGTAATTGATAAGCTTCAAATTTTATCTTATGCTTCAAAATTAAATACTCGTACTTTACTTGATATCAGGATAGTAATTTTCAAAATACCACCTTTCCCCCTACAACTACCATCTCCATTTTTTAGATATCTCATTTACCATTTTACAGTGGATTAATATGACTTTATTTTCGGGACACTTATTTATCAAAATTAAGTAATTTACTCCTGTTAAAAGACAAAACAATTCAGGTAAACTATCCCTCCCCATAACCGAACAACCCCATTTTTTATATTTACACTTTTATTGAGCAATAGTTTCATTATATATGTAATTACTAAGATATCTTATCCTTCAAAATGAAGTTGTATATTCCACATCAGAAAGCTAATTTTTATAAAATTCCCCTCCCCCTTCAACTACCATTTTCATTCTACCTTTTTACAGTGGATTATTATAATCCCCTTTTCAGGATACTTTATCAAAATTAAGTACTGTACTTGATTTTAAAATCGAGTCTTTCTTTTTTAGAATGCATATATTAGTTTGTAATTATTATATCATAATAGAAATAATTTCACAGATTGTATTAATTTATTAAATATTAATGATTTGCTTTAAATTTTTTTTCAAAATATGCATAAAATGTAAAGGCTTATAAAACCAAATGTTTCATCTCTCCATTAAGTAGTGCTCAAGTTCTCAAAGTTTTAATATTATGATCGCCGTAACCAAAACATCAGAGCAGGTTTTAGTGTGTATAAGGGATCACCGTGAACAAAATTTTCAGCGTTCCCTATGGAGCACTGCGCACAGTAAAGCTGGGAATCTACGGTGTACGTTTCACAGAACATGCGGAAAAGAATGAGCGCTCCAGAGTCGCTCATGCACCCTGAAAATCTTGCAAAAGGTTCATTCCCTAAAGATAAAAAGTCAGTCTATGAACTGTTTCTCTGTAAACACGTGCAGTTACACTGGCCAGCGATCCACAGAAAGCAAATCTCTGTCCACGCTGGACACTTTTCGACTTGCACGCGTTGTGTTGGTGTGGGTTTCGGAACTTTCCATTTAAAAGGCGTGGAAACGTAAACGAATAACATGAGTGAGGCCAGAAATAACGTGAATTGTATGTGTGTGTCCTGCCTGCCTTTGATTGCTGTAATCACAATAATAAAACTTTGGAAACGTAAACATTACATAATGGAGATATTCCTGCCTGCCAGGAACGATACATCTTCACGCAGAGATGATGTAAATTAAAATAAAAAATATCGGTATGGAGAACCATACATGACTTCCATATTCTAAGATTTATATTTAAAATTATTTTCGAAATGAAATATTACCATAGAAACTACTTCTTTCTACTTACTGCTTCAGCCTTAACCACAGTACTGTGGTCACTAACATATACCACCTCACGTTATCGCACTCGATTGTCACTGATGATGGAAGTCGATGGCATTGCCGAAACGTCTGGTTTTGTAGAAAACATTGGACTACGGCCAAATATCCCGGGAAGGAATTTTAACAAAAACTACTTCTTTGTTGCCGATAACGTTGTACACATATATATAAAAAATATGCATAAAATTAATGGCTTGTATAAGTTAATGATTGATCTCCATTAAGTAGTGCTCAAGTTTCCAAAGTTTTAATATTTTGATGTCCGTAATTAAAACATCAGAGCAGGTTTAGTGTGTATGAGGGTACACCGTGGACAAAAATTTTCAACATTTCCTATTGAGCGTTGCTTAGAATAAATCTGCGAATCTACAGTGTACGTTTCACAGAACAAACACGCGGAAAAGAAGGAGCGCTCTGAAGTCACTCATGGACCCTCAGCATCTTGCAGAGGGTTCATTCCCTAAAAACGAAAAGTCTGTCTATGAATCGTTCCTCTGTAAACACGTGCAGTTACACTGCCCAGCGATCCACAGGAAGCAAATCGCTATCCACGCTGGACACTTTTTCGGCTTGCATGCGTTATGTTGGTATGGGTTTCGGCACTTTCCATTTAAAAAGCGTGCAAATGTAAGAAAATAAACATGAATGAGGCCAGAAATAACGCGAATTGTGTGTGTGTGTGTGTGTGTGTGTGTGTGTGTGTGTGTGTGTCTTCCCTGCCTTTTCAATGCGGTAGTCATAATAATAAAATGGAAACGTAAACAGTACATAACTGAGAAAAAATACATAAATGAAAAAATTATAACTTTATTGCCTGGCAACAAAATTATTTTATTTTTAACAATTACCATTGTTCCAAAAGTTTAAATGAATTTTCAAGTACTTTACTCTTGTTAAAACGTAAAAGGTTGCCGGTAAACTACACCTTCCCCTTAACCGATCTTCACCAAAATCGAAAGTCCTTGAGACCTCTACAATTCAGGGACGTATGCAAAATATCGGTATGGAGAACCATACATGACTTCCATGTTCTAAGATTTATATTTAAAATCATATTCGAAATGAAATATTTCCATAGAAACTACGTCTTTCTATTTATTGCTTCAGCATTAACCACAGTACTGTGCTCACTAACGTATACCACCACCACCTCACGTTTTCGCACTCGATTTTCACCGATGATGGGAGTCGATTGCACTGCCGAAAAGTCTGGTTTTGCAGAAAACATTGGACTAGTGCTAAAGAGCCCGGGAAGCAATTTTAACAAAAAACTACTTCTTTGTTGCCGATAACGTAGTACACATATAATAAATTCTCCCCTCCACCTTCAACTATAATTTTTAATAATAGAAAATTACCCCCACCCCGTTCACCTAACTTCTTCATTTATAGATATTTCATCTACGTTTCTACAGTGGATTACTATGAGCTTCTTATCAGGATACTTTATTTATAAAAATTAAGTACTTTACTCTTGTTAAATCATAAAATGTTTCAGGTAAACTACAACTTTGTCTTAACCGATCTTCTCCAAAATCAACAGACCTTCCGTCCTCTACAATTGAGGGAAGCATGCAAAAAATATTTGATTCTGTTTGAATGTGCGGCAGTTATCGTTCGTCATGGAAACATTTCTCTTGTTACAACATAAAATTTTGCAGGTAAACTACCCCTTTCCCTTAACCGATCTTCACCAAAATCAATAGACCTTGAGCTCTCTGCAACTCAGGGGGTGCAAAAAATTATTTGATTCTCATTGAATTTTCGGCAGTTATCGTTCGTCATAAAACAATTACCCTTTTTAAAACATAAAACGTTGCTGATAAACTACCCCTTCCCTTAACCGATCTTCAACAAAATCAACAGACCTTGAGTTCTCTTTAGTTCAAAAAGGTATGCAAAAACCTAGTTGATTCTGTTTGAATTTACGGCAGTTATCCATCGTCATATAAAAAATTACCCTTGTTAAAACATAAAATGTTGCTGGTAAACTACCCCTTTCCCTTAACCGATCTTCACCAACACCAATACGTATTGAGAACTCTACAATACAGGGCTGTATGCAAAACATCATTTGATTCTGTTTGAATTTGCGGCTGTTATCGTTTACTATAGAAAAAAATTACCCTTGATAAAAAACCGTTGCTGGTAAACTACCCCTTTCCCTTAATCGATCTTCACCAAAAACGGCAGATCTTAGGTACTCTACAATTCAGGCCTGTATGCAAACACTTATTTGATTCTGTTTGAATTTGCGGCTGTTATCGTTTACCATAGAAAAAAATTACCCTTGATAAAAAACCGTTGCAGGTAAACTACCCCTTTCCATTAACCGATCTTCACCAAAAACGACAGGTCTTGAGAACTCTACAATTCAGGGCTGTATGGAAAAACGTATTTGATTATGTTTGAATTTGCGGCTGTTATAGTTTGCCATAAAAAATACCCTTGTTAAAACATAAAACGTTGCCGGTAAACTACCCCTTTCCCTTAACCGATCTTTAGCAAAATCAACAGATTTTGAGAGCTCTACAATTCAGGGCTGTACGCGAAATATTATTTGATTCTGTTTGAATTTGCGGCTGTTATCGTTTGCCATAGAAAAAAAATCTACAGACACACACACAGACACACACACACACACACACACACAGACAGACAGACAGACAGACACACACACACAGACACTTTTCGAAAAACTACTTTTTTTCATGTTTTGAGTGCAGTACAATCAGAATCTGCAATAATCTCGAACACGATTTTTTTTGCCATCACCATACTTCCATTTCCTTAAGGAACATGGAAGTAAAATTATTTGATTCTGTTTGAATTTGCGGCTGTTATCGTTTGCCATAGAAAATACGCTTGATAAAAAAACGTTGGAGGTAAACTACCCCTTTCCCTTAACCGATCTTCACCAAAAACTATAAGTCTTGAGTACTCTACAAATCAGGGCTGTATGCAAAAAATTATTTGATTCTGTTTGAATTTGCGGCAGTTATCGTTTGCCAAAAAAAAAAAAATCTACACACAGACAGACAGACACACACACAGACACTTTTCGGAAAACTACTTTCTTTCATGTTTTGAGTGTAGTACGATCAGAATCTGCAATAATCTCGAACACGATTTTTTTTGCCATCACCATAATTCCATTCCTTAAGGAATATGGAAGTAAAAATTATCCACTCCCCTTCAACTATTATTTTCATTTATAGAAAATTACTCCCTCCCCCTTCAATTACCCTTTTTATTTATAGATATTTCATCTACCTTTCTACAGTGGATTATTATGACCTTCTTATCAGGATACTTTATTTATCAAAATTAAGTACTTTACTCTTGTTAAAACTAAAACGTTGCAGTCAAACTACCCCTTCCTCTTAACTGAACTTCACCAAAATCGATAGGCCTTGAGTGCTCTACAACTCAGATATATATGCAAAAAATTATTTGATTCTGTTTGAATTTGCGGCAGTTATTATTCGCCGCATGACTTTTGTTCATGTTTTGAGGTTAGTACAATCAGAATCAGCCCTTATCGCGAACACGATTTTTTCGCAATCACCATTTCCTTACGGAACATAGAAGTAAAAAACAAGTAATTTTTTTACAGACTACTACCGGTATGTCAATAGTTTTTATCATTAAATGTCAATGTGTTCAGTGTACCGTTGCTTCGAAACTGAATGCCAGTAATTTAAAGTGATGGGCCAAGCTTATTCGTCTATGTTACTAGCATATGGGTTTTAATTTCTGCTATTAACACAAAGTTGTATATTGAAAGTTTGACCTACGTAAGTAAATGAATTAACAACGCAATTAAATGATGAGGTTGTATGTATGATGACTCGTGTCCGCAATTATTAATTGTGATACCTTACAAACTTGACGAATCACTGTTTTCTGTTAAGCCATATTACAAAGGTAAAACCAAAGCAAAGTAATTTTGCTTATACCGACCCAACCGTTAGTGCTATCTTGCTGTTTGAAAACAACTATAATTCTATGTAACTACGTTAATGTTGCGGTAACACCGCCATATTCTCATGTTCCTAAAATGGAATATTCTAGTACGTACCACCAAACTTATTTTATTCTTGAATCCAATGCGTGCATCATTTGCCTATAAATCATAAATTATAATTTAATAATTAAAACTGAAAATGTTTTAATAAAATAAATTTATTTGAATTATAGGTTTAATTGTTCCTTTCTATTTATGAAATGTGTTGTATTACTTACAGTTTCATTAAGTCTTCATTTTCTTTGAAGTCATATAAAATGGTGTAAAATTATAATTTTTCGTAATTATTTATAAGTATAAAAACGTTAGGTTGTGATATTGCTGATACATTTCACTTCGCAAAATTCATATTTGAGAGCAGTCCTAGTCCAATGTTTTTAACTTCTACTACTATAACATGTTAATTTTACGTATTTTAATTTATAAATCTATCTTGCAAATTTATTCATTGTTTACCAGCTGTTCGAATTTTACGTTTCACGAATGGACAAAATTGACAAAATCAAACATCGTGCAATGACTGAATTCTTTTGTTAAAAGAGAACTCTAAAGCCAACGGAAATTCACAGCGAAATGGTAATTGTGTTTAAAAAATGTTTTTTAAAACATGCGCGATACGTAAATTTTGAAAAGATGGTGGTAAACAATAAATAAATTGACAGATACATTGAGAAATTAAACTTACACCTAGATGTCCCTGCTCGAATTTTCAACTAACTCTCGTGTGCGTTGTAACGGATAATAATTATATAATGTTTGCTTGTAATTTGATGGCTCTGCGCTTCTTCTGCCTTTCTTTCTTAGTTCTACTTACGCATTAGGAATTGTTCTAAATTCACTGTTCAATAATACATTTATTTATTTGCAATTTGTTCCAAGTAATTAAGCTATCATGTTAATTACATTCTATTGAATGTATATAAGACGAATACTTAACAATTTTGAAGTTTTTAAGCTAATTAATTTCTCTTTATTTACTTATCTTATATCCGATACGAATATACAGTAATCTTTATATACTGTTATTGATACATAAGTAGATCTTATATGCTTATTCATTAAGACGACCCGACATATTTATCATATTAATTGCTTTAAATCTCTAATATGTATGAGAGAATTTAGGTTTGCTGGATGCCTTTATCCTTCTTTATACAATGCTGCAGCAAAACATTAGAAAAATTCGACTCTACCAAAATGAGACAAGAAATGCTGACATTAGAGTTCAGAAACAGCAGACCAACGGAAACACAGGTTTTAAGAAACTAGTCTAAGAATTGTTGAAACAGAATATGAAGAGCGCTGAAAATTGTACAACTAAACTTAATGAGAAATTCTTAAGCAGTAAGAAATCCAGTGCTGTAGAAACACGGCAAATGCATGAAATGCGATTATGAAACGTTCGTGTGCAACAAACTCAATCGCTAAAAAGTGATAGATTTAATTTAATTCTAATTTATTAGCGACCAATTATCAGGCAAATGACGATTACTAGTTACATTGAAAAATTTTGATACAAAAATAAACATTATATATGATTATTTTAAGCAATACAATTAAATATTTATAATATGAAACGTGTTGTTAAAAACGGGAAGTCAAAAAATCGCTATCAATGTCAAGATGAATTATCGACTTTAATGTCAGGAAATACTCCTGACATTAAAATGTCAGCGTATTCTGCGTATTCTGACAGAAATCTTAGCGTTTTCTGCAGAAATTTAGAAGAATTTATTCTTCTTTTTAGAGGCTATGGAAAACCGTCTGATAAAAACTGTTCAGGAAAGGGTATTTATGCCTATATTTGTATATTGGTTTATAGATGTGTTCACATCTAGTATTTTATCGATTTTCTCTGCTTAATAAATATTTCATTGTCTTACACTATAACGTTTTGTACTATCAAATCCATTACAAGAAGAACATAACGTTGATAATATAATTAATTAATTTATATATATATATATATATATATATATATATATTATGTGAAATAAACCTTCATGTTGTTGTGAAATCTTGTTGTTAAATATACTGAATTACAGAACATCATTTATTGAACTTAAGGAACGTGTTAAAAAGCACTTCCTACAATTAGCATAAAATATTGTTTGATTTCAACGATAAACAATAATTCCCCTAGTTAATATTGTTAAAAGTTCAGTAAAATTTTTTAAGGGAACTTCTAACCAATCTGTTGGCATTTCATTTTATATGAAATTTTATCGAATACTAGGGATACAGAATTTCATGTAACTTTGCCATTCGGTATATGGCAGTGTCTGAAAGTATAAATGTTGCTTTCTGTAAGTGCGAGTTTGGTAATAACGAATTTCTTGCGTATTGTCTTTTGTGTTATATCGGTTAAATATTTTGAATTGTTTGTCCTTTATTTTAAGTTATCTCAAAACTAAGGAAAAAAACTATAACGAATATCAACATGTATATTTTGTCACAAAGTGATTTTTACCCACTATTATATGACAATGCAGGTGGGGATGGAATTTTTATAAGAACGTCTGACGTACTAAGGGGTAAAAATTTATCGCAGTCTGGACCATTAACGAAACGTAATTACCCTAAGCTATTTCCGCCCACTCTATTGTATTTTTTAATTATTAAGTGAGTGTGTAGACTAATTTTTAAAATGTGTAAATTAATTAGTTTCATAAAGCGTTTATCTAAATAACTGTTTAGTAAATTTGTTTACTCATTTAATATCCTAATAATTTATCTGATTGAAAGTTGCTATAAATTTAAGTACATCTCTAGTAGGCCTACTCGTAGTAAGAAAAATAATAACCGAAATAAATTTTAAAAATTATTAAAAATTGAATTGATTAGTTTCAGTTTTTATGTAGCTCTACATGTAAATAAAAGGAGTAGAACTGTAAAGATTTGATATCTCTTTAAGTACGCACTGTGGAAATAGAATAATTTCAGGTTTAACCCTTTCTGTTCCCTTAAAAATTGTTCTCTTCAAATCGTTAAAGATGTTCTGTTCCAACCCTAATGTCTACTGTTATAATGATGAATCCATTTAATTATCGGAAACCCGTGAAATTTACACGACGGAAAAGAGAAGAAAGGCAGAAACAAAGAACAATACTGACACGCATCTGTTGTTGCGAGTAATTTTACGTTTTCTCCGATCGACATTCATCATTCAGTATTCAGCAGTTACTTCTTGCACAAAAAAACAAATAAACCGGATTAATTTTAACAAAAATGTTTAGGATTATTTCATGTCAATTACAATATTTACATTCAATTCATCTAATTAAATTGAAGCATCGGCTACAACACAATTAGGCTATATATAAATACATTACATATAATGCGTACTGTTGTGAAAAATGTACAATGGGTAGTTATTATTATAGTTCTTGGAAAAAGTTGTTAACAGCAATGAACGAGGAAGACAAAGCAATTTATAGATGAGAGCGTCGCTAGTGTGTCGTGGTAGTCTGACCCAATCCCAATGGGTATCTCGTCTGACTGGCATGGGAATTTATAGGCGGCCGGCGCGGCGTGAGAGTCTAGACTCCTCTCACTGCCTGTAGCCAGTCTGACCTGCGTCACATGTTATCCAGTTGTATCGAAACGGGGTTATATACGCAAACGATGAGTGACCGACACACACACACACACACACACACACACACACACACACACACACACACACACACACACACACACACACACACACACACAGCGTACGGCCAAGTATAATTATGATCTAAGTAATCCTTTGTATTATACGTAATTCGTCTGCTTAGACTTTCATTGTAGAAATTAAAACACTTCCACATTCCTGAATCAGTGTATCCTGTTATGGTTATTGTTCTTGATGACTAAACCAAACACCGTTTAAATATTCATAAGACTCAATAAAATATCTATAACAGAATTAAATTAAATGAAAACTATAAAATAAATCCTAATTATTGAATTTAATAAAGTAATGGTAATAGATAATATAATAATATATAACGAAATTCAAAACACACACACGATTACAATTTTTAAGCGGCAGATAATATATACTGATGATAAAATTATAATTATAAATTAACTGTGACTATTATAAACATTTATTATAAATTTTAATAACATTCTACTGTCTTATTAGGATAAATTTGATAATAAAAATAATAATAATAATAAGAAGAAAATATTTAAAACTGTATATTTTAAAATGTTGTTTATTGAAATATTTTTTAAATAAACAACGTGATGATAAGTTATAGGTTCTAAATACATACAGACATAGGCAGTGATTTGTATGATGCAAAGGAAAAGGTATACAGGAATTAGAAAATAATCAATGGTAAAACTATCTTTACAGAAAGCACACAATTGAGGAGTTGCATTGTTATGGATGTTTACAGAGAATGCTAGATTATTCAGTACTTGTGCAACCGAACTGAATAAATCAATATACCCGCGTCACATCCGGCTGAACGCGAAAGGTAAGCCGACAGCATAAACGTTATGTGGGCTAAAAGCATTAATAGAACCGTGCCTGACCAGGAGACTAGGAACTGCGGCTCTAGGAATGTTGTAGAACCGATTATTACATTGTACGTTAATATTATTGTTTACAATTTCGTAAAACTGTACAAAAACCAATTTTACTGATTAAATAATAATTTCTTATTATCTGTCACTTAAAATATTAGTTTATTATACAACAATTACTATTTATATGAAATAATATTTTCTTACAGAAAGGAATTCATCATCGTGTTTATTATTATTATTATCATCATCATCATCATTATTACTATTGTAGAATACGTAAAATAAGTGTCGATTAAATCTTCAGTGATCACTAAATAATATATGTTGTGATCAATACTTTTAAAGAATCAGGGTTGTAAACGTTCAGAAGAACTTGTTTATTTCTACTGCACGTATTACCATAATTTCAATTCTAATAATTTTAATTTCGTGCTGAATCACATTAGTATGTTTTTAAACTTAACTGTTCTTAACTTAGCGTCTGTGTATCGTGTCAGGCAGTTAAATATAGGCTACGTAGAACACCACCTTTAACACAGATTAATGCAAAGCAATTGAATAAAGATTTTTAATTTTTATAAAAAAAGTCAGGAATTAACATACATAATTTCATCATTACATTCTGTTATCGTTACTGATGACACCATGTAGGGCGTTTTCTTTCTTCACTTCTTACGTGTACTTGATATCCAAACCGTGAACAAGCCAGTAAACTTTGTCAGTTAAATGTTCACTAACGTGTCTCCGAAGAAAACTACAAGACGTCAGACAACGTTTTGCGTAATATACATTTCATCACATTAAGGATCAAGTACTGGTTCAATCTAGTACCATTTGTGACATTTTTATGTAAGTATCAATTACAGTTTATTCACATAATTCAAAGGTCATTACATGCATTTTTTTTTAATTAAGGAAGATAGTAAGTTCTGCTCGGTCCGATGAAACTAATCTAGCGTCAAACTGTGACGATCTCCAAAAAATCAGATGTTAAATCGTTCCTTCGCTTATAAGGGAATATCTTACTTTTATATAATACAAGGTGTTAACAGGCTGAACAATATAACTAATGACATAGTGATAGTAATTAAATACGGTTGACGTCAGGGGAAGCTAAATAATTAAGCGGGTAAGATTAAGGTGAAGTATGTTTGTATCTGGTTATAATAGGCCTATATTTTTTCCAAAATTTATATATTTTGTATGGCTATTGGAGAATGAACAATGCAAACGTCTGCTACCGTCATTAATGAAAACTGTAATTTTTAAATTACATCAATACTTATAATTATTTTATAACAATCTTAAACCTAACAAACTTAACTATTCTTAAGTTTGCCTTTTGTTATCGTGTGTGATTATGTGTTCAGTACGTCTGTACCTTAAACGTTTTGTTCGAATGAATAATTTTTCGTTGAAGTAGATTAAAATACTAAATAGTGTAGAAAATGCTTTATACCTACGTGAGAGTGTTCCTGTGATAAGTATAGAAAGATTAAGAATATTTGTATTGTACTCTAAGTGAGACCAGTGTTGATTAGTATTTAAAAATATCCTATAACGTGTGCTGTATTTTTTGGTTTCAAGGATCCTTTGGTATCAGTCTTCTCCAGTCTCCTGGCCTTAAATTCTTCAGAGAAATCTCCCTAATTCCATTGTCATGGCAAGAGCGAGAATGTTTATTTAATATTACTTTCATTTCTTGTTAAGAGTAATACTAGGTTCTTGTGGAACGAAGTGATCCACTTGCATCCATGAGTCAGGGCTATAAGTTCTTAAAGAGTGTAACATGATCAACGTTAGACAAAAAATGGAGTATAGAAATTACTTTTATATTGGGCTGAGGAAAGGGTTTTATGGTAAAACAAAACTTGGTATGTGATTTCCAGAACTTTTAACGTAGAGGAATTTCGCTTAATTGGATAACTCACAGATTAGTATAACCGCAGATCTGTTGACTGGTATGGGAATTTCGTTACGGTTTTAGTAAAATATGAGTAAATTAATAATTAAAAACATTTCTGGGCATTTAAGTAGACCTTCTGTTACAGTATTCTAGTACTATATTATTTTACTGTAATAGTATTATACTATTATTACCACGTAGCGTATAATTATTAATATACTTTGAGTATTATTCTAAAAGATTAAAAGATTAATAAAATAATACCGATTAAGAAACGTTATTAATATTGATTATAGACAATATAAAGTGTAGAGTTAGTAGTTACTCATTATTCTGAATGTTGAAGACAATTATCCATACGTCTGCGTAAATTAAAGTTGACTAGGAAATAGCGAGAAGTGTAAACTAAGACTGAGTAGAGAGGTTAGGCAATAGTGGATACCTAATATGCCATTTCCTTATGATAGGTGTTGAAAAAATATATAATGTTTGGTGGAAAGTGAATTCAAGATGTCTGCTTCACAGTCCGTTACAAACACTACTTCGGCAGTGTAATCATGACAGCTCCAGGGTTGAGGGCAGTGTGGGTAACAGATGCTCAGCCTTCCTTTCACATCCTTCTATGGTTAGACGCATTCTGTCGTTAATTTTAATTTTGTGCCGTCTAACAATAGTTGTAGTAAAATGCTACACAAGAAAGAACAAAAAAATATATACAAAATATAGTGAGTATTTAAATTGGGGACCAGCTGGTGAAATGATTACGCAAAAGTATGTAACCCGTGATCACATTGAAAAGCACAATTGTTCAATAGACATATTTATGAAAACAAAAGCATATTTTAGGCATCGCTCGATTGGGGAAAAATGAAATGTCACGTTTACCTTGAACGCATCGTGAACCAATTAAACGAATAAATCGACATTAAAGAAAGTAAAAAGAAGCTCCGGGATGTGTGGCCGCGACCGGGTGGAGAGATCGTGTAGCATTGTGCGGCGTGGTGCCCTTTCGCAGTAGATCACGATTCTCATTGGCTTCGTTTCTTACTAGAGCATTATGCTGGGCTGCCTCAGCTTACATCCAACACGCATCGACCATTAAATACGCTCTTAGCGCTAATTTATGTAACGATACGTCATTACGCTATTGCCATTTTGTAATAAAGATTTCATAACATTTCATTGTGGCAATGCTTCGTCAAACGGCGTGAATGAAGTGGCAATATGATCAAAGTAACACAGGATACTCATTTATTGATTACCTTTATGATTACTTTGTTTAAATTGACTTTATCGTTTATTCTTCATTTGCACTGTAATATTCGTATACTACGACGTTTCAAAGTGTTAAACTATTTCTTTAATCTTTATAATTTAATCAAATGATTAGTAGCCTATAGTGTTACGTTAGACAGCTGAATGCATATTTCGGTATTCATTAAATAGAAATGTAAAAGTTTTTCAGACCATGGACTCGAAGAAGACCGGGATACTGCAGATTACCCTTTGTGACACATGAAGTTAGGGTCTATACTATATAAAGAGATCAGGAAACCATATACCAGTATTAGAGAATGCAAAACAATGGCATGAGGAATGAAGGGAGCAATACAAGAACAGCGAAGCAGTCTACTATAAATGAGTACTTTATACGTACACTATATGGACCACAAATTATTTGTCAAAAACCAGTCACATCCTAATTAAATATGTTCACCAAGTCTTTAGTAACTGGGATTAGTTACACACAAATAAAACGTTGCAGACTACGCTTCTTGGCGAGGAGTCTCGGTTCAGCATTTTGCTATAACTTCCACTATGTCTGACTGAAGTAATCTGTAAAGCTTTTCAATTTAATCCGTTAAGCAAAGATATGGAGCGTTTGTTATGGAATTGCGACAATATTTTAGAAACCTAGTAGTATTCCTAAGTTAGGTTCCTGACTATTCCCCAAGCTTCATGGTAAGACAAGTTTCATGATGGTTTTGTAGGTTAACAGCTTATTTTCCTGTATCTCCTTCGACTTCTTATCGATCAGCCAATATAGCTTTTACTTCCATGTTCCATAAGGAAATGGAAGTATGGTGATAGCGAAAAAAATCGTGTTCGAGATAGGGGCTGATTCTGATTGTATTACCCTCAAAACATGAAGAAAATCGTTTTTCGAAAAGTGTGTGTGTGTGTGTGTGTGTGTGTGTGTGTGTGTGTGTGTGTGTGTGTGTGTAGAATTTTTTATATGGCCAACGATAACTGCCGCAAATTCAAACAGAATTACATTTTATTTGCATATGTGCCTGAGTTTTAGAGGGCTCAAGCCCTATATTTTGGTGAAGATCGGTTAAGGGAAAGGGGTAGTTTACTTGCAAGGTTTTATGTTTTAAGAAGAGTAAAGTACTTAAATTTGTAAATAAAGTATCCTGAAAAGAAGGTCATAATAATCCACTGTAGAAAGGTAGATGAACTATCTATAAATAAAAGGGTAGTTGAAGGGGAGGGGGTAATTTTCTATAAATGAAAATGATATTTGGAGGGGGAGGGGATAATTTTTTATATGTGTACTACGTTATCGGCAACAAAAAAGTAGTTTGTTGTTAAAAATTCCTTCTCGGGCTGTTTGGTCGTGGTTCAATGTTTTCTGCAAAACCAGACGGTTTTACAATGCCATCGACTGCCATCATCAGTGAAAATCGAGTGCGCTAACGTGAGGTGGTATACGCTATGTGACCACAGTACTGTGGTTAATGCTGAAGAAAGAAGTAGTTTCTATGGAAATATTTCATTTCGAAAAGACATAGGTGCTTTTTGGTAAAATTTGTATGACCTGAATCGCCAGATGAAGTGCCAGTTACTAAAAAATACAAAATTTAATATGTGTATGTCTTGAGGTTATTTTCTAGCTTTTTATATAAAATTAAAGTTACAACACACGGGATATAGGCTATAGCAGTTTTATTTTAAACAATAAATGAGTATTAGGCCTAACATCGCAATTAACGCAGACGTATAAAACATCCATCTGCTAATGGTGATACAGAAACAACAATATTCCATCCCAAAACGTAAATAAATTTAATGATAAAAAGAATTTTCTACATACTTCCCCCGAAATAAGTTCTATGAAAGCTTTTAAAATATTCACTATTAGCACTGCGTACAAATGCATTAAAAAGTATTTATTTCCTGTTAAATTTCTGCCAATTGACTTTTGACTCTGACTTACTGCTTGTCTAATTTGTCAAATGCTGTGTTCCATACGTATAGAAAAAGCATAATAAAAACTCCCCTAAGTATGCCTGAATGGTGATAGTGACATTCTCAAACTCAAAGTGTGTGAGATTGTGTTTCCATGTTTACTGATTACTGTACCATTTTTAAACTTTAATTATGAATTTATTACATTTAACTGTTTTGCAAATACGTGACTGTAATTCACACTAGGTTTCAGTTCTGATATGATAGTCGTGACCTGTGACAAGCTCGCTTGCATATGTTGATTACAGACAAATATGCACCGTACGCATATCTTGTATTCTATATACTGCCATAAAGTACCGATTACACGTATAATTACCGTTAGTTCCCTTATACGTTAACTTATGCGGCCATTAATACAGCTGAGAGTATGTCTATCGTAGTATTTACACTGTCTGCAAATATTTTCACACTGTTTTTATTCACGTCCTGTCATATACTCATCTCATAACAATTAATTGTATTCTGCGTTTTTCTTAATGACTTTCCACCTCCGCCTTTCCACTCATCAGTTGATTACAATACATTTAATTACAGCTGGCTCACATAAATAACTCTTAATTTATAAAAGATGTATCAGTTGATTAATGTTTATAAGACTTGAAGCACTTTACATATCAAAAGGAATTTTCAATCGTCGTTGCTTAACATTACTTTAAAGGTAGGCTATAGTAACTCCACATTCCAATAAAACTAGCTCATCCCACTTTAAGAATTCACGTAGTCTCTGATGCGAACATAACAACGTTATTGGAAGAGGATTTATACTAGTAAAGTTATGATAACAACTAACAATATTATACAGGCAGATACAATTTAAATCGATTAAATAGCCCGAGGGCATACAAAATAACCACGTGACTCTACTTCTGCAAACTATTACACTGGTTTAACAAATAAATGTCAATTAAGTACAACATTTACTTTTCTTGAACTTTTCTTAGGACAGTAGTTTTTTAGTCTTTTGGGCAGATTTTTCTTGCAACTTTAATCTATAAATTGGTAAGTACACATATTTTGAATGTCGTTTTGCTACTTTCTCGCTGTTTGCAAACCTGTATCATTTCAAACTTATCTCTGCAGGTGTTTAAACCAAATTTCTTGTCTTTACCTATTTCTTCTATCAATGTTCTTTAGTCAGTATTTCTTTCTAAACCCTTACACGCATAGCTGTGTTATCTCATTGAATGCCTCAACTATTGTACTTCCTTACGATAAGGGTATTCTACATCCTTCATTTTATATACTCTATTAAACACTTTATCACTGTTAATACAATACTTTTACAAAATACTCTTCATTCTCTAGCATATGTCTTGAAAGTCTGTACTCTCTTCTTGTCCATCTTACCAATAATCCACAATTTAAATCTGTACGGAGGAGACAGGTTACACATATATAAAACGTAATGAGAAATTTTGTCTACTTTTTGTATACAAACATGTTTTGTTCAGATCTTCAGATCAGTACTTCTTCTTTTTCGTAAGAACTATTTTTGCCTGTGCAGTGTCAGAAATAATGTCTTCAGTGGGCCACCAATTCACCGATAATCTCCTGTGTAGATAACCGAAAGCCTTACCCTCTAGTTCGTTAACTCATTTATCATCATTATCAACATCATCATCATCATCATCTTCAATTAAGTTTAAACCAAGAATGGTTTGTTCCGGTTTCAAGCAGATAGACTAGAGCTGGTCACTCTAACGCTTCTTCGGACTCCCAACCCTCTTCGTCCTTTCGACTTATAATTTAGTAGTTGTTTGGGGTAGCGGCAGTCATCAATTCTGTTAAGATGTTCAAGGATTTTAGCCGATACTGGGCAGTCCTACCTAGTATACTCATAATATTCAGTTCCTACAGTATATCTGCGTTTCTTCTGCGATCTCGAAGAGTATAACCTGCCACGTACCTGAGAAATCTCATTTCGGTCGCTTGAATAACAGTGACCTGGGATTCCGTTAAAGTCCATGAAGATGTGTGGAGAGGGCTATCACCTTGTAGAACTTTAGGTTTCTTTACTAGTTGATTTTTAAATTTCTGATGGCTCCACACATATGGTAGTTTGTTCACCATGTCATACTTTGTAATGTAAGACAAGTCATAGCCCAGATATTCAAAATTACTGACCTGCTCCATATTACTACCATCTACAACCATGTTTGCTCATATGGGGTTAGCTCAATGAAAAGACCATCACCTTGGCCTTAACGTGGAGATCTGTAAAATGAAACCCTTGCAAATTCAATTCAGTGAGTGTTCAGCCATCTACAAGCCACTATCCGAGTTCGAGAGAATAACCTGATCATAATCAAACAACAACGTGTCAACTGCGGAGTTACAAATCATAAAATTCTCTAGGTTATGTGCCAATTGCGTGCGACATCGTCTATAAATAAGTTAAAAAGAAGAAGTAATAATGAGCTCCGTTCTTGTACTCGATAACTGATCCGGCCCATACTAGGTTTTGTGTTTGATCTTCCTGTCTCAATTAGGATTTTGTTTTATACATGTAAACTTCGTATGGCTCTAATGAGGTGTCGCGGGATCACTTTCCAAATAAATCACTTGCTATTATTGCCCACAACCTGCTCCTCTTCCACTTTATCAAATCCCTTTCAAAGTCCGATGAAGGTATTGTGTGTGGGCAATTGCTATTATCTGTGCTTTTCAATAACCTGGGAAATCTAAACATAACCCGCCCTTCCTGAAATCATGCTGGGCCTCGATAGAATAATCTCCATTATTGCATTAAGTCATTTTGCTAGGATAGATGCACACTATTTGTAAGACGTGTTAAGCAAGAACAAGCTCCTCTATTATTATCACTGTTAAGATCTCTCCTTTCTTGAATATGGCGACTACATTTGCATTCCGCCAATCTTCTTCCCTGAAGACCAGTAGTGACCAGTGGTTCGATAGAGTTTGACTGAGTTTAATAAACGATCCTGCAGCAAGGCTGATTCATACTTTAGAAGCTCAAAATTTAGCCCATCAGTGCCAAGCGATATTCTATTTTTACTACATTGTAGAGCATCTAAAAATTCAACCACTATTGCAATTAAATATTCGTAGTCTGAAAATTTTGTTTCTTCCAGTTGTTCCTGGGTACACAGCCGCTCATAATATGTGACCCCCTCTCTGTGATATTCTCTGATTTAAATGCCGTAATATTTTGTAAACCTGTTGTGCACACAGTTCTTTATATTACTTATATATTTGATCCAAATGTTGCTATTTATTTTCCTTCTGGCAATCACACAGCGGAGCTTACATTCAGACCTTGTCTGATCAGTCTTTAAAGCTAGATGTTTTAAATATGCCTTTTTATTACTATCTATGGTAGGGCTTATTACCAAAGTACGATGGTAGGGCTGTCACTTTCGGGCTTATCGTCCAACCCGATTTTCTGTCTGTTTTTTCCCATAAACTAATTGTGCTACTGTACTAAAGAGACTCAGTTTTTCTTGTTTGAGGTATCCATAAGAATATTCAATGTGGTGGTTCTCCTTCCTTCCCACACCGTATAGCGTAGACCAACAAAGGGTCATCCGTCATTAGAAACAATTTCTTACCCCAAGGACAAGGAGTAAATCATTTATATCTCATTAATTAATATTAGTGATTACCCATTGTGGGTAGATTGTAACAGCAATTAATTTCGATAAGAAAATGCTCATTTTATGATAGCTACACAGTGTACCATATTTTCAGTAACTGCTTTCTCCAGTCTTCTCTCATTTTCACCCTTTAGTTTTTAGATGGAAATGTTCAAAAATTATCCTCTAAGTGCATAAACTATAATTACGAGTATATTACATACTTCTCAATCCTTAACAACAAATGTAAGTTAAATTATATATAGAAATGAATTATGTTGTGGCATCAGCACTAAAAATTTAAGCATAAGAAATTACATTATCAAAAAAGTTAATGGTTAGACAGTGTAAGATAATAATTGTAGACATGCGAGTAAAGCTTGAAGTCGAGAGTAATGTAAAATATAAGACAAAATTCCACAGGAAATTTATTGTGAATGGATGCGTTAGAATGCCTGAACTGAAGTGACTTAGGCGAGGGTATTGGGAATAGAATTTTGTGAATGCCCGCGAAGAATGTAATGCAATTCTTTTAAACTGCTCGAGTAAAAATGTCTAAGCCTTGAACGTAACTACGAAGACGAAATGGTGGTGAAGTAGATGAAAAAACAATAATGGGTATAAGAAGAAATAAGAAAAATTGTGAAATCGTTTTTAATAATTTTCTACCTTTTTTATCTGTAATCACATTGGTATTAACGTCTGTTATTCTTGTTACTTTATTTCCACACTTAATGCTACAATAATGATTAAAATATAAAAATTAGATATTATTATTAATATTATTATAGTAACTGACACGTGTAAAAATTAAGTATTATTTGGTTTTTGATTTATTCTTATTCTTATTGTAACTATGTCAATCGCAATGTACTGCCAATGACTGATAATAACATTACAAAGAACTTAGAATTGTAAAGCGTAAATATGTTTGAAGTAATCTGGATAAAGTCAGTGATAAAATCATTATGAATATGTTCTGTGATTCAGGTTTAGTTTATAATAAACGGGTATGTGGGCTTGTTAACATATCGAAGTATTCTTATTGATAAAATATAATAATTCGTTATAATTGTTTCTTCACCTTTTATTGATTCAAAGTTAACTACAAAACAGTTCCAAATTTAGTAAAAACGTTTGTTTTGTTCATGCAGTTCTTTTACTGTTAATAGACTCCATTGAACCACGTCTCTTAATATCACTTTTCATTGCCTTCTGCTCTCTATCCCACATTTAGTCTTTTGAAGCTCTGCTTACTATCTTACCGTCCCCCAATCTTTCTCTCAATTTCTGTCTGTCTGTCTATCTCTCTCCACTCTCTCTCTCTCTCTCTCTCTCTCTCTCTCTCTCTCTCTCTCTCTCTCTCTCTCTCTCTCTCTCTCTCTCTCTCTCTCTCTCTCTCTCTCTACTCATCGTCGTATGTTTTCATTCGAATGAATATATTGTAATTGAAATTAGTTTTAATTCAAGTTGAAATTTTAATTAAAGACATTACCGTTACCCTACAGTTTTTATAATTTGAAATCAGTACTTGTATCTTTCGTAATAAAAGTTGTATTTAATTTATTAAGGTTCACAGGCACTTTATCTGATATGATATGTGTTTTGCATTTTCAATATAAGCAAACAATTTTTATTTGTCTTCACAGCTCACGGTCTCTCTTTGACCTTCAGTACCATATAATTATACGTTTCGTAAGGATGTTTTACGTTTTAAATTAAACTTCTAATTAAAGTTGGTGCCAGTATGCCAGTAATACTGCGAAGGTCCCCCTCGCTGATACGCTGATTTCACACATTTCAGCAATCCAATGCTTTAAATACGTATATACTACTATGCTACGTATATGCTTTAAATTCTTTAGTACTATGTGACTTCTCAAGCCTGTAAATTACGCATATTTTTCATGAAATCACAAGAAACTTAAAATATTACATTTATATACATCATTTGTATATCACGATCTTGAATATACAAATTTGAATTTAAGAGAGAGAGAGAGAGAGAGAGAGAGAGAGAGAGAGAGAGAGAGAGTGTGTGTGTGTGCGCCTGTGTGTGTGCGCCTGTGTGTGTGAGCGCGCGTACATAATTTTCCGCGTGTGTGTATATGTGTACACATGCAGACCGTCACATATATGAAAAATTATGTTTTATGTACACTCACGCTCGCATTTTTCGATACTTTTATGCGATTGAGCGGAATGGGGGCGGGGCGCGCGTTTGACTGCGTAAACGCTGTGGTTTTACAGGTCTCAAGACCTATAATGTGAAGCCCTATGCAAATAAATATTTGTGTGTGTGTGTGTGTGTGTGTGTGTGTGTATATCCTATCCATCGTGGACATATATGTATACGTATAGTATGTTATTTCGGTTTCTGACAAGTCTGTTTTGTTATAAATAATACTGCAATGGAACGTTCGTGTAGCAACATTACTACCATCTTCTTAATTAGAGGCTGAAAACGATGGAGCTCTGATTCTTCCGAGTTTTTTGCAGAGCATGATGACTAACAGAACTGTGGTTATTATCTGACGTTTCTATAACTAAGCAGCGACAATAACACGCTGGATAATTATTACACACTTTATTTTCTCTAAGGAAACTATAACAAAAACAACAGTGCGCGCGGGGAAAACTGATGTAGAAGACAGTCGTGGATGGCAGTGGAATTGTAATGACAGAAATTACCAATCATATACGATCATGGTGGATTAATCTTTGAAAAGATGAGCATATATGAAAGAATAAAAATCTGTCATTGTCGTCGGTGGCGGCCGGTCAAGGTTGCACAACCCCCAGAAAAAGTGGCGTCTTAATATTACGTATAACTTATAAAATACATAATATTTAAAACGTTTCAAACTACTGTATTTTGAGGGAAAAACATTATAGGCCTACAGGTTTTATAAAACATTTTTGCGCGGTAAATTGTAACCAACACAGTTGTTCGCCAAAAGCTACGAGCTACGCGACAGGATTTGCGAGATCCAGGCAAACCGGCGTTCGTGACGTCTCTTATGGATCGTTTACACTGACAAACCAATGTTGCTTTTTAACAGTCACGGGATGGGACACTTAACATGCCACGAAAATCTTTGCTCGTTTGCAGTAGTTCTGCAACGTTGCGGTAGGTGCTCTGTATATAGTCGTTCAAGAGCGACCATCTGTTTTTGTTTACCGTCACCGGCAGTAAGTGTTTACGAATTAGTAGAGCATCTTATGTCCTTTGGACGAATGTAAAGTTTTCGAATCGAGTTGTAAAGTAACGTTTAACTAACCACCGCTGGCAGTGTTTCATAATTTAGACTACAACGTGACAAACACCCGTATAAAGATATTAAAGATTATAACTGTGAGATTTGTAACTATGAAATTTTTATTTGATGAATGCAAATGTACATTTACAATTACCTTTAAGGCCCTAACATTTAAAATTTTTTGAATTTATTCGCCTGATAAACTTTGACGTTTTTAGAAAAATTATGTACGCTAAAAATATTTTGTCTTAACCAATAACTGAGTTTTACACTTAAATAATTATGTTAACATAATGAGGAATATAAAAAGTGACGGTTATCCTACGCTTATGAAAACTTGTAACCCCCCTCTTCATGACAGCACCAGCCGCCACTGATCGTCCCTAAAAGTAGCAGTTTTTATTCTGTTTATAGATTATGAATGACGTATGGGTCAGAAACATGGACAATGAACAAGAGAATAATACAGAAACATTGAGGCATGGAAGATGGGAATAACAGTATGTGGAAAGGAACGCACAGAACTTAATTAAGTAATAATATAATGGACGGATATAAGAAACTGGATTAAAAGAGAAGACATTTCGTTAGGTGAAAAGATTATACATGATTACGACGGTTGTTAGACTGGACTCCGAGAGAGATTAAGAAGGCGTAGCGACAGCGGCAATTTTTAGGAGAAATATACTTCAGGAGAGAAATCAGTGGATTGATAGGAGACATGCATTTAGTGGTAGGTAGAGAAGTGCTGGTGCTGTCGATGACGTATGTGAACGTGCGCGCGCGCTCATGTTCTTGATGATTACCTAAATAAGATACACCATTCACATCGCCGAAGGTAACTATGTGCCACAGAAGAGGTTAATAAGAAGAATGTCCAATCGTCAGGTCAAATACGTCACCGCCACACATAGGAGCATCCGTTGTTAAGTGAATTGTTGGAACATTTATTTCAGTGTAGGTAGCCTAAGCATTTCTGACGACGATGGAAAATAGATGCTAACGAAATACAAACGTTCTAATAACTCTGTATAATCATTTCAATGGCGTACACACACAAACACACAATCAACCGGTTTTACAGTCTTCTTAGAAAATAAATAGAAAATTAAATTTGTATCACTATTATAAACTATACTTCAAAACTATGTTTACCTTCTGTAATAACTGTCTTTATTAACACTCGCACAGTTCTGGGTCAGAGTCAGAACTAATTGCAAATGTCAGAGTCTAAGTGAAAAGATTTATTAACATGAACATGACTTTTAAATGTAATTTCATCCGTCACACATCATGAAACAAATTAAGTTTTCCTAATTCATCAATATATCGTCCTGACAAAACATCCTGAACAACAAATGTTGATTACTTGTGCTGACCGCAAATAGAATATGGACACTTCAGTAACAAAGTACCGCGTCCACTACCTCTCCCATACGCGTTATACGAAACACCTCCCCACAATTAATATGTAACAAAAACATTACGTGCTTCCTTGAGTAGCTACTGTCAACGGAATACCACATTGTAATCGACATTCCCATTAATTTCAGATATTTAAAGTCATAGCTCTCTTCAATTTAAGTAAAGTCGATACTCAATGGTGACACGTGTTAAATGGTGAATCTAATGATGAAGATTTCTTAAAACATTTTGGAGCGTCACGTGTTGTGTAGAATGTATCATAAAGGAGGCCAGTTGATGGTCAGCATCGACGTGGATCTTAATGATCTGTTTTCCGACACTGATATTCTATACTAAATAGAAAAGTCGTGGCGCAAGACTGGAGGGATTCATATTTAAGAATCCTTGAGGATGGATATACCTGGGAGACAAAATAAATATCTGGTAGGCGACGTGCACCTGACATGATGGGTCATGTCAACCCATCATCAACTAATGTTGCATCAGAAAGAACAAGAAAACACATTTTAAGCAACAAACGAGTGCTTCAATTCAGCGTGCCACTCAGGACGTTCGTTACACGCCTAGTAGGCATACGTATAAAATCCCGGCGTTCTTCAGCAACTCACATATTAGTTCTTCAGCCAACCATTACATTTCTTACTGTCAGCGTATTATAACATGAGAACATGGTTAGTTTAGGCTTTACACCCGATCGTTAATTCTATAAGTATAAATTATTCAATAACTCAAGCCGCAGACGAGACTGTACACATTAATAGATTTTATCATATGTCTAATATTATTATCAGACATATTACCTACTATCAGACATATTAATATTATATCCCATTGATCTTGTTCAAGCTCACCTTTTCCCGTTCGTATTTATCTCTTCACTTTCCATTTCTTTCACTTCCTCTTTTCCAGATTTATTTTCGCTGTTTCGTATGTTTCCTACCTCACGGTTCCTGTATAAAAATTATTTTTCGTTACATTGGTGTATAAATTTGTCTTATGTTAATTTCATTTATTTCAAAGACCATTTAGGTGAAGACAAATAACGTTTGTAACAAAAAACGCTGTTTACAATTCTGACATTGGGTATAAGCCTAAAAACAATTTAGGCCTACATTTGACATAACGAAATCTAAGTTCAATGTCAGTCGTGCGGACGGCTGATAACGAACGTGAGTCCGTAATGTAGAAGTGCAGTGTAGGCAGTCGTCTCAATTTCAAAACATTAAATTCAGTTTTTACGAAATAACAGTTATAGATATTAATCTGTTAGTAATGAAATGTTGTTGTTACCTTTAAGCTTGGGCTGAAACGCGTCGTGACCGAACCAAACAAGCCCACATATAAAGAAGAATGTCGATTATGCAAAAAAAGTAAAAGAAGCGGCGTGATCTGTAGCAGGTGGGTGGGGGTTATTTAGATCATTTCTATATAAAATTGTGAACTGCCCTCTTGCAGTTACAGTCATAACACGTTTCATACTGGACGCATTGTTTTGTGTAACCATGAGACTCGTAAGTAACAACGCGTTCGTAACGTAACATAATAATATATTTTTACACGTAGGCTGTTACTGTATTCAGATAGTGTGTTATAAAATTATTTGTTTTCCGTACAGAATCCACTTACGGCAAATCCAATAGTAGAATTGGCTAAGAGTTTCTAGTAGTAATATAATTATAATCTAACGTAAAGGTTTGGTATCACATTGTTGCTGCTACTGCTTGCTGTCCCTAGCGATACAATATATTGTACTGTGTATTATAATATCAGTTTTTCAGTACTATCATGACAATAAACATGCATTATTATAATACAAATTATTTTTGCTAATCATAAATGTATCTTATCTTATTGTATGGACAAGTATTTCATAATTCAAATAAATAAGAATAAATTAGTTTGTAAATATTTTATACTTTACAATGTAAAGTATATTTGTAAGTATCTGTTATTTATAACCAAATAGATTAAAATTTATAAAATTGTTAGAATATCATTAAATACAATTAATTAAATTGTATTGTACTTAATTATTTTTAATTGTATTTGTCAAATTTACTTAAAGTAATACTAAATTATTTTATTTTTCAAATTATTCTTCATGACATAATATGTAGCTGTATTGAGCCTCAAATCGTTTCCATTCTTTCTTTCAGACATTCAGATAACAACAACCCAGTTACCCAACAACGTCTTCATAAGCATGTTAATATAATTGATTACGTTAATATGGTTGAATTTTTAACGTTTACTGATATTGATTATTATATGCGATCAAGAAAATGTCAATCTAATGATATTTAATAATTTGTATTAAAGACTACAAATCGATATAATGGAATAGAGCGGATCTCAGGTTCAAACAATATTTGCCGTAGTTGCATTTAATTGAGGCGAGCATGTATAAATACACACCCATCTATACATACGATTATATATGCCATGAATATGGCGCTGAATATGTGAACTCAATTTCTATACAAACTCGTATTTGTGTTTGCAGGGCGTATTAGCAGCAGCGATCATGTCGGCCGTGTCGGCGGCGCGTCTAGACCACAATTATCTACCCCCGTTTGGCGCCGGGTTTGCCGGAGGAAGTCCTGGCTCTATCTCCGCGCCATTCGGGGGAGGATACAGCGGTGGCGGGGGTCCTTTCATTCCAATAGTATCCTACAGCAACCAGCCAAATCAAGGCGATGGCTCCTACTCTTTCAGGTCAGACTATATGCTACGACACATTTGAGGTTTAGAGAGAATATCTGTGAAACTTTACAAGTTATCTGTGAAATAGCAACTTCAAATTATCCTCTTAAATTACTTTCCCTCAAGGCTGTATTTGATTAAAGTATACTAACAGTGAAAAAAATAGCATTTCATCTCAAAACATTACAACAACGCATATAATATGAAGATAATATGATTGACATTGAAAATTTCATCAGACTTCTTAGATTATTCTTATTATAATTTGGCTACGCTATAATTAAAGTATATTTACAATAATACAATAATTTGTTTTATATAACAATACTTTACTTATTTTCAAAAGTCTTTATATTATCTAAAAAATTTATTCAGTCTAACGTACTACAGCTATTGGTACCAACACATCCCGCGTATTTCGTAATTTATCTCTCTTGTGTGTATTATTTTTAATGAATATCTTTTCTTAGATCGAATGTCTTTTGTTATTTGAAAAAATAACATTTTCCGTTGCAAGAATATATGTCTCAGCAACTGAAAGAAAATAATCATTATCATCATTTTCACGTTTATCTAGCACTATTTATTAACAACGATTTATAAATTTTGTCGAAAACGAAAAAGAGTAACAGATTCTTATAGCTTACAACTTAATAACAATAAAGCATAGGATTTTTATGTTCCTGTTCTTACACGAACTAATCACATCACATGCAGTATCAATGTTAAGGTCAATCAGTATACAATCGGTATATTGTACTGTGGCTGGGACACTTAGAAATTTGTGTAACAGTAGATTAATACTGTCATGTTGTCAATTATATTATATTAATTGAATCATTCGATAGATTAACATTTCAAGTTATATGTAATAGTCGAAATAATTACCTGTAACCTATTCGGGAACTACAAGTGTGTCCATAAACACAGACATATATTTAAATGAATATAAAGTCACAGAATATTTTGTGTGTGTGTTCGTGATTGAACTAGTAATAGACAAAATTACTTATACTTCCTCAAACTAATGTGTTAAATAAAAAATAATTTACAGAAACATTATGGTAATGTTAAACGATAAATGCAAAGTATTCATTTGTCTGACACAACGTGTTCACAGTTACGCGACGGGTAACGGAATTAAAGCACAAGAACAAGGAGTCCTGAAAGGCAACGTTCCGGAAGGTCCAGGAGAAGCTGTACACGGTTCTTATTCGTACACGGCTCCTAACGGGCAACAGATCACCGTTACATATACGGCAGACGAAAATGGATTCGTTCCACAAGGAGCTCACCTACCCACGCCTCCTCCTATTCCTCCAGAGATCCTCAAGTCTCTGCAACTGAACGCTGCTGGCGGTGGTGGTGGTGGTGGTGATGGAGGCGGATTTGGAGGCGGTTATGGTAAGTCTGACTGTGGAAAGTAACTTTATAACTTTGAGAATGCGTTACAATTTTTGTCTTAGAGCTAGTATCACGTACTATGGAGATTATATTATTTCTTTAATATGCAATACTTCAGTCAAAACATTTTTATTCACTGTTAATACTAAAGTATCTAAAATATACTGTGGTAGAAACATTTCTTTTATGAATAATTCAAATAATCTAATTTTATAAACATGAAAAGAGCAAACACAGAAATTTTTTTTCAATGTTTCATAAATGGTTGAAAACCCACTAAATATATTACCATCATATATAAAATGCATTTTATACGTTCGCTGCCTCAGGTTTCAGGCAAATCATAAATAATGTGTATCATATTACTTTGCAATATATCTTCTAGTGTTGTTTCTCATTACTATGTTAGAAGTGAAGTCTATTAGTATTGTACATTTCTCATAGAATATTAGAAGTGATGTAAAGCGTTTGCAATTTATTGAAAAACATATGATTATATGTAGATTCGATTTACCTAACAATATCACTGGCCTAATCATTCTGTCTAGTTCTAATAGTATTTTTTAGTCATTCTGTCTCTAGTTATTTGATTTGGAAGCACATTAACCTTCTTTCAACCTTCGTTGCTAACGCTTAACATACACATAATCTAAGTTCAAATAATCTTAATTAAAGTATCCAAGAAATTACAAAACCAAAACGCACTCGCCGAGTTTACGAATGTACTGACTCAAGTCTCTAATTTTTTTCATGAAAATAATTGTGCTCGTGATAATATAAAAAACGATAAACATATTTTGTGCTCTTGTGTAGGTGGTGGATTTGGGGGTGGTGCTGGAGGAGGTTTCGGTGGAGGCGGAGCTGGCGGTTATTATTACCATCAACCTGCTGGAAAGTAGAAGGATGCCATATTACCAGAGAGTCAAAGTACAACAAGTATATATATTAAATTCTAACACGACCCACCTGCTTCACAAGTGAATATCTGTGATTATCGATATATCTAAACGTATGCTACTGCTTGTAAAAGCTTTGGACGCTACACATTAAGAGTTTAATGTAACGTTATTGTTTTATATGTTAGGTCACTAGACTATCATTAATTGAAGCGATATTAATTTTATGAACTTAGTTTAATGTTGCATGGATTTATAGTATTGTATATATGTTAGTTAATAAAGAATTTATTACCTTAGTATTTACTGCTTCTCTCATGTATATATTTTTACCATTATATCCGATAATCTGAATGTTAATGACACTTGTGTTAATATTTACTCCAAATTAATGAAAGTAAACAACAAGCTTTCAATCAGCGTATAATTGAAATGCGACTTATAATGGTATAGTAATATTTAGCAGTTAGAACAAGTTACACTCAGAGAAAAAAGTCAGTTTTTCACATAAGTTTGAGAGCAATAAAATACAGTTTTTGTGATAATAGATTTATGTTACTCAAATTAACCAATTTAGATTACCCTTAAAACTGAACGATTACTACGAACATGATTGCAATTAGTAATATTCTATCATGGCAATAAATGAAGAATAGGCCTAACTGAAATGGGTTTGACCCGTTATAAGAGAAATATCTACTGTTAAAATTATTTTCTTCTTCCGGGCTGTATGGATGTGGTCCAATGCTGTGCATTTCAGCAGACGTTTTGACTGTGCTACTGATGGCCATCTTCAGTGCCAAATGAGCTAAAACAGTAACGCAGATGTCACAGTTAGTGACCACAGTACTGTGGTAAAGGCTAGACAAAACTTAGAAATATCTACTGTTTCCGCGGTGGCCATGGGTGGAGGTTTCTCATCTACACAGGTGATTGTTTTTAATGTTGATGAATATTAAAACATTTTGTCCTTCCATTAAAAGCTTCATCAACTCGTGCTACAGGAAATAAACCGCCACTGTAGATACAGTGTCAGATTTATAATTGTGGTGCAGATAATTTAATGTAAACTTATTCTGGTTAGATTGAAGTCAGCAGCATCAACTTACAAATACGTTTTATGCGTGATTCGTTTATTATGAGCATGCAGCGAACACCTTTTTAGTCTAATTCTTTAAGATCAGGGAATGTTTATGTCTTTATATTTGGGAAATACAACAGTGCGCTTCAACAGACGAGTTCAACAGGAAGTACTAATAACAATTTGTGAAGAACAGTAAGATACGAATGTAGTGTGCAGTATGCAGTATAATTCTTGAATACAGTATAATGCTTCCAGTATAATTCTTCATGACGGTTGCTGGTGCTACCTGCGTACAAGGGAAAGTAATACCACATTCTGAAAGGTGTAGCCTATTAGAAATTGTCAAGTATTAGTTTCATTAGAAGCACTAAATATTATTGTATCTTTAATTTAGAATGGAATGAAATTGGCAAATTCAGGTCCATGAAAGGAATATCGATAATTCCAAAATTAATTTTTTGTAGTTTTTTTCAGAATGGTTATGGTTTTTTCATAAACATTTTAAATTATGAAGTTATGATAACATATTCAAAAATACATAACAAATTACGTTTAAAAAGTCTAAACAACAGAAACAAGATATGCTGACCGGTTACAAACCTATTGTTAATTACCACTAAATCTTTAGGTCACGTTCTGTGGTATAAACGTCCTGGATATTAGAGTCTAACGGTAAAATTATTATACACTTGATATGTTTGTGTGTGTGTAAAAGGATGGAAGCTTCAATATGTATGTGTATATTTATGTATGTACATATTATACATATGTTGTTTGCACATACAATACATACGTACGTACTTGAAGCACAAGCACGTGTATATATCTGTCAGTGATACAGTAAACTGTATGACGTATCGCAAATGCAAATGTATTTGTAACTATCAAACATACAACAACAAACACATAAAATATTTAAAATACATTAATTGTACGTCAAGTCTTGATACATGTTTTGAAAATCGAGTAAAAACAACAAATTGAATTGGAAGTGTATTTGTGTACGCTTCTGGACGACGTAAGATTACGTGCAGTCTAAAATATTACTTGAGATGCAGAATTTAAAAGATTTACGCTGAAGAGTATCTTTGTTTGTACACTTTAAATCGTCTCTGGGTTAAGAGATGGGGCTGGAAAGGAATGTTTAAGTCGTGTGGACTGCTACATTACCTCTTAGTCTCGGCGAGTCTGGTGCAATTTCAATTGTTTTAATTTTACTGAATACCATAGTGGGCAAACGTATTTCCTACTTTATAGAATAAGTGTTCCGGGATTCGATTTACTTTTTCGGAAACTTACTGTGAAATAAACAAAATTCTAACACAAGAAGAATACAATTTTATTATTATTGAATAGAATTATTCGTGATTAGACCGCAATAATCTGATTTATTTCTCGATTTAAAAAACAAGACAATTCCGAACGAAGGCTATTAGAGACTGGTTACGAGTTAAGATGGTTACCAGTTAAGTTACTAGGTAATCTTTCTGGGACAAACGTCAGGATCGACTAGGGTCTAGCGTGTCGGACGAGGAGTATACACTACCGATACACGTATTAATATATTATATATCGACGGTAATCTGATAACAAAGTAAATGTTTTTTTTAACGTAAACTTTTACGGCCGGAGTCAATAGTATTAAAAATTCTCGTGTTGTTGTTAGGCCGACGGTCGGTTCTTTTAGACCCAATCAGGCCCGCTCCACTGTAGACGACCGCCATGGTTACGGCAGAAAGGTCTGCTATCCTGTGGACGTACTAATCACGAATAATCATGGGGACGTACACGGTGATCTTGGACCATGGCCTATCAGACTGGAAAGCTTTAATACTACATTTCATTTGTTTTGCTGAAAACCAATCAGATTTTTGATTAAATGTACAGACGAGAGTTCTGTTTGTTATAAAGATTCGACTTTATAACTTTTGTACATAACAGTGCTAAAATCACCTTTATAATGAAGCTATATAATTTTATTAATATATAATTATGGGCGTATGTAGTCTATTTAGGGTTTTAAGAAGAAACTGAAATACGGAACGCAAATACGAGTTTTTACCAGAACGATATTACTTTTTGTTTGTTACCGTAAAACGGCAATCATGTAGATTATTTGCTCGAATAAGCGCTATTTTAAATTACTTTTTGGGTGCCTGGCAGCGAAAAATGTGTATTTTGTGTAATAGGTGCAATAAGTACATTGAAAGGTAGTAAAGTTAAGGAAAATGGTATAATTGTTAACTTCAGTTAGCAAAGCATGCGAATGAAACGTCGATGTTTGCACAATCCGCAGTTCTGAATTAAGAAATGACAAGTCGAAACGTGTGTGTTATTGTGTTTCTGAACTTGTAGTAGGCCTTCAGGAAAACCTCACGTTCTGCAAGAGCTGACAGCAGCTTTACTTCACCTCTGGCACTTCATGTACAATTTTAATACAGGTGTTCTGTAGCGATTATTAAAATAAAAACTCATCCTTTTTTTAATTACAACTTGACTCGTTAACAAAATTACGTAACTAATCAGTATATGTAATTTACTTCTTGTGATAAAGGTCAAGCATGTACTTTAAATGTGTTTCAATAATTAAAATCTGGAAAATGAAAACGATGACTGGTGACCTCCAGCCTTATTTGGAGTAATGACTTCCTTCATTCTTTCAATTTATGTAAATATTATTTGAATACATTAATGTTTTCGTCTAACTCATCTTAACCGTTACTACATTATAAGAAAATATTGACTATCTTTCTTAAAACAGTAGTAAGTGTGATTTCTTTCACTGCTTATTTAAATGTATACTGACGGTCGACGTTATACATATTAGCTTTTGTATCAACATATTAATATAAATATGATAACAATGTAGCAAATCCTTCAGGTTCATATGGCTTTCGATAACTGGAATAAACAGATAAGAGGATGTGTTGCTAATAGCAGAGTTAACAAAGACTTCATAACCATAACTATATTTGGCTGATGATCGAGACATCGTGAAGCCACAGTTTCTAGCCCCAGTTAAGTAGCTTCGATTTTATGTGGAAGTCGGTGGTTACAATTAGACTGACATTTGTCGTGTGATCACGCTGTAACCAGTCGTAAACATACCTGGGGTGCCCGACTTAACATTCCAACAGAACAGAAACACTATATCCACAGATCAACGTTACAATTAGGTTAGGTTAGGTTAGGTTAGGTTAGGTTAGGTTCAACACACGTTTAATTCTATCACACTCAGATTTTTCGTTAATCAAATACGGCATTCTTGGCAATCTATCTAGCCTAAAATTGAATGACAGAATGCGGACAGAACAAAACGTTTGTTGACTCTGAATGTATTGTCATTTATAGTGATCAAAATACATAAGCTAAATAGGATACAACGTGTTACAACACCGTACAGTAATCATCAGGTGACTAAGGTAGACAAAGCTGAAGTATTTGGTACTACAGTTCACATTATTTAACGCTGGAATAAAATGTTTACGTTATTTAAAAGTATGATTCTTACAATCCTGCGCAGACGCAAACTAAATTTTCTTGTCTGTGGTGAATAACACATTAAATTTTAACGCATAATTGGGTTATTTGAAGTCAATTGAAATTGTCACACAGACGTTGGCACACACTATCGCACCACAATTAGTGTTCAAGTTTTGTTAAAAATAATATCAATTAAGCCTTGGAAAAGAGAATAAAACTCAGTAGGCTGGTTATAAAAACATAAACATAAAATTAGGGAATAGTTTTCTCTTGTGAAATGCAATCTTCATAATGCCTGTGGAGAGCAGTGCGCCTTGCTTGTAGACAACCATATGTACTCTGCACGAATTCTGGCAGAGGTTTATTACAGACAATTGGGTATTATCCATTATATAACGAAATAATTAATACAAAGTGAATTTGTATCAGTTATTAACGACTCTCTTTTTTCCAACTGTTATAAAAAGTTTTTTTTTACAACGTTATAAAATGATAATGTACAAAAGTAACAATGTGTTTACACATCAATATAAACTGTCTGAACAATATAACAATGTAGATGTATGTTTCTCTTTCTTCCAGTTGTCATAAATAAGATATTACTAATTTATAAAAACTATAAGTAGCAAAACTAAGGAGAATTATACACTCAAAAGGAGGAGAGAAGGAGGACAAATCTAGAAATAGGGATGTAATGGAAGTAAAATAATACTCTACGGATCTTTTCTTACTTTCGAATATTTTTGAAATCAGACTACGTTAAACTTAGTCCTACTAAAGTCTAGTTTTAATGTTTAATGTTATAATGTTTCTGACTCATGAATCAAAGTGTTGAAAGTAAACAAATTTTCGTGTGGTAAAGCTTTACCTGAAACAGAATCATGATACCTTTACGAATTCGATGTAAGCTACACCTGAACATGATATCACAAACAAGCTCAAGTGATGTCTGGAACAATATTTAAATCGCAGAAAGATAAAAATTTAACAGCCATAATTATATGATAATTGAAACAATACTTGGACCAGTTTTAATAAGGATTGTGAGCAGAATCTCACAAAAAAGGTAAGGTAAAAGTAGAATTAGCAGAATGAAACATTTACGAAAAATTTTAGGTTCAAAAGGAGGGGGACAGATTTAAACATGGGGACGTAATGGAAGCAAAATCTATATTCTACAAATCTGTTTGTACACTTGAATATTTCTGATTTAGAATTAGGGCTGAATACTAGTATTCTTCCTGCGCTGCAGAACTCACTTACCGTTTTGAACAAAGTAAATTTATTATTTTACAAATTTTAATATTATATTATTTTTTTAATTATCCGAAAAATATAAAAAATCCCAACTACACTACTATTTTTGTTTATTAAAGTAACAATTGTAGAGCAATCATACAATAAACGCTAAAAATGTCAAACAATCGTATTTGTGTTAAAATTCCATTTAGTCTGGCACCCGGCTCGATTTCCACAATTAAAAAAATTTAAACAAAGTTTTGGGCCTTGAGTCAAAAAATTTCGAAATTTCTTAAACTATACACTATATTTACTTTTGGTTCACTACGTACACTGTGCATTATACGGTACAAATTTCTCTTTAATTTGATATCCCACATGGAATTTGAAAATTTATCAAACTTTTGGTCCACTTTTGAGGCGTGACTTCTGAAAATTTTGAAATATCTAGAATTTAACACTACTTTCAGAGTTTTGTTAAATTTTCTTTTATTTTGATATGCTACATGAATTTTAGCGATTTTATCAAAATTTTCACATAAATTTTGGCCCTTGTCGTCACAATATTTTAAAATTTTCAAAAACGAACACTAGATTCATATTTTCGTTAAAACTTTCCTTAACTTGATATACCACACGACCTTTTGCTGTTTTTTTCAAAATTTGGACATCCTCATATTTTTACCTCCCGATACCCTATTTTTTGGGGGGGGGATCAATCTAAAAAACAATAGCGTTTTGTAGGGTAGTGTAAGGAGACACATTCCGAGTTTTACGAATGTGTTCGAAATGCCGAAAATCCGAATGGATCGGTTGATGCATTTAAAAGTTGTCGTAAGAAATACTTCAGTTAGATATGCAGACAAATGCCAAACAGTTGAATTAAAATTGGGAATTCACTTCGCTCCTACAGCAAAGAAAAGAGGAGAAACGAAGTACTACACAGTAAGTTGTAGAAGGTTTGAGTAACCTTGAGCCTATGGGACTGATTATTAAAATTGTGACTTGTGTTTGTTGTGGTTTCTGGTCTTGCTTCCGCTCCGTACGCCAGTGTAGCCCTCACAAGGTAATACGGTATATTCTCGTTTTCATTTCAAAAATTACAAATCTGTTTTCGAATAACACCACTCGAATGTTCAGATCGCCTCTTTGCTTCTGTGATATGGCAAGATATTTCTTTTCGTATTAGTCGATAGGTTGTTACAATTACCTCTAGTTACATGATAGTTACTGAAAATCTGCATCCTACTGACGCTGTAGTGATCGATAGTCGTAGCTTTAGAAGATAATGCTGAGATTTCTATAGCAGTTAATTATCATTTCTCACCTTTTATGGTTATTATCGCTTCCCCATTTTCAAGTTAAAAATTTAATCACTTTGCCGTGTCCCTTTACCAGCTCTCCTGTGATTAGTTGTGATAGTTCACCATAACATACTTGCGCGCGCGCGTGTATAGGAGAGAGACAGAGACAGAGAGACAGAGAGACCGGCAGAGAGAGAGAGAGAGAGAGAGAGAGAGAGAGAGAGAGAGAGAGAGAGAGAGAGAGAGAGAGAGAGAGAGAGGCATGCTGTCTTTATAAATTACTTATAAATTTACTTTATAAATTAGTCTACTTACAAATTTAGGATAGGATGCTGCTACCTAGTCCCGAAAAATAGTGTACCACTGGGTTGCTGATCCTTTGAGATATCTTGTTACAAAATTTATTTTGTCTTGGTCTGTCAGTCGGTTTTCCAACAACTTCTACATTTCGTTCATATTGGCGCAAAAATTCTGTTGGCTTATTATTCTCGTTCCCAAAAGATCTAGCCTATTGTGTCATGTCATCCATATTTTGGTAGCCTATACGAAAATAATTTTTTTGATAGGCTCAGTACTATTTGTTTCTAGTTAGTGTATGCATGTGTATTTATTAATGTTCTTGTAATTTGGTCTATGTCACTGAGTTTTGTGTCGTGTATGCTAAGTGTCTGTTCACGTAACTGGTGAGTTTCTTGTATCATTCCCTGAAATGTGTTCATCTTTGTTTGTACGAATCAGGATCGTTGTGCCATCTCTGAACACTTCTTAAACTCTTCTAGTTGCGTTTTAATTAATTCCTCTTATTGTTCTATCACGCTGACTTGCTTTTTACCTCTCTTTCCATCTTTTACTCATTTCTTCCTACCTATCCTAAATAGCGGCTAAGATGTCGCTTGATTGTGCCATTATATAACCACTTATTCAATAGGTTCACGATCAGTAGCTTACGTAAACAGCAAACTAGTATAGTTGTCTTGATTATTCATCTCTTCTTTCACAGCACTAACACTTAACTAAAAATGAACTTTTTTCATGTACAATAAAATAGTAAATTTTTCACATGAAAAAAGTTCATTTTTAGTTAAGTGTTAAGTGAAAAACTAGTATAGTTTGTGTAATTTGCGAGTTATGGTTGTTTATGTAATAAGATTACTGTACCGTGTGTTTTGTATCCATGCTTTACCTTAACTGTATTCTAATGGTGAACAGTCCTGAATGTTTATGCTTTTATCAAGAGTAATCTATTATTCAAAACTTAATTCTAAACAAGTAAGTCCTACTAAATGTTGTCTGATATTCTAAAGCTCTGATTGGTTCATAGCTTATTCACTCTCTACACAGATCTAATTTAAGTGAAGGAATTACAGTCATATGATGTAAATGTCGGCTCATTCTGGTCAAGAATTGTTATGAACCGGCAGAAAAATTATCTAACATTTTATGTTTATTTCATACTTTTCAAGTGTGAGTTCATACATTAAATGATAAAGAAAAAACATAGTAACGCTCAATGAATAATAAATACTCTTAATTATGTCCAATTGTTTGTGTAATATTCTTCTTGTCAATGTCCCACTCAAAACCTTAATTAATGAAGGCGCTATAATGTTTTTTTTAGAATTTCTTAATAAATAAAGGGACTATAATGATTTTTTCTAATTAGATTCTATCGTAAACTAATTACGATACGCTAATTATCGCACTCAAGTACGCACTCTACTGTTGTTAACCCTAACGTAAGATAATTACTCACACTTTAATGTATTCCACACATATTTGTATATTTAAGTTAATTTACTAATTAGCCTAAATAACATATTTAAAACTTTCTTATAAGTCTAACAGATTTCTAAGCAATAAATGGCCTTGGCCCTATAAATGTGCAAAGCGACTCCATATATTTCAATATTTCATACATTCTCTTATTGCCACATATGCTGTCCAGTTAACTAGTGTTTGCTATTCTTCTTAGGCTTGTCCAATATTTTTTCTGTTGTTCATTTATTTCACCATATTTTCGTTATCGATTACTAATTTTGTCTTTTCTCCGGAGGTATTATCATATAAGTGGGGGAGTTGTAATCGCCAGCTTTGCAGATGAGGAACTAGAAAATTACAAAAATTGTCTCAACAACATCCATGATTGGCTTTATAAGTGGCAAATTTACGTAAACGAAGTGAAAACAATACATTCATACTCACAAAACCAAAACGCTATACGTTCCCCACTAACAGTCATCGAGAAACTAGTACCTAATCTGACAATGTAAGGTATTTAGGAATCGGTCTTGAAAGAGGCCTTATCTAGAGGATACAATTTTTGGAAAGACACAAACAACTAAGTGCTAAATTTAACAATCATCGTTGACTGTTAGGAAGAAACTCGCAAGTGTTAACTTCATAATAACCTAATTCTATACAAAGTAATCTTCAAACTGATATGAATGCACAGAATTTAGTTATGGCGACCTGCGCCATCATCTACCAAAGTAATAGTTTCCATAGTATAGTAGCAATAGTCGGTCTAATCTGCTTCAGACCATCTGCAGTGCACAAATCTATTCTTGGTTGAGACAGTCGGATGAGACAATGGGCGTGATAGAGAAATACATTGCGCTTATGGGTTTTACGTTCGCTACTATAACGCGACTTGAAAACATCGACACATAAGAATGAAGTACCAGGTGAGACTACAAAACGTACGCAGTAGTAACAGTATTTTAATTCTTTACATTTTGGTATGTTATAAATAAATTTAGCCTAAAAAATGTGACGGTAAAAGAAAAAACGAAAAAACCCTCGCAAACTCGATTTAGCACGTATAGGGTTACAAAATTTAAACAGTCCTTACGCAAACAGTTCTTCCTCTTTAACAATAATTTTTTTTTGCATGTAGACCAGATCACGTAGGTGATGTACACGCTATTTAAATCTAATAACATTCTTGTAATAACAAAAAAAAAAAAAATAAAATTTCATATCAAATTGTAATTTTTTTCAGTGGTAAAGCGTAAAAAGTAGCTTGCGAGAAACGTTTTCCCTATTCAAGATAGACTAACACATTATCTTGTTAAGAATACATAAGCAGTTTAGATATATACAATCATTTTTAAGTGTTCATATACAGTTTTTAGAAAACTATTGAAAGACACATCAGTCATCTACAATTTCACCTTATGTATACAATCTCACCTACTATGTTTATTGGAAAACAGTGAGTATAATTGTAGGCTGTAAAGACAGTACACTTTTGATTTACTTCTCGGTTTTAAGACAACTAAATAAAAGTAAAAATTAATGTATATCGATTTTCGTGTAAACATGCACTCACAAATGTCATTTACTTATGCTCTCTAAGCGGACTGAGACAGTTACCAATCTGCCAATAAAAATAAATTTGTCAAAATAATTTGTACGTCTGTTATTTACATAATAGTATAACATTTTAATGTATAGTATGTCACACAACTCTTAGAGTTTGAACATATGTGTAGCATTTTAAACGAGATGAAAGCAATTAGGTCCTTAGCAAACCATTAAACATACTGTTCAACAGTGCTACAGTGCTTATCACGTTATCAATTGCCGGACACTTCATCTGCAGGAATACATTAGCTCAGAAGTGAACAGAATAAGTTATTAAAGACTCGTGCGTAATAAGTACGGATGAACCTTGAGCATCTATCATGCACAGACGGATGCTAGTTGCAGTGTGAGAAGTGACCCTGTAGTAATATTGTAACCCAACTGTCATCCAGGATCTAAACTCAATTTATACGTTCACTTGTTTACTACAAACGATACTGTGAAAGTAACATTACATAAATAACTCTACAATCTGTGGAAAAAATAATTATTAACGAAATGGTTGTATTTATTATGTTAAGACGAATCTTTATATCATAATAATACGCTTTCTTGAAATAGAAATGTTCTTATGTAATAATAAAATGTTAAACTAAGGAATAATCTAAGTACAAACATACACAGGCCTGTGTTGTATGTCTTGTTTTTGCGATGAGTCTTGCGTTGAATTTTGCTGATTTCCTTGAAAGCTTATCCTCAACTTTCACCCGATCAGAAACTTCGAGGAAAACAAAAAATTTCAAAAATTCAACGTGCGACTCAACCCAAAAATAGGACACGCCAATTAATCAATTACACTCACGAAAATCCACGGCGTATCACACACACGCGCGCGCACCCGCGCACCCGCGCATGCACGATCATGATGTTATTATTTTCCTTACTTAAATTACGTTCGAGCATTAAATAGTATACTCACAGTCAGCCATGTTAGTTTTGTATTATTAGTTAGTTGCTGCTCTTGGCTACTGTTAGCAATTTGTTGGTTTTTGTTGATTGGGGTTTTCGGCGTTGACTTTGGATTTGGTGTATACAATTATAGTGAGTCTGTGTTATGTGTTATTAGTGACATGTTCTTGTTGTTTGGGAATTCATGTCAGACATCAGTTGATTGTCTACTTATCGATTGTGTACCTAAATTGGATTTGTAAGTGTTGGCTAATGTGTATGGATTTCAGTATTCTAAGTATCGTTTTTTAAAATTATTTTTTCTCTGCCCTATGTAAAATAATTTGCATTATTGGCTTCTACTGTGTAAATTCTTTCACAAAATGTGTAATCACAAACGTATAATTCATCACCATTATTATATGAGTTAGTACAATATTTTTTGTAATACTTTAGTAATTTTGTTTTTGTTTGGTTTGTGTGGTATTTTATCAATTGCAATTTTTAGAGAGTTTAATAAGTTTTGTCGTAATGTTGTTTATGTAAGCGAATTTAGCCCGTTTTTGTGTGTGTGTTTTTTTTAATTATTTGTGTCTGTTTTTTAGGGTACGTTTTGAAATGTGCTATTTTTATTTTATATTTTATTTTATTTTCTGTTTTTCTCAGAGAGTTTTACTGTAACCATTTACTTAGCCAATGTAATCCACTTTATACGTCATGCCTCTTTATTATTTCTTATGTTTAAGAGCACGTGTGAAGTGGATAGTGTTTTGTGTTTTAGTGGATAGTTTGAATTGTTTGGGATGGTCAGACTAGTGGCGGTTGTTTTTCTGTGTGTTGTATAACGTATTGGTTGTTGTGTATAGAAATAATTAAATACAAATAATTGGTTTGTTGCATTTTTATTTTTTCTTCTATAAAATAAATGGTTTGTTGTCTGTTAGCTGTTTTAATATTGTAAGTGAATTTTAAGTTTCCGTTGTTCGCCAGCCAAAACACAGGTAGTACTTGACGAGATCACAGACCAGCAGGACTGTTGATGAGCATATAGCTTAATGCTCAGGTTTCACGTAGTACCAGATAAAAACATTGATCACGTCCTAATATAGCATGTACTAAAAATTATATACATATCGAGAAAAAATGTGGCAACCAGTGTTTAATAAATACGTAATGTTTTTACATAGATTTATGCTTAAATATACGTTTATTATCTTCTTTACATTTTCCTAAACCTTTGATATTAGTAGCAAAGTTTTCTTTCTGGGTACCTGCGACTAGACAGCTGTCCTCTTTCTAGCTTTTTGAATGACGAGAGGTTACTGGAATTGGAGAAAGGAGAGAAGAACATGAACATAAAGTAGCATGTTTGGGAACTGTCAGAGGAAAGGTGAAATTACTAAGAATTGGAACACCATAATACAAAGGAACTCAAAACAGAAAATCTGGAGGTGTAGGATTTATGTAAAATATGATGTAATAAAGAATTTAGAATTTAACACAGAGTAAATTTTACAAAGAACTTAACAAAAACTTAAAGATAAGTAGGAGGATAAATATAAGAGTTAACTAGGTTTATTTTACTATCCCAAGTAGCAAATATGAAGAAGTAGAAGAGATATAAAACGATATACGAAGTTAACAACGTCATTGAAGACTAATCCAAAGGTGGAAGGAAGAAGAAAACAGGAAAGGTATTTAGACTAATTTGGAGTGTGACATGAAAGAGAAGATGGAGCCGCATCAAATTTTATTTAATTTTAAAGATAAAGGAAATTAGAAAATGAGCATACAGATGTAGATGTACATAAACACTGAGGTAGATTTTCTTTATGACTAGAAGAAATAAAAAGAAATTTATTAAATTACCACATGTAATGACCAAAGACTAGCAAGAGCAAGAATCTAAACACGTAATGGAAAAATAAGGTGTAAATAATATAGTACTAGTAGTAATAGTAGCAGTTGAAGTAGTAGTAGTAGTAGTAGTAGTAGTAGTAGTAGTAGTAGTAGTAGTAGTAGTAGTAGTAGTAGTAGTAGTAGTAGTAGTAGTAGTAGTAGCAGCAGCAGCAGCAGTATAGTAGTAATGAATGATTGCAGTTGTAAGGTATTGTTATCATTGGTCATTTGTAATTAAGAAACTGTGAGGAAAAATAAATTTCAGAACATTTTAAAAACGTACTCATTAACTTTGAGATATAACATTAGAAAATCTAGTGAAATCATTACATTTAATCTAGTAAATAAAAGATTATTTTAGTCTCGAGCGTTCTGAACCTAGTGTTCAAGGTTGTAATGCTTAATTTTCTATGATGCTTGTAATTTAAGAATAACCTGTTAACCTGCTGGACGAGAATAAACTTGAATTACCAGAATAACCTGATAGAATTCCTACTTAATATGAATATTGTTAGAGGACGAGATCCTCTCTCGTTGAAATGTTCAATTATTATTATTATTATTATTATTATTATTAAATTCGTATACGTGTTGTGAGTTCGGTTGTAAGTTGTTTAATTGAAATAAATTGACTCTTCACTTGTCGCTGAGATGAACCTAGAGGTGTGCCCCTTCACTGAAAACACATAAGTATCGTTGGTATAAAAATACTTAATTGTGACGGTTGGATACTAGTAATGTTGAAGTGTATTACTAGTAAGAAAGTGAGAATCGTTCAATTCAAATTCTTTCCGCCGCCACTGTTACCAACCATTGCTGTCGTTCACCTAAGCTGTAGGTCTTATTCTAATACAATGATAGTCAAACTCGGTTATCGGTTATGAATTGATTTTTTATTTGTCGAACTTATTATTAATAATTACCATGGTACAATAATATTGTTTATTTTCTTTTAAAATTTTAATATTGTGGATGGACTCTTTTAAATAAATGAATGTCAGGGTAGCCAGACTGCGTCTAACCACTGGTCGGTCTGGACGTAAACAATTTCGTTACTTTAATTCATAAATAAAGCAGGTTCTTTTAGTCTGCAAGATACACATAAGTTAATAAAATGCAATACTATAATAATTAGTATTCGGAGAGTGAAAATATTATTAGATTCTTTAACAAAACATAAACATTTAACACGTGATTATTATTGACGTTTTTAGGTTAACTAGGGTTCATTGTAACCTAACTTTCTTAACATAAAATAATGAAAATTTTCTTAACCATGCTAACATCTCCGTGTACTACGGTTTTACATGTAATCTATTGAGGAACTTCATCACCTATATTCTTGGATTGGCTACAAACAAAGTTAACATGTTACTGGAAATGACCCCTTCCTATGGTTGGGGATTGTTATACATTTAGCTAGAATCTTAAGGTTAATCACAATATAATACTTAATCTACTATAGTTCAATGTTTCTCTCAAGTTCTCCATTGACTATTTAATGTCTTTGAATTAGACAGGTTCCTTGAATTAATTATAAAAATTTTATGTTTGTTGTTACTTAAATATTTCACTTTTAATGGTTTAGTTCAATAATTAAAATAAGGTTCCAATCTCTGTTGTATTGCTATTGATTCAACAATATTAAGTAATTAATTTCGCTTATAGCGTTCTTTAATTAGTAGGTTACTATTTTAAAATATTTTTGTTATGTTCACTGATACTTGCGTATGAAGTCGTACTGATTACGATTTAGTCGTATCACTAATTCACAAAATTGTCTTCTGTTATTTGAATGAAATTAAATTTGATTTATTCATTCCCGTTCACTACCTATGCGCATATACTCCGTTATAGGTCACTGATTAAATAAAACTTCACTTTCCCATATGCCCGACCTAACCTCAACCTTGTGTTTCGAGGTTAAACGCTTTCGTCAGCTGTCGGCTTGTCGATTCAGTACTTTTTGGTTATTCTGACCAACGTGGATTCTGCGTCGAAGCTTGAGATGGACTGATGGTCTTACCTGTATCGAGATCCCGTACCTAGTAATTAATAACGGGGCCTGATTGGCTAATTGTTTTAATTTTCGGGTACTCTCGGTATATGTCGGCAAAATAGACGCTTAGGTTGGCGTCAGTCTCTGGGTTGGAGGCTCCGGTTTTCTGGTTTCCCTTGTACGCCGACGGGCTTGTAATTAATTCTTTTATTTATAATTTAAATGATTCACTTATACATACACTGATCTTTTTTTCAGTACTCTAATCGTTTTTGTCTTTTTCCCACGAGTATTTTGACTACCCTCACCATATAGTTCTGCTAGGGATTAATAAAATAAATTTCTTATGAATAATTACACCTCTTATTTTCTACCTTATACTATTTACATTGTTCATTTTTTGATAATTAATTATCATGCTTATTGAGTCATTATTTATCGCCCCTCCTCGTTAAAGTTTTAGGTGGTAATTAGCTAAAATTGTCACCTTTCGTTTAGGCCTACTGCCAGATTTTTCCATGTTTTTATCACTTTCTTATATTAAAGGTTCTTGTATTTAATACACAATTTTTCTTCACTTTTGTCCTTCGTGATTACTTATCAATACTGTACAATATTTTTTCTCATATCATTATTTAGTTATTACTCTTAATTATCTATTTTCCTTTGACTAGACTCTTGGTCTATTGTCATTCTAAGTGTTTATTAATTAATTTATAATATTAGGGTTTTGTAACACATCTTTGTTGTGGCCTATCTATAATAACTTATCATTACCACTCCTGATTGTATCAGCACTAGCTATTATTGTTTTATTTCACTTTAATCATATTTTCTCTGATTATTTTTCAGTATACTTGAGTGTTACATTTTCCTTATTTGTATTTTTTCACATTTATCTCTTTATTACTTTTATTTTATCTTAGTGTTCTTATAGCAATTTTAATACTTGGCAGTGTTTGGTTCTGCTTTTATATTTTGATATTTGGTTGAATTTACTTAAATTTCTTGCATCTAGTATCAGTTAGGGTTTGCTTATAATTTACAATATTATTATTAATTTGATGGCCATAAGCATTAATTTGCCTCACATGAACATTATTATGTCTTATTTAATATCATGGGTTGAGTCCCTATTCTTTTATTACAGTTTTATGTGTGATTTTTGCTGTCCCAGTTACCCATTCTATGTGGTACACTTGGTCACATTAATTTACATTTATTCTGTACTTACGTTCCTTTATACTATGACTTTTTGTACATGGAATGCTCCTTATAGTCTCTAGTTAGTTTACCCTCCAATACATTTTAATTTAACATCATTCCAGTCATTGTTTTTACTATTTTATTGGAAACTTGTTGGCTAGATTAGGTTATATCCTATCTTGGGTTCACAACAATGGCTGAATCTCAGATTCTGTTTTCTACACATTGTGTGATTATTTACTTTTACTTAAAGCTGATTTGTTATTGTTTATGGTTATTTTTCTTTTTTCATGTCATCTCAACCTTTATTATTGAGTAATAGTTGTCTTTGATAATTTTATTTCTACTTCACAAATTTTATTAGTCCTTTGGACATTATCTAGTTGTCATTTTCATACTTTATTTAATTATATATTTACAATTCTTGTACTCACTCTCCCTCTTAATTTCTACTCTCAATATTTAATTTTTGAGTTCTGTTTGTACCGTCAAGTCATTGAAGTCATTTTATTAATAAGTTTATGTCAGTGTCAAGTCACAGCTTAGGGTTTTAAATCAAGTTTTTTAACTCACTTTTATTTTCTTTATCATTAACAGTACTTTTATTCTCATGGTTTATTTTATCCCTGTCTTTATTATTTCCTTTTGGTATCTGATTTGATTCGACTTTTCCCTAATTGCACTGATTCTTCCATCATACTTAATAAATTTCTTCTTGTTATGGTTGTCATTGTTTTCTTCTCACTGTCTGATCTATTGGGTAATTGGGTACGTTGTCTTGTCGTTAGTCGTGTCTTCGTTTCGTCAATTATACATTTATTTACTAATTATAATTTATTTTATTCTCCTATTTTAGTCATAATTCATTCTATGTTCATGATTGCATGTTCATCTTTTGTTGATTAATTTGTTTTGGGTAGCTTTTAATCCGTTTGTTATACATTGGGTTCTGGGTGTGTTATATGTACCATTACAATATCAATCGTTAAATACTACGATTAAGTAATAAATGTTACCGAAGACAGCGTATGCAATAAAAATTTGCATAGTTATCACAAGAGAATTCTGTTATGTAGCAATAGATAATTAATAAATCGAATAATAGAAGCAAATAATGATGTGGGGATATAAAAACAAATCTAATAAAACAAATACATTAGTAGATAACATTATCAATTAAACATAGTTATTAGAAGTCAGTAAAATGACGGCGATGTTAGGAAGTAACACGGGGAATTCTATACTGAACGGAGTTATGGAAAGGTTAAGGAATGGAACATCGTGCTGGTGCTGTCAGGTCAAACGAGCGTTGAATGTTGATGGTAAACAGATAATACTCAGAAGGCAAAGTTGACACTTTGAAGGGCATGTAAAAGTAGACTGTGTCTGCCAATGGCGCGTACAGTTACCCTATAACTTGTATCCGACACGATTTAGAATTGAATAACAAAGCTGCATTAATTACCGACTAGCAAATAACTTTTCACTGCCAAGATACACCTTGCTTCGCTTTATTTCTTACTATTTTGTATGTCACAAAATTTGTATGGATAGTTTTAACACTTCATGCGTGCTGACTTGCTGACAGGGTATATGCACAATGCCACTATATCATTACAAAGTAACATGAAGGTGTAAAAGAAAGAGCGGATTCCAGGTCTGAATTGATTGTGTCGTACGTAAAATACGTTCGATGAACGTCATCAACCACCTGGTGTGGTATTCAGAAGGACTCGAGTGTGTAGTGTCGAATGACGACACACGAAGATCATTACACATGTATGTATGTTTTCTAAATTACTGTTACCTCACACTCTCTCCTCTTCAAACGCATAATGAAAGTGAAGATTTTGCATGTACGCTTCGGGAAAGAGTTTCAATAGGAACTTCTCATGCGTTAGAGATTACAAAATGACACGAATTTTTTAATATTTGGCAAACTAAATAAAAACTGAACCCTGAAGCTATTTTATTTCAAGTAAGCTTAATTACTTTTCAGATGTATAGCAACTGAATTTTCCTTCCATACCCATAAAAAAAGAAATTATTACGATGATGTCAAAAATCGTATTTAATATATCTTTACATTCGTAGTCTGTGATCTTCAAATGTAAAACTAGTGATTATTTCCTACTCTGTGTGTGTGTGTGTGTGTGTGTGTGTGTGTGTGTGTGTGTGTGTGTGTGTGTGTGTGTGTGTGTGTTAAAGAAAAATTAAAAATCTAAACGTCTATAAGGATTTTTTTATTTGTTTGCTTTGATTTTTTGTACATAATAACATTATGTTATAGGCGTCATAACATTACTGTCTCTTTAATATTTCATGATAAATCACCTGAAAGCCTTTCATCCACCGTTGTCTATAAGGTATGAAGCAAACATCCGATAACTTCCCATTACCTAACTTCCCGATAAGCTATCGTATGTGCCTTAAATTCTTCATTACATTCTATTGACAAATGCCTACTTTTTCTCTTATCACGAACTATTAAGTATTTATCAAGATATATTTAAAAATTAAAAATGTAAGCTTCATCAAGTTAGCTTTATTAAATTGACACTTATCAATTGTTAATGATATCTTACAATTCTGTATCTATTGAACAGGAAGGAGGTCAATTGTTTATTACTGAATTAAACTATTATTTATAAATGCATCTACCCTCTTACAGTAAAAACTATTTCTACGTGTAGAACAGATAAGCTGAGTATGCTTAATACTATGTATATATTAACTGATTAATTAACATGAATAACATGTCTTGAATACAATGGATTAACATAGCATAGTAAAATGAAATACTAGCATAGTATATGCTATGAAATAGCATAGTAGTATTACTATTAGCATAGTCTTTCATAGAGGTATTTACACATAAATGGAACTTCGTGGTCTTTATAATTCTATTCTAAAACACCCTATTTTAAATAAACCATATTTTTTAACGCTCATTACATTATAAATTAAGTGAACTTGTTTCTTCATACAGGCAATTGACGTACTGACGACAAAATGTTCTACGTTTCTTTCATAACTTGATACCTTTTAAAATATTATATATACAAGGAAACATATGACTGATAATAGTATAATAATTAACAGGATAAACTGTAATTGAATGAGAAGAGGGAGTTTTTAGTTTTTATGTCTTTGACTCGGAGGATGACTCACGAAAATGATAACATGAGTCAACGGATTTGCGTAAAATGTAGCACGCGTGACTATACTTTTACACCACGGTATCTATAGTTTATGAGACTGATATGAAAAAGGGAGGTGGGAGGCTAAAATGTGAAAGGGGAAAAATATACAAAATCCACGTTGCATATCTATCAAATTAAAAGAATTTTAACAACAATCCACTTATAAAGTTTATTTTTTGAAATTAGATAAAAAATTGAGCGATCAAGTAATTATAGCTGAAGATGAGGATGACATCCGTTATATGCTTCGGAAGTTAGACATAGAATACCAGTACAAATAAGACTGAGTATTGTTGTCGTTGGGAGTATATGCGGTGATATATTGTTGGAACGGGCAGTTATGGAGGGAGTTGATTCATACGAATACCTGGTATCATGGTTACAAATGATGGCACAAGTGTTGCAGAAATAAAAAATCGTGCAGACAAATGAAACAAGTGACGAGACAATTACTTTCCACTTTATGGAACCAACAACTGAAGTCCGAAACAATAACTTAAATAAGTAAGACAGTAGTGGAAAGTATTGTAACATATGAGGCTGAAGTTTGGGAAACTACAGACCATATAAGGAAAAGCTCCACTTTGTGGAACCAGCAACTGAAACCCGAAACAATAACTAAAATATGTAAGACAATAGTAGACATTATTGTAACAAATGAGGCTGAATTTTGGGAAACTTCAGACCATATAAGGAAAAGATACACTTCAGCAACTGAAACCCGAAACAATAACTACAATATGTAAGACAATAGTGGAAAGTATTGTAACATATGAGGTTGAAGTTTGGGAAACTACAGACCATATAAGGAAAAGATTAAAAGCCACAGAAATGGGATACTGGAAAAAGTGCTGCAGCCTTACATTTCAAGTTAGGATTAAAAACGAAGAAATGAGGAAGAATTAATATATATACCAGTATAAATGATACAATAGATGCAATAATATTTAGATGGTACGGACGTGTCTGCCATATGGGTAATGATAGAGGGCCAGAGAAGTTACTAAAATGGACCACACCTGAAAGAACAAAAACAGTAAGGCCGCAAAAGACTTGGATAGAAGGCATAAAGAAGGGCACAGAGAAGAGAAATCTGAAGGACGTAAAGTTTGGAAGCTAGGTGTGAAAAAACGACATGTGGTAATAAGTTGCAAATATTTACAAATATATGTAATTGTAACCATTTATGGCAAATATACATAACTGGAACACCAGGGGCCTAAAATTTGATCAAAATTTTGAAGATTGTAGAAACTTTATATCGAATATCAAATTAAAAAGAATTTTAACCAGAATCTGAAAACAGTGTTCACTTTAGAAATCGGAACCTTAGAACAACAGTGTCCAAAAATGATTAAATTTTTTTAATAATAAAAATAATAATATAAAATTAATAATAATAATAATAATAATAATAATAACAACACCAACAATAAGAAGAAGAATAATCCTGCATACTGCGTCGTAAGAAAGACGAAGGGTATTTATCCGACCCATGACAAGAAGAAGGAAGCGGCCCAGTCATAGATGGGCTCAAAAGCAAGCATGCCCCAAACCGAATTAATGCAAAAGCGGTCCCGGCGTGGGCCGTGGCAGGCAAAGATGGCTTTTTTAGTGGGTAAAACTCCCACGCAACCAGACAGCCTGGCCACCTGTCTGGTGTCTTTTGAAGGTTTTTCCATCTATAAAAATATAAAATATATTAATAATACAAAGATAATAAAATATCAACTTATGGCTATTCGTAAGGAATCTTTAATTATGTAACAGAAGAAATATTATCGCGTCTAAGCTACTTTACAATGTTATATCCAGTTGCTTATTGAAAAGCCAGTATGTCTAACAGTTTCAAAAAACACTTAGGTAGGATAATATAGCGTGACAAACTTTTAACATTTAACTTATTGCTAACTGTACTATTACTGTCTAACAATTTTGATTATAATGTTAATTATATCATTAACGTTATATTCAGTGCATATGGTAACAATGGATACACTTTTTCGCTTTTATATGTTAAGTTTCAATGAGAAAATGCTTATCGTGTTGTACCGCGTTAGATAATAAATATTATAGAGTAAACAAATATGCATTGACTTTGACAAAATTATTTTCGAAAATAACGGAGTTGAGAAGTCAGGCTAATTTAAGCTAAATGTACACTATTTATGTTATATGTATATGATTTAATTCCGAATTATAAATGTGTAATATGAATTCAAAGCGCTTTAAAATTTTATTTTGTTACACCAACACGAAAAATTTATGGATTTGCCTTGAAACGCAATAAAATTAGTAGGCTACTACAATTCCCGTTATTTTATATACTGTATGGTATTCTGTAACATAAATTTATTGTAACTCATACTAATAGTAACTGAAGCTTAATGACATAACTTGGTGAAATTAAAACAGTCTATTGTCTCCTTCTGTTTTGTCATGTTGTCAGCCTAACAACTCATATTTTTTGGATAAGATAGTAGGCCTACATGTTGTCATCCACTCGTGGTCTTCTTTCTGTTCTCTTTTGACCTAAAATGTGCAAGACTAGTCTAAGAATTAGAGTTATTCAATTTGGGTTTAAAGTTAAATTTGGGTCAGGCTAGTGCTTTGTGTGAATAGTGCTGTGGCATTTTATAAGAAGGCAGTCGTGATTGAGAAGTAACTGTAATCGACTGAACTAATAGTTGTAGCTACCAGGATTGTTATGCAAACAGCTGAACCGTATCTATACAAAGTTTATACTTGCTGTAACGTTCCAGTTTTAAATTGTATACATTATTTATGTTGGTGTAGGGTATAATATTCATTATTCTCTCGAAAAAAAAACTATTTCACACAAGTGACACATTTTTTGTCTCTTATACGTCTTTAGCCTTCACGATTTAGATTTCCACTTGTTGTGTCTTCACAGTTTATGTTTCCTCGTCTTAAGTTGAGGAATACATTTTTTCGAACTGGTTGGTAATGACACGCTTCTTTGGAAGGTAAATGTTTACAACACTCACCATATCGGCGACGATTTAAATTATTTAAAGGAAACTAAAGGTCCACATCAAAGGATCTTGTCCACATTTTTAAATGTTAAGAATTTTTCCCTTAAGGGATATGAATACGTTTAAAGATATTAGCGCCTTTAATATTGGAAGTAAGAGTAAATATAAAGATACAATCTATATCGGGAAACCGTATTGTTTCTGTTGTACAACTGAAATTAACTGTACATCAACAGTTTTACAGTAGGCGTCCTCGACTAATGTAGGCTTTAATATGGGCCTAGTAATATCACACATCAGCCTTTAGGGATGTTTAAAATCTTTAAAAACATAGTTGGAGCATATCAAAGTAGTGAAGGCTTTTTAAAAATTTTTGAATGTAAGGAACTATTTCTTTATTTCTCATTCACTACAGCTTACTAATCTTGTTGTTTGTTTCTTCAGTAAAAATTATCATTTATTTTAATATTTCTCGGTTAATAATATAAAATTCGTGTTAGGGAATGTCCAACACGAACATTTTCTAAGAGATATAAGGCTTCTATTTTATATCATCCTTATACTTGATCTTTTTTTTTTTGTAAAACCGTAATTTGTATAATAATAATAATAATAATATTTTTACGAGAGAAACAGTGAAAACCTAATGTTTGCAGCACGAGGGTATAAATTCTTCATCCATGTGTACATATGTATGGTGTACGTTCGTCGGTTTTAAAACTTCAGAGAGTCCACTTTACTTCCTGTCTGCTATTCTGCAGCGGCAATAATAATAATAATAATAATAATAATAATAATAATAATAATAATAATAATAATAATAATAATAATAATAATAATAATAATAAATAAGTTATTATTATTATTATAAGTTATTATTATTATTATTAAAATTAAAGTAATTAATACTTACCTTACTTACTTTCTTTCTTTCTACTTCATCTTATAGATTGTAGTAAACTTATTTATCCATATCTTATTATTTTAATTTGTGTAAAAATAATTACATAAAATTAAAATGACTGTAGAGACAATAGTAAGGTTATAGGTAGTGACGAATCCAACAAGTCAATTAAATTTTATACCGTGCATTACGTAGATTATGCAGTGGCACTCTTTCTTACCAAGGCGTTTGAAGCCACTAGTATACTTAAAAGAACAGGCAGGTAGCTAAAATGAATTTTGAACCTAATATTTATCTCAAAGCCTTACATCATATTACAGATGTTATAATTTCTGATTCCTAATAAGTAATATGATTATGAACAGAAAATTGCAATTGTCCATGGTCGTAAACATTTAAATGATCTCATTAGTTAAAACAGAATAAGAAAATGTAAAAGTGTATAGGCTAGTAAACTCCTGCTTGCCTCCCTGTACCGCTGAACGGCTGTGAAAGGAGAAGACGGTAACTGGAATTTAGTAACTACCATAAACAATTATACGTATGGTCAGTTGTTAATAGCTCCGTTGGCCCTGAGGGGTTTCTCTCTAATGAGAACTTAGTAGTTCGAAGCTGAGTTCGTATTACGTCATACAACCTTCTTCCAACTCTCCTGTCGTCTCTTTTGCATCGACAATCATATACCAAAACCTTTGGCTTATGAGCCAGAACTATTTTTCATTAAATTAATAACAAATAAATCTGTGGAAACAATCGCCAAAGGTTAAAGGCTACCTTTCGACATTCTACCACATCCGCTGACTTGCTGCATCCCAGTGTAAAATGTTAACTAATTATTCAGTGCCTACCTTTGGTAAACAAGCAAAACTTATGTTATTTAGGTTTGAAAAGATAAATCGAAGTCTACGCTCGAGAGCATTTTCGATTTAATGAATATGAATTGGCTGTAACAACATATATGTATACATAAACACGTGTTGAACACGTTAATTAATAAAGTGACATGGCCTGACAACCATAGAATATAGATTACTTTTAAACCTTTTATTTTACTAACTTACAGTATATTATTGTTATGTACCTTTACTTTGGATGCTTTATTCATAAGACAAGATGTTCTCTATCCAGTTCTGATATCATATTTTCCACGCCAGCAATCGTTATTCGTAAGACAAGATGTTCTCTATCCAGTTCTGATACCATACGTTCCACGCCAGCAACCGTTATTCGTAAGACAAGATGTTCTCTATCCAGTTCTGATATACGTTCCACACCAGCAACCGTTATTCGTAAGACAAGATGTTCTCTATCCAGTTCTAATATCATACGTTCCACACCAGCAACCGTTATTCGTAAGACAAGATGTTCTCTATCCAGTTCTAATATCATACGTTCCACACCAGCAACCGTTATTCGTAAGACAAGATGTTCTCTTCCAGTTCTGATATCGTACGTTCCACGCCAGCAACCGTTATTCGTAAGACAAGATGTTCTCTATCCAGTTCTGATATCACACGTTCCACGCCAGCAACCGTTATTCGTAAGACAAGATATTCTCTATCCAGTTCTGATACCACACGTTCCACGCCAGCAACCGTTATTCGTAAGACAAGATGTTCTCTATCCAGTTCTGATACCATACGTTCCACTCCAGCAACCGTTATTCGTAAGACAAGATGTTCTCTATCCAGTTCTGATATCATACGTTCCACGCCAGCAACCGTTATTCGTAAGACAAGATGTTCTCTATCCAGTTCTGATACCATACGTTCCACGCCAGCAACCGTTATTCGTAAGACAAGATGTTCTCTATCCAGTTCTGATACCATACGTTCCACGCCAGCAACCGTTATTCGTAAGACAAGATGTTCTCTATCCAGTTCTGATACCATACGTTCCACGCCAGCAACCGTTATTCGTAAGACAAGATGTTCTCTATCCAGTTCTGATATCATACGTTCCACGCCAGCAATCGTTATTCGTAAGACTAGATGTTCTCTATCCAGTTCTGATATCATACGTTCCACGCCAGCAACCGTTATTCGTAAGACAAGATGTTCTCTATCCAGTTCTGATACCATACGTTCCACGCCAGCAACCGTTATTCGTAAGACAAGATGTTCTCTATCCAGTTCTGATACCATACGTTCCACGCCAGCAACCGTTATTCGTAAGACAAGATGTTCTCTATCCAGTTCTGATATCATACGTTCCACGCCAGCAATCGTTATTCGTAAGACTAGATGTTCTCTATCCAGTTCTGATATCATACGTTCCACGCCAGCAATCGTTATTCGTAAGACTAGATGTTCTCTATCCAGTTCTGATATCATACGTTCCACGCCAGCAACCGTTATTCGTAAGACAAGATGTTCTCTATCCAGTTCTGATATCATACGTTCCACGCCAGCAACCGTTATTCGTAAGACAAGATGTTCTCTTCCAGTTCTGATATCATACGTTCCACGCCAGCAACCGTTATTCGTATGACAAGATGTTCTCTATCAAGTTCTGATATTATACGTTCCACGCCAGTAATCGTTATTTTATTTACTGCTGAAAACTGTTGTTGTATCTTAGCTAAGTAACATACAGACGTCCCAGTGGCGTATTAATTCGCATGCTGGCTTCCAAAGTCGTAGTATCGAATACTTTTCAGATTGGAGGGCTGTAATGGTTTAGAGTCACTTTAGCCATATAGGCCTATTACCTGACTTCAAGTAGACGTGAGAAAACGATTTATTTCGCAGATTTATTCGTCGAAGTAATTGTTATTCTAGCGTTGCCGTAATATAGCCATTACGCACTGTCCTATAAGTAGGCTATGCTGGTAACTTACTGTAAAATATAATAAACTTTACTTTAACCTTGCTGCGGTTTTCACATACTGTATGTTGCCAAATTCTATAATTGCACTTATCCAGACGACATAATTTATTCTGGCCGGCGAGAAGGTAGTGGCTCCGTTTAAAATCACGTACGTATGTTGACTAAGAAGGTAGGTCTGCTGCGTGGGACAATACGAGCAATAAATAATTATACATGAATGCACGATATGCCACATTTGCAAAATTTACTTGAAGCTGTGGAAGTACACGTGTTCATTCGCATATACAAGTTGTACGATATTTTGTGATATATGTAGTCTGTGACAATTTTTTTCTAAACGGGAATGGGAGGGCAGTACTGAATGTATTTCCCCGATGACACTCCTAAGTATAGGCTGTTCGGGAAGTAAGAACATGCAGTTCGGGGGGCTGTACAGTCTTTGCCCATCGATAATAATCACTTATGATTAACTGTGATTCGCTTTTCTATCACTGTTGAGAAAGAAGGTACTGCAACAAAAAACATACGTACTTAATGTTTTTGTCTTTTATACTGGTACTGATGCACTGGTAATAATACCTTGCCTTTATCTAAATTACTGTTTAATTTGATTGACGATTTCTTATCTGTTGCGTTCAAAGAATGTTGTTCAAAGACAGACGCTTCCTTCTTACGTCGGTTTGTCTTCGACATAGCTGTTTCTTTTATTCCAGCTACCATTTCTGTATTATTACTATTCTAAAAAAGACGCACGACGATTGGACTGTCAAAGTGATAGCAATAAAACAGCTGTTTGTTTACTGGGGTGTGAGGTGTGACAGGGACAAGCATGAACCGCCGCCGATATGTGGAATGTGATGTTAACCTACCTCTTTACGTATAAATGTATGCAGATTCAGGGATAATTTTAGTGTTCACTGTTACGAGTTTGGTTTACACTTCTTTTTTTTTTACACACCTCTTATGAAGTTCTTGCCGTTCCTGACGCTTCAGTGAACATCCTTACCGTCTTCTACTCCCTCGTGTGCACGGTCTCTTCTTGTTAAAAAGCTACCGCTTGTCACAGCCTGAATTAAAAGATTGATTAAAAACCCATATTAGTGTGTTTAGGTAGATTGTTTTTATTACAATAATAGAAATTTCTTTCATTCACTGCAGCATTATCATTTCTGCAAAGATAACAAACCATTGCCATCGCTCTATGTATTTTTGTGAGTTTTATTAAGAACTCTTAGTTTTAATAAGTTTTATTTACTTCTTAGGCATCACTTCATATGATGTAACAACATTCGATATATTATTGGCTAATTGTTATGTCTACGACTACGTAATCATTAATGACCAAACCAAATTCGGTGTCAGATACGAGGAAAATATAAAAAGATAACTGGGCTCGAACTTTTTTCAAAATCATAAGCGTTAGCGAGCCGGCTCAATGATCTCTCTGTTTGATTACAAAGTACTGTAATAAAAGCAAGTACTTTGCCATGAACCGTTGGCTTTCCTGTGTCATTGCAACGCTGGTTTAGACACAGATTATTCTGTTTAATTACAATAACACAGCCTTGAACACTTATTAGCCAGGACAATTAATACAAGCGCTCGGTTGCTTACTTTTATGTAATTAAATCTCCGGTAACCAGCGTGTGTATAGAGTGCACAGTATTAGCAACTATTTCGAAAGAAAAAAGTGTGACCAGTCATGTTACTTTGAATTCATTCTAATTGAACTGACTCCACTCTTTCGATCCGATTTAGTCTTTTGGAATTATGGATTCCATTAAAATATTTATCATTAATAATAATATTTACGACTATTAGAATTATGGTAATAATATAGCCCTAAATAGTAAAGTATAATAATGTGTGAATATAGTAAAGGATTGTTTTTGCCGCTGTAGTGGAAACCTGAATATAAGGGAGGATTACCTGCATGTAATCATGAAATTATTGGTGGAAAGTCGTATACTCGCATATTTAGTTAGTACTCTAAGTTGATTAGCTTTATAAATTAAGGTGGACCGTATTTAAAAATAACTTAAAAGGGTTCAATTTTGTAAAAGATTGCTTATTTATTTGAAAGCCGTATTTTTAAAGGCCGGTTTAACCTAACAACATCCACCGATCGTCGGAAATTCGTCTTATTTTTTTTTCATCGTTTCATCATCGTTCCCATCAGCTTTACATTCTCCATATTTTTTCCACTTGCGATTTTGTTTATAGGTCTAATTTCCACTTGTGACGACAATTCCGTTACTACTTTTACCTATCCGACCTCTTCGATTTCTCAATCGTGTCGCTTCCGATAATTATGTGCTCTCAAGATTTCAATTTAGAAGTTCATCTCGTCTAAGTAATTTTTTACCTGAAGACTGAAGGTTATACCCGACCTCTTTAATTGTTCAATCCAGTCGCTACCTATAATTATGTGTCCTCAAGATTCCAATTCAGAAGATCAAACTACCTCTTCTCAGTATTCTTTTACCTGAGAAAATGTTAAATTTTTTCATATCGTAGGATTTTCTCTTTTCCAGAAACCTGTTCTTGCAAAATATCTCAGCGATCAGATGTCCTCTAATTGCGTTCTGGTTTCTTTCTACTTGGTTTAAACATTCATACGTCTCTACGCACAAATGCTTCAAATCTGTTATGGTTTCATACAGGGAATCCATTACGACGAGTAATACATCCATAACGAAAATTTTCCAATAGACTGTTAAAAACTCGTGGTTGGGTTGATAGGTTTTAGTCACTCTCGATGGCTAGTGTTGTTTTTAATAGCTTCCGTTTCATATTTCTGCACTTTGCAGCATTAAGAGACAATTTCTCTGGAGAGGAGATCTTGCATCACGCATGTCGTGTCTGTGTTTTCGGCACAGCATAATTATCAGGATGAAAAATATAATTCATTTTGGGCTTAAGCTTGATAAATTTCATTGAAACATTAATCGTTTAAAAGTTGTTACAAAATGTTGTATGTTAGATACACATATATATATATATGTGTGTGTGTGTATTATTATATGTGTGTATATATATATATATATATATAAAGTTCTCACACGTCTTTTTAATCCATCGTGTGAAACATTACGTTATCGCACATGTACAGACGTGCCTGTATTTTTAAATAACACACACACACACACACTTTTTTAATTGCGACACTGTCCAAGTTAAGCATCACGTCACAAAGTGTAAGTGTATTTTTTACTCAACCGGTATACGTGATTTAATTGATGAAAGGTAAACAAACATACGAGTGAAAGACTGGGTGTGTGTGAGTGTGTGTGTAAAGGGAAGGCAAGCTGGAGGGAAAGTGCTGTCGGTATCACACAAAATGAAGAAGATCTGTACCAATTGTAAAGTGTGCTTTGCTGCCAAGAGGGGGGGTAGTTGGATTATTTCTATATAAAGTGAGTTGCGCCCTCTCACTGCTACTGTCATCTGCACTTGTTACCACCATACACACCATGCATCTGGTAAGTATCCTGGTACACTCAATGAGCTCAACTCGGCATCGGGGATTGTTGCACGATTGCTTTGCTTATGCACTCTCTGCGACCAGATGTATGTGCATACAGAAGTATATAACACAAGCCACTGCTTACGCGCGCGCGTATTTGAATATTACAAGTTCAGTTTAACTGCATAAAGGAAAGGACGGAACGTTGACGCATACCTGTATATTACGTGTCATTCGATTACTATCGTTTGTTATTCATATACATTGAGCCGAATGATTTATTAGTGTCAGTACAGCAATAGCGTTTGCCTTTTTCTATTAACCTGTCTAAGTCTATTCCCGTCTAGGTAGTAACAGAATTGACACTCTTTGTCGCACCAGAGAGGATACGGGAAAGTGTTAATGAACCGTGTTCTTCACGCCTTCCCTCTCTCAACACGTTGGCCGCATGAGTTGCAATTAATCAACACTTTCCTGGGTAACGTTTACTTATACAGCTATTAGTGGCTGATAAACACGGATAGGAAATATTGTTCAGATAGACGCAAGCATTTAGCCTTAACGAGTCGCATATAATCAGAATTTATCATGATATTGTGTCACAGTGTTACTTCTAACTTGCATACGCACTTTGATAACTCTGTATTTACTAAGCATCTATTTCTCAGACAATTGCGATAAATTTTCAGAAAAAAATCATAAAGCTGAAATACGATATTTTGAAACTTTTCACGATAATAGTAAGTAATTTTCATTTTTATTTTCTCGTTAATTTTACACGTAAGATGCATAAAAATTACAAAAGGAATTTCATTAAATTGTGGTGTGTCAATTGTCATAAAACTACTTTCAAGTAATAGATCTTGTGTTTTGTAGGTAGTGGTAGCCTTGCTGGCAGGACTGACGTCCGCGGCTAGGCTGGATAATACTTACTTACCTCCACCTGGAGCAGCAAATGCCGGCGCAAGTCCTGGCGCTATAAGTCCGCCGTTTGGAGGAGGTGGTGGAAGACGACCCGGTGGGTTTGGACCTGGGGCCGGAGGCGTTGGCGGGGGCAGAGGAGGCGGAGGATCAGGCTTTGGAGGTGGCCCTGGAGGATTAGGAGGTGGTGCTGGAGGTCGACCAGGAGGTTTCGGACCAGGAGGAGACGGAGGACCTGGGCGTCGACCAGGAGGTGGCTCTGGAGGAGGTGGTGGTGGAGGAGGAGGAGGCAGTGGTGGACCTGTTGTTCCTATACTGTCTCAGACTAACGAACCAAACATGGGAGACGGGTCATATTCCTTCAGGTAAGCCTTTCATTTTCAATGTTGTAAGCATAGGAAGATGGACTAAGAGTACACTTGACGGTGTCACACAAGTTTGCATAACAAAAGTATATGTTATAATACTTAGGGTATAATAGTGTGGAAGAATTTCATTATCATGTTTATCGTAAGTGATTAAAGGCAAAATAAAATTAAACACAAATTCTAACAAATTTGGTTTCAGGTGTAATATTTCTTTATTGTGTAAGACTGATACATACTTACCCTCAAACGAGGTTCAGTCTCAAGGTTTAAGTGAAGTGGTAGTAAATCTGACGTGAAAAGTACACGTTAAGAATAAGTAACAATAAAGAGACATTAAGTCTATTGCTATTTGTGTTAGTATATGCCCATTCCATTATCTCCGTTCCTGCGATTGATATTAAATATTCATGTAAGAGAATATTATAAACTGGAACAATCTGAGTCAGGACATTAAACATGCAACTGACTGAATACAGTTACCAACACCAATATAAAGTTAACACGGGAGTATACTCTTACTTTATATCAAATTGTGTTTAACCGGTAATTATGATTTCACAGCTTGAAGTAGTTCGTAAAAATTTTGTATATTATCTATTTGGATTAGTGGGTAGAGTAAATCTAATTATGTTTTAATATGAAGTATTAATATAAACATACGCAAATCTGCGGATTATTGTTGTAAGATAAGGTATACGCACGTAGCATAGGAAGTGTTGATCTACTGTAGGCAACATTTTTCTACAATTTCTCATTCAATTTTTTTATTGAAGTGACTACTAGCTGAGTAGGCAAACGCAATAAGATACACTTTTCTATTCCAATATATGGAATTATTTCTTAAAGTAATTTATATTTATGCTTTAAGCGTTACAATTATTAGGCTATTGTAAAACCCACTGACAAAACGTTTTAAGAGATCTAAAAGTCAAAGTACGAAGCTGAAAATAAAATGCATCCACAGCGTTTGACGCTTTTGTTTTTATAATAAATAACGCTTAACGTTGAACACTGGTCAGGTTTCTGAACTAACCCTTTGCATACAATCTATACAGTATTCCTTCTTTACTATCGGACGATCTGTTTTGTATTCATTCGTTGAGCAGTTATATAGTGTACTTCTAAAAACCTAAAACTTTAAAACATTAATAACACTTGTTAACCTTTCTGATGGTCTATATTATTTTTTATTTCAGTTAAAAATGAAAAGACAAGTTACTGTCACTAGTTTGTTTGTGTAACGAAATAATTTTTATACAATTACAAATAAATTAATGATATCATTTATCATTTATTTAAAGGATGGAAAAATGCCACAGTATCTTACACCAATAGAAGTTTTTATCTAAATAATGTTAATGTAGAAAATTTTGTTATTAGGCAGCTCAAGTATAGTAAAAACATTTACATAATACTCTAGTTTAATAAAGATGAAATCTTATAATGTTTAACAGTTACGAATCTGGAGACGGCACGAAAGTTCAGGAACAAGGTTATCTAAAAGAGGATGCTCCTGAAGGTCCTGGTGAAGCTGTTCAAGGTTCCTTCACTTTCATAGCGCCTGATGGTCAGGCACTTACTATAACCTATACTGCCGATGAAAACGGATTCGTACCTCAAGGAGCACATCTTCCAACCCCTCCGCCAATTCCTGAAGAGATCCTGAAGTCGCTAGAACAAAATGCAGCAGAAGAAGCAGCCGGTGGTGGATCAGGAGGTGGATATAGCGGAGGAGGTTTGTTGTGTGACATAACATTTCGCACACCCACGATAGTCATGACATAACTTACACACACTCATATAGAAGTGTATTATTTACTCCCGTTTATGGTTACTATCTCACGCTTATTTTACAAGTTGTATGTCAGTACGGCCAGCAACAGTAATGTTTCTGACGCTAGACAGGTCAAATAATAATAATACTAATAATTGTTAAAAAATTCTCAAAAATCTTATTAGAAAAGTTATTACTTTGGACCTAAACACAATAAAATTAACTTAAAACGTCCAGACATTAATGACCTCATGTAGGCACATAATTTATATAAACATATATACATAAATTGCAAAATTTAAAGCAAATGAAATGCATATAATTGTTTTATTGAAAATGCATGGTTAATAAACACACACACACACACACACACACACACACACACACACACACACACACACACACACACACACACACACACACACACACACACACACACACACACACACACACACACACACACACACACACACACACACACACACACACACACACACACACACACACACACACACACACACACACACGTGCGGACGTAGTCATTCTTATTATTAATTTTATTTATGGTATATTTTTTATTGAACAATGCCCATTAATGAAGTTAACATTTCTGAGTGATTGTAAGTTTTGAAAGAGTTACTTCACAAATTTGATTTTTAAGAATTTATTCCTTACTTTTTAGGCGGTGCAGGAAGTGGTGGCGGCGGTGGATTTGGAGGCGGTGCAGGAGGCGGCGGCGGCGGTGGATTTGGAGGTGGTGCTGGTGGTGGATTTGGAGGAGCAGGAGGAAGCGCGGGTGGTGGATTTGGAGCCGCTGGAGGAAGTGGATTTGGTGGTGCTGGAGGAGCCGGTAGAGGTAGCGCCGGAGGCGGCGGTGGATTTGGTGGAGCTGGAGGAGGCGCAGGTGGCGGTGGATTCGGATCATCAAGAAGGCCGTCTGGAGGTGGAGGAGGTGGTAGCAGTGGTTATTCGTACCCGGCACCAGGAAAGTAGTCCTTCTGATTGAAGGCAAATAAGTAATGGCTAACGAATTACGCTTAGTGAGCAGATCTAGTGTCATATTGCATTGAGGGGAGCCGTTGATTCCAGTGCATAATTTCGTTTATTATTCATATGTAAGCTGAAATGTTTAGCGACTTTGTTATTGTCTTTTTTTAATTGAAATGTGGTATCGTACAATAGTATGTACAAAAATATTTATTTGATGTATCCACTAGTAAGTACGTATGTAGACGTGTGTGCACGGGTATGCATTGTCAGTGCGCTAAGGAAGATAGAAAATCATTTTTATAGGACTACTGCATTTGCGCTGAAATCGTCGGCTACATGACCTCTTATCTCAGAATATGTTTTTGTATTATTTATGTTCATGTTTTTGTATATTGCCTTGATTTTTTATGAGCTTATTTAATGTTACATGTAGATATTGTATATAATACGTAATTTTAATAAACGTTTCATCATTATTAAGGTTTTGCTTGGCCTTTTTTTATTTATGTGTACAAACATGAGGCGCAAGTCCCAGATACTTGCCGGTAATTCAAGACACTTATGGGTCACCCTAATCTCATTCCGTCAGTGAATGCATTAGAGTAACGTCCTCTGAAGCCCTCTTGTTATCTTCGTTCTCAGACAGAAGGGAGTTCCCGCTAAACAGCAGTCTCCTTAAGGCCAAGATGCCTAATCGTATGTGATGGGAATGACTCTTTATTTACCATAGAAGTAGCCTAGGTGCGTAACGACGAAAGGGGGTTCAGTTTGGCAAACACGGAAGAAGTGAGGCCAGAACTATTCTTCAGACACTCCCTACAAAATATTAATTTCTTAGTGTTATATTCATGTGGCTTAATGTTTCCATAGGATCTCAAACTGTGTCTTACATAGTATCAAAGTTTAGTGATATATGTCAAAATTAATTTCTATTACAGGGTAGGGTTAAAATGATATCAAAAGTGCGTTTTGCTATTTTGTTTTATTATTAAAAGTGCGCTATTAAAGAGAAATATCTTATTATTTATAGAGGACAATTCGTAGTTGAATTTATATTCTATGCAACCTGCAAATATTGTTAAGTTGCGTTTTCCATACAACCGAAGTTCCACTGTCGATACATTTTATTATCACAAGTGATCGTTTACCTTCTTTGTTACATTGTTTTTCCGATTTTTTGAGGAAAAGCCCAATGCAGCTTTAGGGACATATTACACACAGTTTTAGGGACAGTTTTCAAACAGTTCACTTACCATTACTATATGATTTTCAGTCTTCTCCGTTCAAAGGAAATTTGGTCAATTTTTTCTGAAATTGTCCCTATCTAGTTGGGTAAGTCGATTGTCTCGAACTCAGTCAAACTTCTCTCATAATCTAAGCTCAATGAAGAGTATTTCGTAGACTTCATTATTTTTGATCTAAGAAAAGTAAATCGTGTCTAACAGAATTCGTTGCATTATCAAACAGTGTTTACATCAAATGTATGTGCTGTAGTATATTTGTATTTTGAAAGAGGTGACAAAAAGGTTTCCCCTCTTAGGATTAACGTTTACTCTTACTGCCCACTGCTTTTCTAAAGAGGATAGTTACTAGTTAGTTCTAGCTCTATTATTCCATTCGTATAAAAGTTCCACTTTTATTAAGTTCAAACTCAAGTTCTGGCACAATAGATATTTTACATTTTCACATAACCCTATGTGCACTGAATACTTATAATTTTCAATGAAAAGAAATGACTTTGTCAAGTGACAAATTTTGTCATAATGACGCCTATATAACTGCAGTATAACCATACAGACTGATAAGGCTTCACTTGAAGTATGAAGGTGACAGTTCTGAATCATATTTTAGAGGAATCTGAAACTATCTTCGTTCCTCAAGATTGTTATGCTTCCGTAATAAATCAAATATAGAGTTCGTTTCAGTACGTTAAATCATATTACAAAAAGGACTGGTGTTGAAATTTATTTATGTAATAGTCATACATAATTTTATCTAATTTATTACGTGCAGTTAAATAAATAAATAATTTACTAATAATAATATTTATTGAATTTATTATTCAATTTACCTCAGAAGGAAAGAATAGTTACCTATAATTCAATTTTAATGTATAAAATTGAATCATTTTAAAAAATGAAAAAGCTGTTAGGTTTTTGTATTTTAACTTTGTTGGTTGCATACAATTTGAGGACTCGAAAAAAAATATGGTCATAATAAAATTTGCAAAATAAATTATATGGGAATCAGTCAAATTTGTGTGCCTCTTAACAAATCTTTACGGATTAGTTTTGTTGTTCCAAGATGTTTTAACAAGTAACAAGGGGCTTATTAAATAAATCTTGACCACTTTAGTAGCGTCCTGAAATTTTGTACGAACACGCGCACGCTCTCTCTGTCTCTCTCTCTCACATACACACGCGCGCGCGCGCATACACACACGCACACACAAACACAGTAATTTCAAAAGAAACGTTTTTCATATTACATACCCATTACATATTCCAGGTGATATAATTTTACTGAGATTTTCTAACAAGTTCTCTCTCTCCCCCTGTACAGAGATATGTGTGTGTGTGTGTGTGTGTGTGTGTGTGTTTGCATGGGCCTGTGCTTGCGCGTGCCTTCTCCATATGTTATAGCTTCTCACCCCACAAAACACTGAATGAAACACTAGGTAACGGACTTAATCTCCCCTTCTGTAATAGACTTAATTGTATCTGCCTGTTTTTTGTTATGAAAATTATAGCATTATGTCTGCATTCACTGAAACTTTTGAATGGTATAATAGTTGCTGTTTTACTGGTATACAACAAAAAATTACCAATATCTATATATGTGTAAGTGTGTGTTCTCGATGTTCCCGATGACTGTGTGTGTCTACACTTTGCCTCGGAACCAATAGATGTAAATATTAATGAAATGTATCACTATTTATGTTATTTTTACGACGTATGTCTAACGAGGTACGACCATTTCTATTGAGAAAATACGAGTACCGTAAAAGCTTCTATCGTAAAAACTTCAATACCCGTGTCCTCCTTACAGACCTGTAAAATGACATTATGTTATATGTATTTACCTTATTCAGAATATTCAGAAGTAGAAGTCACATGACACAATCGCTTATTTCATTCGCTTATACCAGATACCTATCTTTAACACCAACAATCTTTCTCTCATGCTAACTTCTCCATGTGTGATTAGAAAAAGTAGAACTAAACGTTACGTATAATTTTTTAACATGTGTGAATAGTGTAGACAAAAATGAAATATTCCGTCGCCTGACTGATATATTAAGCTACAAATTGAATTGAAAACGATCCATTCACGTGAATTATCAACGAAAACACCACTGGATACGTTTTGAATTTAAAAAAATTGCTTTTATATTTTTTACAACCATAAACTATTGTTTATGGTTAAAATAATTTCAAAATGTACGGAACGATTGAGAATAACGTTTTTAAAATTGTAAAATTTTAAAATTTGTGATCCTATAACTTTAATTTTTGGAAAAAGTAAATTTTCAATTCCTGCAGTACACACGAGAGAAAACCCATATACGTAATTATTTACCTATATTCCCCGTTGTGTCACTGTGACTTCAGTGTGAAATGTAGTGAGCTATAAAAGGCAGGAGTAGTATTTTTCTTCTTCTTCTCCTCAACCCAGAGGTTGATAGGCTTACAATTTCTTTCTTTCCGAAGACAGTCTCTGTATGACCACATACCTTCTTCTTCCTTCTATTTCATCCATATACTCCTGTCTGGGCCTTCCCTATTCACTGGATCCCTCAATAATACCCTCGATTAGTGTGGTAAAATAGTTTGAATGCGTAGCAGATGACCAACCGTACTACTTCTCCTTTCCGCAATGGATTAATGAGAATCCTTCTTTCATCTACTCTTTTCAAAACTTCATGATTAAGCACGTTATCTGTCCACGGTATTCTTAAGGCCCCCTGCACACCACACCTCAAAAGCTTCAAGTATTTCCTCTCTAATTTCCTTGCTTGGGATCCAGGTTTCTGAGCTATATGTGCATATGCTTCAGATGAAACGTTTTATGAATTTCTTCCTGGTTTCCAAGAACACGTTTCTGCATGCCACAAGATATCTTTTCTTGACAAATGCTCCTCTCGCTTGTGCAATTCTACTTTTTACATCACTGATGCATCTCCCATCTCATGTAATGCAGCTCTCAACTTCCACCAACTTACTACTGTCTAGAAATATCTCAGCCTTCTGTTTTCCATTTCTGGAACATTTCATGACTTTTGCTTTTTCCTTATTTATCTTCTTATCGCATTTATCTTTTAAGATCTTTTTCATTTGGTGTAATGCATTATGTAGTTCTTCATCGTTGTTTCCTAAAAGCACAATGTCATCTGCAAAAGGGCTTTTTATTATTACTCCTTTGTTGCTGGTTTCCACGAACTCCTTCACTGCATACTCTACATACAAGTAAACCAGTAGTGCGGATAATCCACAGCCTGGATAACACAACTTAAATTTGTTTATAACTTTCCTGGTGCTTTCGAAGAACTGAAGTGCTCCCTACAGAGTGACAGGTCGTCGAAACGCCTAAGTTAAATCACTATAATATCAAAAAACGGGAAAAATGTAAAGTGTCAATGCGCGCGCGCGAGCGTGTGTTAAATATAATGGAAAAATGCTGAAACCATACATAAACCAGGCAAGTTGAGGCATGTATTAAGTCATACAGTCCAATTATCTTGCCTCATGTCATTTTAAAAACACTGAAAGATATCACAGAGATTAAGATCAGTGACGAGATATACGATGTCACTAGACGTTAAGATGTTAAACAAGAACCTAATTTCCAACCACTAGTTTGGCCTCAGGCAATATCACTCTACAGTTGAATAAATCCGTAGAGTAGTTATATACGCATTTCATTTTAATAAAAAACTCATTAGTGTCTAGAAATACATCCCGTTTTCTTGGATGTTAGTCAGGCATCCGACATTCGTTTGGTACCCGGAACTCGTGCACAAATTAAAAAGATCATTATCACTCTCGCTACTTACAGTCGGTAAGAAAGATATTAATATACAATAACCTATATCATATTAACGCTGATGTCCCCTATGGTACTGTACTCTGTCCCATATTGTACACGCGTTTTACTGCTGATTTTCCAGCTAACACAAACTTATTCACAGCCATCTTTGCATATGATATCGCAGTAGTCGTAAAACATCTTAATCTAGAAACTGGGGCACAAATTGTTCAGGCACATGGCGAATAAAAGTCAATGAAGACAAATCAGCTAATATTGTTGGTTTTTCTAAATACCACTGTGAAACGTCATAAATAACAAGACACTTCTTACAGCGGTAAGTGGTGAGTGTCATGGATTATTGGTATATTGGATTAATGGGGTCATTAATTCATGGAATAATAAGCCTATATTGAAATCTGTACACGATTGATTACTTTATTAAATCAAAGCACATTTTAGCTGCTAAAGTCTGCAACCGTCTTCAGACTAATTTAAAGTTCAACGAATGCTACACAATGAGTGTGCAATACTCTGTTAGAGTGCGATAACCATGTAAACACTATGGTAACTGTGGTAGATCCATATGAACTAGTATCCAAGTATCCATTGAACTAGCCATAATATCCTAACAACAGTGCAAGCGTCGACAGATTAGACATACGACATCTACTGTTTCACCTTCCAGACAATAAGTTTTATAAATGTATTTTAAGGCTATCTCTCTACGTAATGTAATCTACAAAAGAAAAATACTGATAATTCGGAAAGTAGACTGTGACAGTGTAATCGATCCACAATAATACTTGTTGTTTACAAATGTAAACAAATGCATAAATAAATAAATGTCAAATTCAGCCTGCATTTACTCATTTATTCACTTGAAAATCTGGTTATACTTCAGATGTTATATTAGACGTCAGATGGTTATATTAGACGTGTTTTGTTACTTGATTCACTTCTTTAACAGAGCTCAGTCCTCTCTCCCAATGTTATGTTTACACCATGATTTATGTTTACAGTATGATGGTGCCAGCGTGATCGTCACTTATAAAACTATACATGTGTGATTATGGAAGGTACCTGTAGCATCAGTGTAACTAATGTTTAATGTTGTAAACATTTCATCTTACTACATTTTCTTGAATGTAAACGTTCCCTAGTTATCTATGTTCGCTCTTTACTGCGATGGTACGTGTATCATTGATTCATATACGTATGTACGAGGACATCATGTGCGCTTAAATCAAAACGTTGACATACAACATCGAGTCCATATGTGGAATTTAACCCCCTCCCCGTGGGACTACACGACTAAAGAAGTCCTCCTATTCACTCTTAATCGTTTCCCGTAAACTGTCCGTTAGGCATTACTTTGCGAAGGAGCTCAAAGTGCTCTGTTGATGTTAGTTGTTTCTACACTCCTGTCTTGTATATGAGGAATATAAGGGTTCACACAATCTTTCACCCTATGCTACTCTACAGTGGGGGTGTAGTCAAAACCTCGGTGACTTAGATAATAACAGCTCATCCTTCTACTTATTCCGGCATCCATGTGATGTAATCTCTCTTAGTGGAAACTACAAAGCAATTAGCTCACATTCCTCGTACACGTTATAGCAATGTAATTCCAATAATGAACTATTCAAACATTTTTTTTTTTACTGAAATCGAGATCTCCAACTTCCTGGAGTGCGAATGCAACTTAATGCATTTAGCCGTTATAATAGACCAATTCTTTCCTTTATATAGCCTACGTCCTCATCTTAAAGAAACTCACCCACATTGTTGTTCTGCAGAATATCACCAATAATGGTACATAGGCTATTGCAACATCATAGGCGTTCCAATGAGTTCCGTTAGAATCTTCTGATATTTCTCGATTCACAATTGCGAGCCATTATCCTTTCAAGTATTTTACTTGCTGTAGCTTCCATATTAGTATACATAATACGCTACTTAATAGACACGTGCATACAACTAACACAGCCATATAAGTATATGTGGATTTGAGGTAACGTTAGACGTTCCACCTGTCATGCTTAACGGTTCCTTTGTTCTTCTGCCCGGAATAAAATTGTTTTCCATTTTTTTATTTCTAGGCCAGTCAATTTGTACATAAAAAAAAAGGCTAAAATCGCAATAATTCATGTAGTTCTAATTTTTTGGTATGTTGTTAGGACCAGTACCAGTAGTGTGAATCCAAGTTTGCAGCTTCGAAAGACCTGTGCTAACTGCGTAATGCGTGAAAAACTGCAAACGTTTCGGACTTTTTTCAGGTTTTGCCTTATAACTCCTAAAGTATGCGTTCTAGGGAAAACATTATTGATACATTTTTTAAAGTCGATTAAAATTGTAACAATTTGAACTTAATCGCAGCTCTGTATATTTAATAGTTCCCGAGATACAGCACTTCAAAAATTGGCCATTTTTTCTAAACAGTGACAAATTTTAGTTTTGGTCGAGTTTCGAGCCAAATATCGGGAAAAGTTCTCATCCTACGAAAAATGAAAAGTCATAAAATGAATTTGTAGTAAATCTGCGAGGAAGTGGAACGGTTCTGGGACGTTTCCTGTACAACTACTGAACAACACGTCGACATGAGGCAAACACAAATCATACGAGACAGTGCTGATGTGGAGAAACTTAAGAACTGGTTCAGTATCCACCCTCCATTTCCAGCTACTGACAAAATACTATCCATCAGCAGTGGAATTGTTGGAGGTCCTGAAATCAATTGTCACATGGCCCAAGAATTGGGAATTGAAGGGGTCAAACAAATCACTGGCAACTCGTTTGGGAAGGTAACTTTCAAACGAAAAGACAAAGTGCTAACCTTGGCATCAATCAGCAGTTCTGTCAAAGTGCAAAACAAGCGTGTTGACGTAGATCCACTCACCATTTTTAAGAGGTTGTGCATTACAAAGCATTCGGACCAGGAGTTGAAAGAGCATTTCAAATACGAGTTGGCTCCATACCCAATGGCATTGTTCAGTGAAGAGGGGATGCGTAAAGGTACAAAATCTACCTTCTACTCTGCTTTCACTCCGCTCCCCCAAAACATCCCTGTGGGAGCCAGTACGCTTGTAGTGGTGGATGGTGGATATCTATTACACAAGGTTACCTGGCACCGTAATGATTCCATTAAAGCAACTGTTGCTGGGTACATCAGCTACACATTCAACCACTTTGGTAGGAATGTGTCAGTGGTGTTTGATGGACGTCCAGAGGATGGGGCCCTCAGGAGTACCAAAACCGCTAAACGCTTGCGTCGCTACGCTGCTCTTTCTTGCAACGAATCATGTTTGAAGAGTCAACACTAATCAAAGTGCCCCAGGAAAAACTGTTATCCAACGACAAGAACAAACGACGCCTGATTGACCTTCTGTGCTCAGCATTTGAAAACCAGGGGATTGAGACTAAGAGAGCTTCAGAAGATGCAGACAGCGACATTGTGAGAACCGCGCTCGACAAAAGTACGTCCTTTGAGAACGTACTGATAATTGGAGAGGATGTGGACCTACTGGTTCTTCTCATTGGCTTGGGCTCGACCATCGACAACGTCTACTTCCAGAAAAGTGGCAGAGGTGAGTCAGGTTGCGTGCAGTTTTCCACCACTTCATTCAATCGGGGAGAATTGGAATTCTCCCCTGGATTTGAACTTTTTTTACTCAGTGGGTGCGACATTACCTCTGCCTTTTTCTGGCAGGGGAAAACTAAATTGTGGAGCGTTCTCCAGAAGAATCACCACCTGGTGGACCTAGCTACAGTTTTTCTGCTGCCAGATGCCAGTCACGAGGCCATCGCCAGAGCTGAAGAGAAGTGCCTCGTGGCTCTTTATGGAGGGGATGACAACCACGACTCTCTACACGGCCTACGATATCAACTCTTCGTGAAGACGGCAGCTAATGCGAAGGTTAACTTGGCTCGTTTGCCCCCAACAGAAGAGGCTGCCAGATATCATGCCTACCGCACCTACCACCAGGTGCAAAAGTGATTGGGAGTGGAGAAAGAAGCGAGTGATTGGGGTTGGACGAGAAGCCAGCAGAGGTTAACCCCAATCACTACAAAAAGCGAACCGGCTCCACAAACCCTCCTCAAATTTCTATCTTGTAAGTGCAAGAAAGGGTGCACTGGGGGCTGCACGTGCCACAAAGCAGGGCTTAAGTGCTCTGTTTTGTGCAAATTCTGCGCCGGCAAATCATGCCAAAATGTCCCCGTCATCCAGATTGATGACAAGACAGATGACGAAGACGAGGACCCCGACGATCCATTGCCTGGGGAAATGCGGATGGAGGGGCAAACAGCGATGGAGCACGATGACTCTCTCTACCAGGACCCTCCATCATCATCATCTCCTAAAGGCAATGCCTTGTCGCTGTAGCCACGTCACTCTATCCCTTGCGATATTCTTCATTTCTCCATAGGACCCACTATTCACGACACTCATTGTGCTGCGGAAGTATGCAGTTCTTGGTCTTGCTTTGGGCTTCTTCCCCACTACTTTGCCCTCAAAGATGTTAGTTAAAAAAGCACTATGTCTGATCACATGCCCTATCAACTTAATCTTCCTCACCTCTATACTCCTAAGCAGTGTTCTATTCTCATTTATTTCCTCTAAGATCTGTTCATTCGTCTTCCTATCTGTCCAACTAGTTTTTGCAGGGCCCTCCAAGCGATCAAAATTTTGACATCGCCATTTTTTATTATGAATATTTCTATTATTGTACTATTTTATGACATTCAATTTAATTAAATACATATTTCATTCCTTTTACATGGTCTTATGCCTTTTTTTTTTAAATACCCACAAATCGTCATGGGAAGTGTTTAGATCCATTTCTCTCAAAATCCAATTCCCCCATTTTTTGTTTTTTTTTGCAAATAATGAGAGAATTATTAGGTTTACAGGCATCGTTCTGTGCTTAAATTAAAGCTAAATAAATTTACTACAAATTCATTAAATGTTTCACTCTTTGGAAAAAATGCCTAATTGTTAAAGTGCTGTATCTCGGGAACTATTGACGTATAGAGCTGTGGTTGAGCTCAAATTGTTGCAAATTTAATCGACTTTAAAAAAAGGTATCTATAATGTGTTCCCTAGAATGCATACTTTACGAGTTATAAGGCAAAAACTGAAAAACTTCCGAAAATATTGCAGTTTTTCACGCATTACGCAGTTAGCACAGGTCTTTCGAAGCTGCAAACTGGGATTCACACTACTGGTACTGGTCCTAACAACATATCAAAAAATTAGAACTACATGAATTATTGCGATTTTAGCGTTTAAAATGAGTGGCCTATTCTTCTATATCATGGTTTGATTTAAAGCTTTCGAAAGCTGAACAATTCCTATCTTTACATTATACATTTTCTGGCGCTACGAATAATTCTTTTAATACATTCCATCAGAGAGGCAATTTTGATATCATCTGCGAATAATGCTACTTTAATATCCCTGCTATTGTCACAACATACGATATACCAGGCCGCTGGTAGCCGGCTCTGAGATCACCCTTTGTGATCTTTATCACTGCATTGCAGTGTCAATCCCATAATTCTGTGCTTGAGATAGTTTTAAATATTTTTCTGAGTACAGTGGCAAGTTTGAATTATATGAAGCAATCTCTCTGCTGTTCCATTTATATAAGGTATATTTCTTAGACCATCTTGATGTAGAACGGTAGGGAATATTTTATACTTTATTCAATTCGTGTTTGATTGGCTCGTCTTAAAATCTTTCATTTATTAATATATGTTTTCTCTCTATCCCTTTGCTTACAGGCATATCATACAATCATTTCCTTCATAAGAATTTTGTAATGAAGCTGTGACTTAGCTCACTAGCATTATGAAGTGCCGTGTACTTGCAAGAAAGACAATATAACTGCAGTTTAGTCTTGCTGTTGACGAGCAACTATGATGTAACCTAACCTACTACCTAACTTAGATCGGGAGTTACTCATTATATCTCGTAGTGAACTACAAGTCACTGCTCTGCGTCGACATTTAACACTTTACATTTTTACACTAACTTGTAGGATTTCGTTGGTCACGACTCCAATATCAGGTTCCTTTCAAAATCAGTGTTTCTATTGAACTCAAGCGCGCCACGATGTCTTTTATTACCTACTTTATTTCTGAAAACGCTGTATAAAGTAGATAATGCTTTCCATAAAATGAAAGACAAATGTTTATGATCAAACATTTTGTTAATGCTAGAAACAATGCTATTGCACACTACACGTTTAAAATATAAATCACGTTGTTCTAGTTCAATTTAAAAAAGCATCTAAAGAACTGGAAGAGTAACACTGATAAAACACAGAAACTGGCAGTAAAGAAGGAATGAGCCAGTACATGGTAGACATATTAAGGGTAATTGTTTCGTAGACGTAAAGAAGCTGTTGAAACAGACGCGTACTTTCATGTACGTGGGCAGAGCGGACGTGACCTTAAGCAGCCCGCATGTGAATTGTACGTATTGTCATTAATTTTCCAGTCACCTGAATGCAGGTCTTGTACGCAGTTTGTGTTATTCAATTCTATTGTTTCTTCTCGATGAACAATTGTTTGGTGTTGCACCTATAATTCAGACATTTTATGCTACTACAAAACGAAAGTAGATAATAGGCAGTGTTTCTAATGCTCCTAAACATTAGTTAAGAAGTTAAAAAGGGGTTTTAGAATAATGGTATTAGATGCTTGTGACAAACACGACTATGTTTAAGCGAAGTGGTGGGTTTGCGCACATCCACATCTGCAAATGCACCTGCTGTAATTCACTTGCGTCTAACAAAATATTTAAGTGAGTTCACGCGGAACACTGTAATATAAAAACACTGCTAACAGCATACTTGCATAAAATAGGAGCTGAAAGATTGTTGGATTAATAAGCTTTGATGTTCACGTTACTTACAAAATATAAATATTGATCTTGAATGACAGATGGTATTGTTGATTCTTTAAACAATAGACAATCTACGAATAGAATAAAATATGAGTATATTCCGTTATAATACTTTTTAGTCAAATACTAAATTGTAAATTTTTAATTTTTTATCGCAATGAACTTCAAATTATGTTTTAGATTTTATACAAAAAATAGTGAATTTGTTGTAGTGCTCTTCAAAGAATTTGAAAACATCAAGATAGCCTGGAAAAAAATACCTACCTTAGTATAGTTGTTCCATCTGTAAATTCATTTTCAAACAAAAGGTGTTAACGTTAAAAATCAAGATTAAGAGTAAAAGAATGTAAGCAGTCTCCAAAACGTACTCAAAACATATCCAAGTCAATATTGGCAACACACAATTACGTTGCTTGCTTCATATTGTGTAGTAATGAATATCAATTTACAATATCATAAATAAATAATAATAATAATAATAATAATAATAATAATGGCTCCCATGTGTACCACCGAAGTAACTTAGAAGTAGGCAGGGTAGGCTGCCTAATGCGAGCCGTACGGCATACAAAGAAGGCAGTGTCGCCAGCACTACGCGTCAGCCGCCCATTATTATCCCTAGGATGTTATCCCATGTACTCATTTTCAACAGGCTGAGTCGACCTGGCGGCTGAAAAACGCACCTCGATTTTTATGGTGCGGACCCGAGAATCGAACCCGAGAATAAATAAATAATACTTCCAATTTTATTTTTTCTAAATTTTATGTGATAATTTTTAATTGTTCAGTGACGAATCTACGGGGAGACAGCTAAGAAATCAATGGTTCTTCAGTTCAAGAAATATACGCTGTTAGAAAATACGAAGTCATGTTTTATAAGTCGTAAATTTTCATTAATTTAAATTGGCTTCTTAACAAATATTTTTCTGTTCAAATTATTCTATCATTTATTATTAAGACTGGGCTAACCTGTTTACTCTCATGCGTGTAAAAATCCTCACCTTTTTGCAATGTGTGTGCATGTCATCCTATGACGCTCTTCACTAAAACTCATCAGTACGATCTTGTACTAGATATCCTTAGACATATTACTTTTAAACTCGGAACACTTCGCTCTGTTCAAGCGTGCCATAACTTTAACTATAGCAGAAGTTGTGATTGACATTCTACTGTTTGTGTAATCCTTTCCTGGTAAATTACTAAACTTCATCATCGACTGAAGCAATCTTTAATCCTAGTAGATGGTATCGTTATGAACATACCAAGGGAGCAAAATCATCTTTCATTTGAATTACCTTGTTAGTTTATATTGTAACGAAACGTTTTACAAATGAAAATTGTGTTATTTAATTTTTTGAAAAAAATTAAATATTTTGTTTTGAATTTAAAAAAAAAAATTTATTTTTTGATGTTTGAATGTTAATGTTTAGTAAATAATTCTTGTAAAGGTGTAGTGTCAAAATTTTAAGTTTGTTTGAATTAATTTGGTCAATAATCTTGCTTGTGGTTAACTGGAATTAAATTCAGAGTTAACAGGATTGTCTCATTCACTAATCGATTTGCGATATTTCTTCTTGTTCGTATAGATTACTTCCACTTGAGTAATGGCCGCTTTTCTCGTAGTCCCGTTGTTAACTAAAACTCTATTTAGTAAATTTATAAATAAATTTAAAACCAAATTGTTGAAATACTATATTTTATTAACATTTGTTTAAAAGATCGATTTAAAATCGATTATCATATATTGCTCGACTCGTTCACAGGGCGATCGATTGTTGATACAGGTTATTTAATATAAATATTTTATGGTTCTTTTAACGGTTATAGTTAATAGTCAGAGAAGGGGTAGGGCTAGAAAGTGCAACATTCACAATAAAACAAGCTTAAAATTAAAATTTACAATGTTATTAAGTAATATATAATGTTTATATATGACAAAATTCGAACCAGTGATGTCTAGAGGTTCGGTTGGTAAAACTCGCATTGGATTGTGGGACGTCAAAGATGGCCGCTGCTTAGATGCTGATGTTAAACAGGAATGGTGTCACCGGAATTTTCTTTCAATAAAGCTGCCTCGTTCACGTTTCCTCTTCTCTGCAGTATGGAGAATTCCTTCTGGGGTTATTAGTGTAGTCCCGGTTAAGTGTTCTGTGTTCACTTCGATTAAATGTTTGGGATTATTTTTATTCACTTCTGTCAATGTGTGTGTCGAAAATTGTAAAGTTCGTTTGGTTATGAATTATTTATTATTTTAGTGTTTTATCTCCTTATATCACTTATATTCGGTTCAGTATTAATTGATTTCAATGTTTGTAGTTGTTGTGTTCACTGAATTTAGGTTTAAGGTAAATTTTTCCGCAACTCTCGATTTTTCCGCAACTGTAGGCTAGGCTCCACTTCCATACGCCATTAATGATTTCGTTATATGTGGTTCTTTAGCGAGAGCATATCAACCGTACACTACGAATGTTAAATAAGAACTGTTTTACTTCCTTCGTTTTCTGAAATATCTTAGCCAATTTAATATTGGAAAAGTATTGTTTCAATTTTTAACCGCTTCCGATACATGTAAAAAAGTACATTATATCACAGAATATATTTTGGTTATTAATTAGTTTCATGAAATAGTAAATATATAATCGGTTTCTTTTATTCCTTCTGCTTAATTTGATACCCAATAATCTATCTTTACAAAGTTTTTTATTAAAATTGCTATATTTCTTTCATTTTGGAAAAGTAGGCTCAACATTTTATTTCCTGTTCTTCTCCAAATATTAGCCATTTTATATGTTATAATTATGATTATAATAAATCTCAGATTGGCATAAATGTTTATCTTTCCTTAATTTCTCACAATTTTATCCATTGATTATTCTTTTAAATATAATTCATGAATTTATAACTCCCCACTCTGAAATTTTAGTTATTACATCCGCAAATTTTTTAATAATTTTATATATCTTTTTACACTGTCCTTTTAAAGTCTAGTTTTAGTCATAGTATTCGGTGACTAATTCACCTTATATAAATTCCATCATTTTACTTGGTTTATTTAACTTAATTAATCAATTATAATGTTGTTGGAATTTCCTATGTGGCCTAGATTTTTCTGGTTTTACATATAATGTTTTTGAATAATACTGTCTCTATACCCCTTCTGACTTTCTTAATTTAATTCAATATTAATTAAAATCTTCTTAATTAACTAATATAACATGTAGTATTGTATTCCTACTCATCATACTTAAACAATATTTAAAATTAACAATATGGTCTTCAAAGTCAGACATTTTAGTTTTAACTACTACAAATAACATATAATAAACATTTTATAAAAAGAGTATGGTATCCATATTTAGATATTTTAGTCTGGATTAACACTGTTAGACCTATTAAACATTTTTATAATAATAACAAAATCTTATTCTATTCACCACATTGAATTATGGAGTTCATGGGCTTTAACATAAACATAACAAGCCATTTATTTTTTCCTACTTCTTAAACTTATTTTGGTTGCAGTCCTTTCTGTGTTTATTATAGTATCACATTTTTATCCCCTGTCACTTTATTTATTCACCACCTTCTTATAAACATTAGTAATGTGCTCATAAGAATATTTTATAAAATTTTATTTCTGTAATCATAGAAAACATTAAAGTTGTTTATGGTACACATGTACTTAGTTGAAGTATTAGTTACACTTCTACTTGAAGTTTATTTAATATACTGAAATAACTTGCACTGGTTCACTTATATTTTGGATCTTATCTCTTATCGAGTTTTACAATATTCCCAGACCAAAATCTTATTTATAAGGGATTATGAAGATTTGTTTATTCCATTACACAATAACTTTAGTGGGTGCACTTCTACTTACACCACTAAACACTTTGTTTGTAACTATTTTACATTAATATCAGGTTTTGGGTGTTATACTTTCTTTGTGACCTTGAATCTCTTTAGGGGTTTGTCGTATTCTTTTTAATATATATAGGTTTTCCTTGGGTATATCTTGTAGTCCTCCCATCCTACAATTTCGTTTCTTCAAAATTCATCCTTCTTGGTTTCTCCAAGTTATTATTGTTTTTTCATGTCCGTTAGTTTGTTCGGGGTATCTTCCTTTCCTACTCCTATCCTACCTGGGTATTATCCTTATTTTATTTTAGTTTTTTGTGGTTTATTTTTCTTTATACATTTTTGTTGCACTGTGGTTCTTTACTTTTACTTTTTCCATTTATGGTGATATTTTATTTTGATATTTATATGTTTTCATATGAATTTTTCTTTATATTGACTGTAATTGATATTTAATTATGATCATATTGTAATCTTTATTAAGTGGATGCTACAATATAAATTATTCTCCGTCCAACCTCATACTTGTACACCACTAATACAAACAGGTATTGATGTTTGTTTCTATAGGTATAATTTATTAACCAAGTATTCCCAATCAACTTTTCTGGAATTGTTATAAATTTCAGTCTTTTTAACATAAACGTCAACTGTGGCAGCTCTTATAAGTAAAAGCAAGCTCTTATAAGTTCAGTGAAGAAGTTTAAGTGATAATCCTAAGTTACTTCAAAAATTATTTGTGGTAATGTGTTTTGACTTACCTCAAGACAGAAAATGCTTAAATGAGAATCTAATAAATGTATAGGCTCAACAGACTACTGCTGCCCACATCTAGTAATTTGATTATTATATTTAATATTTATACTGAAATTACCTCAAGATATTTTTTCCTCATTATTTTTTTCCACAAATTTGATTAACTATGCAAATAATATGTTTGGTAAAGTATTGCCACATTAACATACATGGAAACTCAACCATCACGTGCAAATCCGTGAATCAGTAACACCACCTCTGTGGAAAGTGTGAATTGGACTCCGTGTGCAACTATAGCAACAATGTAACAAAATGATTTATATATAGTATGATAATATGATTGAAAGGGAGGTGAAAAAGGTTTTAAATCCAATAGAATTGTCGTGATTATTTTGATAAATAAAAATAAAATACTGAGAATAATACCGGAAACAAAGTTTGCTAAATGTTATTCAAATGAGACCTCAAAGAAAGCAACCCATTGAACTGTTTTGTGATGCTGAATGAAGTGAAAGGTGCACGATCTCTTACTATTGCAAGGAAAGTAATGCGTACACACTTAATTTGATAAAGTAATATGTCCTTTACTCTACATAAACAACAAAACAATATCAAGACTTTCTGATGTTTTCCCAAGACAAAATTGCGAGTTAAACGTAAACAAAATGTATTTTAAATCAAAAAATAAATTATACATAGAAGTATAGAATACAAAGCCAAATCACCACAGGTAAATACCATAGGAGAAAATTTACATACAAAATAAGCATAAAAGAGTAGAGGCTAGGCGCAAAACAAATTTAAATATATTCAAGAAAAAATAATAAATACGTAATTATGAAATTTGTGTTATTCATGCAAACAACGGTTATTTTTATCACTGTATTAAAAATTATATTATGAAAATAACATACCGGTTTCAGCATATGTATAGGCCTAATAACTAGCCTATAATTTTGTGTGTGAGTGTTGACTCACACACAAAATCATAAACGTAAAGAGAATTAAAGCTTATTAAACTGCATTAAAAATTTATATCCAACTTTGCAGCTCACAACTTACTAGAACTGTTTCTAACATACAGTAGATAAGGACTTTTTTTAAACGAGTGCAAACAATTAATATGACTCTGCCTGTAGTAAAATGTTTTACTTCAGGTTGACAATTACCAGTCTTTAACGTTTCATAATTTTTTTAAATTTCTCTTGCAAAAAAATAATTTTCTTTGTAAAATTTAATCTTTATAATTTTTTTGTAAACCTTTTCTTACTTTTAATATTTCTTATTTCAATAACGATATTTTTTCTATAACTTCTAGAACGTTCAAAGAGTTTTTCAGAACAGATATATGTTCTTATTAAGTAAATCCTATCTACTGATCATAAAAATAATGTAGCTCAATTTATAATTTCTGTTTTCTTACATTTGTCTTTGTGAAAACATTTTGACAATGTTTCTTTACTATTTAGAAGCTGTAAATTTTACCTAATTTATTATTATATTACACTGTGATTTTACGGGGTAATTGCTCATGTGGGTGTTTAACTGTTTGCAATTTTTTCAGCTAATATGATAGTGTAGTACTACACTTTGGTATTTCAAAGTCTGCTTCTGCAAAATAATACTTTATTAAAATAAGATTAACGTAACCGCTGTGAGCGAAGTTTATCAAACTATAAAAGCATTTACTAAACTGCAATAATGTTTTAACCGAAATTTTGAAATCAACTTTTTGTTTTTCAATGCCCTTACATCACTTTCTTAAGCCCTTGCCTTTTTAAGCATAGTGTTTAATGCTTCTTCTTTTTCTTCTTCTTCACTTCAAGGATTAGGCTTGCGGCCTGTTCTGTCTTCACAGCCACCGTTTTCTTAGTCTGCTGCTTCTATCTATCTCGTTCTCCAAGAGGCTTATACTGGATTATCTTTTTTGGTATTCTATTTTTTTTTGGGGGGGGGGGGTTATTTGAGTCCGGTCCGAATTGGGCCGGACTCGGGCTGGTCTGGGGCAAGCCTCCTTCAGCCAGATGGGGTGGGAATTGTGGGGAGACGTACGCCAATGCTGACCGGCGACCAAAATTATTTTTTGGTATTCTCGAGTCACCCATTCTATTTATATGTTGTATCCAGTTTTCTTTATTTTGTTTAATTTTATCGTTTATCGAGTATATATTCAGCTCTTGCCTTATATCTGCATTTCTTATCTCTTAAGGTGCATCCTTTTGACTCTCCTTAAGAATTTCATTTCAGGAGCCTGAATTTGTTTTTACTGATTTTGGGTGAGTGTCCACAATTCACTTCCGTACATCAATACTGATGCCGCCATTACTTTATAAAATAAAGTAAAAATAAAAGCATTAAAATAAAATAATTCTTTAATTTAATGCTTTAATTAAACAATGGTTTAATGCTTTAAGCAAGTCTTTTTGTTGTTTAACTCTTGTAGATGTTGTCATCTTCACTTCCTGTAGTAGGGTTAGATTAGTCTTCACATTAAACTGAACCCACGACGTCGGCACAATCGGCAAACTCCTCCTTCACAAACCATCTTAGCTACTCTATCGTTAATTAATCAAGCCTTAAATTGATCAATCAACAAACATTTTTAAGCTGTAATTTAAACAAGGACTGTCAAATCGTACTACAATAATAAGCTCTATGTGTATGTTTTGCAAATCGTTTACACACGCACAACTTTACTATATTTGGCATGTACTAGTTTGTTAATCAAATGCTAGTAACGTACCATCTCATGTCTGGCAGCCCTCGAAATATATTCCTGTAGTCAGTTTATGTCTAACAATGTCCTTGTTTACTTATTCTAGGCTTTCTCATCACTTTGATCCATTCATTAAAATTGACATCTTCTGTCGTGATTTCGCATACTGCCCCATCTGTTGTTTTCATAATTTCATACAACCTTCTTAATTCCTCCGTTTGTAAACTTTTCTTAGTTCTCTTTGTGTACGCTCATGTTGAATCGGCTTTACACCGTGATTTCAACTTCGATGTTTAGATATTATTCCTACACATGACCCCACTTAATGCGCCTGTCGTTCTTAACTTGTTTTACTACGTGAAGGTGTACTCTGTCTTTAAACGTATTGTAATTTAATACATTTGTAGGCTACTATGATGTCTGAGGTTAAAGCTTAATTTTTTCTTTGTTCAATTCTAACTTTAATCGTAAAGACGTTTCATTTATTGTCGTAGATTTAGCCTTTCGCGTTGACATTTTGAAGTTGATAATTTAGTACTGACACAGCTGTAGGTCTAATTAAATTTTTAAATGTTATGGATTGAAGAAATGGAAAACGTTTAAATGTAACAGCGTGATTATAAGCCGCAGATCAAATCTGAGATAGTTAAATCTAACAGTTTTTACACATAGTGGATTTTTAAATATGTATGTTCAGACATATAACATACAAAAATCGTTAAAAAGATTACAATCTGTAACCCGGTGTATGATTTCAAATAATCATTTTCTTTAGTCACATGCAACTCCAAAATCGTAATACTGTTTGCATTGTTGTGTTAACGAAAATGTTTGCATGTAAATATCATCACCATGAAGGGTAAATTGAAAAAGAAAAGTAAAAGTCTTCTTTATACGAACTTTGAAGTGTTTCTTTAAAAGACAGCAGTATGGATTTGAATCTGAGTTTAACTGACGCACTTTTGCCGTTACAGATAAAACATAAATGCCACGTTTCGGCCAACCAAACGATTTGCAGCTGTCTTCAAGCTACTTATAAACTAAGACATGTAAAGAAATAAATTATCTTCAATCAACTGGTGACAGAGAATCAACAGGCTAATAACAAAACTTCATACAATATATAATCAAAAGATAAAATAATGCAAATCAAAACTTATTATGAGATAGCACAAGCACAGATCACACGAACACTTGCACACCAGCAAAGTCAACAAAACAGTGTAACTATTAATTGTAGCGTATATCATGCTTCATTTCTGAATTTAGGCCTATTTATGTTTTATCTTAATTAGTTTTTGGTTCTTCACTGTCATCAATAACAAAATGCATACTAATATTCATGTGACTTGTTACGATCGGACATGTGTACAAACAAATATTTTTTGTATGGTAATTTTGTTTTGAATTATTTGAGCTTATGAGCTTACTTACGCAGTAAATCAATGGCAGGAATTGACCCAAACAAAGATGGTAATAATATTTGTTTCTATAACTGTATTATGATCTAATGGTCATAATTTTATATGCGGGTTACTTAATTTAATATTTCATTTTATGATTTATCAATAGTGATCTTTCTAAATTTTCTAAAGAATTAAGATGCTTATTGCTTGAAGAGTAATACAGTGTCTTTTGAATACCGTTCTTTATTTAATACACTTTTCTATTCAAGCAAGAGGAAATACGCAAAGTAAAGTAAACATATCTATGGTATATACACTTGTTTGTTCACGAACAATGGTAGTGGAAACTTTGTGTTCCTGTTAACGTGGTGGGTTGTTGTGAGCAAAATCCGACGATTCAAACGATAGATGGGTAAAACATTTGTGCATGTATAATACTTAACCGTATTATTATCTTTATATAGTACTGTTACTTAAAAAAATTTGGATTTTTAGTTGTATATAGTTTCAACTTTTTCAGTCACGAGGAATCCAGTAGAACTTAGTGTCAGCCGAGAAACACCACAAGCAGATGATCGTAAGTCGTTACCACGGTTTCGCTCTATCTTAAAAAGTAAAAACGACGAAAGAGAAAGTACGAAAACCCAACTACTTAGTAGCGTTTCATTACTTTACTACTTCACTACTTATTAGTGAAAACATTTAAACGTTTTGGTTCAGAAAAATAAAAATTTTAAAGCAACCAATCATTACTAATTTTTGGTATAATTATGACGGTAATAAATACTAAAAGTTCCAAACTCTGAATTTTTTAGTTAAATTTGAAACTATAATGCTTAAAAGACAAATAACTCAGTCCTTCCTTTTACGTTTATGCTTGTTTTCCATAGATATTTCTGGGCTTATGTCTACTGTAATACTTTTAACAAATATATGTAAATGATAACAATATGCAAAGTCTTTTTGGAAATATAGCTTACAAATATTTTAAAAGAGGTTCAAGGGATGTTAAAGATATTCATTTTGTCAAATTATTAATGATACCAATATTTTATTTCGTAAACAAGAATTTTATTTCCATATTCTCAGTAAAATTCCTCGAAATTTGGTGTCCACATAGATTTTAAATTTTTTCAAAACTTTGACTTACATTTTTACCCTTGGCGCTAACCAAGTTAACAAAATTTCAGTGTAAACACTGCATTTGGAGTTACGTTGAAATTCACTTTTTATTTTTTCAAAATTGTAAATTTTTTGTGCTGTGGTGTCCTAATAATTTGAAGTTTTCAAAAGGAATATTCATATTTTGGTTAAAATTCTGTTTAATGTTAAACCCTGCATGGATTTTTGCAACTTTTCTCAAAATGTTTACTCCTACGTTATTTTCTTTCTCCCTAATTTTTAAGGGTCAATGTCAAAAATAATAGGGCTCTATGGATTACGGGTTTGGAGACGTATGCTAGTTTTACGAAAATCGGTTGATGGATCCACATGTTATCGTGTGGTATTCACCGAGTACCAAATAGACAGAGTGATAGACAGACAAGCAGACAGACAAATGTTAAAGAGTCGAGTTAAAACTGAGAGCTTGTTCTGTCGTTCAACTGTTTACTGAGAAAATCTTACATACATACCAGTAGCACCTGGCATAACAGTGTATACATAACTGTTAATATACACCAGGCATTATATAAGACGAGTACATGATATTAAAACAAATATTGATGTATAGGGGCAGAAGGTAGAAAATAAATAGGATTAAAAATCCGAGTCTCCTCTCTACCACATTTGTACACATAATACGTAATACATAAATATCTAACACATTGTAACATATGGTTATGAAAATATTTTTAGGTTAGGAGCGGAAGATGGAAAATAATTAAAATTCGAAACAATTTGTTAAATATATTAATTTATAATTGGTGCTTCACATAAGTGATGTTTCATTAAACCAGCATCAGCACTTCTACAACTTACAATAAATTTATTTCAAACTGACTTACTGTTTAAATACTAGTTTTTATTGAATTTTAGTCAAACTTTTAACAAGAATTATTAATTATTCTTTCTTCGAGCTTTGTCTCACGTGAAGAGACGAGGTTAAGAACTAAGTTCACAACACAATTATGCTTATGCAATACTTCCTACTTGGCTGCGGTGTAACATGTGATCACCATTCATCGCCTCTCTCAAGCACCATTCTGCAGACACCTGCAGACATTTACTACTCTTCACATATCTCTGCAGACAGTCACGACTAGCAGGAATGTCGGCACAAAAAACATTACCATTAAGATATTTGACCGATACTGTATATGAGTTGATAAAAGAAGATAGTAATCGTCACAGGCTCCAGTTTGCAATTAAGTCAGTGTACACTGCTGGTAGCTTTCCACAAGGAGTAAATATATTTCCATCTTAACGTAAGCTCAATTCTACATTATTGAAAACATATAGGCCTGCATGTTGTTGAAATATAAGTGATGAAAGTATTTACTGAAATGTATAGTTTGCAGATCAAACAATTAAAAATTTAATTTTAACGTAATGATTTTAATGTAATAATCACATGTATATCTTACAGATATTATTTCATCATCTACTCATTCACTACCAATTTCTTCATTTCACTTCTCGACAGAATCAGCTGGTTCGTTTACATGTTTACTTTAGAACTCCTTGGAATATATAACCCAAACAACCGACATATTCTATTATAACACTGTTTTCTGGATGAATTGACAGCTGTTTACTTTACAAACGCATACTATTTTCGTTTAAACAGGTATGGAAATACAAAAATGTTTGTGTACCTGTTGGCTAAGGAGATGTGTAACAAGTCTTATAAGCGACTCGACTTGTCAGAACGTCTTGTTTGAAACATCTGTTCATTCAAGCCATCAGCAAGGTAAGCTGGTATAAGCTTCTTACATTTTTTCTGAATATGGATTACATTACGTAATTCTCAAAGCTACGCTTACCAGAAATCGAAACGGAGAACATGACCACTAATTTATATATATTTAACAAAAAGGTAGCCAATTTAGTTAAATCAACTTAAATAATGTTTTTAAATTAGTAACATTGGATACGCAACCGTCTGAACTTCGGAATTCCAGTCTCAATTGTTGACTCACGACGAAAACGTCTAAGCAGACAGATACCATCGGCTAGCAGCAAAAGAGAACGGCCATTGACACGACGAGAAATGGATTTTGTAAGTATCACGTCGACTCTACGCGCTTTCGATGTAGGCCTTCCGTGTACACAGATCAAGTCTCGTCACCCACCAGCTAATTGCGTATACAACGTTCGTACAGATATACGCAGGGAGAAAACCTGAGGGTGATTACGGGCGCTTTAATACGCTTCACGTGTTAAGGGAATTTTGTTAGATTAAATGATATATTTAATTTTTAAAAAATTTATAGCACTTATTAACTTTATAACGTAATTTTTCAGTGAAGGGTTTGTGAGGATCGGTCAAAAATATAACAGAAATTTTACCTTATTTGTTTATAACGCAAATTACGTTTTTAAGGCAGATAACTTAATATTGTTAAACCGCATTAAAGATTCCAGTTTAATGTACATGTACAACAAAAGTATTTAATTTGATTCACAAATTTCTGGCCTCTTCAGCGAACCTAACACGCACCTCCGCGAATTGAAGGCCATTGTGTTTATCAATGCGCTGATTTGACATAATACCTTAAAAAACATTAAAAGGTCTCAGAACCTCTATTTGGTACCATACACGAAGGAACACTAATCTTCCTTTCCTTAAAATTTCTAAATCCTTTTGCCATTCTTGTAAATCCGTTCGCCGTATATATATAGCTATAAATCTTGAGATATTAAGCGCCTCTTTTGTACAGTGTTTCCCCTTTCTTTCTAAAACATATACCAGTAGTCAGTTAATGTTTTACCTGATTTTAGGGGCAATTTCCATGTCAAGGCAAAAAGGTACCCTTGTTTGTGGTATTCCAAGTATCGCTTGATCGCAATTGTATCGCCTGCATGAAGAGGATGCTTTACATGTGGGGTAAGCTTGATTATGAATGAACGAGGCTACTGGTGATACAGCCCTTTCTTTCATTCCCAAATATTGATTATACTTTCTTATATAACAAAAAAAAGTTATATATATAGTCGTCACCATCTTCATCGTTGTCGCCATAATCATCACCAAGCATAAACTTCCCATTGTTTACATCATAACATAATCGCCTAATTTAATTTACATATAAGCTTATTTGACTTTTTGTTTCATGAATTACGCGCGCGCGCGCGCGCACACACACACACACACACACACACACAGATACATATGTTCATTTATTTACTTTATTGTAACATACGTCTACTATGCAAGCATTTGTTTATTTTTTGAGCCCTTTTGTGTAACATCATCAGAGATAATACTTATTAATTTCATATGGTAGAATTGTTTGTCTGTTTCTTCAGACGTAATACGCATACTTGTTCAATGTAAAGTGCTTAAGTAATTAAAATAAATAAGCACATTGCATGATAAATTTATATTACAATAAAACATTACAATTATTACAGTATTACTAATATTAGAATAATTTTACATACACAATTTACACACACACTCACAGAGAAATATATAGAATTTTTAAAATAGTCATCACAAACATTTTCTGGTTATACTGTGTTTAGCAGACTCATTGTTCCAGCTGAATTTCTATTTAGACGTCAGTAACATATGTCGGATATTAGACTGTGGCATATAAGTTAAACGCTTTAGATACTAAGGTTAAGGCAACGTATATTTAAGAATAATAAGGCTTTCTGAAAGATAGAGGATATGCATACGATATTTGACAATGTAAGTATATACAGAAGGCAAATGTTATAGTTACGTCAAGCAATAACGTATCAGATTTGAAAGGTTCGTGGAGAGAAAACTATTACTTGGGTATATTTATATTTGCAGGAACAAAAAATAAATAGCAGAAGAAAACAGGAAAGCTAAAAAGCGGTCGTGATGAGTTGGAAACGGAACAGTTGTAAACTAGTAGAAAATAATTGACAACCACCCTTAATTACACACCAAGATACAATTATTAGGCTACAATGAACTACACTGAAGAGATACTGGAAGAAATACTTCAGTATCAGGCCATATAACTGACGTTAAACAAAAATAAAAAGGTAAACCATCAGTCATATGGGTGTTAAAGCCCAATTGTCACATTGCGGTAACGTGTCACAGAGTACAGGTTTGCAATCACGTGTAGGCGTATATGCCGTCAGGTATTAGTGTGTAACAGTAGTAACTAGTTCCAGTATTAGTTAACATTTTGATAATGTCTCGCCTGCAGGCAGTTCCATAGTAAGGATGCTGAGCTATTTGTGTTTACACATATAACACGATATTCTGTGCATTAGAAAACAGAAAAATAAAAAAGCCTGAAAGCAACATCCTGATTAACTCTCGAAAGGGACAGTGTTTAAATGTCACAAAATGATATGACACAATGCATTCCTTATTTTGTGATAATTTTGTAAAACTTATGTGCTATCATCACCGGATTGGTTACTTCAAACTTATTCACCTTCACTCTCTGTTTCCGACATTACCTTGGTGTTACTGACTCACTGACTCACTTCGTCTCTTTACCGATATCTCTTTCCTTTACAGAGTCAGTAACTTTGTTCCCGATAAAATCATATTTAAGAAGTATATCAAGTTCCGCACAATACTTTGTGTTTGACAAACCCTTTTACTTCTTATTACTGTTTTTGCGAAAGTGCGAATGTTTCCTCATTATTTAGACAATCTAAAAAAAAGTTGCATTCAATTTAAAAAAAAAACTTGATGACATTTAGAATTGAACGCTGACATAATATAACCAATGGTTTGCGTTCACCCTTTATGGTTTCCCTACTAATATAATTGGTTAGCAAGTTGTAACTACCCTATGTCGCTAAGTTTGTTCATAATAATTATCAATTGTTTTCAGTTAGTGGGTATTGTGTTCCATAAATGTACGAGGTACTTATACTATTTGTCATGGAATTTCGAACAACAGTCAAAATAAGCATTCACATGTGATTACAAATGGGTGTACATAGTCCGGGTTAACGCAGTGTGGCAAATTTATTAGGCTTTAACACCTACGTGGCTGACAGTCCACCATTTGATTTCTATATAAACGCCAGTTATGTAAATTGGTAGTAATGCATCTCTCTTCGGTACTCTATTACTGTATACTTACAAATACACTAATAATTTGCTTTATGATGTTCTTGCTTTCTTTCTTACTTACGCTTATTCTTTATGGTACATAGGCAAGTTTTTACGTCTACTAAGTACCAGAAGATTTTCTTGTTTTCTATCTTTATCCAATATACCGATTCTCAGATTCTGAAATGAATATATTTATTGCTGTTTATTTTCTGGCCGTACTTTCCATCAAGTTTTTCCTTTTGTTCTTGTGACTACTCTAAACTTAGATAATTTTTAAACACCAACGAAAGAACGCTACAAATACATGCGCGCGCGTACACTTCTACGTACCGAGAACGTGATAATGTACGCTTCACATTCAGGTTTCTATTAAACTACTTCCTTCAAGTATTTCAATATTATAATTATGTATTTTCTCGCAAAGAAATATAGTTTCCATTACATTGTGATAATTATTTATGATGATAACTTTATGACTTTGAAAACTCAATTAAAAGAATTAAGTAATTAGTAAGCAAGGTACTAATAATATGGTTTATTAGAAACTAATAAAAACAGTTTGTCAATCATGTTTAAGGTTTTATTTTGATTTTGTTGAATGATGGAGAAAGATTTTAATAGTTTCATTTAGTAAATTTTCTTTTAAACAAGTCGTTGCAGTATCAAGTGATCAGAAATTCAATTTATGTATTATTTGTGTATTTAATACATTGAGTGTAGTCAAAACCGGTAATATAACACCTGACAACATTTAGTTTATGTATTGAAATATGTAAAGTACACGCTGAATTCAGTGTTCTTCAATATAATTATTTCCTTTACATACGAACTAGCGTTTGCTGATAGGTATGTTACAGCATTATCTGCGTTTATCAATGGTTAGCTTATTTGGCATGAACACGAAAGTAATTACATAAACTCTGCTCTGTTATATGAATGTGGGAAGCGAAAGATTTATCACCGGTTCTATCTTAACTGGTCAATATATGTCAATATATGGTTCATATTCTTTTATGTTTCTGACACATTCGTTTGGTCATTTGCTGAAACGTATACGAATATACGTATACGGTGAAACATTCGGTTCCCTCTGCGTGACTTGAATATTTGTGTTCTTGTAAGTTGTTTGATTAACCGATCTCAATAATTCAGTCCTTTACATTTCTTCATGTATAAATAAAATAGTTGTAAAATACTTTTTCATCTCAGTTTTATTTTGTATTGAGACAATAACTCACGTCACTTAACTAGACTCTTTGAATTCTTACCTAAAATGTCACAATTAGAGTGTAAACACATATGAATCTTATAAAACAAACAAACACCACAAATCAATACATAACGACTTATTTTCAATCCCCCGAAACTACAGTTTAGATTCTAGACGTACATAGGGTTAGATTTAGATTTGTAGTACACAAGATGCCAGAGTTTCGCTAACATCGTAGGTCACAAAAATTGTCAGTACGGAAAAACGGAGACAGTGGGTATCAATTGGGTTCGTTTTAAATGTCGCACGGCAAAACAGAAGCAGGTTGTTGTTTAACTAACTTATGTAACGTTCCGCGGTAGGAACACGTCTGTTTGAACTGTGTCTATTTCAGTAAAGGTCGATCACTGTGGGAAAGAAAGTGTATGCAGATACCAATGTGAAGATGACACTATATATGCATTGTCGCAAAACCAATGTCGCGGTGGGGGTAGTACTGTATTTCTATATAAAGTCTGTCGAGCCCTCTCACAGCTAGGTGTAACTTCTTCCCTCATCGATCACACAGCGAATATGCAGCTGGTAAGTACCCTACAGCGCCTACAATTTACATTAATTAGACAACACTTTAGAATTTCTTTATACGTACATCCGTGAATTTGAAAATTTTAAGGTTACACATGTAGACGCTTATTACACCTATATACCTGAATAAGAAAAATTGTACTTTAGTTTTTAAATTATAATTGTAAATAACACAAATATTTGGGAGATACTAAATTTTAATGAAAGTGGTGGGTGATGACACAGTTTTCTGAAATTTTAACGACAATTAATTAACTTTTGTAGACTTAGTAATTCTGAGTTTATGATTATGAAAATCATAACGCGATCATTTTGTCAGCAGTTAATCGCCACGTTATCAAATAAGCTAATGAGTTCAGCAAATAAAATGCCCTTTTCTGTAGTTTGCATTGTAAATATTAAGATGAATTTATACATAAAATGACGATGTTACCTGTATTAAACTACGTAATTCCGTACGACGACGTGAAGAAAAATTTAACTTATTAAAATTAAAATTTTAATAATCTTGTATCGGTATGTATCATACAAGTACAGTATATACCATATATCATCCTGGCTAATAGTACTTACTTAATGTTCAAGATGTTTCACAAACCTTGTAATTTACCTTTATAAATAACGTCAGCTATGTAACCGTTCCGAACATTAGATACATATGTAACCGTTCTTATTGACGGGTTATTTTTGTGTCGATTATTATGGATCGAACCTGACTGTTACTTTTGAACTTTTAATAATCCATACAAAATTTTACGATTTCCAGACGCAAAATCATTTTCATAATTCACGGTACCTTGTGTCTTTGTCGATATAATCCATGTTACATGAGGGTTGTGGTTATAGCCTATGTGTTGCGGTTGAGATTAACACCGCCTTGCATGGATAAATATATTGAACACATAGGTACTATGTCCACGGTTTCGGAATCACAAGCGCGGGAGCCACGTTCTCTGTCTGTCTGTCTGTCTGTCTGTCTGTCTGTCTGTCTGTCTCTCTCTCTCTCTCTCTCTCTCTCTCTCTCTCTCTCTCTCTCTCTCTCTCTCTCTCTCTCTCTCTCTCTCTCTCTCTCTCTCTACCGTTGTATTTAAAATGTGTTCGTGACTTTCATAAGTGACTATTAAGGTTTTCGTATGATCTTTGAATCCGCCCGCTATGGTGTAGAAAGAAATCAGACGGACCGAACTGTGCGTAAAGCGTCATAATTAATACGCACAAACAGGACCATGGATACGGTTGAGATTAGTTTGCCAGTAATATTTTGTCGAGTCAAATCACAATACTTTTTCCTGGACTAAGTGTAACAATGGCAGCAGGTATAGCTACTGAATGTCGGTCAGCTACGGTCACTCGCTGTAACAGGCACGCCTTGTCCTTACCCTTGACAATGACTTTCTCCATTAACTTTATTTATTCTCTCTTATGCAAGGCAATATATAATATATGCGCTCGTGTTCAACAAGCTACTTCTCATTTACAGTCTGTATGTAGTGATTATATATAAGCCTATATATTTTTATTTTTAATATTTAATAATATTGTTATACTATTCTGAAAGTCAGGTATTGTACTCATTAAACAGACATGTATATAATAATAATTACTATAAATGTTCAAGTATTTTTCTGCAACTATATTTACATAATTATAACTATATTCGAAGGCATGGATATTACGTCTGCATTAAGTAAACATTTTAAAATTCTAAATGTGAACTAAATGTGCTTAAACATGTTTACCTTAAGAAGATGATAAAATACTCCATGTTCTACATTTTTTTAAATCCGTAAAATAAATACTTTTCGAACACAACGTGAAACATTAGGTATAAACAGCAATTATTCACAAATGTACGCAACGAAATTAACAAGTTCTGTATGTGGTTGCATATGTATAGTATTTGTCAACATAATAATAAAAATTTTCTTCTACAGTAGATTTTATGATGATGATTTAATCACGTTTCGCATAAACAATCTTAATCGCCAGAGGTTTAATATTTTGTAATATACTTCAATATTTCTAACACTGTAATGAGAAGAAAATTATTTTGTTATTATTGTATTGATACAAAATATTATACAATTACTACAACAAACTTCAAGAGTTCTATAAGCAAAGAAATATTCTTATACATAGTAAGAATACTTAATTCTCTTGAATACTTTGCATAAAGAATGTACTTTAGCATTTAGTCATGCATTCATATTTTACGAATAATCTGAGTGTTATTAAATCTGTAAAAAGATATGTGTTCGCTTTAATTGTCTTTATCTAAACAGAAATAGGTGTAATTAAATTACATGTGCGCGCGTGGGAGATCTTCTTAGTAAAACAATCTTTTAGTTAGTATATGTAGAGTGTGCAAATTAATATGTTAAATTAACCAAACGTACTTAAGTCTGTGATAAACGCAATTCAGTTTTGACGGTTTTTGTTCAGAGCATAGCCTAACACAAGTTAAAATATTAGGTAATGTAAACTGTAGGTTTTAAGGTCAGAGTAGGCGTGTTACCTAAACTATTAAAAATGGAATTCATATCAAAATAAATAAATATTTGCAATAAATAAATAAAACTGCGTAATTTCTTTCTCAATAAAATTCATAAAAACTTTTAACGTGTTTCAAGTTGGGGTATTTAAAAACTATAATTAAAATTTATAAAATTCATCTAGTTCATTAGCAAATGCGGTCGGTTAGGATAGGTTTAATATTTTTGTATCAAAGTTCACGTGATACGGTTACCAATCGGTGTGGGGTGAGAATTGTACGACCGCGGGTCTTACACGTAACACATTGTGAACCAAACAAACCACTGTTGAGCACTGTATCAGATTCTTCATTAGGTGTGATATCTAGAATTAGAAGGGTTTGTGCGTACAAGGGTTCCGACGTTTGTCGGTGTTTAACTGTACATGTCACTAAACGAACACAGTTATGTAACGCATTATGTAGTCTTTTGTAAAGCTTAACTTTACTTCCAACACAAGTCACAGTACCTCTTCGTCCGTTTCTTGTTGTCCTCCTTACGTCTGCCTATAGTTTCTCACAGTTCCTTCAATTCCGTATAGTTTCCGCTCTTTCTTTCCCCAGAAGTGTATTTCGTATTCCCAGAATTCTGTTCTCCTTCAGCATTCAATGTAATGCATCTCTTAGTGCATCGCCCTGTCAGTCAGAATTTTATGATCGTAATATTGAGTATCCAATGAAAGTGTTAAAAGTTCAAAACAGGCAAGAAATTAATAAAATCAATCAACTGAAAAGTTAAATAATTTTGCTCTAAATAATTTAGGAATCAGAATAGGTTTGTTTGTGTGTGTGTGTGTGTGTGTGTGTGTTTGTGTTTGCGCGCGCGAATGCGTGAGTGCGTGTGTACACACATTTCTGGGTACATAATGAATTAAATATTATTCAAATCTAAGTGCAACTATGAATATTTAATGTGCTATTTTATCGTAGTCATTTATAATTTCAGGTGGTGTGTATTTTATTTCTTCTGGGAGCAGCTTTTGCTGCACGATTAGACAATAATTATTTACCACCAACTGGAGCAGGTACTGCTGGAGGTAGTACTGGAGTGATATCCACGCCGCTTGGAGGCGGAAGTCATGGTCCCGGAGGTGGTGGTTCCTCTGGAGGTGGTGGTCCCTCTGGAGGTGGTGGTCCCTCTGGAGGTGGTGGTCCCTCTGGTGGTGGTGCCCCCTCTGGAGGTGGTGATGTAGTTCCAATTATATCACAAACGTTTGAACCCAACACGGGAGATGGCAGTTACTCTTTCAGGTAATTTAACCATACATATTAACAACCATACATCAACTAAAGTGCAGAGTAGTGTGTTCGATTGTTGGCATATTTCAGGCTTACTCATACTGGCCTATAATAATACCTATGTTATTCATGAATATTAGAAATCATATTCATAAGATAATAAAATAAAATAGAGGTAAACAGTAGACTATACAGAACAATTAATATATAGTAAAATCATCATTTTTAATACTAAATATTTTAACAAGACTATATAAATAATAATATAAATATAAATATATTAAAAATAATATAAGCACTAGAAAAATTCGAGCATATATCAATATAAGTAAAATTATTATAATCTTTCCATGCAAGTTTACTATATACAACTAATATTAAGTTACATATTGAAAATAAATTTTGATTTGTTAAGGCAAGATTTTGTAAAAAGAGACATTCTGTACACCTAATACTTATCTCAATTTTCTGTTGTACTTACTTCGTTTTACAATAAATTTAAATAAATTTAGGAATACGGTGATAACCATCGTACACAGTGCCCACTATCTTTCGTGGTTGGCACCGTCATTTGAGAAAAAGATTCTTTAGGCATTGACAACTTGGAAGTGAAATAAACTTACATATCGCTAAAAATAAATCCCAAAAAAGACATTACTAACACAAAAGAAAGTTTTCCTTTCGCGATGCAAAAATGACTGAAAAAATAAAATCAAGAGAACTATAACTTGTTATTAATAATCACAGTTCTTACTGAACAGTGATCACATTAATTTTCCATCACTTAAAATATTAATCTCATCACTCAAAGTATTCTTGTAGACTGTTTAAGAAACACTAAATGCATAAATTAGCGCATTTATAACACTTGTTATATATTTGTAATAAAAATTTAGATTCATAAGATATGATACTTATCAAATTTTATAAAATATAGTAAAGATTTCATTATTTTCGATTATAACTGACATATTTTTTATTGTGTTGTTGTCTTTTGCTGCAAACACATTATGGAGGTTACATTTTTAACAGTTTTGAAGCTGGTAACGGAATTAAGATGGAGGAAAAGGGACAACAGAAGGAGCTACCTGATGGCGCAGGAACAGTTGTAGAGGGCTCATTCTCTTATCCTGGACCCGACGGCAATCTTATTTCCATTACTTATACAGCCGACGAGAACGGTTTTGTTCCTAAAGGCGACCACCTTCCGACGCCACCACCGATACCAGAAGAAATACGTAAAGCGTTAGAACAAAGTGGTGCAGGAGACGGAGCCGGAGGAGGAGTTGGTGGCGGTAGCGGTAGTGGTAGTGGTTTTGGTGGAGGTGGAGGTGTTGGCGGAGGCAGCGGTGCTGGTGCTGGTGGTGCAGCCGGATACCCACAGGCAGGTGGACCAGGAGGAGGACCAGGTACATATTTGTTAAAGAAATAATTGTTACTAGCATATGATATTCATAATTAAATGATACCTAAGCTCCCACACTGTTGTTGAATTAAATGTATTAAAGGGTATTTTAAGTAGTAGAATGGGCTAATAGACTAGTGGAAGTGTTTAGAAAACTAACAAGTATTTCTGAATAATAATTAACTTTAACATATTATTGTCTTTATTAAGCGTAAATTTCAATTTTAAAATGGTCAACTGTTTTTATTTATGGTCATAAGTAGGCTAACTTATTCATTACGAAAAAGTTTAGGCTGGAATTAATTTCTTTTTTTAATGAAGACTATAGAGTGTTAAACATCATATAGAGCAATAGTGTCACAGAGCTACTAAAGTAGAAAGAATAAATTGATTTATGAAAAGTTAATATGTCTTACAATATTTTTATTTACTTTCTTTTTAGAATTCATTGAATCTTAGAATACATATTAAATGTCCGTAATATTTGACAGACTCCACTAATTAGAATTTCTTTGATTCATAAATAATAAGATCCGAATTTAATTTATTCATTACAAATCAATACATTCAACTGTAAAAGTTGCAATCTCTCTCTCTCTCTCTCTCTCTCTCTATCTCTCTCTCTCGCGCGCTCTCTCTCTCTCTCCCCCCTCCGCAATGCACGTTTGCACACACAGTCACAAGCGCGCGCGTGTACATACGCACTTTGAAAAGTAATTTATGTATTGGTAATTTCTATACTTACACTCTGCCTTTTCGTTGGAATGTTATTTAGTATCCTACAATTTGTAGAGCCTCTATATGACTTTATTATTTTGTTTGCCATTTTCAAATTGTAATCAGTCATAAAGCAGTTGTAAACCTTTACTTGTAAATCAGTTTTTGTTGCTGTTGCCTACTTTAATTTTGTGAATAACCTATTACCATAAAATTACTATCAAACCTCTCCATGTATTTTCATTTTTGCACAGAAATATAAGTGTACATTGTAATTTTGAGAACACCAAGTATGCGTCTTAAATCATTATCTTGCACCCCTTTATAGGATTTTCGCCTAACTGACTCTTTCGGAGATGATTTACAACAAGATTCCAAAAAGTGAGTTCAATACGATTGTTCGATTGCTCGTACTGTACAGAATCAGTATTCTGACCACAATTACTCCTGTCATTTAAAACACATCAACGTGTGTTGAAGCAAAAAGAATATTTAAATCCTGTTATCTTAAATCTATTACGCTGACAAGACTGATTACTACCCTCGAAGAATCTGAGCAAACAGTATTTATTTCCCGTTCTTGCTTCTTGTCTAGGTTTCTTTCTACAACGCTAACCAATTTGTTCAGTTACTTGCCATTTCTTTAACTATGCTCAAATGTTTTTCCTCCGTTAAAATAACTTAAAGTAAGCAAAAGTGGACTTTGTTCTTTATCTCTTATTCTTTCAAGTCGGTGTGGCCTGACATATACATTCTTAATTTTGCATCTCTCTTCTCATCCCTGCTAGAATGAAGTGTAAACCATGTTAAAGCCTTGCCTTTCACTGGTTTCACCTTTGCGATATTAACATGTATTTTATTACACGAGGGATATGTATATCTGTTCAGGCGGCGCAGGAGGACCCGGAGGAAACGGGTATTCGTATCCACAACCGGGAAAGTAACACGCTGAAGGAATTTTACGCAGACTGGAACACATTACCGACTGTAAAATTGTACATACGTTTAAACTGTATTATGCTTTTTGTTTATTGTTGAATGTGGGAGTATGTTGTTAGTTATTTACGATCTCACAAGCACTTTGTACATTTTACATAATTGTAGCATCCATGCGCTAAGAAATGTACAGCTGCTTCAGTCGTTATTTTCTGTTATTACTTTTGCAATAAGGGAGTAGTGGTAGTTCAATAACGGTTTCTTCAGTTGCCAGTAGACGACTTTTATTTATATTTAAAAAAAATTACAGCCTGTCTTTACTTAGGTGTTTGCTCAATTTCCTTTCTCATTATAATATCGAACGATTATCACAGTTCAAATAAGTAAATATTAATTAGTAACACTAAAAATTCGTATTTTGAGTGCTAATCATACTGAATAATAATGGAAATAAGTAAGTATGTGTATTGGAGGTGTTTGTTCTGGCAGTGTTTGCAGAAAGGCGTAGTGGATAATATTATATTGCTGAAACAGATATGGTGTACTAAATATTAGTGGTAGATTGGTGGTTTCGCCCATGGACAAAATTTAATATCTCTTGTAGGGATCGCTCTTCCGATGTAAGATGGGAACTAACAATTAGTTACTATGATTACTAAGTCTCTCTTCTCAGTCGTTTTTGTACATGATCTAAATACGTGTCAGACGCATCTCCGAGTGAACAATATTAGAAACTACCTCTAGAGACGCACTACAACCCAGAGTAGGGGTAGTAGTGTCAGACGACTACTCTAAGCTTTCCTTGTTTTATTTTACCCTCCTTACGTTTAAGTCAACACATGAAACGTTCATACTGGTATACACATGACACTATTAGGCTAAACTGGTTGGAATCAAATTGTAAAAACTACTTGTCTGAGTAACCGGCTTAATGATAAAAATGATAAATGCTGTAAAATAAACGCGTCGTATGTGGTTAGTTACCTGTGCGGTAAAAATAAACATGCATTACCAAGGGGATAAAGTACAGCTTATCTGGTTAAATTATTGTTGTAACTGCTCAAGATAATTGCCCAAAGAGTAGAATTATGTAAGTTTTTTAAATTCATTTGGTTCTGTTTAAGAGATAATTTAATGAACCCAAAACATTTAACCGGTTACTTATTGAATAATTGAACCGGCGGCGGCGACTGTCCTTCCCACGTTACAAAATCTAACGCTAATTGCAAACATTGCTTGAACAAACCAATAACAAAGAATTGGATTAGTGTTTATAAGACAAATTATATAAGATAAATATATATTATATATTGGATAAACATAACACATATTTATTTACTTTTAGCTGTTAGATAATAATGCTTCTAATTAGCTGGTGAGTTACTAATGAACATAATATCATTCACTACTTTCTTTTACTGTTTTAGGTTTCTATTTTCGTGACTAAGGACGGTTGATTTAGACCTCGGAAGGGGCTGACCAGTATTACACACAATACTGTCTGTGTAATATTCAGCGTCTCATGTAGGCCTAGATCAGACCGTCCACTATCTTCCACTATTCTTACCCTAGATTTCTATATAATAAATACCTTTTGAATTGAATATATAAATTGCAACTTCTAATTCTACCACATGAAGTAGTAATGAATGTGACGACTGTGCAGAGCAGCAAGACTTATGTGTTCAGTATTATTGTTATATTTGATTAGTATTGTTACGTTAGATAATTATCTTATTATAGCATTGTATTATGACTTTTATTCAATTATTAGTTGCGTTGTTTTTGTAATGCTGTTTTGTGTACTATTTGTAAAAATGTATATGTTAAATAAACAGTACGTTTTTCAAAAATTGTATTTTACTAAATTTACTCTAATGACGTTACCTTTACTGGAGGGAAAACGGGTTAAGTGAAGGAACATCACAGCGATGGAAGCCTGATTTATTAGACCACCGGGCTCATGTTGCAGCGTATAAAAAATTATCTCGTTCCATCCTCAATCCGTTGAAGGTATGTTCGCTTTTATGTTATGATATCTGCTATAACACAGAAAACTTAGTTATCAGTGAGTAAAACATCCTTCTTCCATAATACTTCCTATTCCAAACATATGCAAAGTCAGTACACTACATACTTGTCTTACCTACAGCACGGTTCTTAGAATATTCTGACTTATTATGAACAAATAGGAAATTTCTATTATTTCAGAACTGACAAATTATAATCAACTTTAATCTACGAACAAATATTTCCCAGCATAAATCATACTACCTTATAACCAATTATAGGCCTACATACAGCTATTTTTTCGTAAAAAATAATTAAATTTAAAAGGCATGTAAAAGATAAATCGCAGTAACTGGCAGCAATGATATATCGTAAACGTAAAACTACGTAAAATTGCCTGCGGAGTTGTGTCAGTATTCTCCACCTTTACTTTGCTTCTCTCAGCTCGTTCCACGAAACATGACTTAACCTCAATATATCACAGTTCAGTGTTGACTACTCACTTAAATAGTTATAAAGGATAAAACAGTCGTACCATATTTACAGTGGCGTTGCTAGGCTGTTTGGCGCCCGGGACAAGGAGATCGTCGGGCGCCTCGCCTTCATAATTAAAAGGGGACAAAAGAACAGAAGTGAAGGCCCATCCAGTGAAGAAAGTACTTAATATATTCAAACGTGGAGATTTTTGTATGACAGCACGTCCAGCAAATGTCTTAAGAACATCTGTTAAGTCAAAATTAAGAAATTATGTATTATAATATTACCGGTATTCAGTTTGTATACATTTATTATTAAACAAATGTAGACTATAAAAATGTAGTAATATACAAAATTTATAACATAAAAATGTTCTAATAAACATACAAATTCCTTGTATGTCTAAAGGGCATCGTTAAAACAATATCCTAAAGCAACAAAAAGTTCAACAAAGCTAGATTAAAAGTAATAAAATAAATCACTTACCATTACAGGTTAATGGTTCAGTTTTCTATTAATAAAAGAATATAATATTTAATAAATATTTAAAACCAGACATTTTAAAATGTGACTCTCCTGGTCGTAATTGCTGCAAAGTCGGTTATTAAATGATTATAATCTAAAGACGAAGCAATGTCGTTTTCAATTGAAGTATCGCTAGATTTGATACTGTCTTGAGATGTTTTTGATCGTAGGTTCGATTTAATCAATTTAAGTTTACTAAACGATCTTCCACAAGAAGACTCAAACACTGATAAGGTAAAAAAAAATTGTAAAGCTGTTGCTAGTGTTTTGTAGGCTTCTAATCCCATTGAAGAAATGTATTATAGCAGTCCCTGAAGTGTAAAGTACATTTGTTCTGCGTTAACTTTTGTCCTTTTTAATAAAAGTACGACATCTTTTAAATCACTGAACAATTCTTCACTGTTTAGGTCATGAGGATACAGTTCTGCACTTAATATTGATTTGGGAAAGCTGTTCCTTAAAATGTATATCCCCATCATTTACGAACGCCTCAAATTTACAGAAGAACCCAAAGCGTTTTTCTAACTCTTATACGTAAGAGAAACGGCTTGAAATTTCAACTGACAGTTCTTCCAAAATTTCTATTAGAGAACGTCGCATTTCTTGCCGAACGGTTAATGCAGAATCGTCTGCATACTCCCCTGGCATCCTGCGCTTCCTTCTTATCCTTTCTGTGATACTGACACAACCATTCATTACATACCTGCTCTGCCTTAGAATTGATATTGTCACACAGATCATTCCTCTAAACGTTTCATTTGTCCGTTAGCTTCTCCAGAAGTGTCAATGATTGAATAAAGCTTATTCCTTTGGTCTGCAAGATTTTCTGGATTTTGTCCACAGAAGAAAGTAAATATCTTCCAGAAAAAGAGCAAGGTCACAAAATTAAAGTTTTCTGTCGTATTAATTATTAATGCTGCATCTTCCCTCGTATCAATAATTGTTTCAATCGGTGTATCCCTCAGTTTCTCCAGTGCAGGGATCACTTCATCCAGTCGAGTGGATATTGCTTTTACCGCATCTGCCTGGTATCACAATGTCCTTTTAGAGTCATATTTACGAAGTCTTTAAGAACACTGCATCTACAAGTGGAACAGAAAAAGAAGGTGAATAGACGTCCACTGTCCCAAAAATAGTCCACTGTCCCAAAAATAGTCACTGCCCAAACATTTACATGAGTTACATGAACTCCAACCAAGTTAAGTGAATGGTTGTCACAGGGAACAAACGCAGCTAGTGGATTCAAATCTAATATTCTCTTCTGCATTCCTCAATAGATACCAGCCATTATTGCTTGATTCTCATACGACTGACCTGTGCAATCGCTAAGATTCAATCCGTCTCTCTCAAATTTACTTGTAATAGCTTGTGTGATCCCCTCCGCTGTATTCACTTTTAAAGGAATAAAATCTATGAAGGTTTTCTCGACAGAACAGAAACAGAATTGCCTTTAATTTCAATAAATCTTATAATCTGAGACATCTGTTCTACATGTGCAGCATCTGGTTTTGTGTCAAATATAATATTAAAGTACTTCACCTGTTTACATGCAGTAATAATAAAATATATTTGCACACTCTTTCTCCTAACAGGCTTATTATTTTATTTTGAATAGTTGGCGAAATATACGATAAACACCCAGATTTACGAGAGACTGAATCCAAATGAGATCTCATGACAGGGTCAAATTTAACAAAGTATTTTAACAAAGCCAGAAAGTTTCCAGGATTTTGATCGTTAGTATTGAGTCTCGATGTTCTCAGTGCCATATTTTGTTGTTCAAGAGTTCGTACTGTGGCAATGATCCGTTCGAGGATTTAGGTTCCATGTTTTAGCTGCTTTAATCATTTGTTCCTAAAGTAGATCATCAGTAAGTCTCCCTTTGTTTAAAGAACGTTCTAATTTCTTCCATTCCAAAATCGCATAGCAATGAGGAAGACTATTTTCATGATCTCGAATACGTGAGTTTAACTTTCGCCACGACGAAAACCCATTTTCACTATTGAAATGGCTTCTTTGATAGTGTTTTTGTGGAAATAAAGTGCAACAAAAGCAAAATAGAGATTTTTAGTTGGGGAGAAACACATCCAAGTGCTATTTACCTTTTCGCCATTTTGCAAGGTTTTATCAAACCAATACTTGTTTAAGGATCGTCCAACTTCATCTTCAGGAAAGTGGCTGTCCTTGTTTTGCAACTAACATGTTCCTCTACTCACCAGTATATCTCGGAAGGATTGAAATATCTCGCTTGGCCAAGCTCCCATATCTTGTAGATATGGTCTACAATGCAGACCGTAATGTTCTGTCCTTCATCACCTGTAATTTCAATACTGCACGGTGCAACATCATCCATGGTAGGCCTACTAGAACCACTTGAATCTTGTAACTGTACTTAGACACTTTCACAGTTTGAAGTATTCACGTCGTTAAGTTTACTGTATTTATCAACAGCCTAGTCGCTAACAACATCTATTTTATGGTCGCAAGTTGATTCCTTGTTAATTGTAATATTTTGACACTTAGGGTTCCATTTGTCTGTAACAAAAGACTTCATAACTCTTTGGAACTTGTAGTTTTTAATCTTTCTTCCCTCCTCTTCTGAAACTGGGCGCCACTGAGTTTACTTAGTTTCATATCAGCTTCAAATAAAATTTAAAAATATCGATTTTCAATAATATTAGTATGATGACATACACGTGAAGTATTATAGACATACCCACAAGACGCACAAACCAAAAACAAACCGCACACTCAAGATACTCATCAACACGTTCGCTGCGTCGAACCGGGAAGAATTGTACATACGAAGCCCACGTAACTTTTTTTATACGTTTGTAAATAATATATTCGGCTGTATACAAATAGCAGTTAAGATTACTTATACAAAGCTAGTACTGTATTATTATCAGTTCTCCTTTCCAGCACAACAACTCACTACAAAGTCACTACAAAGTTTAACGATGCTTGAGCATGAATAGACTAATACTGTTTATCACGTAAGGTTTAAGACACAGACAAGCTGGCTTGTTATCTTTTTTTATGAAAGGAATGTCATATCAAAGAAACAAAGTGGTTTGTAGTTTTGTAAACTGAAAACAATTTTTTCAAGTCTATGCTCAATTTGCCGCCCTCCTGGTTATGCCGCCCGGGACGGCTGCCCCCTTGCCCACCCCTAGCTACGCCTCTGCATATTTATATGGATTTCTAGAATGGTATATAAAAAATCGGATTCCAGCATCTGATTCCGTCAAGGTTTACTAAAATAATAAATACATAAATTAAATTAATATAGTTTAAGTATTATACCACTACAAAATGGTCTTCCAGTTTGAAAAATAAATTTCATATCTCAACCGTATTCTTAAATAAACTAATTTTATATGAAATAAATAAATACCTTTTTCTTTATCCGTGCTGCGACTACGTCTTTGATGTCTTACGACATGTTTCGGGAACACGTTCCCATCATCAGGTAAAATTGTTTTTTCTTCTAGTTCATAACGAACGTGTCAAGAATATAATAATTAAAACACATCAACACATAAACACATAACACAATGAGTATGATAGAACTCAGTCCACGTAACAGTGCGCACTGCCGTACTGTAACTGACCACGTAATCAAACTATATCTAATAATATCACGTAATTTTATATTTTATTACTGCCAGTATTATAGTTATTTCCCCAGGTCGAGTACTTGAGGTAACATCTGGTGTAAGGTTGAATGTGTGAAGACCAGTACTGACCACATTGCCTGTCGTGAGCTGTCTGCGTCTGGCTTTTCTAGGCTATCTTAGGCGGTACAAAATTGAGTTTATTTATGTTTATAATAAAATTTACTGATCGAAGTTTCAAAAAAAATTTCCTGTGCCAACAGAAGGATTAATTTTCTAAATGTAGACATTTATGTCTCCGAAGATACAAGACTACCTGTGTATTTGTAATTGTAAATCGGATAACTGTAATATGGTATTTTCAGTACGAAACTTTTAGTTTATAATTATCAGATTATACGTCCAAGAAATATACGATTATATTTAATTGCATATTCGTAAATAATAAGTTGAGTCTAATTGTATTATATTATACGGAGCTTAGCAGACCAATTTGTATGGTGCCTGTTTACTGATGTAGAGTCTTGGGATCGATTCCCGGCGCACTTGAAAATGAAGGTACTTTACAGCCCCCAGGTCGACTTAGACTGTAGAAATGAATGCCTAGAATAAAATCCTGAGGTAATAATTATTGGTGTTAGATAAGGAACTACACGTAATCAGAGTGTAGTTCTAGGCATGTAATCCCACATGTTTCCTACTCGTCTGAAATTGTATAGTGTCGCTTGCATGTATATACCTGAAACCGAGATAATAGTCTTGCAAAAAAAGTTAGGTTTGTAGAAAGTGGTGAATGGGAAAAGTGCTTTTCTATACGTAAAAGTGCCTAGTAGAGATGAATGTGCCTTCTGAAAAATTAGAAAAATTAATAGGCCACTGATTGCCTTTTTTGTGGAATTAGAGAAGATCTTTGACAATATTACGTATTAGGCATAACTTGTTTTTGTGTTCAAAGACATCCGACTTGCTACAGACAGATAAAAGATATATAAATTATATAATGCCTAAACTCGAAAATAAGATGTACGAATTTCTCTGAAATGCAACGTTAGATAAATAACAAGGTAAGGAAAACGTTGTTGTTGAATGTATGCGTTCAGATTTGCAAAGAAGGGAAAGCATAAGTGAGGTAAAATATTATTAGTATGTTTAGATTTGCTGAAAATGCAACACATTCATCTGAAGGTGAGAGTCATCTGTAGAATAATATGCTTATTAAGGAGAAAGACTTCGAGACTTTAGCATAAAATGAACAGAAGGAAGATGGAAGTGCTGGTAATTGGTATGCCACAAGTGAAATGAATATCTAGCAGTGATATGTGAAGTTGATACTTGTGAAGATTATGAAAGTCTAGGAAGCTGAGTCTCAGAAAAGATACACCAGAGAATTAAGTGTATAACAGGTCAAGAAAAGATGGCGTGAAAAGGAGGAGGGTGGTAGCATCGAGAGACATCGAACTCTTGGAGTGAAAGCTTTTGAGACACATGAGAGACGAATGAAAAAATTCTATTCTAAATGAATATTTATAGGATTCTATGGAACATTAGGGTACGAATAACGTAAGTGTCTAGGGATATGTCAAAAAGGAAGTAGTGGAACAACATCATCAGGTAACTACGATAGCTGAGATACTTAACAAGGCACACACAATAGCTACACATGATTTTGGTATTAAGTAGAAATAAACAAAAAGAGAAGAATGCAAAGTTCAAATCGCCGGGTCAGTGTTGTAAATAGAAGACGTTTTTATTTTAGAATAAATAAAATGTTTTATTTGACTTCCTAACGTACCCGTAGTTTTGCCTGAATTCTTACCTAAATATTGCGTTAGCTAAGTGATTACGTAATGTGCGTTGGTGTTAATCTCTTAACATTCTAAACAATTAGATGTGCAGTAAACTACGGATGTAAGCGAAACGTCATGCTTCTACTAAGTTCACAGATCAACTCGGAGCTTAAATTATAATATTCTCAAAATGCCGCAGGAAATCACGATTTTGAACAATCTACCAACCGCCGACATCTTATTCAATCCTTCTCATTTGTTAGAAATATATTAAATATTTAATACTCTGATAATTCTTCTTTTTTCTTTTTGTCTTTTTGTGCTTTGTATGTAATACAAAATATTAGAATTTAATAAAACTGATTGGCTATGTAAAATAATAGAAATAATCATCGTATTAGTAATAATAAGTGTTTATCCCTTCATTCATTCTATCTGAATATTTTAGTAAAACTATTTCACTTTACGGTAAGCAAGGAGTAGGCCTAAGTCGTTTGCAGGCCGTACACGTAGAAAGAGACGTGTATGTTTCACTACGCTTGGCAATTGTGAATATTTAATAAATAACATAATGCTAGCCAATCATGTACTATATTTAATACTGAGATTTATCAGTGGCGTTCTATCTGACAGCGGTGTAAAATATTTTGAGCCGATAATAAAAAATACGCGTACCGATAATAGTTCTTGTACTGTTTTATTATTTGCAACTCTGACATACACTTTAACATTATAACATACCATAAGATGATAACATTATACTTTTTACAATCAAAAGCTTGAAGGTTAAAATAAAAGAATAAGAATCGGAGGAATATGTATAGTGTAACGCGTTTATCAGTAGACACACATAACAGGCCAACGGAAGGACAATACTATCATTTGCCGAAAGAGACTATTACTATCAAATATTCAAACAGACTCAATGTTTGAGCGTCTGTGTCGGTGTTAGAACTGTATTATACGTTAGAACCGAGTTATCTGTTAATCGTTAATAAAACTGACATGAATCACATGTATCGTCTTCTTTTTGAGTCAAGGATTAAGACTGGACCCACTTCTTCCCGTTTTCAAGGAACAGTCGTATTTTACGGGTCTTCCAATATTTCTCTTTCTTTTGGGAGTCTCATTCTTAGCAATCCACTTCCGTTGTCCACTTGGTCCTAAGACGGGATACGGTCATTGACTGCACAAATATTAAGGGCCTTTCTGCTGCCCATATTTGTAAATCGACATTCAATTCACATTCCCTGGCAGAACAAACAAAATTCTTTTCAGACTCATAAATCCCGATAAGATATATTTTTGGCGTGACCCAGGTTTCTGATCTACAGCCGTTATTTACATAAATTCTAAACCGCTTCTCTTAATGTTTTCTTTTCAAGGTGTTTCAGTAGTACTACTGAGCTACTGAAATCTCTTCAAAAGTATGTTTGTAGCACCAAGAAAGTTATACAGAAGGCCAGAACCACATGTGTTAATAATATACGACATGCAAGGTTTAGGTCTATGTAAAAAGTAATGAAATTTGAGTTACCTCATTTTATTTTCCTAAGCTCCTAATTTGTGAAATGTGTCTGTTGCATTGCCTTACAGCTTGAGACAAAATGTGATTGCTTCAGGTTGGTTAATATCATTCTGCTCAATTATTTTTTTTGAATACAAGATAAAATAAACACTAACAGTTGAAAATTTCTGCGAAGTTAAGTTATAGTTACCCTTAATCTCAAAGGGTTGCTACTTCTTACAAAAAATTTCACTCTTAGACAAAATTATTTTGTAGACAAATCTTGTAGAACAATTAATGAATTTCCTGCGGTACGTTCACGCGGGTGCGGGCTCGTAAGCATTATAAGTAACTGACTACAGAGTAGAAGTAGTGAAATAACTTAGAACTGAAATGAGTGTGTATCAAGGAGTATGTGTGTTGTTTACTTAAGGGAAACGACGCTTTAATATGTGAATAAGATAATAATCTTTTAATTGGTGTGTTTAAATAACCTTTAGCAACAAGAATATTTTTCTCGGTTCAAGATATTTTGTTTTTCAGAAACATTAATTGTATTAAAGTACTTTATTAGATCATGTTTTTATTTTAGTAAAATTCCAAGATTTTTTAGCTCTTTAAATATTCTGAGATATTTACAAAGCGACGTATTTAATTTTACTTCATATTAGTCATTTTAATTGTGATGAGTGGAAGTTTGTATTTCCATATTCCACGCAACCTCGCTCTTTAATCTATCAAAAGTTTAAAAAGCACTTACTAGCCTACAGTATATGATGGCTGTTGGGTATAATAAATAACCAACTTACCGGTACGTATTCGTATAATTAGACCTACAATGATTATAGTTAGTAACTACGTATACCTCAGTTCTGAGTTCGTATCATGTAACAGTGTTTAAATTCCCCGCAATCAATAAGATGCACGCCACATATTGTGTCTTCATAGAACACAAATGTTCGATGGCGTATGACAATGGCTCTGGTAGGCCGCGTAAAATCGCTCAGGGAATACACTTTCACCAGTTTGTGTAAGGAAGGTAACGCAGACTCATACCGGTGAGTCACGAGCGTGATATCAGACGCTACCATAGAGGTCACACCGTGTAACTCAGTTACCGCACTCGTAACGATTACAGACGCAAGGAAATTATTCATCCCAAACACACACACTAACATGCTAAAACGTATAAACAAACATTCTCACGGTTTTGATTTATGTTTGTTTAACGTACACCATTACTGCAACACTACTTAACATACTGCAACACTACAAAAAAGGCGGAAATTTATTAATGAAAACACTGAAACATATGAGTAATATTAATAAAAATAATAAGGAGATAACATAAAACGTGGAAGAAAAGTTTATATTTATACCAAACAAAGTAAGACACATTAGGGTGTAGTAAGTAGGTAGCGTCTACTACGTTTACCTGAATTCATCTAGTAAAGTGAGCTGACATGGCTAAAATAAAAGTAATAAAGTAACAGTATGGCAAAATTAGCAGCAGCACGAATACTCTATATTACAGTAGCTTAACTACTTATTACTGAAATGAAAATTTACAGAGTAGTGGTTAAGATACTGAAGCAGAGAAATGAAAGTAATATGAAATTACTTGCAAAAAAGATAGATCTCTGCACAACTGAAAAGGAAACCGAGAAAGGAATCAGATAATTGTACACTGTGTGGAAACTGTTTTGTTGGAATTCAAATCCGGATGTTGCAGCGCAAGAAAATGGTAATGAAAATGGGACTTATCATATGACTTATCAAAAAAATCGAAGAGAATAAGTTTCTTATCCACAAATGTTATTAAAGAAATACGACATTTCCATTTATAACACGCATATTACTACTGTTACTTGCTTCGGCGTCCTTACTCTTATCCTTAAGCCTATTTCGTGGGTCTAAAACAACTGGATATGGTAGGCCTACACTTTATTAAATATTCTCTGTAATCGGTTTTAAATAAGAACGATTAGTTAGTGTAGTAGAATTCAGTCTAAAACCACAGTCTATAGATCAGGAAAACACCTTTCCTACTATTTTATAAAAATAAGTGTTTCTTTGCACAAGTTCAGTATTGATACGGGTCAATTACAGCGCCTCAAGTATTAAACTGAAACTTGTTCTGCATATTTAGAAACAGAAACTTTTTATTAATTATTAACCATATTAATACGGTAGATTTGATTTTCGTCCGACTCCATTATGTCTGGTTGCGGCGGATAAATATGCTCTAACGCAAAAGCAAACATTTATACCTACATTGGAAGTTCTGGTAATTTGAGGTTGGATGTTGATCAAAATATTTTAAAGAGGCAAACATATGAAAAAAAAAAATTATATATACTAAGCAAAAGAATTACGCTAACATTCTGAATAATATGAAAGGTAAAGTGTAGAATTACTGTCATCCAGTCTATTGGCTATTCGTGACCAGTATTCTATGATCACTATTATTTTAACACACACAGACGCACGGCGATTGTGGTTTTCACTTTGATTCAACCCGTTCGTTTGAAGGAACAACTTCTTATCCAAAATGTAAGGAATAGCCTATGCTGTTTAACATTTTTGCGACAGATACATTGTACAGAAGATGATAATAACTGAAAGGTGGACATTCAAATGCTAATTTACATTTAAAAAAGCACCACAAAAAGTATATTTTTGTTGTGTGTGTGTGCTCGCGCGCACGTGTGTGCACTCTTTGTGTACATATTGATACAGTTCATTCATAATGTTCAGTTGCAATACTGTACTTAACTAGGTTGATACATAGAGACGTAATATTGCTATTAAATTCACAGTATATTAAAATTTAATTATTATAAGTGTCATTACGTGTTTTGGAAAATTGTATTATTATGTATAATAAAAAGTATTTATTTTAGGCAATGAATAACGTAAAATTTAACTGCAGGCTACGACTTACCAGGTCTGAGTTTACACGGTAACAAGCATATTAGTGCATCCGTCCTACCGCCTACGGGTCCAAACCAGACTGATCAGTCCTTATCAGGGTTACGTTTCACGTAAGTGGATTACAAAAAATTAGAGAGGACTGTAGATTACGTAAGAGAATAAACAACATATCAGAGCGCGTCCCATTGTGCTGTTACAAGTTTTTAAAATAAGAAGAAAAATACCTTTCGTTACATAACGAACAACAATCTGAAAAAAATTACCAGAAATAATAAATAATGAGAGAGTACACGAAGGTCTAAGGTAACTGCTTTATGTAACCGCTTTGTTTGAGACGTTCTCGAGCCAACCGCATCAACACTCAGCTGTGATATTGACTAATAATGAAATAACCTATTTTATAGTTTAGATGTTGAGTAAATCCGTTTTAAATTTATTAAACAAAAACGAATAAAACTGACTAGCACAAATAAATCTTAAACGAAGCTTTTAATTTTAAAATGTCATTAAGTTTATTTCTTAATTAAATAAAACACTTAATAAAAATTAAATTTAAATTGAATGGTATATGCACTTGACAAAAATTAAATTTGAGAAACCGAAACGTGTGTATTTGTATTCCACACACGAAGTATAGGCCTAATCAATATTTGCGCGCGCGCGTTAAGTGTTCTTATTTGTTCTTAATGTCCTTATATTTTTATTTGCGGGTTGAGTTGTATCCAATAACATAAACTAAACATATCTAATAGATATAATAGATAAAAATAGCTTATATCGAAGCAATCTCTTATATCATTTTAAAAGGGCATACAATTTTTGTCTATTAACCCTCCCCCCGTTTTCCGTTTTATTAATAGTAGTATCATAAAGACGCTGGTTTGAATTACCAAAACATGGGAAATAATATAACATATAAACAATGCCAAATACCTTGATAGATTACTACAGTGATTTATGTTTTATCGAGACAACTGAAGTTATTGGAGTATAGAAACGATTTTGTTAAAAATTTGTACCTTACATCATTTCACGCTCGTGCGTATGGTGTTCCAGTTCATACGGCTAGCTACATAATAATAGGTCCGAACAGCTTAGAAGATGTTGCTTTGCTGTCGTGTACGGCAGGCAGATTGTGATCCTTGCTACGCTTTTACCACCCATTATTACCCCAAGATGTTATTTTATATACTTTTTCTTTGGTCGAGTCAACTGAATTTATTTTGACATTATGGTGCTGCGAGACCGAAGGAGAACCATGTAGATTCGTAGCCAAGAATGACACTACCAATCCATCAAGATATTTTTGCATGTAAATATTCCACACACTCTTTCTATAAATAAATAATTATTTACCGTACATTATTCCTTGGAATAAATATTACACTTAATCCAATTGTATATGTAAAATTTGGGAATTTTAAATAACTACATTCACAAGCTGCAGGGATTTGTTATATCGTAATTTTAAAACGTCGTAGATATCTGTAAGATATGGTAAACAACTGCCGGACTGTTAGTCGGTGTGGTCCATCATTATTAAAATTACGTTTGTTATTGCAAAGTTGGTCCATGGTAACAACATTGTATTGTTGGTCCATGACCATAAACTATATAACAAACTTATCAAGAATCACAATAAAAAGAACAAATTACAATAAACAAATCCGCGTGAGTATTTTTTCTATGGAATATGGTGGAAGGTAGTCATAAAATGTATTATATTGGAGGTAAAAATCAAGAGGTCAGTTAGAATCAAGAAAGCGTTTACTACGAAGAACATTATTTTAATATTAAAAAAATGTTTTATTATATTTAGATACCATACAGATTTTGTTTCTTGGTCTTTTTTCCAATGCAATACATCTAGATTTCAATTCATTATCAGAATATGTTGGCTACTATCGCAGACTGATGGAAACTGAAATAATATGAAACACTATCGCAATACAAAGTATTACCATGATGTGTGATGATGATTATCATAACGGTTTATGACCATCATCATTACCATTTGTGTGCTCACTATAGAGGGTATGCCAGCAACTCAGCAATTCACCACATCTGTCTTCTATCTTGCAAGCGGCCAACGTACATTTCTGTTTACAGATCTTCCCGACCAGTCTAACACTCTTAAGATTAATCTCCACCTTCTATTTTCTTCCATGTCAAAATGTTCCGTAAATTTTTTTAATTCTGTTAATTAGTTAAGAATCTGGACCATGAATTGAATTTAGAATAAACTTACAAAAAGTATAAAATATAGTAGTGGTAGCCAGGATATTTTCCTAAGCAATATGGAAGGTGGTCATAAAATGTATTATATTAGAGGTCAGAAAACATTAAGGATGACTATACTGTCCGTTTTCAAGAGTATACGTAACCTCGTTATATATTAACCTATTTTACTGTATTTCAATTTGAAAGAAATCATTGGATGGTGACAAGGTTCAGTGATTCAAGAGTGGAAATACAAATCCTGATGACAATGGTAATTTTTACAAATAAACGCGCGCGCGCAGGAAAATTACAAACGTTATTCTATTCAAAAATAAGCTTGTACAACAATTATACACCATTCTCAAAATTCTCCTACCCCTCTTCTATTCGTCCGCTCAATCACTCTCTCTGTCTCTGTACGCGCGCGCGCACACACACAGATGTACTACATGCGCTTACAACTTTGTGCATGTACGTATGTGGGTGTTTAATAAATCCTATCCATATATAATTTTTCTATGTAATTCTGGTAATCATATTATTTAAATAAACAAAACTATGTAATAGATTTATCAGTATACTTTTTTGTGATTTTCTTTGGTTTAAAAAAACAGTTTATTTTATTTCACTTGTAAATAAAGTCATGTTACTTCTGACATAAGTAACACGTACATTTAAGTGTCATAATCATATAGTTACACAATCTTCACGATCTACATACCGTGCGTTAATCGAGACAAAAATTATGTCAGTAATCATTGTTCAGAACCAGTCCTCTGTGATGCAGGGAAAGTTGGGAGCAGAGGGGCCGAGGTTTTTTTTTTTAAATAAATCAGTACAAGGTTCAAGAAATGTGTCGAGGTGGGGTCCAGCCCGACCAAATTTGTATATAAACACACTCCTGTCCTATTAACACCACATCGAGTGCATTTGGTTTTGTCGAACGGACTGCAGAGGGCCAGCAGCTATGCAATTCGTGAGTATACGTCTCTGAAGTGTGTTGTTTAAACATAACACGTACACAGATGTAATTCTGTGTATTTAACATTTTACTTTTTGCCGTCTATAAATTGTACACTGTAAACTTATAAATTAAAAATTATGTTACCTGCTAGTTTTTTTATTAAAAAATGTTGTGTATTTTAACTTAATATTCAGAGTTAACTTTTATTAACTTCACACACACACACACACACACACACACACACACACACACACACACACACACACACACACACACACACACACACACACACACACACACACACACACACACACACACACACACACACACACACACACACACACACACACACACACACACACATCATTATAAATCTTTAAAAATTATACTTTTACTCTTATTTGCATTAATAATAATAACTGTCTCAGTCGTTTAACGCTATAAAGTAGTGTAAATGTAGTCATTTAATTTTCAACGTTCTATGTAAATCACTAATATCTTACTTGCAGCATCAAGGTTGTAACGCTCATTTAAAATAATCAATGAAATATTACTACGTCATTAGTGATGGATGTAATGAACATGACAAAATAATTGTAATAATAAATAATAGAATAGCTAAACAAATATAGCAGCAATAAATTTAAGGAGGCCTCACTCACCTCTTTCGAAGTCTTTAGAGATGTTTTGAAAGACATAATAGGCGTTTTGAAAACAACGAAATTTTTGATATATGTTAGGAATGAAACTGTCATTGCTTTTGTCAGTGTACAGCTTATAATTTATAATCTCGCCGTAATTCGAAAGTCAGGAACACCTAAGTATTTTCTGAATAAATCTTTAAATCTTATTTTTTACGCATTGACCAAACAATTTTAATATCAAAACTTTATTATTATTAAATGAATGTAATATATTATTAAATTTATTGAAATGAAATTTATTATTAACAAATTTAAGAGCCAGTGTTGTTTATATCGGTGTATATTGAAATGAAATAAGGAGAGTAGCCTAATTATGTTTTAGGAAAATGCAAAGGTATAGATTGTGGTGTAAAAATGAAATAATTTTAAACAATAATACCTGTCTCAAACTTTTCTTAACGCTAGTGGTACACGATAATTACTACGGAACTCGCAATCATTGATGAATTTACTATATATCAGTCTGATTATATTTGTTAAGACTTACCTCAGTGTTTAACATTATACATAAAAAAGTATGTAGTACAAATATATATGTATATTATTATCTATATATTCCTCCTCCTATGGCGCTACAGCCCAAGTCGGGCCCTGGCCTCCACCAATCTCCGCCTCCAATCCACTCTATCCACTGCAACCCTCCTCCAGTTTCTTATCCCCATGTCCCTCGCGTCCTCTGCAACGCCATCTTCCCACCTCTTCCTCGGTCTGCCTCTATGTCTGGTTCCCTCCCATGTACCCAGAAAAGCCCTCTTGGGGTTCCTGCCATCCTCCATTCTCATAAAATGTCCGGTCCAACGCAATCTTTGTATTCTTATAAATTTTGAGACTGGTATCTCTTTATATATTTGATACAGTTCGTTGTTGTATCTCAGTCTCCATGAGCCATTTTCTTGTATTGGGGCTATAATGCGTCTGAGGATTTTCCTTTTAAAGGTCGACTGTCGACTATGTCGACTGTTTTCTGTGTGACTGTCCATGCCTCACACCCGTAGCATAGCATCGGTCTGATGACAGTCCTATATATTTTAATTTTTGTTTACCTGTGCATATTCCCAGACCTAAATGATGGCAGCAATGAGAAGTATGCCTTGTTAGCCATGGGGATTCGTCTTTGGATCTCCGGCTCCTCTGATCCAGTCTTTGCTAGGTTCACTCCGAGATACGTGAAATTGTCTACCACTTCAATTGTGTCCTCCTCTATCTCAATGTTGTTATGAACCTGGTCCCTTCTTGTTTGGATAAGCATTTTTGTTTTATCTATATTTATGGCTATTATCTATATATTAGGTACGTATTATACTTATGTATATGTTCAGGCCAAAAACATGTTTCACAAAACCGCGCTCGCGGTGTCTTTTGTTATTTGTATTGTATGTTCTTGTCGATTTCTCCAGACCAATGTGGTTCTTGTGTATCTGTAGTCCTTTTCATCTCGATATTCCGATACCATTAATTTTCAAACTTTTTCAGAAGCAAAAAATCGGAAACGCAAGAACTCGATGTGTGTGTGTGTAAATATATGCTTTTGTGCCTAATCTGAGGTTCATGAACATAGGCCTACATACACTTTTATCAAATATGTTAAATGATAAAAATAATAATATATACTTTCTAATGTATATATTGAATCCCAAAACCACTTTAATACATCTATATTTATTTTTATATCGTAGAAAAGCTGCATTCATGTTACAGATATGTGTGAGTGCGTGCGTGGGAGCGTGTGTGGTGCTGAACTTCAGATAACAACCTTGAACAATTGAGATATTATTTACCAGATACGTACATAAGGATTTCATTCATAAGAACTGTTCAATAATATGTAGAATTTTGTGCAAAGTAAAACTTATAGATATGGTATTAATTTATGTATACTTAATCAGTGTGTATAAGTATAAACAGTGTGTATATGAGAATAAACATTTTTACTAATGTTTTTATAAATATTAAAAATATAACGTTTGAAGTTGCTTTGTTTTTATAATGCCAGAAAACAATAAAGTTTATATTTAATGCATCTACAAGCAAATTACAAGTTACACTAAAGACACAGACACACTACACTCGCACGCGAGTATACACATGTGGACCAGGTAGATTTTTAATTACACAATAGGCATAGGCTATATCAGTAAATATGCCATTTATTTTTCAAATATTATATTTCACATCACTCTGAAAATATACACTTTACACACACAGCCATACATACGTTTATAAATTCACACCACACGCGCGCGGACTCTCTCTCCCCCTAAATAGATAAATAAATATATAATTATATTGTAACTTCATAATTGTAACGACATCCCCCCCTAAAACCGAGAAATGGATAAATTATCTCAAAATTGTTCACAGTTTCTACTAGCTTTATTTTTGGGAGCTGTATCGACAGCAAAATTGGGACAGGGTCAGTTGGCACCGGCTGGAGCGGCTGGTGCTGGAGGTGGGCCTGGTGACATTGCACCGCCTGGAGAGCCAATTCCAATCCTCTCTCAGACAAGCGAACTCAACCCTGACGGCTCCTACTCATACAGGTAAACAGCCGAACCACTTTATTCTACCTGAAATGTTAGATTTTAATAAGTGCTTCAAAGATATATTTGTAACTGTTCGTTAATGGTATACATATGCAATGCACGAATTTCGGGTATAATAACTTTGTAGATTTCCTTGCCAGGTTGGCATGATATAAATGTCTTCAGTTAATCAATTATAAACTAAAAATATAAGCTCAGTTAGATTTGCTTCGAATTTAAATACTATAACTGACTTCACAAGTCCGGATCGTCTGCATGTAAGCAAGGTTGCATACGAACAGTAACGACTGCACTACGTACGTACAGCTGGTTTCCTGTTTGTTGGTAAGAAACCGAAAACGATTCTCTACTTTTGGTGTCGAAATCGTGTAATTCTTATTACCAATGCGCTTGATTAAACTCAAACAAATGTTTTGTATATATTCTTGTCGTTGATTAGATTTGAGGGATGTTCGGTAAAATTACATGGTGGTGATAATGATAATGATTATTTTACAAAAACAAACAGTGAGCTGATAAATGTGTATTTTCTTCTTGACTGAATGTAAACTGTGCCAATGTAAATATGGTGAAAGGTTGTATTTGATAGCCTCACGAAATGAATCTCATCAAAGTTTTGTGACGTAAGTTGGATAACTTGTGTAATCTTCGATTACACATGACTAATTAAAACGGTTATGGTTATAAACCTAAAGCATGCAACCAACATCGTGTTTGGAACGATTGCGTCTTATTTACAGTGCGATAAACGTCTACATGAAGAGCACGCACCTGTAACTGAATTATTTGAAGTTCAACGGCTTTGTCTTGCATTGTATGTAGATGTGGTTTCATCACTGGTAATCGTTCCTACATTTCGGCCTAATTTACGTTTCTAGTAAGGCATAACTCTCTAGAACGTCATTATATTAATAGTTTTAATATCATAGGAATTATTAATTTCGTTTCTCATTTAATACGTCACTGTTATTGTGTACAGTCAGTGCTAACGAATGGGTTGATCAGGTGAAGTACTTATTAGGGAACTGTGGTAACAAATATTTTTTTGAAACTTTTTAAATACATTTCAAAAGTATTTATGAGTAACATAATGTAAATACAAAAATTCTTTTACCGGCTCATTAGCTGATGAGTTGTCGGTTGCAATTTTGATCTCCTGTTAGAAACCACGTCTTTAGTTCATCAAGTTTGTTGTAACCAGGAGTTTTTCCCATTATGTCATAAGTACTATCTTCAGGTGTGCTAAGTACCAGAAGAGATGTCACTCAATCGTGATCGAGTAGTGTATTAATGTTTGTGAAATAAGTTTTGTGCTAATATGCTATTCAAAGATTTGTTCATGTGCGTGTGTATTTGTGTCGTCAAATTTGTGATTGTGAGTATTAATTATGAATATACATGAGTGTTAATTGGTAGCTATGCGAGTTGCCATTTTATTCAGCGTGTAAAAGCTGGATGTCAGATATCAAAGAAACACACACGATTGTCTTTGTTACGTATTGAAGGATTTTTTTTCTATTTGAATAGTTTTCTCGCAACTATTTATGAAAATAAAATAATGTTCATGTCAATTTTGTTTTATCCCAATTCATTCGTGCTTTTCGTTTTCAACATGTGACAAAGAAGGAGAGTTTCCACTGGTTCTATTATTTTTTTGTCATTAATTAGTAATTATATAGAATAATATCTATTGTGTAACCAATAAAATGACATTTCAAACAGTTTACACATTGTTCCGCTATGATTGTTTTTAAATAAATTATTTATTTCTTTAAATAGTGATTTTATGTCTGAAATTAAATTTATTCAAATGAAACAATTTTGTAATTTCACTTTTTCTCATTTTTAAGTTATGAGACGGGCAATGGCATCAAGGCCCAAGAGGAAGGATATCTGAAGCAGGAAGTACCGGAAGGACCAGGGGAAGTAGCGCAAGGATCCTACACATACACGGATCCTGACGGAAATCAGGTGTCTGTACAGTATACTGCTGACGAAAACGGATTCGTTCCTCAAGGAGCTCACCTTCCAACGTCCCCACCAATTCCTCCTGAGATACTCAAAGTTATAGAACAAAACGCAGCTGAAGAAGCGACAAGTGGTCCTCAAGGTAATTACTAACATTTAATTTTTTTAATAATCTTAATAAATACCACAACTCAACCCACGCCTGAATTATAAACGCTCTTTCTCGGATTATATCGCATTACATAACTTGTAACAAATTGGTATCAAAAACTTAGAATTACCTTACCGCCATTACTTAATATCTGTAAACTAAGTCTGTACGTGTTTATCACATTATAAGTTGCATTTATTTCTTTTAATAAGTAATGTTTACAAGTGACAAAGTGGCTGGTAGTGTTGAACCTAATCAGTCAATAGTTAGTTTTTCTTCTCCTTATTCATTGTGGAAACTGCGTAATTTTTAATCAAGAAACATGTTCTTTCACTAGGTCACCTACAAAAATTGTGATTTTGAAAATATATTTTATGATTTTATTTCTAATACAAAACACTACTCAATAAGAAACTACTTCAGAATAAATAGCAACTCAGGAAGTAAAGAAATCTGATACACCATAAATTACTTTTAAAACATTTGTACAACAAAAACGCTTTTTATTTTTGTTTTGGAAATGAAAGGTAAGTAAAAAGCTATTGTTTGACCTAGAAAACTATCACGAAAAGCATCGCTATGAGTAATGTTTTTTAGTATTCGATTCTAAGTCAGAAGATAAAAATCAAAAGACATTCACGTGCTCCTCTCGATGTGCAAGTAACGACCTTAGAAAGTGAAGTGAAGGGAATAGAAACATTAAATTTTTGAATAATTTACCTTGCGCAGAGTTGTAAAGCGTCCGTCGCGTGCTAAATATACGTTTTGTTAACATATTCTACATTCTTTGAATGGTTTCTTCTAGTTTTACATTACTATTTTCAAATTGAGTTTTAGAAATAGTTGTAGAAAATGTTTTCTAAATATTAAAATTCATTACACTGTTGTTATCAAAATATATGCTTTCATCATTGAACCCAAATAATTTTAAGTTTTTGCTAATGGTAGTTAAGTGACGCATTCGAACAAGTATAAATTGTACAACTGTTGTAATAATTGCACTTTATTTATAAAACAAAACTTGAATATTCTCACTCACATTAGGCCTGCTTACTAATAATTTTCCTGTGAATAAATTTAAGCCTTCATTATTTTTCGTCTAAAGTAGCCCGTCCATGGATCTGTTCGTAAGCCCTCTGAATGGATGTAAAGAAAAATTACTATATTTTTAAAAATATTTTATTTAAAGTGTTACATGAATCATTGAGTAACAACAATAAAGAACAAAAGCAGCGTTAAATGTGGTAATATTTTTAATGCCTGTGTTTGCTTAAAGTTCACGTGTTTTTTCGCTTTACGTTCAACTTTCCAGCTAACCAACATAGTAAAATTACTGATATAGTATATTTAGTTTACAAACAACAAGCCGTTATTCCAGAAGTTATTACTCATATTTTATGTTTATTTTTTAATACAATTTTAATCAATAATACATTCGAGACCAAAATAAAATTTTAATATTTGTGATTTAACTTATGCACGGCTTTTTCATATGTCTGCTTTAGCTGTACATGCCCTATCCTACAAAATTGTTAGTGTTAATAATTAAATAATTTTTTCATATTTAATATTCAGGTAAAGTAATGATTTAAAGAATATTTAGAATACACAAAAAATATTATGCAAAGAATATGTCAGTAATGAAAAACTTTTACTTTCAATATTCTATAACTAATAAGTTTAATTTGATCGAAATTATCCAAGCTTACATTTATCCGTGTATTACCCAACGCATTACGTACAGGAAGTGGAATACAGAGTACAGATCTTCTAGAACTTACTAACAAACAAAAAATAACGTCTGGCGTTCAATGCAATCGAACGTCCTTAGTGAACCTGATAATTACCATATTGTATAGGACGTTTATTTTGTTTATGTTAAATGTTTTTAATATTATATTTTTTAATATAATAAAAGGCAGTAAAATGCAATACATTATATAATACACTAGTTAGACAGTATTATATATATGTATATATATATATATATATATATATATAAAAGGTTGGGTTACATATATAGTATACACATATTGTAATATCAATACAGTACAATATAAAATACAATATTTATTATCTTACACCTTACGATGTGAAATTTTTAAATTTGATTTTAACCAGGAAAACACTATATTTATTCATGGCGATTAATGAAGTACCACGATTAATCGTCCCGTCAAACTTTTTTATCATTATGTAAAATTTCCGGGATTAATACCTGTGATCTATGAATAAAAGTTCTGTTATTAAAACAATTTTTCTCAATCCTTGACGCACGTTGGGACAACGTTTCCGTCTGTTTACCCACTCTAAACATGACTGCCGCAAGAAACGGCTAAACTTCACCAAGGTGTAACAACATCAATTTTAAAAATATACCACGGCCATTAAGCCCAGAAGTTTTACACAATGACCAAAATTACTCGGGATGTGAAAGCCTACGTAATTATTCAAAGTTTACTTAAACACGTTTGGGTTGACCTGTGTAAGGGAAACGTTTCCTAAACTACAAAGTGATTTGAGCAATTTCGAGTTCCGATAAGTTCAAATTTTGGTAGGAAACGAGAGGTACAAGACACTAATGATTTTTACCTTATGTAGGAAAAGTTACTAACCTGAATCCATGTGTTTCAGATCCAACGTACTACAGAGATTATCTGAACCAGTATTACTACAGGCTGGGCCGATACAACAGAGCACCATCAAAACAATAAACCGCCAGTTCTGTACAGTTAACAACTAACTAAGAAGGAAGACATCCTGTATTATGAACATCAAATATATAACTCTCTCAAAGTGTTCGCTACAGTCTTTATTTATTAACTAAATTAAATAGCAACATAAATAATGCTGTCGGTCTTCATGCTCGTTTAAAACGTAATTTGTGTTAGGATCTGTCAATTAGAAAAATTTACTTTGAAATACGCATGTGTGTTTATTTCATTATTTATAAGGTTAATGCTATCCATGACATTTTATTCGTCATTTAGGATGCAGCTGTATTTTTTAATTGAAAATCTCACGATCATTGTGCTTGTCATTTGCATATACGTGAAACGGACATATAAATAAACATATTAATTTTTATGTTTGTCTGTACTTTCAATAGAATTCACAGTTGTCCAGACTACTGTAAAAAAGTGAATAAATTACCAAGAGTACACGCTACAACTCTTGTACGACAGGCTGATTGCCAAGACTCACAATTACTTGTGATGAAGATTTGTATGGTGTAATAATGATTGTATATAATAAAATACACATTAATATAAATATGTCTAATTCAATCATTTCTCTATATTGCGGTCACAGACTTCCTAACCATTTACAAAACAGACTGTACTTGTTTACGCGACTGATGTTAAAGGGAAAAAATTTAAAAATTTATAATTTTTTGTTTACAAAGTAAATTGTTTAGGCTTTACTTTGTCAGAATTGTGAGTAGCCTATACCGTGTACTCACGATAATGACGTTACCAGGGCTTTGTAGAATAGGCTTGATGGAGCTGCCAGCTTAGAGCCTCTAAACCGATCCTGAGTATCGTACAAAAATGCACCTCCTAACTATTCCACTATCTTTAAGCGAGTTGGAGATAGTATGTTTATGCCACTGAGACCGCTGACCAGTTGTCATTCTAGCCACGGCCCTTACCGTCTATTATCAGATGAACTCAAGGTTTTAACGGAATTGCTACTCTTCTCTTCCTCGCTTATCATCACTTGTGAGACGAGGAGAACTAGTAGATCACTTCCAGGTAGATCAAGAAAACAGTGTTCGAAAATACTGCAGATGTCAAACTTATCAGTTACTAATAGGTTTTTTATTTGCGTATATGTACGTAGGCTCCCCACATATTTATAATAATACGCTATTGTGTGGAATACGTCTATGTTTCCGGTTTTAGTAATATATTATTAAAACCACGAATTATAGGTCTCGTATCTATACCATGAGTTTCTAAATTTGTTTTGTAGATGTGTGGCTTTTAAATGCATTTTAATGCTAAAATAAACGTTTATAAATTCATCATTGTTAAACGATTTGTTTTTATTTCTTTGTACGTTGACGTTATAAAGAAGTGAACTTTTCCGTTGTTTCATAAGTAGATACACACAAATGTTTTGATTTTAACAGATGTTAACAAAGGATACAATATTAAAACTGAGTATAAACGAATTATTTAGTTGGAATATGATACGTTATCCGTTTGTCCTATTTGTTAGCTGTCTAATAATCCAAAAAATGTTCACAATATGTTAAATTAAAAAATAACATAAGCTGTTTTATTTAATTTTTGTTTAGTAAAATTAATTTTGAAAGTAAAATCTACAGTCAATCAGATGTGCCATGACTTATACTGACCACAGTCAGTATACTGACCACAAATGAATCATAAGATAATTCGGAATATCATAACGAACACAAAAAGTAGATATCAAATAAATTTATCTAATTGTCATTAAACATAACACTTATTCACGCTAAATCTCGATTTTCTGGTGTACTGCTCATCGATTATATAAAAAATTACCTGTTATTAAACATATCTTATCGGTCAAAAATTTTAGAAAGACAAATATTGGACTACAAAAATATGAAACAGTCTCCTTTAACTTAGAAAATCAACTTCTACATTTTAGTCTAGTTAAAAACATCACAGTTAAGAATAATATTTTGTATTGCCTTACTTGTATATGCAACCCAAACGGAATATATTAATCGTTTTAATATGGTTGTCTCAGTAGTTGTTCCATTAGCGTGTCTAGCTGGCCGCCTCTTAATTACGTAATCTTTCAATTTTTTTCAATTTTCCACTCTGACGACTGACGATAGGGCTCTGCTGCCTTGTTGCCATGCAGCGCATCAAGAAACCTACATACTTATACGTGACATCACCTCACTGACTTTGTGTATTCGAAAATTGTTTACATATGTGCTGTTTAGAGTATTTAGTATAGGAAGATATAGCCCAGAGAATTAAGAGACACGTGGGCTAAATGAAATGCCAGTTCACGAATTTTTCGTACAAACGTATTAATCACGGTTATAAATGTATTGTCGACGAAGACATACTTCATTGTCAAAACAACTTCAGTGTTGACTGAACAAACGAGAAGAAAGGAATTTTATATGCTTGCTAATCAGTTCAGCTTGGTATGTACATTGTCAGCATTTCAATCCTATGAATATTATATATACAACATTTTTTAGAATATTAAATTTGTGTCGTAAATTACCGTTAATTAAATCCTATACAGTACGCGCTGATGGATATGTGTGTTTTAAGATATACACTGACAGTAAAGATGTGCAAGTTTTCCTGGTTATTGATCCTTCCTATCTGGTGGTTATACAGTTGCTACCCTGGCGTTTCCTTACGTCTAGAGTTTAGTGACGTCATCCTAACTGGAAATATGAGTCACACCTCACACTCTTGAGATTTCGAATGTGTAATAATACTCGAACGTTTAATTTTTTCATGTTCCATGTGTAATACACGTTCTAACGTGTTATGTGTTTACTTAAGTGTTAATATGTTTACTTTTCTTCTGTTATATATACACGGTCCAATGTTATTTTCTTATGTTACGTTACATGTGTGTGTGTGTGTGTGTGTGTGTGTGTGTGTGTGTGTGTGTGTGTGTGTGTGTGTGTGTGTGTGTGTGTGTGTGTGTGTGTGTGTGTGTGTGTGTGTGTGTGTGTGTGTGTGTGTGTGTGTGTGTGTGTGTGTGTGTGTTCAAAATACTTATGTAGTTTTCTTCGGAAGATTAAATTTTTGACGGATTATTAAGTTTTCAAATTTTACTAATATGTCCTTATCAGAAAGTGTATAACTGACATGATTGAAAGTAATTTTTGTTTTTGTAAAATTAAATTATATATTTATAATACGGTTATTTAACAACACAAGAGATCAGTATAAGAAAAATTAGTCATAACAATTATAAAATATATTCTACAGTTAATAAAATGATATAAATTGTTTCAATGTCATACGCATTCTCTGAATACAGTTGTCTTATCGTAATTAAAAAATATAAATCAAAATGTATGTATATATAGCGCATAAAGTGCCATACGAATATATATAATAAATAAATAATTATTATATACAATAAAGGTACAATCAAGGTAAGCTCAAAACATTGGTCGTTTTGTCCATTGTCGCCCTCAGCATCTTGAGAATAGTTCAGGACTCTCGCTTCAGGACTCAATCTCCTAAACTGTCCATCGGTCAAAGAAGCAGTTGTACCCGCGTCATTGGAATACTAAGTATTTCCTGGTAGAAGAGAGTGTTTATATAATATAATTAAATAGTGGTTATACACTATTTAAAATATCGTATGTTATATACTTTATTATCAAATAATAAGTTACTTCTGTATGTACATTTTCCTTATTTTTTATCATTACATTTGTACCTGACGCACTTTCACAGATTCAGTCTAACTTCAGAGGTCCTATTTAAATTTATGTAAGAGCCTCCAAAGGTACAGACTGAATCGTGCATAAAGTGGAATTATAGTGATAAAAAATTAAGAAAAATACACTTGCAGAAATAATTTATTATTTGGATTATTTTATTTATTAAACCAAAGAAACCAAGTAAAGAAAGAAAGAAAGTTTAAAAAATATACATACTTGTTAATATATATTATTAGTATATAATTATTAACATAGATATTAATACTTGTTTGTTATCCAAATATATAAATAGCAAGTATTATTTATTGTTAACAATAATAATAATACGTAAGAATAATTGTAAGAAGGTATAAATATAAATAATATATATACATATATACATCCATATATTCATGCATGGTATCATTCATGTAGTATATGTGTGTGTCTGTTGTGTGTGACATTAATATTGTTAATTAATATTAATGTTAATGTTAATTATTAATAACATTAATAATCCCATATTTTCACACACAGCACACACAGCCCACATATATTCTTATGTGGATATCATAGACGAATTCCAAACAAAAATAACAAGTAAAACAAAACTCTATTTTAAAGTATCAATACGTCTATAAATATAACATAATTGACAAACTCAAAGCAAGAATAAAAGATAGACATAACAAAAAATTAACAAACTTTATAACACGCAAGATAGAAAAAATCCCCACGCCGACACACAAATTCCACACACGGACGGTAAATACAACAGACATCAAATTCAATGACGACGAAAAAACTTTATTAAACAAAGGACTCAAACATAATTTAAAACACAATAAACCCAACAACAACACTAAACATATAATTGACGTAATCATAGACACGGAAACAGCAGTACAAAACACACATAACAATGACCATGAACCCATACGCCATGATATAAAATGAAGATTAAAACACGTACTAAAACAACAGAATAACGAAAATCAAACACTAAAAAACATACAACAAAAACTAAATGAACATAACCTAACGGTATTAAAAGCAGACAAAGGCAACATAACAGTCATTATGAGCAAACAAGATATAAACAATAAAACAGAGAAATTCTTCTCCGAAAATAATATAACACAAATAACCAAAGATCTCACAATAAAATACCAAAAACAAATTAACAAATAATGCAAAATACATAATACAAAAAGGAAACATAAAATACCTAAAGCAAATTAAACCAAACCTCCCAAAATTAAACGCATTGCCGAAAATACACAAACCCAATATACCCATAAGACCTTTGATAAATAACACACAAGCACCATCCCACAAAATCGCCAAACACCTAGATAAACTAATCAGAAAACATATAAACCTAACCAACAACACTTCGGTTAAAAACAACATAGAACTTGTCAAAAAATTAGAACATATCCATATACCACACAACTCGACTTTAGCATCATTTGACATAATGTACCCGTCAAAGACACTATACAAACACTTGAACAATTACACAGACAAAACAACACACCAGAAACACACATACAAGAAATCATCACACTCACTAAAATAATCACAGAACAAAATTACTTCTCGTACAATAACAAAATATACACACAAACAGATGGACTACCCATGGGTTCCCCCATATCGGGCATACTAGCTGAAATATTCATACACCACATAGAACAAGAGCACATAATACATAACAACAAATACACTAACAAAATTATATATTGGCACAGATACGTAGACGACATATTATTATTCTACAATGGCAATACAAGACAAGTAGACAATTTCTACAAACACATAAACAAGATACACCCAAAATTAAAATTCACAATAGAATTAAAAAAAAACAACAGTATAAACTTTCTAGACTTAACAATCAACAAAACAAACAATACGCACACATACAAAATCTACAGAAAACCAACCACAACTGACATGGTCATACACAAAACATCGAATCATCCAACACAACATAAACATGCAGCCTTCAACCATATGCTACATAGACTCACAAAAATGCCACTAAATAAACAAGACTACAATGAAGAACTTCACACAATAAAATACATAGCAATAAAAAACGGATACAACCCTGAATTAATAAACAAATTACATAGAAAATCCTATACAAAAACAACAAAACAACACAAAATACAAATAACACACAACAAAACAAGTACATCACACTCACATACTGTGCCGAATCTAGTCTTAGATCGGCAATTAACTAGTATATAACGTCCGGTAAACGTTAAACGCAGTACTAATTTAAAGCGGTTTAATTAGTGCTGCACTCCAGCAGTGAAGATAAGCACTATTCGGAGTGCTCTAGAGAGCGTTTGATCGGTGCTGCACTCTAGTGCCTGCCTCTGTAGGCAAGCGAGGAGGCCGGAAACGATATCAAAAAGGTTTGTCTCGAATAAATGGTCGCCTAGATCGGCAGCTTATTTTCCTACTCCGGACAGATGAAGATATTTTCGTCCATCATTCTTCCCACTATGTCAGGCTAGATCTGTATAGAACTGCGGTAAGTCTCGCCAATGTTTTCATAGTTAAGTATTTAAAGTATTACTAAAGAAAGACTTGTTTAATAGGCCACAATAGTGAATTTCTGTGAACCTTATTACGTACCTCATGGTTATTGTGCAATGTGTAATTCAGTGTAAGTTGCACACAACTTTTACTAGGGATTATTGTAATACTTTATTCATATCAGGAAGCTTACTGAGGCACCAATTGAGAGTCATATAATTGCCAAATGGTATTAATTTATATAGTAAAGATGATATAATCAGATTTAACCTTTCTCGACCACGTGGGACAATATATTCAGACTATATATAAAGCTTATTAAAAATGTAACAAGCCATAATTAGCTATCAAAATTCAAGTATGTTCACCTTCATGGGTGAAGTTATTATTATAAAATTTAACTGTGCTAAATGTTTTAAAATAGGGCCTGTTGGCCATATAACCTTGTCAAGTATTACATTTAAATAGCCCTAAAGCTATGTTAAGATTATATATGGGTTTTGGGGGTGTGCGAACTTTCTGTGGGCATTGTGTTGTGTACTCTGGCTGATATAATGTTGTGTAATTAGGGTTCCCCGAGCAAGTCGAGGAAACAGCTCAAAAACCTGAACATGAACACCTAGAACTTCTCTCACTTCATCTGCCGGAGGAATTGGCATGACGCCACACCAACACCTGTAATGTAGGCCACGAGATTGCCACCTCACCCCCATGGACAAAAATAAGGTGATCTCAACCCATTATATTATTTATACGTAGTGATGCACTCAATAATAGCCAGTGACCCAATTCAATCAGTCAACAACAACACTTTCAAGTTTTAAATATTTTAATTGGATCCCCAATTAACGGGACAGTATAGTGCGTGAACTGGGTGTGAAATCATTTGTAAATTTTATTAATTTGTTGTATAATATGTTAGCCAAGGGGCTGGCATGTATCTTTGGCAGTTCACCTATCACACGTGCAATTCCTGCTTATTTTTAATATAAGGGTTCATTACTGCTTTTAATTCATTAATTCAATTTGTAATTTCTCTGTTTCAATTTAGTATTCATTTTATATATATATTTTCTCATTTTTAAATTCAGTTTGGTTTATATAAGGATAGAAATGTCTGGGGTAGTTAAATAGATTCACAAGTTTAATCCTGTACTGGTGCCTGTTCATACAGTGTTAAACGTGTTGTTGAGACAGGTTGAATTATGCACCGACTGGCAACGAACATGTCGGTCTCTGGGCCAAAATTACTTTTTAAAAGGGTTATAAGATTCATGACATATTTCTATTTTCACAACTTAACAATGTTTCTATATATATATATTCTTTTAATTAATTATAATAACTGGGGTGTTAATTGTTTTCTAAATTTTTATTTCTCCCAGTATAAGTGCCCTGTGTGGCCGTATTTTATAATAGTATTAGGCACTTGGCCAAATTTTAGAATTTATTATGTCCTGGGGACTACTGGAGTTGCATAAGCATAATCTAATACACATGTCATGTGTTATGCACAAATTAAGTATTGTAATCCTAACATGGATTTCCATAAAAGAATTAATAACGTACCTCATGGGGTAAGAAAAGGGCGTGGCAAGAGATCTATATATAATTGTACTGTATTGTGGAACATGTGATGTATTGTATATTTGTGTGTGTATTTTGTAGGGTTATATGTATTGTACATTTAGGTGTATTTTTGGGGGAATTAGATATAGGGTTTTTAGAAAAGAAAGATGAAACATAGGGTTATATATCCTTTTAATTTTGATGATATTAATTTATTCTATCTCAATTAATTTTCGCTGAATATTTCTTCTAAGAAAGTAATTTGTTTTAATTAACTTTAATAACAAGTATATGGATTTGTCACTATTTAATTTTAATTAATTTGTTTGAGAATTTGTTATTCTAATTAATATTATCAAGAAGTCTATAAAAATTTATTTCCATTAAGTTTCAATGGATCATTTTAAAGAGAACATAGAAAATAAATTTTATATTATTAATATTTTACAGGAAACTTTATTTAAAGAATAGTAATGATTTTAAATTTTAATTCATTTTAAAGAGAGATAGCAAATAAATTTTATATGTGTTAATAATTTTCAGGTGACATTGTTGAAGGTGTATAAATTATTTTAATTAACAATTTAAGGGGATAATAGATTCTGACTGTTATGTTTATTGATTTTGTTATTAATATTGTTTTCAAAATGGAGATAGAATAATATAAGGGATTTTATTAATTGTTAAATTTATGAGTTTTCATTGCAAGTCCCGTCTCACTGGATCCAGCGCATTTTTGGCTTCTCTAGTCTTTGGTCTAGTTCTAATTAACTTGTGGCCCCTCTTTAAAAAAAAATAAATAAAAAAAAATAAATTTTAACAGCCTAAGTTAAAGAGGGGTTACAATACTACAACTCTAACACACACAAAATTGCCAACACATCCAGAAAACACAATTACAAAATAGCATACAGAACTAACAGTACCATCAAGAGACGCATTAACGACACAAACAAAGACATAGACATATACAACAAAACAGGCGTATATAAATTAAACTACAACGATTGTAATAAATTCTATTTAGGCCAGACAAGAAGATCATTTTACTGCAGATTTTCTGAACACACAAAAGCTTTATCCAATAACAACTTACAATCCACATTTGCTATACACATCCAAACAGAAAACCACAGTTACACCAACATAAAAAACAATCTTGAAATTTTACACTACATGCCCAAAAGCCGCAAACTCAACACCGCAGAACAATATGAAATATACAAAGACAACAAAACACAACCAAACAACATACTCAATGAACAATTACAATTTAAATCCAACACATTATTCGACACAATAATACACAACGGACACAATTCAGAATCTCGCGCCAACCCCCTTCCATCTACACACACCCCCACACACAACCAATCCCCAAAAAACCGTTACAGGTTACCAACGTCTTGACGCTTGCTGCATTTATACCTCACTGATCAAGGAGCAAACTACTCCGAAACGTGCGTATGAGGATATAACAAAAAGTAAGTTTTTTCACAAGTGAAAGTGCATTAAATTATTAATTGATAACATAAGGAGATAATCCATGTGCACTTAAAAATGCAATACTATAAAAATGGAAAACCTATTATATGTGTTAGAATGAAAAAATAGACAGCAATAAACAGCAAGGTTTTCAAGTAGCTAATTTTGTAGCACGAATTTAAAATAGAAAATTGTTAACTTTAAAAATTATTAATAGAATTAGAGAATATGTGTGTGTGTGTGTGTGTGTGTGTGTGTGTGTGTGTGTGTGTGTACATGGTCCGCGTATCGTATATAAATAAATTAATTAATTAAATATTTTATGTTTAATACCTTGACGCTATGGATTTGATTATTTGAATCGGTTCGACACAAACGTAAGAATTCATTTCATTGTGTCAGAATGCGTAAACTGGGAAGGACTTGATATTTTTTGTTAATTTTTTCACTTGTTAATGTGGTGTATTCATTTTGCAGTATTTTCTGGTACTTTTGTATTACTTTTAGTATGAGTCTTCATAGCACAGTCAATGTAAGCACAAATATTGGTCGTTTTGTCAGTAGTTGTCGCCCTCAGTACAGTAATAAGAGTTGAGGACACTCGCTTCCGGACTTAGTCTCATAAAGTGCCCATCGCTTAACGATCATAATTGTACTCGCGGCCTTAGTAATACCGAGCAGAGACTGGCCATAGTATTCAAAACTTCGTACTCATACAGTAAACAATATAGTATATTGGAGTTAATTATACACTTAACTTTATGTCTACGGTGTTTTACATTAAAGAACTTCAAAGGATGTCAATTAAAATTTCAATATAAATTTAAATTTAAATCAAATTAAATATCAATAAAATGAATTGTATTTCCCTTCACATTATGTTCAACCACCTGCAAAGTTTAAAAATTAGTAAATTTTTAATACGTCGTTATTTGTAAAATTTGTAAATACTTCAAAGACGTCGTTATGAATAAACTGACTTAAAAGATTTTGCACCGATCTCGTGCAGTCGGTCTCTGACTTTACAACCTTAACAATAAAAAGTTAATTGATAAGAATCGCCAATTAACATTTCAAAGTAACTGTCAACTATCACCATACGAGCGCCGTGAGATCGAGCACACGCAAGAGCGAACGCGCGCACACACGACTACGAGCGCACGCACATACCAATTCCGCAGATCACGAATATAATGACAAGTGAATATGGGAGAATAAGACAAACAAGTATTCGAATGTCGATGGTTTATATCAAGGATAAAGGGATTCACAACATACCGATGTGCGCACGACTGTACATACTGAGCGGTTACCTGACGTTGCACCTAATACGCTAATATATACATTTTTAACTACTTGTTTCTGATTACACGATAAAAAAATTCTTGGTTACAATTCATGGACTTTGGAATCACGTGATATTGTAGGTCTTCTTGTAATGGTGTGAAAGTAACATATTTATAGGAATTATAAGAGTTATGGACTTACTCGCGCGCGCGATGTGTTGCATATTGTTGCCTACCCCCAAAAATAGTTGGTATTTTGAGTCTTCTAAAAGCTGATGGGAAATTTCGCTACCTTAATCTCCTCAATACACAATCTATAATGTATACACAGTACATGTATTGCAACGATACAGCCATATGCTGTATTGAGCATTGATATAATAAATGTAAAATTTGTAAAATTAATACAAGTTTGGGGTAAATGGACATGTCTGGGATTGTAAAAATGTTTCATTGTTACACTAGGGGAGAAATTAACCTGTTCCAACAGGCAAGGAACACCTGCTCGATTGTATGTGTGTTACGCGTGTATCTTGTGTGTGTTAGTGATGCATGTACAGACAGGAATCCCAGCAACCCTCCCCAATTAATTACTAAAATAACTATTTTAATTCACTGTGTGAAAACTAATTAGTGTATAAACAAACAAAAGGCACCAAAGTGTGTATAAATTTTATAGTTATCCACAGTAAGAAAATGACTTAGTAGGACACACTACGCGATGTCAGTGCGAAATAAAGTGTGCTAAAAATACGCAATTACATTAAGACGCTCAAATTAATACAGTGAGTGCTTAATCAAATTATCTATGATTTGTGCTATCTCGATTCCTTACAAAACATTGCCATTTGCAGAAAATTGCAAATATATGAAAAGGTTCGCGAGTGGGGGCTGTCATGTGATCTGCAGGATAATTTTGGAACCAACAGGTGCGGAATCTCGAGAGGATATAAATTAAGCGTTCGACTATAAGCCCTTCTCTTCATTTCAAGACACAGTTGCAGTCGAACACGCTGTCCGTTGGCAGAACAGTTTTATTTTGTTATAAGTCTCATCTACGAACGAATAAAGACGTTTCCAGTAATTATGTTTACACTATTACCGGGACCGTTTAAGTCAGCAAGAGTATCTATAGAGAAGCTACAAAGAGCGACGCGAGATGCTGGACGTTAGGCGATGCTTTTTAGACGCCTAACAGCCGAACGAGATCCACCTCGCAGCCGATATTAATTCTCTGGGACGGACCACACACTACTGGAGAACGACGCTGGACTCTGGACATATCCAGGACCACGCCAAGCGAGGAGTAACGGTAACCCAACTCTGGACAACGCTGGACCCCGTCAATAAGTTGTTAGGTCATCAAAACTCGAGGTTACATGCATAATGCATTTATAAATGATTTTTTTAAAGAGCTGATAAAGACTATATAAAGAGACAATGAATTAAAAAAATAAAATTTATAATTAGGAAAATAATGTAATAGAGTCTTATGTAAATTTTTTAGTCGTAAGAATGAGCGATCGCATATAGATAAATATAGAAGAAAAAAAAGAGTTTAATTTTGAGATAGTATTTTTTTTTATCAAAGAAAAATAATTGCATTTTGTAGAAAAAAATAATTTAAATTTTGAATACGAAACAAATGCAAGTCTAAGACTAATTAATAAAATTTTATATTTATTTTTTGAAAAACATTGGTATAGACTGAGCAAGCTGAGGTCAGATCTGGTTTAAATGAATTCAATTAAAATAAAACTTAATTACATTTAAATTTTATTTCTTTTATTAAATTAATTTGAATAAATGTCTAGATTAAGATTATTAACATGTTTAGATGTAAGAGTGTTTTAAATGTGTGTAACACCGTATATCTTAAGAGATAAACACTTAATAATGAGTGATACTTGATCGGAGATTATTAACAATGTTTTATTATTTATAATGCTTTTTAAACAATAAACATGAAATTTTAACTAGTCATAAATTTACTACTCTCATTACAGTTACACCTGGTATCGTTATAACTGTTTAAACACCTGGTATCATTATAACTGTTTAAACACCTGGTATAGTTATAACTGTTTAAATACCTGGTATCGTTATATAAAATTGTCGCCCATTTACGTGGTGCACGACACGCCTACATTTAATAATTAATGTAAGCTCTATCATTACCAGTGTTTGATAATTTATATGATATAAGTAATATTATATTTTAATTATTTTTGTATGTTAGTTATTTTAAATTTGTTGTGTGTATTGTATTGTAATAACGCAACTGGCACCCACCCCAACAAACAGGTGTAATTGTATCATGAGTAGATAAAAATAAATAAATAATAATAATTAAACAATAAATAAATAAAAGCTCGCATACGGTTCGCCAATAATAAATTATAAATAAATATTTTAATAATAATTCACTATGGCAGCACCAGAAAGCTTGAATATGGAAGCACTTCTATCTATGATGCGTGCCTGGGTAGATGAAATAAGCACAAAACAGACAGAAAATATAAATAAGCAAACAAAAAAACTGAAAGAGGAATTGAACCAAAATATAGACGAATTAAAAATAAATTAGAAGAACAAACTGAAAATGTAAATACTAAATTAGAACAACAGTTTGAGAATTTTAAACAAGACTATAAGAATATGAACTTTTAGAAGAATTGAAGAACGATAATCTTGAAATAAAACAAAGTATAATCGACAGTAATATACAATTAACAGAAAAGATTGTTGATACAAACTCACGTATTGACGATCTTGAAAATCATTTTAAACAAGCCTTACATGAACAAGTAATAAGGATTGAAAATAAACAAAAAGGATTGCGTCTCGAGTGGAGAAGAGATATCAAAGAAGTACATAAACAAATAAATTGTAATTTAACTACTATTACGCGAGAACAAGGTGTGAAAATTCAAACTGGTAATAAAATGGTACAAGTTAATACTGGTAAAATTAAAGACAGAAGCGTGCACAGTAGTTATTGAACACAAAATTGAGGAGACGTCCAAGACTGCTAAAGACCGATCTGAAGAAGTATCCCATATGAAGGAATAGATGCAAAGTGAGATGAAGCAGCTTAGAGAAGAACTTCGTAGACGGCCGACGCAGACAATGATGTTCACTGCTCCCATAGAAGAAAGAAGTAAGATAACCTTTGCAGGTAACAAAGGGGAAAATAGCATGGAATTTTTGGCGAATATAGAGAGAGAAATTGAAAAAATTGGAAGTATGAGTGACGACGAGGAGAAAGTGAGTTTTGTCCCCCTTCATTTAAGAGATTCTGCAAGTCAATGGTACTCCATAATTCGAGACAATATAACCACGTATCAGCAATTCAGAGAAGCATTCGAAAATAGGTACTGGAATATCCACACTCCAAGACAAGTACGTGACCAATTGGAGTATGGTAAATATAATCCGCATGGATGCCAGAGTATTGAGCAGTACACTATAGAGCAGATTGAACGCGTAAAGCATTTAAAACCAAAATTTTCTGAGTATGAGATAGTGTCTAAGTTGTCTTACCATTTCCATAGAGATATTCAGTTAGCTGTATATACGCATGGTGTCAAAACGATCGAACAATTCTTAATACTTGTCACTCAATCACAAAATATTAACAAGAGTAACACTTCACCACACAATCAACAAACACGCATTAATTATCACGCTAGTTACGACCGTAGTGATAAAGCACGAGAACGTGACGATACGCAAAACCGTGATAATTATAGGCGAAATTATACGCCGCCAACGCACAGTGTAAAGCAACACACAGCTGTGAATAACGCATGCGACGCACAGAAGGATCAACACTCCGAGAGACACGTGCGCGATACAAAAGGGGGTTTGGCCTGGCCAAATTTGAAGAAAAAGTTTAGTAAACCATATGATCGCACCGTATCCACAATGCAGAGAAAAGAGAGGAGAGCGGGGAGCTGTAGTGTGGGAAGCAAGAGAGAGAGAGCGCAGATGAGGAAATAAAAGAGAGACAGCGACAGGTGCATGTTCTGCCATCCTGTTCCCGCGACACAACACAATGACGGAGAAACAGGACGTGGTGTTACACAATAAACAATATATATCCGTGCGATGTTAGAAATGAGTTATTAGACACTGACAGGAATGTGACACCAAATCAACAAGAAATAAATTGTCCTATAATTAATGTACGAATTAATGGATGTAGAATTAAAATATTAATCGATACAGGTAGCCAATTAACTGTACTAAACAATAAGTGGGTACAACAAAATAAAAAATATTTTAAACAAACGGCTATTTTACCTGTCAATAATATAAATGTTATTACAGCCATGAATAAGAGAGAAAAGGTTAGACAGCAAGCTTACGTAACTTTAAATGGTAAGGGCTTAGAAATAACATATCCTATGATCATAATGAATAAACTTATATATGATGGAATTATTGGAATAGATTTATTAAATACTTTAATTGCAAGGATTGATATTAAAAACAATAAGATTTTATGTAATTATAAGGATGTTCTATATGAATTAATTATGAATGAAAATGAAGAAAATTTTGAGGTAAGTGGAAAACCTATTGTCGTATCCAAGCCACGTATACGATATGCACCTACTCAGCATGCTAATACAGCCGAAGAAGGAATGCCATCTCAGGAAGAAGCAAAGTTATTTAAATTAATAGAAGAGTATAACGAAGTATTCAGCGATGTACCGACGCAGACCACAGTCTACGAACACGCTATTATGGTATCAGACCCTACAAAATTTGTCAGACGAACATATCCAATACCCATGAAGTACGAGGGAGAAGTTGAACTGGAAATACGACGGATGATAGAAAATAACATCATTGAGCAGTCGAACAGCAACTTTCTTAATCCTCTAGTTGTAGTAAAGAAGAAGAGTGGAGAAGTACGTTTATGCCTGGACATGAGGAGTTTGAATAGCGTCGTTCTACGTGAATTCGATTGTGCACCAACTGCGGACGAGTTATTTGCAAAGTGTGAAGGAGCACGTTATTTGACTAAGTTGGATTTACGGTCGAGTTTTTGGCAATTTCCAATTAGAAGAGAAGATAGAAAATACACTGCCTTCCTATACAAAAATAAATGCTACCAACACAAGGTAGTTCCCTTTGGTTTGAGCACGAGTTTGGCTGCGATTGTAAAATGTCTGGAGAAAGCATTAGGACCAGAAGTGGAGCCTTACACCATAGTGTTCGTGGATGATATCTTGGTAGTATCAAAAACACGTGACGAACACATTGAACATCTTAACACTATATTCCACAAGGTTAGGGAAGCCCATATATCCCTTAACCTAGACAAGTGCGAATTCATAAAATCCTCAATCCAATTCCTAGGTCATATTATTTCATCCTCAGTTATTCAACCCGATCCCATAAAGATATCCAGTATTACCGATTTCCCTACACCTAAGAACATTAAAGGGTTACGAGCATTTTTGGGACTCACAGGATACTATAGAAAATTCTCACAACAATATGCAGAAAGAACACAACCGTTGCTGAGGTTAACAAAGAAAAATCACAAATGGAAGTGGGAAAAGAAACATCAAGATGCCTTCACCAAGTCAAGAAGTTATTCATTGAAAGCATAATGCTTCATCATCCACAGCGAGATGGAAGATTCGTTATCTACGCAGACGCTAGCGACTACGCGTGTGTAAGTGTGCTGTATCAACAAGATGCTACAGGAGAACACCGTGTCATTGCATATGCCAGTAGAGCATTCAAAGGGGCAGAGAGGCAGTATTCTCCATCTGAGAAGGAGATACTTGCTATAGTATACGCCCTGAAACAGTTTCGATATTATATTTACGGAACGCATTTTGAAACATACATACGGACCATCAAGCGTTATCATTTCTATTTAAAATGTAAAGTAACCAACGCTCGAATATTACGATGGATCCTAGCAATCGGTGAGTATTCCTTTACTATAAAATATTGTAAAGAGAAAGATAATTTTATAGCCGATACATTGAGTAGATACGTCACCGAAGAGTGTGAAGAGGTCTACGAAAATAACGATAATGAGTTACAACTGTTACCTATTAAATTTACTGCTGATAATGATGTTAAACACATGCTGAAGAATCTAGCTCACCAACAAGACTTAGATGATGCTACGAGAGGATTTAAGCTACGAGATCAGCTACCAGACCAATACAAGGTACAAAATGGAGTCTTATATAAACTAATGAGGCAAGATTGGAATGTAGTATTAACAAATGATATGTTGCATAAATTGATTCGACCAACACATGAAAGTTTAGCACAAGCTGCTGCACTTAAATGTTACTTAAGCCTACGTGAAGATTTCACCATTAATAATATGTTCAGGAAGATTAAAAACGAAAGTAAGAAGTGTTATGAGTGTCAAACAGCAAAAGGACCGAATCTACATACCTATGTGGAAATGCAGAGTATCCAGAAGGACCAGAAAGGAGAGCTAATTGCAGTGGATTTTTTGGGACCACTTCCAAGATCAAGTCGTGGAGTGAAACACATACTTGTTTGTATTGATATATTTTTCAAAGCCGTCCATCTGTATCCAATTATGCAACCCACAACTAAAGTTGTTTTAAAATACTCTTGCAGAAATACATTACTGCATATGGTAAAATGAAGAAGGTACTTAGCGACCAAGGAGTGCAGTTCCAAAGCGATGTATGGGAGAAGACTCTTCGTGTAAATGGAATCCAACCTGTACTCACATCAGTACGACACCCACAGGGAAATCTCGCGGAAAGAGTAAATAACGAGTTAGGTAAATATCTACGAATCTGTTGTCACGACCAACACAACAAATGGGCAGAGTATTTACCTTTCTTTGAAAAAGCAATTAATCAAAATTATAGCGAAGCAACAAGTTATACGCCAATAGTGCTAGATGAAGACAAAAAACCTATTAGATTCTGGACCAAATATGTAAGCAAGCCAGAGAATCAAAATATACCTATACCATTAAGTGTAAAGGTTGAGTACGCTAAACAACGCATCATAGAACAAGGTAACAAGAGGAGAGAAAAGTTCAATAGAACACATAAATTACAACGATTCGACGTAGGAGAACAAATTTTGTTGAAAGCTAATCCCGTCGGAAAACGTATTGACAACACAGCGAAGAAATTCCTTCGGCTGTACAACGGACCTTATACGTTGAAACAACGCGTGGGAAGACACACGTTCATCGTATAAGATGAGGGGAAGGAAAAGGACATTGGCAAATATCATGTGACGTCATTCAAAAAATTATACGTATAAATAACGAGAAGAGAGAGAGAGAGAAGAACAATGCCACTGCGCCCGTCCAAGGTCAACGCACCGCTCAGCTGTTACAATGGGGGGTGAACATATTGCATACCACCACAGGCGAGCGTTATACTGACCTACTCATTATTATGTGTCATTTAACTGAGGTTAAGCTAAGGTTAACTAAGGTGTAAACTACTGATGTAAACTAAGGTAAGCTAGTATAATATTATTTTTATTTGTCTAGAACAAATAGACAAAAATTTAATAAATAAATATTTATTAAATTTTTTTCAAGCAGAGGAATAATGTAACGATACAGCCATATGCTGTATTGAGCATTGATTTAAATAAATGTAAAATTTGTAAAATTATTATAAGTTTTAAGTTTTAGGGGTAAATGGACATGTCTGGGATTGTAAAAATGTTTCATTGTTACACTAGGGGAGAAATTAACCTGTTCCAACAGGCAAGGAACACCTGCTCGATTGTATGTGTGTTACGCGTGTATCTTGTGTGTGTTAGTGATGCATGTACAGACAGGAATCCCAGCAACCCTCCCCAATTAATTACTAAAATAACTATTTTAATTCACTGTGTGAAAACTAATTAGTGTATAAACAAACAAAAGGCACCAAAGTGTGTATAAATTTTATAGTTATCCACAGTAAGAAAATGACGTTAGTAGGACACACTACGCGATGTCAGTGCGAAATAAAGTGTGCCAAAAATACGCAATTACATTAAGACGCTCAAATTAATACAGTGAGTGCTTAATCAAATTATCTATGATTTGTGCTATCTCGATTCCTTACAAAACATTGCCATTTGCAGAAAATTGCAAATATATGAAAAGGTTCGCGAGTGGGGGCTATCATGTGATCTGCAGGTCTCGACAGGATAATTTCGGAACCAAAAGGTGCGGAATCTCGAGAGGGTATAAATTAAGGGTTCGACTGGAAGCCCTTCTCTTCATTTCAAGACACAGTTGCAGTCGAACACGCTGTCCGTCGGCAGAACAGATTTATTTTGTTATAAGTCTCATCTACGAACAAATAAAGACGTTCAGTAATTATGTTACACTAGTACGGGAAACGTAGAGTACCGGGACCGTTTAAGTCAGCAAGAGTATCTACAGAAAAGCTACAAAGCGCGACGCGAGATGCTAGACGTTAGGAGATGCTTTTTAGACGCCTAACAGCCGATCGAGATCCACATCGCAGCCGATATTAATTCTCTGGGACGGATCACACACTGCTGGAGAACGACGCTGGACTCTGGACATATCGAGGACCACGCCAAGCCAGGAGTAACGGTAACCCAACTCTGGACAACGCTGGACCCCGTCAATAAGTCGTAAGATCATCGAAACTCGAAGTGACATGCATAATGCATTTATAAATGATTTTTTAAAGAGCTCATAAAGACTATATAAAGAGACAATGAATCAAAACAAAAAAGTTTATAATTAGGTAAATAATGTAATAGAGTCTTATGTAAATGTTTTATTTTAGTCGTAAGAATGAGCGATCGCATATAGATAAATATAGAAAAAAAGATTTTAATTTTGAGATAGTATTTTTTTTTATCAAAGAAAATAATTGAAATGATTTGATATTTGAATTTTGTAGAAAAGAATAATTTAAATTTTGAATACGAAACAAATGCCAGTCTAAGAGTAATTAATAAAATTTTGAATTTATTTTTAAAAAACATTGGTATAGACTGAGCAAGCTGAGGTCAGATCTGATTTAAATGAATTCAATTAAAATAAAACTTAATTACATTTAAATTTTATTTATTTTATTAAATTAATTTGAATAAATGCCTAGATTAAGATTATTAACATGTCTAGATGTAAGAGTGTTTTAAATGTGTGTAACACCGTATAGCTTAAGAGATAAACACTTAATAAGGAGTGATATCTTGATCGGAGATTATTAACAATGTTTTATTATTTATAATGCTTTTTAAACAATAAACATGAAATTTTAACTACTCATAAATTTACTACTCTTATTACAGTTACACCTGGTATCGTTATAACTGTTTAAACACTTGGTATCGTTACATCTGTTTAAACACCTGGTATCATTATAACTGTTTAAACACCTGGTATAGTTATAACTGTTTAAACACCTGGTATAGTTCTAACTGTTTAAATACCTGGTATCGTTGTAGTATATATACATATATATTGCAATAAGACAAACATTCACACTAAATGTGAATATATAGGGACGTATTTACAATAAGCCTTAATTGTGTCCTGTGAAAAAAAAGTGAGTGAATGTTATAAGACAATATTATTATTAGTGTAAGTACTGCTTGTTAACGTAGTTTAAAACGATAATAAGCAATAAAAAAAAACAGCAGTGCAGTGTAGAGTAGTAGTGAATAATTGTTGTGCCCGTAACTAATAATGTGAAGATAATTACAGTAAGCCAATTAAAGGACTCACTGTACACCATTTATATTAGTGTGCAAATCGGAATAACAAATAGTAACCAATTATTTTAATATTAAATACATTTTAATAATATTAATCAACTGACAAAGTCAGTCACTAATTAGTTATGAAGTCACATGCAATTGAAAACACGTGGTTTGGAAAGCTCTAAAAATCGGAAGTTCGTGTCTACCAACACGTGGTCGATTTTCTAGTAAAACTCAAAATGTTTAACTTTTAAATGAAGTCATATGCGTAGATCTATAAAAGCACAGGTGAGCCGTGAGTAAAGCAGTCTTTCATATGGCATTTTTTAGTAAGGAGTCTCTCGCAGTCTTTGGGAAGTCGGAGTGTATCGTCGAGGGACGGCTGAATTAGACCACGAAGTCAGGCACGGCGTTCGAGATCTTCAACGACCGATGGCTGTCAACGAGGACTGAAACAGGAGCCCTCTGAACTTGGACGGACACAACGCCCACGTGGAAACACTGAAATCGACATCCCACCTTACGAGAACAACGACCGATGTGAAAGCGAATGAGCAGCCCAAGAGATGTCCGGACTGATCCAACTTAACTCAGATAATCCAGGAAAGTGAAATTATAAAAACCATAATTTGAATTTTTCAGCTTTTTAACATTTCAGCCATAATTTCAGCTTTTCAATTTGATGTCAAATTTGTAATTTCTAAACACAGATATATATATATTGCAACAGATCAAACTTTATTATTCTAGTAAGGATATTGTGAGTGTGTAAAAATCGATACAAGTCTATTATGGAGGAGATGAAAAATTATTTATTATATATACAAATATTGTTTTTAAAGATGTATAATGTATTTTAAATTGTCATGTATTGATAATATATTTCATTGTTTGTATTGTTCGATAATATAAATCGATTTTACTTGTTTGCTGCAACGTCCTCCTCTCGTCTCGTCGGTCCCGTCTTGGCGTCCTCTTCTTCCTGTCCCTCCTTCCTGGTGTCCTCTTCGTCTCGTCGTCCTCTTCTACAGCTTCACTCCTTCCTGGTGTCCTCTTCGTCCTGGCGTCCTCTTCGTCTCGTCGTCCTCTTCTACAGCAAGCGGCTCCAGCGGCGATATTTCACAGAGTCTCGTAGTTATGTTTGACTGCTAACATTGATTAGTTTCTTGATAAATTGTTCACTCATAATGATTATGAATTTCATTCATTCAGTTTATTATTAATTTATATTTTATAATTTCTTAATCTCAGGATTTAACTGGGTATTTACTAATGCGGTGCGTTTAATGTACACCTTCCAACGATATCTTGTAGTGTCTTTAAGTTCCCTAAGCGGATGTCTTAACTTACACGAGACAGCACTGTATTATATTTTAAATTTTATTTAATTATTTACCCTCTCGGTTCTTATTGCAAAACTTCGTTAAGAATTTCAAGGTTTATAGTTTATTTTATATAAAATATTCCTCTATTCCTTCTTGGTTCTTACCGTAAAACTTCGTTAAGAATTTTAAGGTTTATGGTTTATTTTATATAAGATATTTCTACTTTTGTAAGAGAACAACGCTCTTACCCGGGCACAACTTCCCCTAGCAACGTCGACAGACAGACTGTATCCATCCTAGCTCTGCAACGTATGAATCTCACTGAATTTGGTGTATTTTGATAGGCCAAGCCCAAGTCACATGATTGATGGAACGACCAGATACACAAATTTCATGAAAAACTTTGTATAATTTAGCATAGTCCTGCATGGAAATTATCTACAATTTTTATTACCCTATCACTGATAAGAGTTACACTTGAGTTTTGCTTTACTTAAAAAACCATATTTCTAAAGTAGTTACAAACCTCAGAGTATACACAAATCGAAGCTATTTACTTAAATAATTCCTTGTCAAATTTTCATGTAAATCGATTAACTACCACTGCCGCTATAGCGATCGCAGATTATCACACCCGTACACGCGCACCAATTCAAACAAAAAATACATGACAATATAGTACATCTTTTTATGAAGAGTTTGGTGTAACCTATATGCTTATCAATTTTTAAATACAAAACTTATGACTAAAAGACAAAATATTACACAAAACAAATTTAAACAAGAATATGCTCGTCATTCATGTACTCTGATATAAACAGCATATCTTATCATCCTGTGTTCTGTTGCAATATTGCAGCGTATCAAAATAAATACTGCATAGATAGGTATAATGATAATATAAACACAAAGTCTATATCTATAGACCTCGAAACAATAGGCGCCCGGTCTACTGGTGGACGGAAGAGATCTCTACTCTCAGAAGAAATGCCTCAGGCTGATGCAAAAAGCTCAAAGGGTACGAAGAAGAGGGAGAGAAGATGACCTTAGAACAGCTGAGCATAAGGCAGAAAAAAGGACTTGCGCAAAGCTATTAGACGGCAACAGGCGCTTTGTTGGAAATCATTGGGTGAAGAGATGAACAGGGCCCCTTGGGGACTAGGTTATAGAATTGTAAGTGAGAGAAACGATAGAGCCCGCAGAGATCCCGATATTCAGCGAAGATGAACTGATACTAGCAGTAGACTCGCTACAAACTAAAAAGGCACCTGGACCTGACGGCATACCGGCAGAGGTGCTGAAGGCTGTGGCGCGGACTCACCCACAACTGTTGCTGTGCATGTTTAACTTTTGTCTCAGGGCAGGAGTTTTCTGTTCACTTTGGAAAACGGCAAGGCTGGTTCTTACCAGCAAAGGCAAAGGGGATGCCAATTCTCCAGCATCGTACAGGCCTTTGTGTATGTTGGACACTGCCGGGAAGGTGCTAGAAAAGTTGATAAAACCTCATCTTTTGCAGGAAATAAAGGACTCTGGAGACTTATCCGACAGACAATATGGTTTTCGGAAGGGCAGGTCTACAGTAGATGCAATTAATAAAGTAGTTGAATCCGCAAGGGTAACCACTTCTCGCGGCCAGTATGCCTCTTGGTAACACTGGATGTCAAAAACTCGTTTAACTCAGCGAAGTGGAGTGATATGCTTAACGCTTTGCAGCTTACGTTTCGGTTACCCACATATCTGTTGCGGATGATTAGAGACCTAACCTAAGTTATCTAAGTGACAAGACATTACTTTATGACACTACATCAGGATGCCGGATTAAAGAGGTACAGCAGGGGCAGCTCAGGGATCAATTCTTGGGCCAGACCTGTGGAACGCTGCATATGATGGTATTCTTCGGATGGAAATGCCAGAAAGTACATTCTTAGTGGGGTACGCTGATGATAGCAGTAGCAGCGGTTATCATAGCGCGAGATGTGGAACTGGCTCAGATGAGATTAAGGCAGGTTATGCGACGAGTCAGTTCCTGGATGACAGACCACGGCTTAAAACTGGCAGCTGACAAAACAGAAATCGTGCTGATCACAAAGAGGCATCTGCCCAACATCTTGCCAATGTAGGTCGGAGAAGAAACGGTGCACACAAAAGCCGCAATTAAGTATCTGGGAATACTGCTGGACACGAAGCTTACGTTTCGGCCACAAATAAAACGGCTGGTTGAGAAGGCTGAAACTGTAACCGCGGCACTTAGTAGAATTATGGCAAACACCAGTGGGCCGAAACCTTCGAAGCGACGGCTACTTATGTCGGTCACGCATTCAATACTGCTTTATGGTGCGGAGATATGGGCTGATGCACTCAAGCTCGAGAAATACAGACGACGTATGTCAGCAGTGCAGCGAAGCGGCGCGTTCAGAGTGGCTTGCTTCTACCGCACGGTTTCGGAGTCCGCGGTTCTTGTCATCGGGGGAATAATCACAATCGATTTGCTGGCACAGGAACGGAAACTGGTTTACAAGAGGAAGGGCCAAGTAGATACTGTACAAGCTCACAAGGAGGCAAGGGCTCATACTATGGCTCGGTGGCAGGGAAGATGGACCAGTGACACGAAGGGAAGATGGACCGCTAGGGTCATAAAACAGTTAGCTGAGTGGAATGATCGCAAACATGGCGAGATTAATTATTTCTTAACACAGTTTCTAACTGGCCACAGCCTGTTACGGGCTTATCTATATAGGATGGGGGAAATAGACAGACCAGATTGCATTATCTGCAAACAAGAATTGGACGATGTGAATCACACGTTTTTCACCTGTGATAGATGGAAAGAAGAGAGGCAATCACTGGAAAATGTAGTGGGACAGATCTCACCTGAAAATATTATCGGAATAATGCTGGAGAGCGAACACTATTGGGAGCAGGTAGCACCTTACATAGAGAAGGTACTAAGGAAAAAGAAGGAAGCCGAAGATGATCTTGCTAAGGCCGCTGACAGAATAGCAGGAAACAGGTAACGTGGACCCGCTGAAGGGTTAAAACAGATATACGTCCACAGGACGAAGTTCAAAAGGCACCACCTTGAAGTATTGCGAAAGCTGAGTCCCAAGGTGGATCCATGCCGTGGACAACAGAGTTTGTGGTTTTGGTGGGTGCGAGTCCCACACACCGTAGGAGTGCGGACCCTCCTGGGGCGAACATAAGTTTTCCACAGTCTCCCTCGTAAAAAAAAAAAATCTGGAGGTAGGAAATTTATTAACTAACAAAAATTATACTTCTGTCTTATTAAGTTTCCCAACATAAAATTACTTATTTCATTGTTATGTCTTTTAAATGAAGAGTTTACTGATTCTTTTTTTTACAACTGTGAGTTTACTTGGGTGTAGAATTCCACACTAACGTAGATGTCCGTCGATCAGCTTGTTCATGATCAGATGCCTGTTGACCTTTGAGCATTTGACACCCGCGTTTCACACACACGCTGCGGTTATCTATCTGTTACTGTTTATTAATTAATCTCAGGGTTTTCGTATATGGGTAATTAAATAGATCTATGTACTCGTATTATGCTTAAACAATCCAGACTCTTCAAGTGTTCTCGCGTCAATCAGTAATACCCCGATGGAAATTGCTGTCCTAAGCGGAAAAATCTTACACTTACGCAAAAGCACTAATATTGATATATTTAAATCTTGTTACAATTTGAGTTCTGCTACTCTAGATAACGTATACGAGAAACCTAAGTATCGAATACCTAAGTTCTACGTCACTTATAGAATAGACACGTCTTGACACGAAAATCTCACAACAGTCAGTACGACCTTCTACAGTATAAAGAAACCTCGAAGCGAACTGAACGAAGCTTTCTCGGCTGAGGACCGACTCGAATAATTGGTTGAAATCTTAGATACCTCATACATTTTCATTATGACAGACTGACTTCAAGTTAAAACTATGTCCAATTCTGCAAAGGCAGATACAATCTACAATTTTTATTACCCTCTTGTAGATAATGATTTAAAAAAAAATTAATTTCATTAAAAAATCATATTAAAATTATAGGTTTGCAGTATTCAATATATGAAACACGTAAGCCTTCAATACGGTGCATTCTCTGTCCAAGTTTCATGTAGAAATGTAAATTATTAATGAAGTTATTCAATAAAATGTGAATCACACGCGCACCCGCGCACTAACATTGCACTGGACATGATAGAGCATAAAATTATGGGTATTTTGACATAACTCATTTTTTTACCTATATCTTAATTCAAAACTTACATCTCATTTACAAAAAAAGGAATAAAATCAATTTACAACTTGTCTGTGATCGTCATAGAATGTGCTATATCACTAATATCTCGTATTGATGATTTTCATTGCATGGGTTCTGTTGGAATTCCAGCGGAGTCCGACTGTAATGTGTTTGAGCGTACATATTGCTGCTACTTTGAGATGAAGGACAATTACGTGACACTTGTCACGCGCCCGTCAACGAGGTTATTCCAGACCATACCAGTCGGCGCACTGTGCTCAAGGTCGCAATCAATTACGTTCTGGTGTTTTCTAGTAGCGCTGACGCGTAGTATGGATTATTCTGGAATCTCAGAGGGGTATAAATATAGGCATTCAGCGGCGCTTAGTCAGGTGAAGTGGCGATGTATTCAAGTGAGGTTCGAGTTTACTTCGGGGGATTACACAGTCCGTCTCAAGTGGTGTATTAGTGAAATGTGATTATTGTGCGGGACTCTATTAGTAAACATTATTATTTATGTGGCAAGATTAACTTGAATTATTGTACGAGTATAATCTTGTTGAATAACTTGTTGATTACAAACTGTTAATTGTGACAATTAAAGCTGGTTTTTAGTGACTTTATTGGTGTCTTGTATTTTGTTTTCCACTGTACCATACGACGATCAGTAGACCGTCGTGACAATATACATTACAACGTTAGAAGTATTATAAAATGAATACACTTCTGTCCATGTACCCAACGCAACTGCAAAGTGTTAATCACCGGTTAGTTCGTGGAATTTTTGTGTATTCGTTGCGTTAAGTAAATGTGGTTGCACAATAAACTTATTTTAAATAGAGGAGTGAGACGTCGATGACATGAAATAGTTAATTAAAACATTTGAAAAGAGTCAATCAACGATTTATTAAATATCGAAAGAAAATTAATTGATTACTAAAAAATTGAAAATTAAAAATTCAGAATGTTTTCTTTAATAAGGTCCCACACTGAAAACATACCATATCTTTGATATTCGACACACATTAATAATATACCGTCATGAAATAATTAAACATATTTGATAAACAAATTATAAAATTCTTTTATATTGATTGCCTGTCTGACTTTGAATCGTTATTCAAATTTGAACTCATAGCAAATCATCTACAAAAATAATTTAACATAAAACATAACAAACATAATTTATAAAATAAAAATTTAATGTTTACTATTAATATTTTAATAAAATAATATTTACTTTAAAAATAATTATTATTTTTAACGACACACCTATTTTTAAACTAAACAAAATAAAATTATTTTCAACACCAACTTACAATTACGTATTTTACTCTGAATTACACTATTTACATGTACGTGCTTGTATTACTTTGTTAGCTCATATTAGTGTTATTTATGAGTTCTTCCATTGTTTAACATTTACGAGTTCTTCCTTTATACTTATCCTTCATGGGCAAAATCAAAATATTAAATAAACTACCTTCATCTTTGTCGCATTGATTTTGTTGCCTGAGAGACCAACTTCACATAAAACCTTTGGACTGAAGGTGCCGCTGACGTGTGAATGATTTTCAAGCGTCAAGCCTGGATAAACCAAAAACGCCTAACTCGCCAAAGGTATCTTAATGGAAAGACATTTTGAAGACCATAGAAGTTACTTTAAATGTGACACATATGACATGTTGAGAGTATGGAAATCCAGAGTGACTTCCTGAATACAGCTTAACAAATCAATTTGTATGGGTTCCCTGCTATGTGCTGATGACATAGTTCTTATTCAAGAAAATGAGGATAATTTACAAAGAGCTATGTTTCAAGTACAAGAGAGTACTCACTGGCAATTTTAATAAGAAAGGCCAAAACCATGGCCTTTAAAGGCAAATATCCAATGACGACTAAGATAGTTATAAACAACAGCACTTTAGAACAAGTGAGCCGTTTCAAATATCTCGGCTGTGCAGTAAGCTATGAATCTGAATATGATATAAAAGAGAAGATAAATAAATTTAGGAATATTTTTGGTAAGATTAATAGAAATAAAACAAGACACAGCGCAAGGTTTAAATTTTATAAGACAATTGCAATACTCACATTGATTTATGAGAGTGAGACGTGCGTCATGACAAAAAAGGAATGCTGGAAGATTCAGAGTGCTGAAAGGCAGTTTCTTCGAAATACTTTAAATTATACATTATAATATAGAATAAGGAACGAGGATATCAGAGCAGAACTCGAAGTAAAGGACATAAATGAAATTATTTCAATTTACAGAAGGCAAGGGTGGTATCATCTGCAAAGGATGACAGAGTATCGATTGCCGAAAGCAGCACTGAACTATAAAGCCATTGGTAGAAGAGACGTGGGCCGTCCGAGGATGAGATGTGTGACGGAACATGTTTATATAACCTAATTCTTGAGGAGGACAAGAAGAAGAAGAAGAAGAAGAAGAAGTTATGTAAGCTTTGTAAGCTTGTGTAGACTTTCAGGACGAAACTCAAATATTCCCTTTAATGCATTTTTATAGTCGTATTACCGGCATTTCTACTATCAGGCGCTCCAATAGTATGCAGGAGTAGAAAGCATTTGTTTTTCGTGTTTTATTTTAATTCTAATTTTTCCATAAAATGGGCCTAAATGGATTTATAACTTTTTTATAGACTCTCTTAACATTTTGTTACGCTGGCTGCATTTTGGTTAGCTTCATTGAATACGTTTTTTTACGGATTTGATTTACTGTTATATTCTGTTTTTTGTCTTCTTCTGGTATGGACCGCGTCAAAAATGTCTTGTATGTCAACGTTTCATGTCACGATGAGTATCCTCAGGTCTATGCGACGTGACATTTTTGACGCGGCCTATACCGGAAGAAGCATTCAAGAACAGAATGGACACTAGCAGCGGAAGCCTACGTGAGTCTATATTACCATCAGATTGTTTAGTTTCTATACTACTTGTGTAAATACATGAATGAGCATGTAAATAGAGTAAATCATCAGCCACTCACAGCAGCCTAAATACAGGCTAATCAGCCTAACTAGTTAACCAAATTGTTTAATTTTTTATTATTAAACCGTTGTGATTGTTAGTCTTAAAATTCTACTCTTGTAGTTGGTACTTGAGGCTTTCACGGCGGGGGTCAATTCTGTTGAAATTTAATTGACTTCTCTACGGGTTATTAGGCCGTGGTCGACTGCTGCCGCAATAAACACACGTTTCGGTCTCACCGGTGAAGGCCATCTTCAGTGTAAAACGACTCAAGAACTGGTACGGATCTTCATCAGTTAACCACAGTCCTGTGCCAAAGTACTGTTCTTTTGCCACAGTAATATGTGGCTCTTAGTCCAGTGAAAACATTAGATGGTACTGCACTATGTGATTTGGACCCTAGAAAATTGCTGAAGAAACCATGTGATGAAAATGCATTCAAATAAATGCAAAGATTACAAGGACTATGATCTATGAGTATAATTTTAAGTTTCCAATAGTATTGGCCTTGTACTGGCTCAGTACCACTTGGAAATGCTATTAGATGAATCGTGCCCTTTTAATGAAAAAAGGATTTTCTGAAATCAGTCCAAGATCTGGTACTGGCCTTGTACTGTCCCAGTACTAATTCAATTTTAAATACTACGGGACCGTTGCAGGAGCATGCCCTTTCAAATAAGAAAATATTTATTAAAATCAAAATCGGTCTAGCTGTTCTAAAACAATCGACGAATGTTAAAAAAAAAAAAAAAAAAAAAAAAAAACGGACGAAATTTGTAGAAGCTCCTCCTTTTCTGAAGTCGCTTAATGAAATGATTGTCGTTTTCTTCACATGGTAAACTAAGAACCAAAACATCTCTTCCTAATCTCACCCATGAAAACATTACGCATTTTTCGTATGAAATTAATGAATACAGTCTTTTACCGTTTGTACACTTCATCTTTGTATAACAACTATCGTGTAGCAAAATATCGAAAACTTAGTGAGGTCACAGTTATTGGAAAAGCACCACACAGGCCTATAACACAACTGATTTGTAACGCGCCCAAGCGGAACTTTTATTATATGAAGCGGAATTAACAAGTTGATAATTTAGAAAAAAATTGAAAACTGAAGACAACCTACAACGGGGGCGGATATTTGACTATAAGATTTGACGTTGCGGAGGCAAAGAGATTCTAATATTAAAGATTATCAAATGTAAATTCTAAAAATTATATACTTTTTTAAATTTTAAGTATTACAAAAAATATATTAAAACTACCTGGATACCTGTGCTTCGCTACGGTGATTATATATATCAGAAAGAAACAAAATTTAAAATCAGAAAATAGAAATAGGTTATTTGTGAAGCTTAGATATCGGCATTTTGAAACTAAGAGAAACTAAGATGATCAAGCTTGAAGATGATCAATTTGATCAATCAACTATTAAAGCTTGAAAATTAATGAGTTGTAAAAAAGGACGCTGTATTATTTAGTTAGAGAGGGTAAGCTAAGTTTCTGTTAGAGATTAAGACAGTCCTTTATTGTAAGTGTAACAACAATAAAATAGATGGGCTTAAGCCCTTTGATCCCACCACCAGTCTACGTAGCCAGGCTAATAACTTGCTTAGCACATACTTTCAGTTGCTCCCTCAGATTAAGTGCTCAGGACCTCCCTGTAAACAACATTCCTAGTTTTGCTCTCCAGCTGGAGGATGACCAGGCTGTCAGATGAACTGACTCTGGAGAACGCCACGTACAACTGGCCATGGGAGAAACAGTCACTCCTCAGATCCACACCAGAAACTATGAAACTCAGCCCCTGTGCCTTATTGATGGTCATGGCCTAGAACACCATAACGGGAAACTGCAGACGTTTGAAGTGAAAGTGGTAGTCTGACGGGATCAGAGGAATTCGGGGGATGATGACGGCTTCTCCCTTACCGACGCCTGTGAAAATCGTGGCTTCGATGACATGTTTGTGCAGAAGCCTGGTGCCATTGCACAGTTTCGGAGGGTTTAGATTGCACAACAGCATGATTGGAGCACCAACCTTGAAGTAGAGGACGTGACGTGGTATACTGGTGGGTCGAGAGTATGCAAGAACTCCACAGGGTAATGTACAGCATCCTCGACCTCCATCACAGAGTCCACAGACTCATACCTCATATGCTCAGTCGGCACCTTCTCCACAGACACGATCTAATGTGATTCATAATTCTCCATCCCCTCTACTACCACCGCGAAATACAACTTCTACATATGCTCAAATCACGGGCGGAAGTAAAAAGACACAAATGACTAGCAACAGCCACGCAAACCCCACTAACAGGGAAGTAATGGACCAACTTGCAATTTTCCTAAGTGAGTTCAAAACTATGTTCGCTCAACTCATTAATCAAAACAGCATTATCCTCAACATGTTATCTACAGTCATAAATAGAATACCTCAGCAATGACCCCGGCACTAAGAATGTCTGGAATTCGAATGGGCTTTCCGGCCGCATACAAGAAATTATCCTCTTCCTGAATATCAATAAAATTGACATCCTCCTAATTTCAGAAACCCACTCAACGGATCGAACAGTCTTCAAAATACCTCATTATAACATATTCTATGCTAACCACCCTGACGGTTCAGCTCACGCAGGTTCAGCTGTCATCATACGAAACACTCTTCATCATTATGTAATGGAGCCACATGTCACTGCAAAAATCCAAAGTGCAATCATTAAAGTTCTCGCCCTTCCGTGGCCCTTGACCTTAGCAGCTACATACAGCCCACCACGCCATTCCATATCAACAGACGAATATCTAGAGTTTTTCGCCACTCTGGGACCACACTTTCTTGTAGCGGGGGACTGGAATGCGAAGCATACTGCCTGGGGCTCAAGGCTTATCACACCAAAGGGTAGAAATCTACTGGCAGCTATACACCATCTTCATCTCAGCTACTTATCAACAGGAGAACCTACGTACTGGCCCACAGACTTAAATAAAATTCCAGATCTTCTTGATTTTGCGATAACAAAAGGAATCTCGCACTTATATACCAAAATCGAACCAAATCTCGATTTAAGCTCTGATCATAGCACCATTATAATTACATTAAGCACTAATGTAATCTGGAGGGAAACTCCACCTGTTTTATGCACTAAGCAGACTAACTGGGATTTATTTGAACACATTATCAATGAGAATATCAACTCTAACTTTCGCATTGCGGATTCCAGAGACATTGAAGAAGCCGTTCAATACTTTACTAAACTACTACAGGATGCTGCATGGCAAGCTACACCAGAAAGAAGAAACGTTTTACCTGATTATCATAATATACCTCTACACATCAAACAACTTATTCAAGAAAAACGACAAGCTCGCGGTAAGTGGCAACGAACGAGAAACCCCCAGTATAAAACAATTCTCAATAGGCTCACCCATAGAATTCGCGCAGCTATGCAAGAGGCCCGAAACGCATCGTTTGAACACTACGTAACATGTTTAACACCCCATGATCATTCAATATGGAAGGCGACAAAAAAAATCAAACGCCCGGTAATCCCAGTATCCCCCATTCGTAAACCTGACGGCAGTTGGGCTCGAGCAAATGAAGATAAGGTGAATGTGTTCGCAGATCACCTTTCCCAGGTTTTCACCCCAACCTCATCAGCAATTGATGACTCAGAAATTCTAACTTACCTTGATGCTCCCTGCCAATTATCTCCTCCAATCAAAGCGTTTGCCTTCTCTGAAGTTCTCAGGGAGATAAAACATTCCAAGACACATAAAGCCCCCGGGTACGATTTAATAGTTGGAGAAGTTCTGAAACATCTTCCCAAAAAAGCGTTAGTACTACTTACAACTATTTACAACAGTATGCTCAGACTGTGCTACTTTCCAATCCAATGGAAATTTGCCCAAATTATCATGGTCGCAAAATCTGGCAAACCCCCTACTGACCCTACATCTTACAGGCCAATAAGCCTTCTTCCACTCTTGTCAAAAATATTTGAACGACTTCTCCTGACCAGACTAAAACAAATAGTGCTCTTTAGGTACCTGATCCCTGAACACCAATTTGGGTTCAGAGAAAAACATTCTACAGTGCAGCAATGCCACAGAATAGTGAACAAAATTAGTGATAGCCTGGAAAAGAAGACGATGTGCGCAGCTGTCTTCCTGGATATTCAGCAGGCTTTTGATAAAGTCTGGCATGAGGGCCTTCTGTACAAGCTGAAGAAACAACTTTCTGATCAACTATATTTACTGTTGAAATCATATGTGCAAGATAGACACTTCCAAATCAAAATCGAAGACACTGTGTCAGTAATCTCTCCTATAAAGTCGGGAGTGCCTCAGGGCAGCGTTCTGGGGCCATACTTATATCTTATATTTACTGCCGACCTACCTGTGACAGACTACACTACCACCGCCACCTTCGCTGATGATACCGCTATCCTCGCAGTAGATCCCAACCCGGAACTAGCCTCTGAGAAACTGCAAAGCCATCTTTACCTCCTGCAAGATTGGTTCCAGCGGTGGAGGATCCGAGTTAATTCTGCAAAATCCACTCAAATAACCTTCACCATGAAACGTAGCTCTTGTCCACAAGTCACCATAAACGATGCCCCCATACCTATACAATCAGAAGTTAAATACCTGGGGCTGCATTTGGACGACAAATTAACATGGAAAGCCCACATTCAGGCTAAGAAACAACAACTCAACTTAAAAGCTAGGCAAATGTACTGGCTCATAGATAGAAAATCTCAGCTATCTCTCGCAAACAAAGTCATCACATATAAAGCTCTGCTCAGACCAATCTGGACTTACGGTATAGAATTGTGGGGCTGCTCTAAACCTTCCAACACAAAGATTCTGCAGACAGTTCAGTCAAAAATCTTGCGTTGCATAACGAATGCTCCCTGGTTCATCTCTAATTATACTTTTCACAAAGACCTCAACATTCCATACATTTCTGATGTCATCAAGATGCACGCCGCTAAGTACAGGAACCGCAACATAGGACACAGCAATAACCTGATCAACGAGCTCCTCAATCCATCACTGGATGTAAGAAGGCTGAAGAGACAGTGGCCAGATGACCTGACCCGGTGAACGTGGTAATCATCGCTGGATGTTTCCCACCTCAAGTGACGACGTATACATCACTTTTACTTATTACTCTGTAAAATTAGTAGATTGTAAAACTGCATTATAATAAAAAAAAAAAAAAAATTAAACTCAAGACAGTCACATGTAGACGGATATCAGGCATGCGATTCAAGTGTTCACACCATCTCCTTCTGTGGTCTTCAATTCTTTGGTGCAATGATAATAATAATAATGGCTCCCATGTATACCACCGAAGTAGCTTAGGAGTAAGGCTGTATGTAGGCTGCCTTATGTGAGCCGTACGACATACAACGAAGGCAGTGTGGCCAGCACTACGCTTCAGCCGCGCATTATTATCCCCAGGATGTTATCCCAGGTACTCATTTTCAACAGGCTGAGTCGATCTGGGGGCTGAAAAACGCACCTTGATTTTATGGTGCGTGCCCGGGGATCGAACCCGGGACCTGTAGATTAGTAGCCAGGTGCCATACGCATTAGACTACTGAGCCGCCTGGTGCAATGATACTATGTTTAAATCGCGTATAATATCCTAGTCCCTTCTCCAATCCAAGAGAAAACTGCCTTGTGTCCCACAGTATCCGTTGACTGGCATATTAGTGGTCCGGATAATAAACTTGGGTGTTCAAGTTGGCGATCGGTGAATGTGTGGCGTTGAGAAAGAGGGATTAGAGATACAGGAAAGAAAAATATTGACTTAAGGTCAAGTAAATTCAGAACACATCTAAAGTACAAAATTGTTTTTACAAAATTATTCAAAATAATTATAATATTACTAGTACAGCTGCATGGAATGAGAAATACAAACTAGATAGTGCACTACCTTCCAATCAAGCAAATTAAGTAGGCCTAAGTTAATTTATGAAAATATGTAAACTGTAATTCAATTTATAATTTTATGTTATTGCACAATTTATAAATAACGTTTTTTAATTACAAATAAACTATGAAATTATAAAAATTTTGGGTTTTAATTAGAACAAACACAAACAATATCTCCTCCCCGACGGTCAACACCAATAATTTTTACCATGTGTCCTCGAACGTCTTCATTCAACACCACAAACTCTACTAAGGTGTCCTCGTTTTCGATCCGAAAAATATGGTATCAGTCGTTTAAATTCATTGAATTACAAAAATTAAACACGAATGAGCTTCTGACGTTACACGGAAAAATTGTGTGTCAGTCTAACACAAAAGGGCTTTAACTATATTTGTATGTTTTGCTATAATTTATGGACGTTGTTATGTAACAATGCTGACAATATTTTATAAAGCTCTATGCTTTTCAGTTTTATAAAGTACTTCTTGATATTACATAAAACTTGCGCTTAGAGTTTTATAAACTACATTATGATTTTAATACAAGATTTAATTCTTTCAGCCTGGATAATTTTGAGAAATTAAAAAAAGCTGCTGAACGAGAAATTAAACAAGATGCGTACTGTCACTGACAGAAAACTAGTTTTAAGATTCAAATTAAGACAAGGAATGGGAGGTGCTGAAAGACGATTAAAACAAGAAACGGTTGAAAACCTCTAGACTGTAGCGACAGGAAAAAGGCCAAATAATTTATTTTAATCGTAAAATCCAATAGTAAATTGCTTAGGCCTACGTGTTTTATAATAACAAACTAACTGATAGTCTTTTCCTCTGTTACGAAAGACTCTCTTGTTTGTGTACTGACACGTAAATTAAACGAAACCTACGCAGCGTTGGACTAGCGCATTAGCGTAGACGTTCGTCGACGTTAATGTGTAGCTTGTCACTGCACACACGTTTACATGTACCGTATACCTGCTAATTGCACAGCACATGTCGTGTAATCGTGAGGCTGTTACTGTCTACACGTGACCTTACTCGCAGGACGGAATTGTGAATTATCTACCATTTGAATGTCACTTTGGAATTAGAATATTGGGGCATGACATTAACACACAAGAATGGAGTCCGATCACGAGTGCTACACCCTTGGCGCAGAAAGCTGAAAGCTAATAAGAGAATAAACAAATTATTTCTGCTAGTTAAAATATAATACAATTTTACATTATGTTCTCTAGATGTATCAAATACATCAGAAAACCAGGATGATGAGCTATTTTATGTCTAAACCTGGATATCCTCAAGTGTTTTATAAGTTTTACGTTATTTAGTGCAGTGAAGCTATTTTGTTAAGCAACGTCTTTTCTGATTATTACTTCGTCTTTAGCAAATACGTTTGTATGCTTTTAGAAAAGTGAATGTCTTGATTATTGTTTTATAAAAAAACTGGAATTTAACCTTCTCTTTGGAAGGATAGAATAGACGGTGCTGTTATATAGTTAACTCTCCCATATATTACAGGAGTAGGCCTACATAACTTGTGTCACTGTCTGCCTGTGACCATTGAGTTCAGTAGTTGATTTAATTCTTTACACTATAGAATAGGAGAGAAGTTTCTATTCTCCGCGTTTTATCAACAAGTATTTCAAAAACACATGGGTTGAAGAGAGCATGCAACGTAATATTATTAAAGCCAGATAGTATAGAAGATATCACACCTGAAGCATTTTGCAAATCTCCACTTCTGGTGAAGATAACTGAGCGTACAATACTAATATTTACATTGTGTATTTACATTAAAAATATATTTTTTTGAAATGTTGTAGAATATCGTATTATGATAAATTTGTAACAAAAACATTTTGACCATCTGATCATACATATGGTCAGAAAAATATAAATTTCTTTAATATGGTTCGAATCTTCCAAAGAGGCCTTATGACTGGACTGGTACACTACTACTGAAACTACTACTACTACTACTACTACTACTACTACTACTACGCCTTTACTACTACGATAACCTGCAACCTGGTGAAAACAATTTTTGCACAGACAACTTTCAATGTTGAAATTTCTGAGTTTTGTTCAGCTGCATCATTACTGCAGCAGGTTTATCGCTAATGATACGTAAACAAAAAAATGTCTTTATAAATTTTATCGTAAGGTATAATTCTGAACAAAATTCTTAGTATAATGTTTTGCAGTGTGTCAACTTTGCGTTAATTTCAGGTAACTAGTACTCTCTGAAATAAAATTTTGGGAACTCTGTTAAATAGAAAATGTACTGTACAGAAATTGTACTCTTTGATATGAATGGGTAAGCTATATGTATTAGTAAACTCCAATTTTTAAATTCTGTAATGTTGTTGTATTATTAAGGAATTCGTTGTTACTGATTATGCTTTTATAGAAGGATATTTTATTATTATTATTATTATTCCAGGGCTCTTACTATGGCTCAGTGGCAGGAAAGATGGACTAGTGAGACTAAGGGAAGACGGACCGCTGGGCTCATAAAACAGTTAGCTGAGTGGACTGATCGCAAACATGGCGAGATTAATTATTTCATAACACAGTTTCTAATTGGCCACGGGCTGTTCCGAGCTTACCTATATAGGATGGGGAAAGTAGACAGACCAGAGTGCATTTTCTGTAAACAAGAATTGGACGATGTGAATCACACGTTTTTCACCTGTGATAGATGGAAAGAAGAAAGGCAAACAACACTGTAAAATGTAGTGGGACAGATCTCACCTGAAAATATTATCGGAATAAGCGAACACTTATTATTAATGGAGAGCGGACACTATTGGGAGCATGTAGCAGCTTACATAGAGAAGGTACTAAGGCGAAAGAAGGAAGCCGAAGATGACAGATGAACGTCCACAGGACGAAGTACAAATGGCACCACACCTTGAAGTATTGCGAAAGCTGAGTCCCAAGGTGGATCCATGGCGTGGGCAACAGGGTTTGTGGTTTTGGTGGGTGCGAGCCCCACACACCGTAGGAGTGCGGACCCTCCTGCGGCGAACATAAGTATTCCAGTCTCCCCCGTAAAAAAAATAAATAAATAAAATTATTATTATTATTTATAAACTTCAAATGTAGGTATTATTCATACATGATCTTACCATACGTAGACTGTAAGGTTATCTTACCAATCCTGTTACTATTTTTCGATTTCTATAATAAATAACAGTTTCCTGTTTTTACAAATAATTTAGGATCGTAAACTTACAATTGTCTCACGTCTTTCTTAATGAATTTATGATTACTATCTTCCGTGTTTTAAATTAACCTTAAATGTACAGGGACACTTGATTTGTTGCTCTTAGTGAGTAGGCGTTATTCGCATATTAAATATATGTTTATTGTGTAACCAAAATATTTTCCTAAATAAATGTTTAAAGTATGAGATAAATTCATTATCATGTAAGTAAAAACTAACTTATTTAAGTTAATTTTTAAAACAGTTTTTTTATTTGTTCATAAGATCCGACGTCCGAAGTGTATACATAGTTGCGTCCCAACCAAAACGCAAAGCACATCCGTAAGCCTCGACTAGCAGATCGTTAGTCCTAATATAGCTGAAGGCAATCACTGAAAAGAAGCGAAATAAACATTTCAGTAAATTGTAATCAATACACGTTAGAATATATTATAGTAGTACACACCTTGTGTCACTGGGATTCGTTCTGGTAGCGGAGGCCTTGAACAGGATTTCAACCTCTCCACGTGTAAACTCATGCGGCACGTTTTCTTCAGGTCACTGCTACTCATGTAATGTTGCTTTCTTGAATTTCAACAACAATAACGACAACAATAATAATAATACTAATAATAATAAACAGAAGAAGGGTTCAGCACATGTAAAATGCAGCATTTGTCTAATTAAGTTTGGCAAATTCCTTATGTCTTATTACCATGTGCCTAAAAATAATATTCATAATTGTTGAATTCTTTCTTTAATTTTTTGTAATGATGTCTCTTCTTATTTTACTGAAGTGATAGTTTTACTACAAACATTTACCGAAAGTTAGGACGGTTGCTTGTCTGGAGGAAACATTGCAATTTACTTACATCGTACTCAGTAACGTTCATTAAACAAAAGATTGCTCATTGTATGCCCTAGGGCTTAGGCTCTAGCAGTATACATTGCAAGTAAATTATGAGATGTGAGACAAATACGAGATAAAAAATGCCACGAGCGCTTGTCGTGTTTCAGTGTGTAAACGGTCAAGTTTTGAAACTGGTAAATAATTAAGAAGTCTGTAATAAAGATCTAAACATATCAGAATTTTATTGAGTCAAATAATTCTGTTTGGATTTTAGCTGAATATCGATTTGAAAAAGCGCATCGAAAATGTTTGAAATTTTTGCTGGGTTAAAGTCAGCTGGGAATGTTATTACGCGAATGTAAGACATGAACCGAACATTGAGGAATAAGAATCTACTGTTTCCATATAGTGGAGTTTAGATTTATTTAATTGACATCGTACACAAAGTAAAACACAACAGGCAGCAAAAAAAGACCCAGTAAGTAATGAAAATATATAAATAACTTTGAAATGACAAGACAAATGTTGATAAAGACGTCGTATGGAAAAATGTGCAGGACACCGACATTTGAATTTCAAGATCTGTAATAAGTGTTACTTCAACCCGTAATACAGGAGTGTTGTACAATGACAGAGAGCCCAGCAAAATGTGCAGGACTCCGGCATTTGAATTTCAAGATCTGTAATAAGTGTTACTTCAACCCGTAATACAGGAGTGTTGTACAATGACAGAGAGCCCAGCAAAATGTGCAGGACTCCGGCATTTGAATTTCAAGATCTGTAATAAGTGTTACTTCAACCCGTAATACAGGAGTGTTGTACAATGACAGAAAGCCCAACACAATAGATGCATCTTGTGTATCTAGGTGATGTGCACACCACTGATGCACTCAGCTCAGTGAACAGGTCTTCAGAGGCTACCTGCTCGGCTCGGTCATAGTTTTACTCTAATTTACTGCTGCAGCCCTAATATTAAAACTAGTACGTTGCCAATAGTTTGGCCTTAAAATAAATTTAACGTCACTAACATTATTGAAGTTTGTAATCAAGGTTTACATTATTATAAACATTATAATAGAATATTATAATCCATTATGATTTTGTGATTATACAAAACTTAAAAAAAGAGAGAAAAGTTTAAGATTTAGCTTGATTGTTTTTAATGGCCAACTTTGGTTTTACGGAAAAAGCGCGGGTCACTATTACAACACTATTCAACAGGCAGTACATTCCAGCTGTTTGTATTTGGAACGGTAATACTGGTTTTCTTCACCGTCCCAAAATTGGTATAAAATTTTCCTGTATGTTTATACGTTCACTTTAAGCTGATATTTTGGCGGTTTTTTAATCGCTGAATGTTATTATTGATCTCGGTTCCAAAACAAATTATTTCAGTCCTTATTAAGCATCGAAGCATGATATTAACCTAAGAAAAACAGACACTACAAGACCTACAAACAAGCTATCATATAAAACTTATTTTAAATAAATTATTGAGATGAAACAGGGCCAAAAGAATTTACTAAGCTAATATTAAAATTTGTTTTAATTTTAATTTTATGAATTTAATTTTAATTTTGTGAATTGTAACATGTTGTAATATGAATGCAACGAATCCCCCAAGTTTTTAATATTGTTTGAAATGCACTTAGTTCTGCTACACAGTTTTTAGTCACGATTGCTTACAGTCCTAAATATTTATTTAAAAAAATATCGCTTTCTATTACTGAAAATAAACATACGTAATAAATGAATAAATGAAAACTCGCTAAGATATTTATATCACTAAAATTATTAATTTTTATTCTTAATCTAAATTTTTTTTGACAAGACATTGCGGTTTATAACCCTGATGTTTGGAAACAAGTAAATACTTTCTTGTGTTTTCATGTATTTTACTGAAGTAACCCAACAATATATAACAATAAATGAATAATGTTTTCCTCACATTTTTCAGTTCACTATTCATCAAAACGCGTTAAATCTGAATATACACCAATCTAGAGGAAAACAGATAATGTAAATGATAAAAAATGTTAGACGCAACACAAGATTTTATACAAAAGACAGATCTGGCCGGAAAAGGAAATGTAACCAACGCCACATAACTTGCTATTCCAGGTTTCTGAACGAATGGACATGTCGCAACTCTTGGCTGCCTAAAGAAATATCAAGCTTGATATATTTTATAGACTTTATGAAACATAATATACCTATCCTGTCAGTTCATGTAAATGCATTTAAACTGAAATGGTGCTGCGGTAAAAAGAATGAGATGCTCATATCCGAATGTTAAAATTTATGCTGGCAACCGAGAGGTGTAGGCCTCGATGTTTCCTCTGACTGTGTGTGTGTGTTTGAGAAGAATACGTGTATATGTCTGTTAGTATGAGTTAGTAATTTTTAATTAATTATTTAGGTGAAAAAAATGAATTTACGGTATTGACTTTAACAAGAAGTTAAAAAATTATAACGCATTTATAACCAGAAGTTCAATAAGACATAAGTCATATTTGCAATTACCATTTTCACCATATACGGTTTAAGGTACAATGTTAAATTTTGAATCTTTCTTGTTCAAATTAGCAGATATTTTCAAGTTGTCTAGTTGGCTCTTGTTTCAAAAATTGTTTCCTTTTTAGTGTTAATTATATTTTCCTAAATTTTGAATGAATTAACTCTTGTTTTTCTTTCTTATTAACCAATGTTCCCCGTTTCATTACAGTATTTTTGACAACACCGTTATGCTGCAAAGTCTCTGTGAGTTATGCCGTTTCATTGACAGTCTTGAGTTTGAAAGCAGAAAGCTTGCAAACATCTGCTCACACGAACGTGAGTGTGTGTATGCAAGAGTAAGGTGTTCCGTGTGGTGAAAGTCTTCGTTGTGGTCCTCGGTGAATAGGGTGTTCAAGAACGGAGCCGCAATGTTTTCCTCCAAATGCTTCGCACGCTGATATTAACGTGTATGCTGTTAACGTATTGGTACAAGTTTTGAAGTTACCTCTTCCACGTCGCCAGTTATCCACTTTCTGTTGGGAAGACGGTGATTTTGAAAAGATCTGATGATATGGAACAACCCTGTAGGGGATCCTTTTTTGTTTGGATCGTCCCAGATGATTTACTCTCAATTTTAATATAAAATGCATTCTCATGATACAATTTTCGAAGAGTTCTCGTCAGTTCTATATATATGTCTAACCTCTCTAAGACCAGCCACAAATTTTACTTTGTACTGAATCATATGCTTCTTCCAAATCTACAAAATTTAGGTGTAGTTGTCTGTCCTCCTTCGCCATCTTATTTTTTATTACTTGTCGTTGTCATATGTGTGGCTGATCTTCCTGCAGTCAGTCACATTTAATCATCTTCAAGTTTGCATTTTATGTGCTCTTCCAATTTTACTTTCACTACTTGTCAATATAACCTTTCAATTGAGTCTATCATGCTAACGCATGTGTAGTTTTTTCGTTCCTTTCTTGATTATTGATATAAAATAAGCCTCTGTGTATTGCTTTATAATGCTTCACCACTGATTGCTTTTAGAAGCATATCATCGACCCTTGTAAAGAATCGCACGAAATAATTCTTAACCGGATTTGATGAGTTCTGAGGCTCCCGGCGCTTTGTTAATTCACAAATAAGATTGACAAATTACTTCACAAAAAATATTTCTAGATGTTTTTCAACAATTACTATGATATCAAAAATCTATTTGGTTTTTTAACATTTTCTTTTTTTCCAATGAATGTTGGGCCCATTGCATTAACCCCAACCTGGAGGACCAGGCGATTTTTTATCAAAGTTTACTTCCTTTAGCCTTTGATAAACCAACAGCCAACTACAAGGCAGCAGCTTGATTGATTTTATCCAATTGTTGATTTTATCCAAACAAAAAAATTACAATGGTATGGACACACGAAAGGAATGCCACAGGAAAGATTGCCAAGGAGAGTTATGGAATGGACCCCACCAGGAAGATGGAAGAGAGAAAGACCACCTATCTCCTGGATAGAAGAAATTCAGACTATATTAAGGGAACGAGAAATTGAAGAAGTTCTTTGGCTGGACAAGCAGCAGTGAAAGACGAGAATTCAATGACTTCTGCAATCTTTGGTTCCGGAAAATGTGTAAACATTGTACAGCCGGAATAATAATAACTATGATATCATTGAACATAAATGCTAAAACGTAACATCTTCAGAAAACAAAAGCCTCAGTAGTACGTCGAACATGATGTTCTACAACAAGGCGTCAAGTTTGCTGAACTGTGAGGGTCGCCTCCGTTGACGTTACGTTCCGTAAAGCCATCCTCTGTACTGTATTTGAGGAACCTAAGACTGGGGTAGTCCGCAACTAACTTCTTCCGCGGTAGACTCAACCCATGTTTCTCAAATACAGTCCCAGCTGGCTGAATTTAAGACATTACGAATACCTAATATCACGACAACACACTTACGCCTATCCAGCGTTTACCTAATTCTGCTTCTCTAGCGATGTTCACCACCATCTTCACGGAGTCAAATGTTGAAGGACCCTTTATGAAGCCAAACTGATGGTCCGATGGATGGAAGGTCCATGGCTTCCTTCAAACTGTTAATATATTACGCTCTAAGATGTTACAACTCGTCCCCAACGTAAATAGTGGACGACAAAAAATAGTAGGTTAGGAGGCTTTTTACCATGTGGTGTAAAAACCAATCTCTGTATCTTTCACGGTTCTGGAAAGATTCCAAGATTCCCTCACTAAAGGATACAAAGTATACGTGCGGTATTATACATGTTAATAAACAAATCAGGAATAGCATCAATGGCTGTTTTGAGGATGGTGTGTTTGTTTGCATCTCGCCTGAATGCGCTGTTTGTTTCCAACCTCCTACAAGCTTTCGTAAGTCTTTCGAAGAAATCAGCGGGATTAATTTTTCCTCTATAGCTTGTTCCAAGGGATATTTGAACTCAACTTGATTAAGGAACACATTCGCGTTGATCTTGTGCAGAATAGTAGCGTAGGTCGATGATGGCATCAGGTTTGTCACCACTGTTCTGTAAGGTCTTCCTTATTGGTCGCTTCAATTATTTTGCTGAATAGCATCTTCCACCGTCTCTATTTGCTTTACTTAATAGGTTTCTTCAACAGAGAGCGTAGATTCTTGAAACATGCCTGGGTATCATTAAACATGCTTCTGCCTGTTGGTGTGTTTTGCTTTGTGACACCACCAGTATAACAGCTGCCGATCAGCTTACTTGACATTGTGGTGCACTTCTGATACACTTCGCAGTGTTTCTCATATTCTCATGAACAGTCAGATCCTAGATGGCACTGTCCAGGACAGTAACGCAGAATGCTGTTCATAGCAATAGCCTGAGATCCATCCTTTGTACCTGCCTTGTGATAAACAATTCCGAGCCAGTTCCTGCTTTCGAACGATAAACGACTCATCGTCATTCAGAATTAATAGGCGGTTCAAGCAAGAGAACTATTCCAGAAAGACGTGCCTTCTAGCATTCGTCTCCAGGTTACAGGATTCAACTGCCCACACGTTAAGTCACTAGCAATTACCATAAGGTTGCGCCCTCTACCATCTCTAACAAATCTCGAATTCCTTGATCTGGTCATTAGGTGAAGCATGCCAACTGTAGATGTATATTTCATCCATCCTTGACATTCCCACACGAATCCTGATAACCTCGTTGTCATTGTGTCTTAAAAGGATTGCCAAAGACCAAATTGCAGCTCTGTTAGTGACGTCTGCCTTCCACTCTCCGGTGCAATCCCATTCCTTGCACGACTGGATCAAGATGCTTTGTGCAGCCTTGCAGTGACTGAGATTGAGTTTTAGAACTTTCGTTGCTCATGTTTTACCGCTTGCTAAGCTGCTACGCAGATCAGGTATCTACCGCTTCCGGCTGAATAAACACTGTTGGAGTTGCATTTTTCAGAGCATTGTGAATAGTAGGCTAATTCTAACATTTGTTTTTGCGTATCTGTTATGTTCTCTTTTTGAATGACCAGTGAATAGGAAGAATCTAGCCTTGCTCTTTTTTACAATCGATCTAGTTAATATTATCGCTTTTCTTCCTTTTAACAGTTTTTCATCCTGTAAGGCGTTAAACGTTTCCTTTTTGAGGCATTTGTCTCCACATGTCCTTCATTATTTTCATTTGCCACTCCACCGTATGCAAAAATTGGACATCTGTATTGAGAGAAATGGAGCTTTACATATTCCCGTCGCTAACCTCCATTACCAGCCTCTTCGGATTCCACCGTGTACATTGCTTTAGCTTTAATAAATAAAGGCATCTGAATTTTCCTCTAAACTTCTTCTGTCTCCAACATTACTTGGCGCAATTTGTGCAAGGTACACATCTGAGGCATTGATCACGTTAGATAACGACTCACGGAGACCGCTCACTCACCCCTACCCGACGCCGGTACTGGAGTTCTGACTCTCTAAACCGTAATATTATTATCCATATTGCAAATAGTCACAGTGAGTAAGTGTTGACAGAGGAAACCCCTTGCCCTCAAATATCTTAATACCACTAGGGTTTGAAGAAAACTGTTAGCCTAGGGATGCTTGATACGGAAGTTTGAGGAGAGAGGCAAAAGTAAGCAGAATCAATGTCAAACTAGAATGATAGACCTCAGAAACATGAAGACAGAGAATGGGAGCAATGAGTAGTGGTATAGACTACTGGGCGATGAGGTAGCCACATCTCTACGCCGAGGTGTATGCGCGCGCCTTATTTCGTTCAAATTAAAACGCCCACCTATATCCACTATGTCATTTCAGATATTCTTCATCCTCTTTTTATATGCTTGTTTATTCCACTAGTTATTTTGATGCACTCATTAATTTGAAACCTAAGTAAAATTGTCATAATTCAAATTTCAGTGTTTCAGTACGTTTCAGTAGCACTGGGTTTACTACGCTACTCCAGTTAACCAATAGAATTTTTACCCTATGCCTTCTCTTAAGAATTCTGGAAGAAATAAGAAATATGGGCAGAAATCTTTAAAGAAATATTTCGATAGAGAAATATGTATTGAACACATGTTAAAAAATTACAGGTCTTACACAAGTGATAACAGGCGACGGATGGAAGTTTTGGGGGAGCAAAGAATATTTCAACAAAGTATAAGACAAAAGGGAAACTACAACCACTATAAATACTCATTAACTATTTTCCTCCACAAGATTCCAATTTATAAAATGAATATTTTTTTTAGAATAATAACATAAATAAATAGTTAAAAAAATAATAATAATTCATAAAATCAACAACAATAATTTCAAACAATAAAAATATTGATTTTCAAATAAAACTCTATTTATAATTACTTTATTATAACAATTATTATCATACAAAAGTATTTATATTTGAATATTACCACCACTAAAACTGGTTTGAATGACGTCATGTGCCACAACACGCATAGGCAAGTGAAGAAGATGCAGACGCTACCTAGCGGGATGAGACCTACACAAGCAGTCAAATTGTTTTGCCGTTTATGGAAAGATTGCGCTAACAACTCCAATTCTGAAAATTGTGCATAGAGTACGGCACAATAAAAGTATAGGACAAAACTTCCGGTACTTCTGCTCTACAGATAATAATGGTCAGATCGATTTTAAAACAATAATTAAATATTGTAAACCCTCATGAACATAATTTTAAAAAATTATTTTTTTAAACATAATTTTAGAATTATTTAAAGATAATTTAAAAATAAGTTTTTTAAAAATTATTCTGGGTATAGATTTTTTGTATTATAGATCTGTTCAGTTTATAAATTCGTAGAACAATATCACCCGACTTCGATAGTAACATTCATTTTTAATTTTTGTCTTCTGAGGACATATTGTCTACATATTTTGCGAAGAAGAATAAATTGTGTTCTACCCAGTTGAATCTTAAATCATTGCAAGGAAATCTCAAGGAAACGAACTTAATAGTCCGTGAAATATTTCTTGTCCGAATTTAAGATAAAATGTATAATCCGACAACTTAAAACCATTTTGAAGTGTGCTGTAAATTATAACATGAAATTTTCTGACATATGAAGGTTCATTTCCTCCATAATATACTGTCACGTATAATAAATAAATAATAATTAACAAAAAAAAAGGATAAATAGTTTAAGGTAAATAATATTTTACTGATCGCATAATTATGATAATATAATTATTACTTATAAAATTCCACGTTATAAAATGACACCAACTTAGTGTAATATCACAATTATTTTTCAACTTCACGGTCAGAAATATGTGGGTAGAGAAGATTGTGTTACAACCGCAATGTTGGTATTCCAATTTTAAGACAACGCGTGTCTCTAACGTGTTCTAGAAGACAATCAAAACGTGTTCATCACACAACTTAGGCTAATAACAATTAACTGAAATAATAAATAAATATATACAACGTAAGTACCGTTCTGTTTTAAACACCACTAAAAAGAATATAATGCCGTTAATTATAGAACAGTGCAGGGAAGTCAGTATATTATTGGTAAAAATGAAAACGGTTTTAAGACAAGCATAGACTAACTAATACAAGTATTAGATAAGGTAATTCAAGTTGTGTTAGTAGGTGGATACAAAATGTGAACTTCGTTAATAGGGGAAAAATTTTAAATATAATTTATTTCTAGAAAGGACAGTTACCCATCAATGAATGAAGTCACTGATGTATCATGTTTGTGCAACATGTGTTCAGGAATAGACTTGCAGAACTACTTTGCTAACATATTGCCACGTTCAGTTGTGTTATTAAAAAGAAAAAAAGTGAAACACATGGGCAACTTGAAAATATATAAACAATTTTCCACACGGAGTCTACTTGTATCAATAAATATTTATACTTTGTAATGAGTATACTTCTAAGTAAACTGTCAGGACAGCAAAAACCGGGGCACTGGAAACTCAAATTTAAGTTTCTTTCTGGAAATATAGCCTACATTTGTTTTCTGGATGCTAAAAATAACTGAATGTAAAATAAATCTTAATCCATGTTTGAAACAAAAATTGCTCAAATCAGCGGTAATCCATTTACCGCAGTTCTCAAAATCAGGATTGCACTTGCGTAACTACCAATGTTTTCTTAAATATGCCTATGAGATTTCTGTTATGTAATTTTTCTTTGTGACCACTGATTTTATTATATATCTTGCAAAAATGTAAACTGCATATAATACAAACAACAAAATTAAGTACACAACAACTTTGTTTCAAACTTAAGTTATCAGTTTATTGATGACAGTATACGTGTTTGTTTTCATTTTAATAACAATTTTTCAATCACATTCCCAAAAGGTGGAATACAAGATAATCCATGGAAACGTGCAGGGAGACCACGTTTTAAAGGAAGGACGAGGGAAGATAACTCGCACAAGCCTGCGTCGTATTCATTGACACATTCTACATGCTCGTGTGTTCGACAGCTATGCAAATTATAATTTTTACCTTTTTCGACCCATGAATGACTTGTAGGTTTCAAATAATAAGTCTATGTTATTATATTATACTTATCTTTTAACTTTTAACGATTCAACTTTAAACTAATTAAAATTGAAACCACCATTTAGATTTTAAAATTCAACATCCAACATTCTGTATGGAATGCTATTGAAGTACATATTTTTAAATGGGTATGTACATGTTTTTAGAGTTTAGTTGTGTTGTATAATTATGGTACACTTACATAACGGAAATTGAAACTCTCAGACTATGTTAGAGAACGAAAACGTACTTCCTGTCATTACGGAAGGGGTACTGCTTACAGCATAAACAAAAGCATATTCGTAGTGGCTGTGTAACGTGAAATTGTTTGTACAACATCTTGTTTAACTCCACCTATATTCAAACGTTTTGTCTTTCCTTAACAGATACAATCGAAACGCTGGACTAATGTCGATTACATATTCTTTGAAGACTTCGACTCATTGTAAGATATTGTTGATAGTGAAAGGGTGACTAGGATGACAAGAAATTATTTGAACGCTGAAGAGCACTTCATTTGATTTCAGTATTCCACTGGCTGATCTGAGTCTCCCTTTTCATGAGACACAACGTATACCTAAATCAGAGGCATTACTGCTCTTGTAATGTACTGCATACGCTGTAATTAATATCTTTTTAAAAAGGCAACCGCACAGTATGCGCCCTTATCTCCTAATGTCCTCAAATCAATCCTTCCACTTCATAATCATTGACGTAGGTATGTTACTTTCTATGTGACCTGTTTGTGTTTGAATGCATGCAATTCTTAAAAATATTTTTATTCTTACAAGACCATTCTAATCTCTTTCACAATATCTTGTATTTGTAAGACTGTTATAAGAGCTTTTAATTATTCTTAAATGATGTCGCAGAAATACGAGAAATAATATTTTGTAAGAATATCGTTGTGCGTTCTCAGGCGCAGTATAAACTGAAGATCCTATTTTTAGCCCTTAGATCGATTCACCTTTTGAAAATGAGTATGTACAGTAATATAGACGGAAGAAGCGTAATGCTGGCCACTTTGCCTTCTTTGTATTATCGTACGAAGCCTTATGCCGTATGCCTTACTAAGCCGTTTCGACGAGACAAAAATTATTCAACAAAATTAAACGGTACAATGATTATTTGGAGCATATCATCATCACCACTCCAAGAATTAGACACTAGCCCTGTTCTGGAACCTATCTCCTCCTCGGTCTACCAACATCTCTCTTCCCAGTAGGGTGATAATCCAAGGCAACCTCGGATAGACGGTGAACATATTATTATTATTATTATTTGTAAGGACAATACTTTTTCTCTTGTTGGCATTAATTAATCGTCTGCTTGTGCGCAAACAGTTGATATTATGTTTTCAACGAACGCTTATTCCATCTCCAGTTTTTAATGTAGAATGTTTTGTAATCTGCTTTATACAAAAAGCATAGTCATAAACGCTTTTTCAGTAAATGTTAACAGTTTTTTTATTGTTCTTATCGAATGCAGTTGTACTAGATCACCAAATGTAATACGATTACACACAATGAACCGGATTAAAGATTACGCGCTTACAATACACGTTTACAGTATAAATATAAATTTTAATGTATTGAGTATGATCGTTAATATTACTATTGTCGTTAAAGAGTTTCTGGCTACAGAGCTGCGGCCGGATTCACGTTTTTCACACGTTTCAACTACAGTGCGGTTGTCATCCTTACTGGTGTACGTATACTTTCTCGCGACTGATTTCTACAAGAAACAGAATCAATGAAAACATTAGGAGCACATAGCTGTGGGGAATATTTAAATACTTTAGTTGAACGGAATACAGCAACCGTTTTTCTACGGGCATTAATGTTTTTTTATCACAACATAATTCACGAAACAGTTGAAACTATAAACTTGTCTGTTGAGTTACTAGCCCCGTTGTACAAAGTTGGAAACACTCGGAAAAGATGTGACTGCATATAAGCTACTGTGCCGTCTTATTTTTTATCTTGATATAATTCGATTCACTTTTGAAAACTCTTGGAAAATACAATTTGATATATACGCGTGCGCGCGCACCTGCAAATAGATACAAAAATCTTATAATTATGATAACACTCATATAGATTTTTTCTGTATATCATTTTTTACCGAGTAAAATAGTGTACATGACAGTAAAGCCAAGAAGTGATGTAAGAATTAAATGTTGAAATGGATTACGTAATAAATAATAAACGAACATAAATACTACATTACAAGGTGCAGTAATAAAGTAAATGTCAGGGGTGAGTTTGTAATGTATCATGTACAGTGTGTGTGTGTGTGTGTGTGAGAGAGAGAGAGAGAGAGAGTGGGACCATTTACATTAATTACGGTGTTATAATACTTTGTTATAATACATCTCATCATCGCACTTGTTGTTTGGTGCTTTGTTTTGCGTATACCGTTTTATACAATTTGCATAATGTTTTCGTACTTGAAGAATCCGTAAGCGTTTCGGGAGTAAAATAACCGCATTATGTAATGCATTATAGCGGCGCTGCAAATTGCCTTCCCTAGGTGGGGCCTTAGAATATTTTCAATATGTATTTTAAATGTAATTTAAATGCAACAAACATTTCTAGCTTTAAATAGCAAAATCTTATTCACGCACAGAAGTTTTTTTTTTATCAGTAAACATTCTACAGTAGACCCTGTGTAGGCGAGGAGGCACACCTGTTATGCTACGGCTTGCGCAACCGTGTGAAAGTTACCGGCCGTCTCAAGGTCACAGCAGGTCTTCTTCACAGTTACCCACATCTAATCAAGGTCAATACGTTGACGCCCCTTCAGGTTGGTAACTAATCAGTATGAATAATTAGTAGACTACACACGGCGGTAACTAAAATTCCAGTTTTCGTTATTCCTCTACTATGTCTAGACACACAGGGCAACAAATTTAATTTATACTTTTGTGTAAGGATGTCTTATCCAAGTGCTAAGAAATGTAAAACTTTTCACCTGATGCGTGATGTTAACGTTTATAGGCGAATGTTCCTTACGATTGCCATCAGTTAATGATACACAGTAAACACCGTATTACACATTCCCAACTGCATATCTATTTATGGAGTGGTATCGACTGTAAAATAGAAATTATATGAAGCATGTGTCAATAGGCAATATCCTGTAAATTGTCCATCGTCGATTTAGTTTTTTGTATATGCCATATTATTATTTTATATATGTAAATAATATCTTCAAATAAATACACTGCAAGTAGGTTTATTTCCACCTGAAGCAGTTTTACAGAAATTATTCTGTATCTTCAGAGGTTTGTTTGAATTGTAGTTGAATGTTTCGCTTACAATATAGTTAACGGATAATCGATTTTACTTTAATATAGACTCGAAGTTTCCTGCAGGAAACTCAACGAGTTACTTACAAAAAAATAAATAAATATACGTTTTTGTGTGTGGGGGGGTACATATAATTCAATTTTTTGTAGTAGGCCTATAATACATTATGCTATATAAAGGAACTGAAAAAGAAAGAATTGATAGAGAAGACTGGCTTCTGTTCTTATTTAATAAATTCAATACTACAATACAGATTAGAATTGAAGTATACGGCTTCAGGTAAGTAGGCCTACACTGAGGTATGCTTACGATAACTCATTAGTTGTGTACAATTAAGAAGATCTATAAAAACATATATTCAATATGGAGTAAATTTTAAAGTGATACTACAAAAAAATAAACACAAAGAAGTCTAAAGCGATCATGAGTCCAAGGAAAAATCAAGTAATTGTTAACATGAACGTGGGAGGGCAACATAAATCAAAGTTATAGGTTTGCGTACCTGCGAAATACATAACAACACATATAAGAAGGAAGAATGACAAAAAAGTAAATCCAAAGCGCTGAAAAAGAATGCTATAATAAGGAAGATTTAATGAATTCTATAAACATTACCATAGAGGCAAAGAAAGCAGTTTGGATAAACAAATATGTGCAATGTGAACTTGAACGAATGAGTGCCATAAGTGTAAAACAGACATAAAAAGGAAAATGGGATATTTAAGTTTTGGTGGAACCTGAAGACAAGTTGGGCAGAAAGAGCTTCTATTGATAAAGTATAAAAAGCGTCGGTGAGCAAAGGAAGCTGTGATAGCAAATAAAGAAAAGAGGAGATCATTTAATGGGAGATCAAATTTAAAAGCGAAAACCTGTTCAAAATATTGACAGAGAAAAAAGTAGAAAGCAAGAAACAACGCGGATGCCAGCGACTTAAATACGTAAGACAAATGTCTCCGGCTGTGCAAGCTTCCTAGAGATGAAATGCACAAGAATGGACTGGTGCAACAAATAAATACCAAGATTCTCGGCCGCAGAATCGCCAGTACCACTTCGCGTATAAGAAGCCCTTTTCACATAGGAATTAACATTAAACAACAACGAAAGAGTATCATACTATTCTATAATGAGGTATTGTCTACGAGATGTGTGGAGATTTTGGAGTATTGTGTGTTAACATCCACTTTAGTCGCCTTACACTTACATGCTAGAAGTGATCAATTTGACTGTTGTGTAGCTAAAACCATGGATACCGCGGATGACCACCTTACTAGTCATTCCGTCATTTCCGGAAGATCAACTGAGCTCTGTTCTCATTTGAGCAGGTTTTCTCTTCTTAGCTGATGTTCTATTAACTGATTTCTTCTTTACTTCATTTCCTTTGCTCCCTAATTTTTTTAGACCTATTCCACAGTCAGACGTAAACAGTCTCTATTAAAAAACCCTCTCTAGTCATAGAAATTTAGTACTAATCACTTTAGCCACCCAATTGATAATTTATTCCTGATCTTCCTAAACTCCTGCTAAGTTAGTAGTTGTAATACATCCCATTTGTGAAAATCGAGAATACTATAAACGGTAATAGTATAACGGCACAGTGAACAGAGAATACGGAGAAAGGCAGTGCTACAAATAAAAAAGCTAATGAAGTAAACATCAAATGAGGATGAAACGAAACTAGAACAAATTATATTGTAAGTAATATTGTTCACTCACCCAATTAAAATTATTAATGAACATTACATACAGCTGAAACAATTTTCTCTAATTGTGACATAGCCTGCAAGAAAATTACAAGAATTGAAATTATCGTTCTTCCCATGCGTTTCAGCGAAGGCCACAATGCCTTTGTGGAGTAGTCGTTTTGTACATTTGTGGAGTTAGTCGTTCATGTTTCTGCGTAGAAAATAATTTTTAACACATTTAAAAAATAACATTTTTATTTTTCAAAAGTTACTATACCCTTATTTTATTTGAATGATAATTACTTCTATTGTATCTCATCGATAACATTCTATTCAATTGAAAAATATGATAACATTTATACCACCTAATAAGGCTGAATTTTGTATATATACATACACTCATACTTATTAACAAAAATACTTTATTCTTGTAACTTTTCTGTTTTGAGGATTTATAATAGTTATTGTAACAACTATAATATAAAGGTAGGTAAAACTAAATGCGGTATAATTGTTAATAAAGGAATTATTATTATTGCCGCTCTTATTATTTATTAATTTATTATTAAATAAACTCTGATACAACACAGTTTTTATTTAATAATTAAATAATTACACACGCGCTCGAGTTTTTTATGTTCTGGGGGTTCTGAAACTAAGGCCTTTACCTCGACGACGTCTACCAGGAGACTTGGTCGACGGAGTGTTTCGTTTTCACCTGCATTTTAGCGACTCAACGAGAGTGGAAAATCATATACACTAAGACGCAAAAAATTTTCAAAGCATATACAGTAATCGTACTGCATTTAGGTCATAGTTCTGTACATCGCTAACTTCTCGTTTCCGAGATCTTCCTTCAGATTACCTGTTACTCTGTGTCTCTGCCTGAGTTCTACTAGAGCACTACATTTTTCGATTATTTGTCTCACTGTAGGTGCTCCGCCACAAGTGCAGACGTGTGTTCTTGTCCTTGTAGGGGGTACGAAGACGTCAGGTTTGTATGGCCAATGCGCTGTCTCATGATCCAAACTTGTTCACGATGACTACGAACATCTGCTACTTGCCATTTACAGGCGCCCTGTTTCACGGCAGAAAGTGTGCTCTATCGTGTGTTCCACATCTGCTGCACACGATAATAATGGTGGTTGTGGTAGCTAGTTTTGTGTCGTCAGATCGTATGCCAATCACATCGACTCGTGGGCTGTCCGCTACGTCAAGTTCATCGTTACCTTCAGTACCTAAATCACCAGACAAAAGTAAAAGATGAACCAAGTCTTCTAACGAATGGCATAACGCCATTATCTGCTGTAATAACGGATTCACTGTGCTCGGATTGTCCAAGGCAGTTATAAAACTCAGTCAATCCGTATAGATAACAAATTGCCTTTCACCACGGTGTTCACATGAACAAAGAGCATGCCACACGGCGTAGAGTACGGTGGTGTATACACTTGCCTCCTTGGGTAGTGTTCAGGAATGGAAGGCTCTCTCGATAACAAACGCACTACCCACTCTGCTCTCCGTCTTCGAGCCATCAGTAGCGTGTTTCTCGACGTATTCCTCAAGGACTGATTTAACAGGAGTTTTAGTTCAGTTGGGTGATACGATTCCTTGTTTCTACTGGCGACATGCAGCCGGCAATTTGGTTTGCAAAGTAGCCAGGGGGACACCTCGCACGGAACGCACGATTAGACCATTGGCGCCTGGATGTTATAGCGCCGAGCTGTTTCGAGCGCACGAATGCCTGCTGGTCTGGTGGAAGTAGAAGGGTAACTCTATCAAGGCTGTTACTCGCCGGCAACACGTGATTTATGTGGCTCGGTAGTGTTAATATTTTGCCACGTATCTCAGCAACATGTCACAGATGTAAGGACGTCATTCCATCCTCACCATATTAGCTGTCTGCAGGGGTACAGTGGAACACCCTTGGTGTACGGTGAGAAGGCCGTTTTACCAGACGCTAGGTGAGCCGGCTGTTTACCATCCTCGCCAATAACGTTCCTAACCAATACGTCAACGATACTGGACGAAAGATTTCTGTTTTCAGGGGATCCTTTCCGGATTTCAGAACCAGGATGGCAATCGCCTCCTCCCATGGTTTTGGGTACTCCCCTTGCGTCCATATTCCATTATAGAGTGCCTGTAGTATATAGCCATAGCTACATCCAACAGTTGATGTATAATGCTGGAAAGAATGTCGTATGTTCGACTTCATCTTTTCTTGCGAGGAAATTGAGAGGATAACGTTCTATACTATTAACCTCGGCATATCTCGCAGCCAAGGTGTCAGCTATTTTATCTGGTTGCAAATCACTATCCATAGTACTTTATGCATGGTACAGGCTGAAACACTGACGTACCAGTGAGCAGTGATCTTATTTCACAATTCAGTTATTGGGGCCGACCTTGCTATGGTAAGACGTAGGTTTTCGAGGTCGATCGTTTTGCAGAGAGTGGCTTGTTCGTTCTATGAGAGGTGGCTTGAAGTTGGTTGAAAGCGATGCTTTTATCTGGGGACGACGCTTGTTTACACATGTTTAGGGCTCGTCGCTTCTCTCTTATTGTGTGTTTCACAGCGTTGTTCAACCACGCTATAGGTGGTCTGGATGAACGACTACCGTTCTGCAAGATACGCTCTCTAGCTGCTGAGGTGATAGCAGCTGTGAAACTGTGTACGCCTTCTTCTGTATTTCAAGAAATGTTAACAGGTGTTCAAGCAGTCTTGAAGCCTGCACAGGGAATGTGCACAGTCTACACGCCATCTTTCTGGCGTGCGTGTAACGCTCTTTGGCATTCGCGTTGTTATCAGCACAGGGAATTGACCGCTCCTGTGGAGGTCTGGCAGAACTCTCCACGATATACGTAGATAAAGACTATGGCTACAGATCGAAAGATCGATAGCCGAGAAAGCATCATTTCCGTCATTGAAATGTGTGCTCCCGCCTGTGTTTAAAAAGAAAAACGCGTTGTTAACAATAGATCTTCATTTTTTAATCCAGCGCTGTTCGTCCTCAGACAATCCCAAGTGGGATACTACAGCAAGGAGTAACGGAGACGGTAACTGCTCGATCAGATCCTGTGTACCTTCTGCTCTCAAGACATTCAGAATCTGGTAAGTATAAGCAGCAGATCGTCATCTTCAGTGGCTGTAATAAACTGATTGCTACTGTATGTAGAGGCGTAGCGAGCGGAATATGTCCAGCAGGATACGTCTTGCTAAGAAATATAGCAATGCCTCTCCTAGCTCTGATGTTTGGTGTCACATTACAGCGGAGGACTCATCGCTCACATTAAAATGTTCTTTCGTCTTCAGCTGAGTTTCCTGCAGGCACGAACATATCAGTGTATGCCTGGCCAGTAGCATTTCATTTCACAATAATGCGAAGTACAAACGTTGATATTCCACTTAAGGACGCTCCCCGTGCTGGACGTTGAAGAGTAAATCCCCACAGCCCGCGCTTAGTTCCTTGGCTTCCCTTTCGGCAAGCCTTTCGCCTTCTTTTTCTATAGATTGTCGAGTTCTCCCACGTCACCGAGGTTGGTGAGATCACTGGCGCCGGCAATCGAGCTGAACGTCCTCCCTGGTGTATTTGGGAGAACAGGGAGATGAATGGCGGTATCCTCTCCCCATCTCACCCCCACTAGGGGTGGTTGCAGTCGAAGCCACAATGTTTGGTTTCACCCTGCTTGGCGGGCGGACTGTGAGTCTCGTAGTAGACCCACTCTGATTTTCGGATTTTTCGTTATCACTGTTAGTACGTACTTACTTGTTCTGTAGGCCGCATTTCGGTTAGCTAATGCTCGATGAAGCTCGTCACACTGGCATTATTTCTTTTGGTAAAGTTATTGTCGTCGGCGCCTGAGTAGACTTGTCAGCCTGTGCATAGCTTACTTTCCCATGGTTTGTCGCCAAACAACATTTTAGATTCGAGGTAGCTGATTTTTTGTAAAGTTTCACTTGTTGAATGGCCACCTCTTGCTTATACACAGGGTATTTGCGTGACTTGATGTGTGTTGGCCACTGAAGTTAACACACTTCATCTGCTCGGCACAAGGTTCATCGCCGACTTCCCACAAAAACAAGTCTTGGCTCGGGCACATCTAGATACCGTGTGCCCAAAAAGTAGACACTGAAAGCAGTGGGCTGAGAGATAAAAGATCTTACGCTCAGCTGACGGATACCTGCTCTTATTGCGCTTATTTTCTCCTGGCAGTATTGTCTTGATAAAAGTCAAGACGTCGGAGGCAGAAGAAAGTGTTTGTCCCTCCCTGCGTACGGTCAGCCTCGGATGTGTTATAACTCCCTGAAGTGCTAGTTCAGTTGTAATCTCGTCCTCAGTGAAGTTCAGTAAGTCACGGCACATCCCCAGTCTCTTTGTAGTATTCAGAGTTGCGTGGGGACACACTTCAACCTCTATCTCGTCGATCTTTTTCGATATCGGCAGTCTTTCCCCCACTTCCCTTCCATTTTCTTTTATTTTTAGAACAGTATAACTCCACAGCTAGATAATGCGCCCAATTGAACAAATGAAGCTACACATAGATCTTATAATTAGTTACCTTAGTCAAGTAGGATGTTAAACTGTGAGACTTGTTAATTAGATAAATGTGGATTGCTTTATATAACAATCGTATAGTGCCTCCGTGGACAGATATACTGACACGTGTGCGTGTGTGTGTATATGCTTTATCGTTATCATACCTACGTCGTTGTTGTTGCCATCATAACTGTAATTTCTGTGTCTGCTTTGAGCATTTGTCTCTTTCAGTCAGGCTCCAGGGATTCCTCTCTATGCAAGTATTATGCATTTCACTACACCACAGTAGGCCTATTTAGGATCATTCTCCCCCCCCGCAACACGTGCCTGCACGCCTGTAATATGTTTCATTATATAATTGCTTAGTATTAATTTTTTTTTCATTTGCATAAAAACACATTTTTAAAGTTAGTATGTCTGTTTATGCATACGCTGTTAGCAGTTGGTAAGTATATTATGAAAAGTAAAACGTTTTATTAAAACGTATTGATTATGACTACTATACGTTCAATATATTCATGTAGTTGAGAGACTTTTATTTCCAATGAAAATAGAGCTTTGCATGTAATCGACATTAACATGATGTGATACCAGTTATCATTGGCTTCAAGAGTTGTTAACTAAATGTCTCCCTTGACTAGACACAAAATTTTATCTACAGCACGTCAACTTTTTAGTAGGCAAGATACATTTTTCAAGGAAACAACTTACTGAGGCACAATTAAGTGACTAAGTGACTTGTAACACAGATTAATAGCATTAAGTCAGTGGTAAGAGGACAGATTAGGAAGTGTAGACATTCATTTCAGTGGTTTAAATATTTTTTAACCAAAGTGGTTATAAATGAGAACGGCAGAATCACATTAAGAAAATAAATAAATGTTACTTGTAGGAGAAAACTTGAATGCGAACAAAACGTTTGTCTAGAGAAGAAGTACGTTTCAATGCGATGAGTGCCAATTGTTTGTGCAGAGAATTAAGCATATGCCGTAAAGAATAACTGTTCAGCACGTAGTGGGAAGAAGTAAAAGTAAGAATCAAAAGAATAAATTAAAAAATAAAAGATATACATCCTGTGTTTATGTAGGTATAGTATATCTACAAATGACCTTTGTATTATTTACAATATACGTGACTGACAGAGACTGTAAAAATATTTTTACTTACTATGACACATGTCCTTTCTAGATAATGCTTAAGATAAATATGCGAGTTGAAAACCATTTAATAAAGTAATTCAACACTCTATAAAAAGGTAAAAACGTTTACAGGAATGCTAACAAATAAAAAAACACTGTAATCGTTGTTGTAAAAAAAGCATGAAGTAACTGCGAAAATAAACGGTAAAAAAGTGTAGTCGTATCTTCTGCCGAGAGCCGGTTGGTACGTTATTAGCGGTTGTGTTACGCTCGTTAGGGCAGTTACGTAAAACCGGTATTTTCTTCTCTGCTTCTCAGAGCGTGACACAATAAAATAAACAAATATCTTTTGGTAATTACGCACACCTGAGAAACACAACAATAAACGATTGGAATTAAAATGTATTTATTGCAATTCACAGTTACATCACTGGATACAACTTTTTATTCGCGCGTGCGTGCGTGTGTGTGTGTGTGTGTGTGTGTAAGTACGTGCGTGCGTGTTGTAGACAGACGAACCATGAAATGCGAAACAAGAAAAATTTCTCATTCAATTAACACTGCAAATTTTCCATAATAATTGTAATTATTATGTATTGCGTTTGAATTTTTCTGTCTGTTTTTATTTATTTAGAACGAAATAATGTTTGTTACAAAACACTGTTACAGATGTTGCGTTGCACAGTTGCTAAGTACGCATGTTTCGGTGTGAAAGTGCCGTTGTATTGAGCACCTTGAGAATACAATCTGTTGCTTTCCTGTATGCAACAGCATTGACACAAATGCTTCATCAAAGATAATTTGACACCATCTTCATCAAAGATAATTTTAAAATTAGCATATAATAATCCAGAATTTTTAGTTGAAAATGTATGGTCAGACGTACATCATCGTTAGGAGTTGTATAAAACACAGTAAATGACCAGTTTTTACGCAGTGCTTGGTAGCAACATAACTATAGACTAATCTTATCAAAACTAACTCCCCGCTTAACCTATTACGATTAATAATTACATTACTATACTTTGGAAAACTATATATTTGTCGTGCCAGTTGTAACACATGAAACTAGTGACACATTTCAGTCTCCTGACGAATAAACACGTTCGGCCTATCTCAAGGATTAAAAAAATTACGTAATAATAAAATGGAAGATGATTAAGGGAATTACACTGAACGCTACTATGTAGCCTAATCTGTTCCCTTTATGTTTGTACCCCATCAAGTACCTATTTTAAAATTTTGCTTTTATTCAGGCGCGCTCTACGTCATCTTTTTCTTCCTTAGATTTTGTATCCCATCGTTCGCTAATTCAATTCTCCTGTTATACCTTAATTTCTTACGCCGTTTTTCTTAGAACTTCTAACTGTGCGTAGAAATTTATTTCCGCTCTTTCTACTTTTGACATGTTGACATGTCCTCTATAAGTAAGTTCCACGTCGACAACCATACAATATAAAAACTATAGTGTTACAATTTTTGTATGGTTTTCTCTGCTTGCATGCCATGGGATCCCGGCGTGCAGGATTTTTTTATACCACTGATGATGGCAGCCAGTGGAGCTGCCGAAACGTTTGGTTTTGTTATAAACCATGGACCACGGCCAAACAGCCCGGATATCATGAACAATTCATCTGACACCGGCCGTGAAAGCATGAGGAATAATTTAAAACTCTTAATGGCTTTTCAACCCTGCTTTAAACCTGCAAATCGTCGCTATTCTTGTTAAGTATATAGGAGAAAATCTGCAATCTTGTTTGAAAACGTGATTGAAGTGTTTTTATTAAATGGAGTTCTGCTTTTTATTTTTCATATAAATTTAAATAATTCATATTTCACATGGTGTATCTATCATATAGCTCGAACGTGTGGTTTAGTGATTAAAAAAAATTCTCAAACATGTAATAAAATATAAAAATGTGCCTCAGAGGCGAACAGTAATTCCCCGTATCTGATATTTCTGAGGACACACTCCTCACTTGAATATTACAATTTTTCCATTGTCCTTAACGGTAAAACAGAAGCCTCTGTTTCACCATTTGTCACAAGAGATGCCATAATGACGTTACATAAAAATTATGTGTATTATCTGGATGGACAAAGATGTAGATAAAAAACCTATTTACAACAGTTAAGGAGACAGTTAAGAGAAGGGTTGATCATACTGGTAGATATGTATATAACAAGTTGTACTTTTTATCTGTATATACATTACACAAACACAGGAGTTTAGATAATAAAGTGTAATAAACAGGTTACTTGCAGTGAAATCACATAGCAAGCTGTACAAATTTCTGCTGTTTGCTAATCTGTGCACTGCTTTGTGTAGGCCTATAACGGACATGAATTAAAAACATAAGGAGTTATGTTATACAGAGTTATACACCAGTGGCGTAACTACAACTACGTAGGGCATCAAGTAACCGATCGACCCCCCCCCCCAGAGCTATTAAACATTTCAGCGAAATTCCATAATCACTTAAGGTAGGCGTATATCTAAGCCAGTTGCTGTGTTAAAATAAGGTTTATAAATAATTATAAAATTAAAAGGAATTATACGATATTTGTAAATTAATAAAATCAATTTACAGTTTTCTTAATAATGACCTTTCTTCACTTCAAGCAAATTTCCTCCTTACCATCGTCTTTTAATACCATATGTTTTTCACTGTCTTTTCAATTGTATGGTTACCAGACCATTCTATTGATCCAATTTTATCGTTTTCTACTTTGTTTCATCTTGGAGAACTACAATTCGTCTGCCATCTCATTGCTTTTGGTCGATTCGAGTTTTCATTGTAATTTCCCACACTTCTGATCCGTTTACAGTGATGATTTCCTCCATATAAAGACAACTGTAACTTATACTTTGTGATAACATTTTGAGTTCAGATAATTAGACACAGTTGACTAAATATAAATTTTAAAATAAAATTGTAACAAAATTATTTACAGGACCATTGAACAGAAAATACAAGAAATATTAATTATTCAATAATTCTTATTTTTTGGCTATCAGATATCCAACAAAATTATATTCTTGGAAGATGTAGCTTAGGCCTATAGCTATTAAACTCTGCATATCACGCCTCCAAACTACTTATACTTAATTCCTTCTTAATTGACACCGCCTGTCAAAAAACAAAAAAATAAAACAGGATAAATTCTTCGGTTCCAGACTTACGAAACACTCTTTTATTAAGTGCTATTTAAAATTTTCTGCCAGTAATCCCTGTTGCGACCGGAATATTGTCTGCGAATGGCAAATAAAGTAATTTATTGCCACGTTTCCCTCTTGTTTTTGCTATTAACAAAATGTCGACTATAAATGTGACGAAAGGGTGGTAAATGTGATGTGTTTGGTATCGTGCATCTAAAGTGTCTGTGTGAAAAGAATTGCGTTACGTGTTACGTGTGTACAGTGTTTGTGAGTGGGTAGACGACCAGACACAGTTTGTACACACTGTTGACCGCACTCACAAGTACCCACTGGGCGTACAATGCATGCAGTGAAAACGTAAATACGTGTAGCTGTGCCGCACGAAGGTTTCCAATTTACGTTTGGCGTGTAATGAATTTGCCCCACCAACTGGATAGTTGCGAGTGTCCGTAGTAATTGACTTTCAAGATGCCACATTGCGGTCGGTTGGCTACTAATATTAATAATTACCACACAGCACAGTCTATAAATCTAGTCAGCAGTAAAATGTATAAGTTAATACCATCCAATTACATTATGGAAGTTGGAATTTGTTTGCGAACTGGAAAGCTCAGTTAATACAACCGCAGCTTATGACCAGAGACTATGACATATGATCTGTACCTTCTCTCAGATATTTGTGTCTATGTTCTACTGACATGAGATATATATCTGTTTGTATCCTGTAAATTAGTTTTTAAGCAACGCTTTTTACACCCACAGTTGATTTTCTTGTACTAATACAGGAGTAAACACCGAACAGTAAATATATATATATATATTTTTTTTAATATAAACTCAGTACGTTGATTTTTGAACAGGAACAAAACAACATTGAAAAATAAAAGAGAATGACACGTCGAATCAGGCAGCTGACAACCAACCATTCGTGACTACATGGCCCAAGCATTTGTTATGAATGAAAAACTGTCAGATGGAATTAAAAACAAAAATTGATTGTTGAATTACGAAGGTAATTTAGCAAAAGTAGATAGTAGAGTAGATACTTCATTAGTCGTGGTGGACCGCTACTATCCACTACCGCCCACCCAGTTGAAATATACACAAAATATGTTAAGTAACTGTACAAACATCTTAGAAGATGCCTCAAATCATGAAAAATTTGCATGTCGAATTCATTTTTTTTTTCATTTTTTAAGATTATTAATCGTTTAGAAGATATGATCGACGTGTGTCCGTAGTGTCTGGATTATAGAATTATAATGAAGTATGAAAAATGAAACAGTCTGCAAAGCAGACGCTCCGATCTGGACAGGAGTCGTGTGGGCGACCAGACAGCAACAGAAACCAGTAAATATCTTTGGACCGAACAACGCAAAGCAAACAAACAAAACAAAATAACTGCTACGCATCACTGACCGGTCTCACTAGCTGTTCCAGCTCAGGTGTGCATTCCGTCAGCCTTCTCCCATTCAAATCGTCCAGAAACATTAACAAATAATATATTCTTTATCGGTTGCAGTTGTGCTTTCCTTTAGTAAAGGTATTACAGTATGTTCTTGCAACAATACACGTTAAGACTAAAAAATCTGGGGTTTGGTTTACTGATAGTAATTCGAATGGGCCCAATGAAACACTGACTAAGATTCAGTAGTGAATTACAATAAAATCAAAAATCACTAAAAACTTCATTTAAATGAAAAGATTATTAATTAGATATGGCACTCCAAGTAACGAACTAATATGAAGTTTTACTGGTAGGCTATACTACTTACAAATGTTATATTAAGCTATACAGAAAAGAGCTTACACATTAAGTTTTTGGCTGACAGGTTGTTTATAGATATTAATTATTCAGTTTAACAAAATCCCAAATTATGGTAACAGTAACAGTCAAATTTGGTTTCGTTAGCTGCATCGTGAATAACACCGTATATATCAACAGTTATTAATAGTAAAAATAGTCTAATAATAATAATAATAATAATTTATTTTTTTTTACGACGGAGACTGTGGAAAACTTATGTTCGCCGCACGAGGGTCCGCACTCATACGGTGTGTGGGACTCGCACCCACCAAAACCACAAACTCTGTTGTCCACGGCATGGATCCACCTTGGGGACTCAGCTTTCGCAATACTTCAAGGTGGTGCCATTTGTACTTCGTCCTGTGGACGTTCATCTATTTTAACCCTTCAGCAGGTCCACGTTACCTGTTTTCTGCTATTCTGTTAGCGGCCCTAGCAAGATCATCTTCGACTTCCTTCTTTTGCCTTAGTACCTTCTCTATGTAAGCTGCTACCTGCTCCCAATAGTGTTCGCTCTCCAGCATTATTCCGATAATATTTTCAGGCGAGATCTGTTCCACTACATTTTACAGTGTTTGCCTCTCTTCTTTCCATCTATCACAGGTGAAAAACGTGTAATTCATATCGTCCAATTCTTGTTTACAGAAAATGCAATCTGGTCTGTCTACTTTCCCCCTCCTATTTAGGTAAGCCCGGAACAGGCCGTGGCCAGTTAGAAACTGTGTTATGAAATAATTAATCTCGCCATGTTTGCGATCAGTCCACTCAGCTAACTGTTTTAATAATAATAATAATAGTAATAGTAATAGTTACAACAACAACAACAACAACAACAACAACAACAACAACAACAACAACAACACAATAATAATAATAATTCTTGTTCCAAGTATCCAAACCTACGCCAGGCCTACAAAATCTTAGCCTCGTGGAGGACGGGCAACAGCTGTTACTCTTTAGCTGACTAGCAGGGCACTGGTAGGTGAGTTTGACAAGGTTGTATGTATCACTTCAAAACACACCGTAACCCATGTTGGAACTGCCCATGGTGTAATTGCTCAACTGTACAGAGGAAGAAATTGCGACTGAATTCGCCCCACAAGGCATCATAGCATGTCGACGACTAACGGCGCGAAGGGATGGACAGACGCTTCTATCTAACCTTTTTCAGAACAACTTTGCCCGAGAGGTGAGAGCGGGCATTCGTAGGCTGAGTGTGAGAGTCTTCATCCCTCAGCCGATGCAATGTTTTCTGTGTTTTTGCGGTTCGGGCATACAGCATCAAGATGTGCTCGGGTCAAGACATGCTTATGTGGGAAGTTGACTCATGGTGACGATCCCTGTGCTGAGCCAATGAAATGTGTCAATTGCGGTGGTGAACATTCATCTAGATACCGCAATTGCTCCTTTTATAAGCAAGAGGTATCTATTCAGGAATTACGTGCCCTGAAAAACAAAAAAACAGCTACGTCGATGCGAAAAAACTAGTATGCCTAGCCAATCAGGGCAAAATCAGTTACGCTCAGGCTGTAAAATCAACAGTATCACCAGTTCCTATTGTAAAAGAAATTACCAGCATTAATCCAGTTTCTTGAGCTTGCTCTTCTGAAGTATATAGAAAATTATAATTTCCAAAGGATAGTGCGGCTGAGACAGATTAAAATCACTGCAAAGGCACAATCAGGACGGGTCTGCCGGAAGATCCATACTTCGTCCGCCAAGAAGGGCGAAAACAAACACTGTGGCTGTAACTGGCGTTAGCGCCAGTGGGGGCGAGATGACGAGGGGATACCACTGGTTATCGTCACGTCATTTGAAATATAGTACCAGGGAGGACTTTTTAAAACCGAAACAGGGGACGAGAAATGTCTCAAAGAACAGGAGATGAGCTTCGGATCGGAGTTCAGCTCGATAACCGGCGACAGCGATGTCATCGACCTCGGCAACCTGGCGGAGCTCAGCAATCTACAACAAAAGAAGAAGAAAGGGTGGCCGAAAGGAAAGCCAAGGAAATTATCACTGTGCGTAGCGACTGATTCTTAAACGTCCAGAATGGAGAACATCCTTCAGTGGAATTTCAATGGTTGCACTTCGCATTACCGCGAACTGATAATGCTACTATCCAGGCATACGCCGATGTGTGCCACATTTGAGGCCACAAGAGCATTTTAATATGAGGGGATATATGTGCTTCCGCTGTGATGTGATCCAAACATCTGAGCTAGGTGAGGCGTTGCTATATTATTTCCTAGCAAGCCACTAGATGTATTCCGCTCGCTACGCCTCTACACGCAGTAGTAATCAGTTTATCTCTTGCTAACCAACGCACTACTCGTTTAAACACAGGGGAGAGCATACATTTCAACGTTGGAACTGGTACTTTCACGGCTGTTGAGCTTTCGAGCTTGCTCCGCGTCAGTCGTGGAGAGTGCTAGCAGATCGCCAAGGGAGCGACCACTTCCCTGTGATGTTAACAACGCGAACTCCAAAGAGCGTTATACGCACGCCGAAAAGGTGGTGCGTGGACCGCGCTGATTGGACAGGTTTCCAGACTGCTTTGTACACCTACAAACGCCTGTGGAAATATAGAAGAAGACAGCATATATAGGTTTCACAGCTGCTATCACCTCAGCAGCTACGGAGCGTATTCCACGGACGGGTGGTCGTTCATCCAGACCACCTGTACCGTGGTGGAACAACATTATTACACACGCAATAAGAGAGAAGCGACGGCCTAAACAGGCATAAATGAGCACCGACCGAAGGTAATCGCATTGCTTTTAAGAGACTCTGAGCCCTCGCTCGTAGAACAACACTCGCTGCAAAAAAATCAATCTGAGAAACCTACGTCTTACCATAACGAGTCGACCCCAGTGACTGAAGTATGGAAGAAGATCAGAGCAAACCCTGGATTTAAACCAATCCCGTGAATAGAGCAAGAGGTGAATTGATTTGCAACGCCGATGAAATAGCTGACACCTTGGCTGCGAGATATGCCGAGGTCAGTAGTTTGGAAAGTTATCCTCTCAATTTTCTCACAACGAAAGATGAAGTCGAACACGATCTCGTCTTCAAATTTTATAGGTGCAGGAGTTATAACGTGCCTTTCACTATGAGGGAATACAGTCCGCTGTCCACGCTGCCGGCGATACTGCAGCGGGACCGGACGATATTCCTTACAGCATCATACGTCAACTGCCGGATGTAGTATGGCTACATTACTGGCACTCTATAACGCCATATGGATGCTAGGTGCCTTATGAATTTTTCAGCCAAAACCATGGAGGTGATCATCATTCCGCTTCTAAAGGCCGGAAAGGATCCCCTGAATGCGGAAAACTATAGTCCAGTATCGTTGACGAGCTGTCTGAGAAAGGATGATTGGAGAGGATGGTAAGCAGTCGGCTCACCTGTTGTCTGGAAATATACGACCTTCTGACTCCACACCAGTGTGGGTACTGGAGACACTATTCTACTACTGATCAACTGGTTTATGTGGAGAACGCAGGTCAGAACAGTTTCATCGAAAACGAACACATGTTTACAGTATTCTACGATTTGGAGAAAGCGTTCAACAAAACATCATGATATAACATCATGCAACAACTACATGATTGGCCCGTCTGAGGTAACCTGCACAAATTTATCTCCAGCTTTCTCAGATACAGAACTTTTCTTGTTCTAGGTGTAAATTCACTGTCGGCCCCTCGCGAGCTGAAAAATGGAGTACCTCAGGGATCTCCGTTGAGCGGCACTCTTTTTACCGTCGCCAGCAAGGGGATTTTTAAGAGTACTGACACGTCAGTTGGGAAGTGCTTTATGTTGACGATCTTGCGCTGTTCTACTTGGCCAAAGCTACGATGATGATCAGGAAAAAAATGCAAAGCGCTATAGACACGTTGATAGAAAATGCAAACAACATAGGCTTTTCTTTATCGACAAAGACGTCCTTCTTTATCGACAAATCTGCGACGTCAACTGCTGTTGCTGAGATATGTGGCAAAAATATTAGCTCGACCCAGCCACAGAAACCACGTGTTACTGGCGAAGACAGACTTGCTACCGCTGTTCGACGTTCACCAACAGTTTTGTAATTCCTGCATGCCACCTGTTACGTAAAGAAAATTATGAGTAATGGAATGGAAATTAACGTTATTATGATAGTAACTAATGCACAAGTGAAACTACCTTATTATTTCTATTGTATGGTGCGGGGTTCGTTAAGCGGGGTCATGGTACGAGGCAAGGTAGCAGGCATCACAGTGACCACAATTATTGAAAACTTATGACAAATTTGAAATGAAATACTAAATAAATAATTTTTTGTAAGTAGTAATACACACACACACACACACACACACACACACACACACACACACACACACACACACACACACACACACACACACACACACACACACACACACACACACACACACACACACACACACACACACACACACACACACACACACACACACACACACATACATACATACTCGCGTATTATCTTCGTCAACGACAACAGCTGATGTATTTCCCCAAACTGAACAACAGCTTCTCCAGTGGTTTATATTTAGAGCACGTCTTGTCCAGTTCACTGCTCCACAGGCCATCCATCACACCGTCTTGCCAATGTCGCCGACGTTTTCTTTTAGGACCTTGGCCTCTAATCTTAAAGTCTTTGTAACTTCTTAGCCGGCTCCATTCCGGTCAACACTTCTCTTCGCATTCAGCACTTTCTATGTCGCTTGAGTATTTATGCTTGAGTATTTAGGCTGTTCATACTTATAATCCGTAACTCAGCCAGGAAACAAGTAGGCATAAAATTTATTATTTTTAAAAACAATGGCGTTTTGTTATTCTCCAAAATATTGCAAATGCTTCCAAATGCAATACCCCCTGACTTTATTGGAGTGATATTTCTCGCAGTATTCCTACATTGTACCTAATTCATACAAATATCTCCGGCTGAAGACGTCTTATGAAACATTATAATGTTTTATCCGCACATATTTCCAGCCCTTTAGAACTTACGGGTGGAATAAGTAAAGCGTGCAGGCTTTCACGGCCGGAACCTGACTGATTAATATTATTCGGGCTATTAAGCCGTGGTCTGAATTCGTTAAAAACACAGCTATTATTGTTACTGTTCATGATGTAAAATGTAATAATATCAGTCAATAAACTTTTAAAACTTGACAAACAAATTAACAATAATACCAGACGTTTCTGTTGTGCCCACATGTTATTGTTATTTTTCTTATCACGTTTTAAAAGTTTATTTACTGCTATTATTATATTTTACATCATGAACAAGAACATTATAAAAATTGAAATCGTTAACCACTTTCCTCTATGTATTTGTATCTATCAGTCTCTCAGTCTCTCCCTCTCTGTCACTCTCATTCTGTCCGTCTTTCTATCTGTCTGTCTCTCTCTCTCTCTTTTTCTCTCTCTCTCGCTCTCTCTCTTTCCCTCCTCCACTCATACTCGTGTTTACACATATTAGGACTACACAGACTGCTTTTTTTATTCACTGAGTAATGATTAAAAAAGTACAATCAACAATATCATATTTTTAAAATAATGATTCCATTCTGTACAATCGAAATTATTTAGAAGAAGCGGTGTATGCTTCATATGTAAACTACTCCATGCAAGGAGTTAGGTGGTCAGTTATACTCATTGTTACCTCATGATGTTATCCCAAGTACTCATTTCCACACACTGAATCGACCTTGGGGCTATGTAACGCACTTTGATTATTTTGGTACGTCCAGAATTCGGATTTGGGATTTCTAGGTTAGTAGTAGGCAAACCCATATCCTTTTTTTTTATTTTCAGATATAAATTTATACTATTTCGTGCATAATAAACAAAAGCCATCTAGTGCGTATGTGTTTGTCTTTGAATACGCAAATGTTTAGAAGATCAGCAGGCCTCTATAAATCTGATGCATACACCAAAATTGTTCCAGGATTAAGACTGGTTTGCATTATAGCATTTATGTAGCTTAAGTTCATAACATTTCAATTTGGTCTTGCCAGGTCATCATATCTTAATACTTTTATTAATTTTGAACGTCAATGAATGCGCCAAATCGACGCGTGTTAGCGCGAACCTTGCATAACCTGTTCTCTGGGTTATTTACGTCACTGTACACGCTTATGTTGTGAACGTTTACATTTTGAAAGTTATTTGTTTATTAGATGGTCTTTTTTCGAAGTATAATTTCGTAATTAACGGCCAAAGATAGCAATTAGCTAATGTATTTACTAAGTTTCAAAATCCAAGGTTTACATTAAGTAGATAATTTTGATATAATTAACGTCAGTTTATATCGAAACTTAAAATGGTGTGCGATAATAAAATTAAGAAATAACATTAAAATACTTTTTGACGCCGGATGTCAACATTTTATTATGGGAAATATGAGAATTCTACACAAAACAATATTATTTAAGGTGGGAAAGATTAAATGACAGTAGAAGAAGAAACGAGGAGAGAAACGTTCGTTAATCAAAAATGAAACGTATAGGGTAAATTATAAGTCCAAAAAATATCTTTCAGTTCATCTCCAACTACGTTTTGATTGTCCCTCAGGACCACCTAGGCATGTAACACATTACTTTGACTATAAACAAGAGAAGTTTTTAGACAATTGAAATATCACTGGTAATTCACATAGAAAATATCAGATTAACAGATAAATACTCTCAGCTGCAGAGATTAGTTAGTCCAGCAATTTAAGGCAGAAAAAGCCTTCGCTATTTTCTTGATAGGCTGGGCTGTCCTAATCGTAAGACTACAGATATCTCCATTCTTCATAAATGAACTCTGAAAAGTAACTACTGAAAACGAAACGATTTTATAATCGGTGATGAGGATGTATAGGCTTTGTGAATTATGGTCGATTTATATTTGTATCATCAGCTATGTTGGTTAATCTATGAGCATACTGCTTGATTTCTTGATGCATATTTAAAGTAAAGAAAAACCTCTTGATTATATACTAGTGTAATAAAAGAAATTTATATATCAGGAAAAATACTGTTGCAAAAAAACGTTTAAACACACACACACACACACACACACACACACACACACACACACACACACACACACACACACACACATACACACACACACACACACACACACTTACTCGCTCACTCACTCGCTCACTCAAATATTATAAGAAAACAGATTGAATTGTTTGGCTTCGGCTTCGGAAATTATAAACTTACCATCACATATTTGGGAAAGTTACACATTTATTATCACATGTACGCGTATTTCTTTATTTACATTCTTATCTGTATGAAATTGTTTGTGTAAGGTATGTTATTTAGTGTCCCAGTCAAATCTCAAAATCTGTTTTAGAAAAAAAAAACACAGGAAAATTATTAGTAACAGCGCTAGTATTAGGAATAATAAAATTTGAATTTATGATCATTACTAAAACTTTTCATCATGGTTAGGAATTTTTACATAAATACTCGACACCATGTTTTATAGACGAACTTAAAAAGCATATGATTAATAACGTTTTTCTTCGATGAAAATAGTCTTTAGTCTCTTGACCTAATTAGAAAATTACTTAATCAGTTTAAAATTACTATATAAGCTACAGTTTAATGATCCAAACGGTGTAATACTTATTCCAATTCATACTGGGACAGGAAATAAACCGTTTTACAATTATGTATTTGATTAATATTTGTATTTAATGCAGACCAAGTAAAGACAGAATGTACCTTCATTTTAAATTGAAATGAGATAAAAAGTACTTTAAACGTCTTTGAATATTCTAAAGGCAATAAAAAAAAATCATTGTAATGCATGAATCAATGCATTCTCTTGGCAGCAGTTAGAAGGAAGCATTCCTAAAACGCCTCAAACTATAAATACACAATTACAGTTACTTGTGATTCATAAGACAGTTTTTTAAAAACAAAACATTTAAATTAAAGATAATTAGGTCGGTAGGGAAGCGGTTCTTTGTTAGGCCTACGTGCACTGCGTACACAGAATTTACGTGACAACATAATTTAGTTTTGTTCAGATACGTTTATTCCACAAAGACGTAGGCCTACCGCTCTATGTTCAGAATAATCAATTACGCTAATTATGTGCTATGAAAGTTAAACACATGTATTCTAAAATTATAAAAAGTGTAAACGAAAATGATATAAAGTAGAAATACATTTAGTGAGAATCTGTATAGGCCTACTTATGAAATCGGGAATCCTTTTTGTGTGCTGATTGGCTTATTTAGACAGCTTACCTTGTTGTGGCTTTCTTAAAGTACTTCAGTGATATAAAAGGATTTATTATTATTTCTTTTACCGGTGGCTCAGATTTGTCATCGAGATCAGTACAGTATAGAGAGCAATTTACAGTTCTTGAAACTGGGCCTTTACGCTAATTTATTATATATATTTTTTAAGAGAAAATTAGTTATTATTCCGAAAACAATTAATAGATTAGAATACATAGACGTATGAATAATTTGCCATGAATGTGTAAAGCGTCATTAGACTATGAAGTAGGCTACTACATGTTTAAAAAATATATTACCTTTACTTTATCCAGGTTATAACCATATAATTGTCCGTCGGGGAATATTATTTCAGCAATATATTGGTGTGATATAGAATGACTTGTAGACCAGAAACGGATGATTGGTCAAAGGCGCCGGTCATAGACCTTCCTGGAACTGATGACCTCAGTTGTGGCTATGGCTCGTTTCATGCTGTTGAATTTCTGTCGTGACTTCCTACCGTTGCTTGCCGTAATCGCTGACACCAAGCAAACAACCACGAAATGTATGTAAAAATGAATAACCAGTTTTTAACTAAGATTATTGTAAATAATTAATTCATTAATTTAATATGTTAATATGTAAATTAATTAATTTGAACTAAATAAATTATTATGTGTATAAGTTACACTAAGTTGGCGTCTGGGCCGGTTGTGAATGCCAGGGGATTACCCTGGCCAGCCGCCAAGTGGTCGCCGGCCCAGACGCCAACTTAGTGTATACAGATTATTATCTGTTTATCAGACTATTCTGTTTATCATTATCAGACTATTGTCTGATTGAATATTAACATTTAATTTAATTGTGATAGTGGCCACGCGCCCACAGCAGACCTGAAGTGCCCACGGTGGGGCATTTACTTTTCGGACACGACAAGGGCAGATTTTTGGAAGAAACGAGACACAGAAGAGGCTTTTGAGCCTCGGTGCTGGAGGGGAATTATGTAATAAGACTGTGAGAAGTGCTAACGTTTTTAATGGAATATACCATTTAATTATGAAAACGTCGTCAGAAGGAAACACCTATAAATCGTACGATTACTAGTACAGTAGCTATTTGTTTAAGGTTTTCGAGGGAAGATGTAAGAAAAACTACGGAGAGCCTAAAAGGGCCATTGTTCAATATGTGGCTGGAAAAATGGATTTGAAATGGTAAGGAATTTTAAAGAGCAGTGTGACCATTCAGTAATAATTGAACTGAGGGATGCAAGAGAACAAGATAGACGTGAAAATATGGCTGTGGAAAAGCTTTATTATAAAGTACCGTTAATAGAGGAGGAGGAGGAGGAGGAGGAGGAGGAGGAAGAGGAAGAGGAAGAAGAAGAAGAAGAAGAAGAAGAAGGAGAAGAAGGAGAAGAAGAAGAAGAAGAAGAATAAGAAGAAGAAGAAGAAGAAGAAGAAGAAGAAGAAGAAGAAGAAGAAGAAGACAGGACTTGTGCCGTAACTATGGAATTTCGTTACGGCAACATACGGATATTGTTTAAGTCAAATTATGGCAATAAGAAGCATTCATTTTGCCGTGTGGTCTGTAGTTGCGTGATATATGGATACCCGCACGCTATCTAGTAGCGATCCGACGCGACTTGAGTTTCTCTGCTCCGCTGTGAGGGGCCGTTCCTGGTTGTTGGTTTATACACGTGTCGTGCTCTCTCTCGCGTCACCCTTCATCCTGGCGAGACGTTTTCTTGTCGGGCTTCTGGAAAAAGTTTTAATTGTTTTCTTTAATACCGGGCGTATGATTTTTCTTATGGCTGGCTGAGTACCTAAGTGTGCCCAGGGGTGTCTGCGGCCCGTTCTACCGTGACCCGAGTGTCAGACCAAGATAAAATGTAAGAAGATCAAGGAACTTATACGGGGCTAATGTGCTAATGCCAATCTCGACAGGTATGTCTGGAGAACAATGTTTCTCGTGTGCTGTGGAAGAGAATTTTTGCAAAAAGAAAATTATTAACTTATTCCTATGTGTGCATTTGGCACTACTTGATTCTTTCGTCAAGTGAGGTACTGGCTAGTTATCTTAACACAAAAAAAAACTTTTGCTTTAATTCTTGATGTTTTTTTACTTTACTTAATGTCTGGAATACCCAGGTTATTTTAATGATTGCAAATTCATTTCTGAACTCAAGTTTTTCTTTTAAAATTCTGTTGAACTGGATTGGCATCTGATATTTCTTTTAATTGTGAGGACAGCTTCTTATGCTGATAGTAAGTAATAGTAATACCTTATATGCAAAATTTTTAAGATATAAAAAAAACTTTAAAAAACGAAATGTGTCAAGATACTACTGGCGAATTGGTATCTATTTAAACTTTGCTGGGTGAAGGCACTTCCCGGCTTACTAGAGTGAAGCATGCCCAGTTCCTTTATTTTCTCTGAGAAGGTCTCTCAGTATTTATTAGTGTTATCCATGTAACTGTCCTGTGTGAAAATTGTGAAGTGCATGTAAGTTAAAAGAAAATTATGAAGTCGTATTATTGAGTGCAACTCCTTGTCAGGACAGGTTGTGAACTGTCCATCATATTGGTTCAAACTATGTTATATCCCTACACGTTTTGTGATAGAGAATTTATTTTAATTCTCTGTGAATTTCATATCAATGTTAAAATTTTTTTGTATATATATATATATATATATATTCATAAATCTAATGGGACCTAATAATGTTGGCTCAGTTTAAAACATGTTGAATGACTATATTAATTAATTGTGGAGTGATGAGTATATATAAATAGTGTTATGGATCTAGTCATTCGTATACACATATGTGTATGTATAAAACATTTTATATTTTGAGAGACTTGGTTATTTGATATTTTTTTTAATAATGGTGTACACTATGAAATCAGAAAACCATTGAGCTATAAAAGCTTAGTAAAAAATTGAGCACACACATTGTGAATTTCATACTAAAGAACATAATTACCAAATTATATTTAACATTATACCTTTACTAATTATATGGTTATCATTCTTAGTTTTTACATTATACCTGAAAAAAAAAGAATGCTCGTACCATCGTTAACCCAATGTTATTATCACTATTGTGTACACATATTGTAAATTTCATACTAAAGAACATAAATAGCAAATTATGTTTAGTGTTATGTCTTTACTAATTGTATTGTTGTTGTTCTTAGTTTTTTTATTGAGATTTCGGATGGTGCATGTTGTTTGTGTAAATTAATTAAAATAGTACAACCAGAGGTGTCATGTAAGATAAAAAAAAAAAACTTATTGTTATTAGATGTATTAAATTTTGAAAACCTCTGGATTTATTTTTTTTATTTATTACTGTTAATAATAATTTACTGCCATAATATCGAAATTATAATTTTTGTAAAGGTTTTAAAATTTACCGTCGAGGTTTTGTTGCATGTTCATTGTTATTTTAAATAAAATACTTCTATATTCTGGCTACTATGAAGTACACGCATTGTACATAAATTGTAAGGTTTTTAAAAAAAATTTATAGAACCAATAAATTTGTTGTTTGTTGAGTTTGGAAATTGAGGTCACCTCATTAGTCCAATTGCCTAATGGTTTCCCAGCACGAGGCCTTTCTTCCACTAGGAGGCCCCCTCCTGGTTTTGAACAAGTGAGCCGGTCATCCAGGTAAGCTGTAGAATTTAGTTACACATTTTAAGAAAGTTAAAATTGTAAAAATTGTTAAAATTGGAAAGTTAAAATTGTGTTGTGATGTCATTGATGAGCGGCTTACTAATGGTAGCAGAGCGTGGTTGGACGTAGGCCTGGCCACCTCTGGACCAAAAATTGGAAATTGATGCGGTGGCCTCAATACGTTAATTGGAAATGCACTGTCAGTTTTGTGGTGTGTTCTCATATCTCAAAGAATGTAATGAGCTTAAAATGGTTTATTCTGATATTTTTACTGTAATTATGTGTTTAGCATTGTTGTAAAATTTTGGTATTTGCGAGCGGTTGCCGGGCCGGGAAAACTGGGGGTGAGCACAGGCCGGTTAGTGATTATGTTAAAATTTTTTTGTATATATATTCATAAATCTAATGGGACTTAATAATGTTGGCTCAGTTTAAAACATGTTGAATGACTATATTAATTAATTGTGGAGTGATGAGTATATATAAATAGTGTTATGGATCTAGTCATTCGTATACACATATGAGTATGTATAAAACATTTTACATTTTGAGAGACCTGGTTATTTGATATTTTTTTTTAATAATGGTGTACACTAATATGGTGAAATCAGAAAACCATTGAGCTATACAAGCTTAGTAAAAAATTGAGCACACACATTGTGAATTTCATACTAAAGAACATAATTACCAAATTATATTTAACATTATGCTGCTACGACAGCACAGAACAATCTACGCCTTTATCGAATGTGCCAGAAAGATCTCGATGTAAGCGTGTGGTGTACGTGCTACTAGACGCATTTTGCGAGAATTTTCTCGACTGTGCCAGGCTTCGCTCGGGCGCTTGGACTGTGTCAAGGCCGTAGCAATTACGTAGTTCGCGAGAGATAAGACGCAGTTTGGAAGCTTCTGGTGTGTGAGCGTACCTATAAATACATCGCGTCGCGGCCTTAGTTTTCAGTTCAATGCGAGATATTGGTTAGTGCGGTTCGAGAGTATTAGTGCGATATATTTCCAGGGCGGTTAGAGTTATTACTGTGTACGTTCAATTAGTTATTATTGAAGTGTTGCGTTTTATAATCAGACGGTATAATTGTAATACAATTGAGTTTTAATATTTGTGGACATTTTATTACGTGTGTACAATTTTCATTTGATTTGTTGTAGAGACTGTGTTGTTAATTACGAACTATTTTTACTGTAACAATTAAAGGTGTGATTAGTGACTTAATTGGTGTCTTGTACTTATTTTGTTTCCACTGTACCTACGACGATCGAGTAGACCGTCGTAACAATACTTTTACTAATTATATGGTTATCATTCTTAGTTTTTACATTGTACCTGAAAAAAAAAGAATGCTCGTACCATGTTAACCCAATGTTATTATCACTATTGTGTACACATATTGTAAATTTCATACTAAAGAACATAAATAGCAAATTATGTTTAGTGTTATGTCTTTACTAATTGTATTGTTGTTGTTCTTAGTTTTTTTATTGAGATTTAAGATGGTGCATGTTGTTTGTGTAAATTAATTAAAATAGTACAACCAGAGGTGTCATGTAAGATAAAAAAAAAAAAACTTATTGTTATTAGATGTATTAAATTTTGAAAACCTCTGGATTTATTTTTTTTATTTATTACTGTTAATAATAATTTACTGCCATAATATCGAAATTATAATTTTTGTAAAGGTTTTAAAATTTACCGTCGAGGTTTTGTTGCATGTTCATTGTTATTTTAAATAAAATACTTCTATATTCTGGCTACTATGAAGTACACGCATTGTACATAAATTGTAAGGTTTTTAAAAAAAATTTATAGAACCAATAAATTTGTTGTTTGTTGAGTTTGGAAATTGAGGTCACCTCATTAGTCCAATTGCCTAATGGTTTCCCAGCACGAGGCCTTTCTTCCACTAGGAGGCCCCCTCCTGGTTTTGAACAAGTGAGCCGGTCATCCAGGTAAGCTGTAGAATTTAGTTACACATTTTAAGAAAGTTAAAATTGTAAAAATTGTTAAAATTGGAAAGTTAAAATTGTGTTGTGATGTCATTGATGAGCGGCTCACTAATGGTAGCAGAGCGTGGTTGGACGTAGGCCTGGCCACCTCTGGACCAAAAATTGGAAATTATGCAGTGGCCTCAATACGTTAATTGGAAATGCACTGTCAGTTTTGTGGTGTGTTCTCATATCTCAAAGAATGTAATGAGCTTAAAAGGGTTTATTCTGATATTTTTACTGTAATTATGTGTTTAGCATTGTTGTAAAATTTTGGTATTTGCGAGCGGTTTCCGGGCCGGGAAAACTGGGGGTGAGCACAGGCCGGTTAGTGATTATGTTAAAATTTTTTTGTATATATATTCATAAATCTAATGGGACTTAATAATGTTGGCTCAGTTTAAAACATGTTGAATGACTATATTAATTAATTGTGGAGTGATGAGTATATATACATAGTGTTATGGATCTAGTCATTCGTATACACATATGAGTATGTATAAAACATTTTACATTTTGAGAGACTTGGTTATTTGATATTTTTTTTTAATAATGGTGTACACTAATATGGTGAAATCAGAAAACCATTGAGCTATACAAGCTTAGTAAAAAATTGAGCACACACATTGTGAATTTCATACTAAAGAACATAATTACCAAATTATATTTAACATTATGCTGCTACGACAGCACAGAACAATCTACGCCTTTATCGAATGTGCCAGAAAGATCTCGATGTAAGCGTGTGGTGTACGTGCTACTAGACGCATTTTGCGAGAATTTTCTCGACTGTGCCAGGCTTCGCTCGGGCGCTTGGACTGTGTCAAGGCCGTAGCAATTACGTAGTTCGCGAGAGATAAGACGCAGTTTGGAAGCTTCTGGTGTGTGAGCGTACCTATAAATACATCGCGTCGCGGCCTTAGTTTTCAGTTCAATGCGAGATATTGGTTAGTGCGGTTCGAGAGTATTAGTGCGATATATTTCCAGAGCGGTTAGAGTTATTACTGTGTACGTTCAAGTAGTTATTATTGAAGTGTTGCGTTTTATAATCAGACGGTATAATTGTTATACAATTGAGTTTTAATATTTGTGGACATTTTATTACGTGTGTACAATTTTCATTTGATTTGTTGTAGAGACTGTGTTGTTAATTACGAACTATTTTTACTGTAACAATTAAAGGTGTGATTAGTGACTTAATTGGTGTCTTGTACTTATTTTGTTTCCACTGTACCTACGACGATCGAGTAGACCGTCGTAACAGTGGTGTCAGAACTGGGATAGAACGGTTAACAGTGGAAACAGTGGATACTTTGTACAAGACGAGTGTAATTCGTAATTAATCGAAAAACAATGGATGCCAGTCAGATGATGGAAAATTTCCAAGTGCTGTTGTTGCAGACAGAAGAACGACGACGACAGGATGCAGAGAAAGCGGAAGAGAGATAGAAAACCCTCCTGCTGGAAGCAGAGGAAAGACGCAGACAGGAGGCGGAAGAAGCAGAAAAACGACAGGATGAAAAACGCAGGCAGGAAAGAGAAGAGACAGAGGAACGGCGACGACAGGAAACGGAAGATATCAAAGCATTAATACAGGAGCAGAAACAGATTCAAGAACACAGTACAGCAGAATTGGGTCTCCTACGAGGTGAGCTTAATAAACAAGTTACTAAAATATCTGAGGTAGAAAAATCTGTCTTGACTGTGGAAGAAGTTATGTCAACAAAAATATCTGCAGTAGAAAACTCAATGGCAAACATAAGAGAACAAATTAAAATTGAAGTTGAACAGTGCATGAAGATTCAACTAAAACAAATTTCTGAACAGACTGTACCAGTGATCAAGACAGAAAAATACACAGAAAATAAGTTAACAGAGAAAGTCACTTTGCCTGCAGTAGGGACAGTTCATGTCAAAGCTCCAACCTTTGACGGAAGCACTCACTGTGCAACGTACCTCCGCCAATTTGAAGCTGCTGCATGCGCAAATAATTGGACAGAGAAAGACAAGGCTGTTTCACTCGTTCTTGCATTAAAAGGACCTGCGGCAGAACTACTACAGAAAGTGCCACCTGACAGCCAGAACACCTATGCCGAGTTGATAAAAGCTCTGGAATTACGGTATGGTGATAAACATTTGCGAGATGTGTACTGCACCCAGTTGAGAACAAAACGACAACGTTCCGGGGAAAGTCTTCAAGAATTTGAAGCAAGTGTCGACAGATTGATTAGATTGGCCTATCCTGAAGCACCAGAAGACTTCCGAATAAGGTTTACGGTGCAGAAATTTATTGATGGCATCGGAGATTGTGAACTTCAGCAAGTGTTACGAATGGCAAGACACCGAAATAGGTCAGAAGCTCTTGTTCACGCCCTAGAGTTTGAAGCTGCCAAGTCAGCGTCCCGCTACATTAATGGGTTTGTGCCATCACGTGGCAGTCAGAAGATCCCTGTATCACATTACCGTTACGATGGGTGCAGAAAAACAGTGTTGTCGGACAAACAATTCAAAAGTTCAAGAGAGTCGCAACGATTTGAAAAAGACAGAAGACCGAAATGTTACAACTGTGGAAAACGTGGTCATCTACAGGTAGACTGTTGGGAGAAGAAGATACAGAGAGAAGAGACTGATCGCACCAATTGGAGAAGTAAAGGCCCAGAACAGCACACAGTTTCCACGCTACATAAGATCAGTGGAAACTTGATTGTTAATGGATTTGCGGATGGTAAACCAACATCAGTTACAGTTGACACGGGCGCAACAGTGTCCATTGTGCGCCCTGACTTAGTCTGTAACCGCCATCCTCTAATTAGCTCTTGTACAATACAGACTGTGACTGGAAGCCCCGTCAAGGTGCTAGGAAAGGTAGACGTACGTGTACGCCTGGGTCTTCTTGAGTTTAGCCACCAAACGCTCGTTGCAGACATTGTCGATGAAGTGATTCTTGGCACGGACATTATGAATGCCTACGGATTCGTTGTGGACTTAAGAGAGAATGTCCTGAAAGTTGGCCAAGAGAAGATAAAGCTTTGCATGGCTAAAATGACAGGGTCTACCAACCATTCGATTAAGCGAGTGGCATTAGTCGAAGAAAAAGTCAACGAGTCTGGTCAAGAGGAAACCTCCCTGTTGCAAGCGGAAATGGAGGAAGAACTAGCAGAGGAAGTACAAATAAGTATTGGAAAGCCAACTATGGGTGTCGAGACAAAACTGTTGCTTGTTCCGGAGCTGATAGAAGCGCCCGAGGGTAAAGTGGCTGAAGATGAGGTTACGCAAGAGGTTGTTGACGAGAACCAAACAAGCTTGGATCAGCCAGTGATATTTAGGTCATTAGTACATGACGCATCGAGAGTGATTCCAGCGAAGCTAGTGGTTGCGCGAAAGATTCGCATTCCTGGGAACGTGATGTTCGGATCACACGAGACTAAATTCGAAGAACGGGAAAATTATCCTTCGCAAGGACGTCCACCTAGATCGCCTGGTCGAGTATTACTTCGGAGATGCTTTGCCAGTTCGGGACGAACAGGCTTAAGGAGGGGGAAGTGCTACGACAGCACAGAACAATCTACGCGTTTATCGAATGTGCCAGAAAGATCTCGATGTAAGCGTGTGGTGTACGTGCTACTAGACGCATTTTGCGAGAATGTACTCGACTGTGCCAGGCTTCGCTCGGGCGCTCGGACTGTGTCAAGGCCGTAGCAATTACGTAGTTCGCGAGAGATACGACGCAGTTTGGAAGCTTCTGGTGTGTGAGCGTACCTATAAATACATCGCGTCGCGGCCTTAGTTTTCAGTTCAATGCGAGATATTGGTTAGTGCGGTTCGAAAGTATTAGTGCGATATATTTCCAGAGCGGTTCGAGTTATTACTGTGTACGTTCAAGTAGTTATTATTGAAGTGTTGCGTTTTATAATCAGACGGTATAATTGTAATACAATTGAGTTTTAATATTTGTGGACATTTTATTACGTGTGTACAATTTTCATTTGATTTGTTGTAGAGACTGTGTTGTTAATTACGAACTATTTTTACTGTAACAATTAAAGGTGTGATTAGTGACTTAATTGGTGTCTTGTACTTATTTTGTTTCCACTGTACCTACGACGATCGAGTAGACCGTCGTAACAATACTTTTACTAATTATATGGTTATCATTCTTAGTTTTTACATTGTACCTGAAAAAAAAAGAATGCTCGTACCATGTTAACCCAATGTTATTATCACTATTGTGTACACATATTGTAAATTTCATACTAAAGAACATAAATAGCAAATTATGTTTAGTGTTATGTCTTTACTAATTGTATTGTTGTTGTTCTTAGTTTTTTTATTGAGATTTCAGATGGTGCATGTTGTTTGTGTAAATTAATTAAAATAGTACAACCAGAGGTGTCATGTAAGATAAAAAAAAAAAACTTATTGTTATTAGATGTATTAAATTTTGAAAACCTCTGGATTTATTTTTTTTATTTATTACTGTTAATAATAATTTACTGCCATAATATCGAAATTATAATTTTTGTAAAGGTTTTAAAATTTACCGTCGAGGTTTTGTTGCATGTTCATTGTTATTTTAAATAAAATACTTCTATATTCTGGCTACTATGAAGTACATGCATTGTACATAAATTGTAAGGTTTTTAAAAAAAATTTATAGAACCAATAAATTTGTTGTTTGTTGAGTTTGGAAATTGAGGTCACCTCATTAGTCCAATTGCCTAATGGTTTCCCAGCACGAGGCCTTTCTTCCACTAGGAGGCCCCCTCCTGGTTTTGAACAAGTGAGCCGGTCATCCAGGTAAGCTGTAGAATTTAGTTACACATTTTAAGAAAGTTAAAATTGTAAAAATTGTTAAAATTGGAAAGTTAAAATTGTGTTGTGATGTCATTGATGAGCGGCTCAGACTATAGTAACTTTCGGTATCTAATACGTTACATCAGAATAGCCAAGTGTCGAATTTCTCACCTCCTTAAATACAAATATGACTGCAGTATGACTGCAGTTATGATATTAGAGATTTTCAGAGGTGAGTAGCCGACTGAGCAAAACGTTCAAACAGGCCAAGACTTCCAAATACTTGAGGACAATAATATCAACATATGGAAGATTTTAATGATAAGATTTTTTATAGAATAGTGCGTCAATAAGAATAAGAGTATGGTAGGCTCAAGAAACAATGGTAAAAACTTTCGTTGGATGAAAAATTCTGTGGAGATAGTTTTGTGTAATTCTGAAACATTAGCAAAAGAGAATAGGTAAAAGTGCGAGTAGAGGATTTTGTGATATGGCGCGGGAATACAGAGTATTTCGTGGAAAATCCGTCAGACGAAGTGGTGGTAACTGGAATATTTAATTAGCCACAATGGGTAAAATTAATGGGAAGACAAAACAAAGACAGCAATGGATCATGTGACATCGAAAAAGGTCACCGTATACCAGATTTAGCACGGTGCCAAGCGACTCCCGCAAAAGAGTAATAACAAATCTGAAGATAGAAGACGGTTACTGTTTTGGTACCTATAAATGATTGCATATGATATACCAAGTAAACAAGTAATTTGAAACAAAAGAATGTAAAGTCTTAAACACATTCTCGTAATTATAAAACGAAAACAAATGTTTATTAACACAGATTATTATAGAGATTTGTATTTGATGTAGAAAATATTCATGAGTAGAAATGCAACCAACGATTACTGTGAAACACTTCTCTGCTATGTATGTTATTTTATCATCAACCTAAGATACTTCTTTTATACTCTGTGTGAATTACGTAAGTTGGTGGTCGTCAGCCACCCAAATGATTTGATGAATAAAGAAGAGGAGAGTTAGCGTTAAAAAAACCTAAATAACCGGTCGGATTACTTTCTCAGCACACGTATTCCAACTTCGCGCCTTCGGTAAACTCAAAATATGGTAATACTTTTGATAAACAAAACATAATAAATTTAACATCTAAATATATTTTTCTTGTTAAATTATTCATAAATATTTACAATTGTTCCCATGAAGTGTGAAAGTCATACATTACACTCTTAGGTTTTAAATACTGCTTTCTTTTTTATTACACTTGACATTTCAGTGCACTCGGTTTTCTTCTATTTTAAAGGAAATATAATTCTCCATCTATTGCAAAATTATCACTGTTCAGTATATAGGCCTAATTGTTTCTACCAACAGAAAAAGTAGGTGCCTTGAGTAATACACGCACGCACACACGGGCGCGTAGTTTGAGGTAGCTCTAAATATGACCCTGAGGCATACGCACCGAAAGCAGAAAAGTAAGTAGTCGTGCCTTCATTGTAGGTACGTACCATAGGTTTATGATTTAAATTTATAATGTATAAAATTGTCTTTAACATTCTATATGTAAAACAATGTTTCTAAAGTAATACGGAGACAAATATTAGATCTGACAGTAGAGACGATTTTGTGACTAAATCAATACATTTAAAGATAATGAACCACTATCATTACTTTCCACCTTTCCATCTCTTATAAAATAGTAAAAGATGCAGTTAAATGAGAGGAAAAAATAAAAAATGAATAATAACAATAGGCCTATAAAAGAGTTATAGAAAAGATCTACCAATAACAAAATATTTTCTACGAAAATCTTAGTACGATCCTTAACAAAATTCGCATCATGATTTTCAAAAGGGAACTAAATCTGTTTAAACAAAAGAGGATAGTATACCTAGTACACACAAGTAATTAATATATGTATTGAGGTTATAATAATAACAGTAGAGTTATTCATGTAAATGCATTTCAGTGAAGAGTATTTCATCTCCTTATTAAAAAATAATGTATCTGGATTTCTATCTCAATCTGTCCTATTTTTATCTCTCATATACATTTTGAGACAGGCACCTAAATATTACCCATTGTTTCCAGAAAAACTTTGCAATAAATACTTTACTTAAACTTTGCTTAAATATACTCAGAATTTTGTAAACTTCAATAATTAACATTAATTGAATCAATATTAATTTAATAATCACTCTAATTAAAAAATGACGTTGAAAAACTTGGCCAATGGGCCAATGTACGTGTTTAATATTTTTAGTGCAGCTAATGATAATAAGCGAAATGATGCAACAGAATGTCAATGCCAGAAAAGAACTTGCTCAAAACAACTAGTAACGCAGGGTCAATACGGTTCGTAATGGGCGGCAAATAACAGACTACGTATAAATGCACATCGAGAGCGTTTTCTGGTGACGTCGTGTTTGTTTTTGGGGTTATCGATCATCTTGACTACGACACAACTAACGCAGAAGAAATAAAGTCTAGTTCAGCCGCCTTGACATCGAAGATAATGGAATTGCAGTAGTTCTAAGCATGTTGTAAAATGAATGTCTGTGTTTATTATTTTTAACTGAGACTTAAGAAATTTCAGACTTAAGAGAAAAATAGATGTGTTAATTTTTGTGTGTAGACGTTTAGTCTCAGTTTTTATGGTATTCTTCTACTAAAATATGATTGGAATAAAAGTGAGACGTTGCGTCTAGTGGAGCACGCAGTCAAGATTGCCAAAGATTTCCTGTATCAGTCAGAAAGCAGCAAGTTGGTGTGATTGACATAAGTAAGCATCGACTCCAGCAAGACCACTATTGTAGTTGGAAACCTCAAGACAGTCATTGAGCAACGACTATCGCTGTAACTGTAACTTCTGGCTGAAGAAGAAACGCAACAATATATCTCAGTTTTAATACTCGAAATTGCAAACCAGACAACTGAGTTTTATTTTGTAATTATGAAGCGTAGATCCTATGTAATGTAACGTAGCCTGTTGTTGTAGATGTCGTGTACTGTAATATTCAAGATGTCCTAAAACGCTCAAAAGAATCGTTAACAAAATTTGTTTGATGTCTGCATCAGTGTTATGAAAATAATACTTTTACTGTGCAATACTGTTTTAGTAAGCCAATCGCTCTTGGCACAAACATTGTCTGACAGTAAAACTGCTTCTATATGTAGTCGCACACAATGCTTTCATTCTCTGTATACAAGGAAAGAATTTGGATTCATATGAACGAACTAAGTGAAAAGGTTTCATGATCACATTCCTGGAGGAGCCAATATAAATTTATATACTTAACAAGTTTTACCCATTATTAACGAACGTTAGGCTCCAATAGAAGAGATATGTAAGGCAAAAAGCGTACAGCGTCCCAGTTTAAAACCATCAAACTGAAGTTAAGTAGCGAGTTTGTTTGATTCATTGTAGTCAGTAAATATATGACAAGAACAGCTAATGGAAGCAGATCTTGTTAACTGCGTGTTATATTAGTGTTCGGGGCCACGGCAGGACCGATTTCAACCAACTTGCCAGAAATATTTTATGCAACGGGAGAAGCAACAATAGGATAGGTGTTTTGGTCCACGTCGGGAGGTGGGGTGAAAAACACAGTGATTAAAAAACACAGTGGTAAATATAATACTGTATTTACATTTTGTTTAGTGGTGAATATAATACTCTATTTACATTTTGTTTAGGAATGTGCTGCAAACAACAAATCAATTTAAGGAAATTCAATATAACCGCAATGCTACGTGATGTATTTATAAAATTGTTACAATTAAAATGTTTTATTTTCATATATACATTTGTGAAATTTGTGATAGAAAAATGCCAAGAAGAGGGAGGGCAAACATCGGTTGAAAATCACAACATGCTCAAAACGAGCAGGCGCGACGACAACACTCGCAGGAGAATGAAAATATTAGGAATTTAAATGTACGTTCACGCGAGCAAGAAAGTGGAGAGCAGCGCAGTCAACGTTTAGAAGCAGACAGATTACGACACAGACAGGCACGTCAACGTTTAACTAATGAAAACAGAGGCCTTCATCTATTAGCAGAACGACAACGAATTCAAGTACGACGGGCATTAATAGCAGCATCATTTAACCGCCTTGCATTTGAATACGATCCAGAAATTGAGTACTCATCACATTCAAAAATAATTATTGGAGATATGAATAAAGTATGTCAATTTTGTCATGCATTAAAATTTAAAAATGAAACTCCTGGAATGTGTTGCGCTGCCGGAAAAGTTGTTTTACCAGAATTGCATCCACCGCCTGAACCATTAAATTCATTACTGCCGATTCCAAATTGTTTCCGCCGAATTCCAAATTGTTTCTACGAAAAATACGAAAATTCAATTCTTGCTTCCAAATGACATCATTTGGCGCCAAGAAAATCGTTAGAAATAACGATGGTCGTCATTTTACTGCGCAATCTCAATGCACCACGGCTGTGTAATGGAACGAGATTAGTCGTCAAAAAATTAATGGGGAATTTAATAGAGGCAACAATTCTAAACGGAAAATTCAAGGGTGATCATGTTTTGTTGCCAAGGATACCAATGATTCCCGCTGATTCAACAATTCAATTTAAACGTTTACAGTTTCCTATCCGGCTGGCCTTTGCTATGACTATAAATAAAGCGCAGGGTCAAACAATGAATATATGCGGGTTGGATTTAGAAACCCCATGTTTTTCACACGGTCAATTATATGTTGCGTGTTCCCGTGTTGGTCGACCATCAAATTTATTTGTTTACACCCCCCAAGGCAAAACCACAAATATCGTTCATGATTTAGCTTTACGTTAAATATAAACATTTGTTTTTTCAATTTTAATAATTTCATTTATTTTTATTTTTTCAAAACACAATTATTATTGTCAAAATAAGCAAAAAATAAATTTCATGGAAAACAAATCATTTATATTATTACTCAATTAATATAAAAATACATGAAATAAATTTATTAATTTAAAGACAAAATGTTGTTTCTGTTAATAATAATGCTCCATGTATTTATCACTATGCTGCTTATAATATTCGTCTGTCACATGAAAACATCCATCATCAGCCACCGTCAACTTGCGCGAAGCCAAACATTCATCAATAACTGCCAATTTAGATAACATTTGACGACAGTTATACTTCTACTAATTATTATTAAATTAAAAAATAAATATCTACATCATTTTTTTTGGCCTCAGCAAAATGAAAAAAAAATTTAGAGGCAGGACAAAGTCTGCCGGGTCATCTAGTATATTATATATCTTGAGGTAAGTGTAGACTTACGAGCGATTATTTTACGTCAGTAATTACCGTTTGAATCGTAAATTAATATTTCAGCTCATTCATATGGCTGAGGTTTTCAATAATTAATTTTCTTCTTTTCTCTTTGATGACTCTTCCGCTTAGTCGTCCAGTATTGTCCTCATAAACCTCGGGCGGCCTGCCCAGTAACCTTCCACTAAGTCATTTCATCTACTGCTTGGAACTATACAGGTAATACAGGTATTTTATTTAGTTCTTCTTGGATACATTTAACACCTTATACGGTTATCTACTTTTAGTGTCACATGACGTGGCCGTAACGTTATAATTCCTGGTTTTCTAAGGTTTTCTAATTTTCTAAGTTGCTTTTTATTGATCATGTCTATCCAGTACTTCTTCACGATAATGCTGTTGTTTGCTTAGCCCCGCGACTAAAATATCTAGGATTTCGTTGTCCATGACGTGTCCTTTACTTAAAAAAAAACTTCTTTGTAAAATATCCAATTCCACAGGTTTGATTTTAAACAGATTTTTATCCTTAAGAGTTATGTTTGTTTCCCATATCTATTATTAAGATAAAATGAGTCTATAATAAGTTGTCCAGATTTTCCAGATTAAAGCTGCCAAAAATATTGTCGACCATGATATCTCCAAAACTGTTACATACAGACATTTTAAAATGTCAATAATAACAGAATAAATGCAACGAAACAAGGAGAAATCACGCTCACGCCAACACTAGCGTACTGCGTTTTCCATTCAGTATCAAACTTTGGTGACTGCTAGTAAGGATTAAGTTTTTTAGTCTTGTGTTGTTATTTGGGAAATGTCATGTCAAGTTAACGATTATTTTCAGGAGCAAAGATAAACCGCTGGAATCATTTTAGTTAGTTACAATAGTTTAACTTTTGTAATAAATTGTCATGTAATTGAAATCGGCTAGTAGCAATATTTAAAAGAAGTAATGTAAGTTATGGCAGGAAGATAAATATATAAACAAATATATAAATTGAAAAACGTATTTCTTAAATCAATCATTAATTATTTTTTGTCTTTTCTTTTTGCAAGATTCAGAGATCACTCTTTCATGAAGGTTCTTCGAAACCAGGACGTTAGCATTCCGACTCCACTCTCCTCATTAGAGTGGTTGCAACCGACACAGTAGAGTGTCATAGCTAACAGTGAGGGTAGACGCTATTGCGTTTTCAATCATTACTCTATCGTCCGGAGCCTTATCAGTCTAAGATAGTTCGTCGATTATTTCTCGGTCAGTGAGGTCAGCGCTTAACAATTTTAATTTATCTGTAGCTTATGAGTTAGCACACTCTAGCTCATTAATTTTATACGCTACTTTCAAAATTGTGTACCCTGAGCACCAGTTTCTCGCGTGCCCAAGGGGTTTTCTTAGCAACTGTCGCCTCAGCATTATACTATTTTTCTTTCTAGTTTGGCAATGAAATATAAGGTTTCTGAGTCGTCTGCTGACAACTTTTAGCCACTTATTTAAAGAAAACGTTTGCTTCGTAAGTAAAGGCTTTTGTCTTTAAAATGTCGCCAGAAATGAGAGTGTGTTGTTCTTTTTGCTGGTAAAAACAATAAACGATGATTCTTCCACTTTTCAAAATTCGCCATAGTTGAGCGTTTTTCTGTTAGCCGATTCACTGGCTACACATTTCATAAACTTCCCAATTTTCAGGTGTAAGATTAAAGATATCCGGGCTGTTTGGCTGTGGTCCATCAAACGTTTCGGCAGCTCCAATGGCTGCCATCGTTAGTGGAATAATAAAAATCCTGAACGCAGGTTGTTCACGTCAGGACCACAGTACTGAGTTCAGGATTTGTATTATTCCACTGATGATGGCAGCCATTGGAGCTGCCGAAACGTTTGGTTTTAAATAAACCATGGACCACCGTCAAACAGCCCGGATATCTTTAATCTTACAACTGACACCGGCCGTGAAAGCCTGAGGACAATGTTCTCAATTTTCATTTGTTTTTCTGAATGTCGTAAACGGTAAGCTGTGCGATTTCATAAATTCTGCTTTAAGTAGCAGGCGACTCGTGTCTTTGAATTATTGCCCACTTATCCGCTAGTGTACAGTCTTGCACACAGGCACAACTCGTGCATTCACACAGGGCGGCAGCGCGCCATGCGTAAAGTTGGATTGCCCTAGAAGCTACCCGCTGGCCCTTAACTTAACCAGTGCGGTCCGCGCTTGTGCGTACGCCAGCTTCCTACTCCTATCCCTGAATCAAACTGACAAACGTCGTCAAACTGACTCAATGTAATCACTGGCCCATGCAACATGCCCTCCTTTTGCGAAATTTCATTTAATGAGATTAATTACATCATTGTCGTTGCTTACAGAACTTTTTCCCTGAAGTAGCTTATAAAACCACAATGTATATCTGACAAAAAACCTAAAATTGTCCGGTGAATAATACCCGTAATGAGACGACGTAAGGCACTACGGCTGTAAAATGGTGTTTCGGCACATCACTCCGTAAAATGCCCTCTTTGTGATGTGCGATATGGTTCCAAACGTCCTCCCCACTTAGCATGGCTCCGATGTTGTTTATGCCAATAATAATAATAGTAGTAATAGTAGTAGTAGTAGTAGTAGTAGTAGTAGTAGTAGTAGTAGTAGTAGTAGTAGTAGTAGCAGCAGTAGTGTAGTAGTAGTAGTAGTAGTAGTAGTAGTAGTAGTAGTAGTAGTAGTAGTAGTAGTAGTAGGTAAGCATATTTGACACTACATCTCATAAACTGATGACTATGTTTAAAATTTAAGCAAGGTAATTTATGTCGTTATATTTTATGGATAAGCTGCAATTTAAAATTTATTAATTAACAACTTATATTAATATTAAATTCTATAAGAGTGTCTGCTTAATTTTTGTGTTGCGCATTCATTTCAGCTACAGCTGCCCCATTCCTATGCGCTAAGAAATATTTTATGTAATTTAATCAAAGTTATGTAAGAGGCCGAGCTATAAATAATGTGGTTAAGCAACGTACTGACGTCTTCGTATTTTTAGATTCGCCGGTGACGATTAAAGTTCATAAATGTTAAACAACGGCCGTTCCAGTCCATCTGGTGACTATTTGACCTTTGCCAATTTTACTGTCACTCTTCTACTGTATAACGGACTCGGTTACTATATTGTACGTATATACTGTAGTTAATAATATGATTCGCATATGCCTTAGGTCTCATCCGAGAATGCCAAAAATCTCATTTAAGCAACGGACTTGGTGAAACTGATAGAAAAAGAGGGAAAGAAGGTGTAAGAAAAGCAAATGAATTTAAATTTATACTAAATATAATAGAAATTTAAATAGTTTATAGAATTCGCTGACACACATGGTATTAACGGCATTTCCTGTTATTTTTCGGAACGTAGGCCTATGCGCCGTTTTAAATGCTCATATGAAGGATATCATGTAGCCTACCACGCACTAAATAAACCACACATACAAACGCGAATACACTCGCATATACACACGCAGACACGCGCGCACAAAATTATAGATGCACAATTTCTCTAGTTAGAAATGGAAAAATGTTTTCTAGTCTTTCGTAGCACAGAAGGAATAAAACGATAAGACATCAATTAATTTAGTTTCTTAAATTTTAAGCACCTTTTGAAGTTTATAATAAAATTTTATTCTTAAGGGAGTATCGTAAAAACAAGTATTTAACGGAAAAAATAATAGATTTTTAATCATATTGATACACAGAATGACAAAAATCCTTTTTGCCGCATTTTTAATATTGTAACAAAATAAAAATTTTGTTTTATTTATAAAAAACAATATAATTATATATTTTTTTCTTTTTTTTATTTGTTTATTAATTAATTTTTGTATTGTATTCGTGTAATTTTTAATTCGTTTATTTAATTTTTTATCAATTTATATCACTTTGTGTAATTGGAATTATGATTCTGCGTTAAATGGATTGGCTCCAGGAACAATCGATTTTTGATCTTTCTTTATTCGAAGTGTGTCCTCCTTTAAAGTTGTTAATTTCAGCTGTTGTGGTAGTTATGTATCAAATATTGTTTTATATTATTCTATTTATAAGTTTAGAAATAAACAGAATTCAAAATTATAACATTCAATGGTTTTTATTTACAAATATAAAATAATCGATTTTCAGGGCGAGCGAATTCTTTTATACAAATTATTAATATTAATTCTCAGGTTCTTTAAACTGTTATGTTAGAATAGTCAGAGCAAGGGCAAAGTCTAGAAAGTATAACACTTACAATTACAAGCTTAATGATCTAAAAATACAAAGATATTATTTAATATTTAATGGTTAGTAAAGTAGTATTTTCGAACCAAATTCGCTTGTTGACGAAGCTAGCGGCGGACTGCAGAGGATCATGGGATTTCAAAGATGGCTGCTTCTTGCTAATATGTTGTCGACGGGTGCACATCAGGGAATTCTCTTCAAATAAATGTTGATTTCCTCGTACCAGCAATAGTGATTAATCCCTCTGGTTATAGTGTAGTTGTCCTGGATCAGTGTTCAGTGATTCTTTTCGGTAATTTGTGTTGAAGAATGTTTTTATTTCACTTCATACCATAAGGTCGATAATGGCAGATTTTGTCTTTATATTCGGAATTATCGTTTATGTGTTTTAATTCGGTTAGTGCACCTTTTACTGTTCAGTATTAGTTCACTTTAAAAGTTATACTGGTTTAATTCACTGAATTTAGTAGTTATTTAAAGTTTGTCAAAATTCGCGATTTTACATAGAATAGGCTTGGTTGATATTCGCCATCTTTCTTCTTCCTTCGCTTTAAGTGAATATTTCGCGAGCTCTCGTTCTGATGTGAACTATTCAACGTCTAATAATCAACTGTTTCACTTTCTTCTTTATTCGAAACGTCTTAGCCAATTTAATATTAAAAAGACATTGTTTTAAATCTCTAGCATTTCCGCTTACATGGTTGATTTTTACATTATATGAATGAATACATTTTTACTATTATTTAATTTTATCAAATACCTAACACATATTCTCTTTCTTTAGTTAATTCTACGTGATTTAATACCAAATATAATACTTTTACAATGTTTTCCATCTCAAAATGCCTTATTTATAGTATTTTTACATGTAGGCCTAAAATTTTACTTCCTGTCACTTTAAATGGTTTACCATCTTTATGAAGTTATAAATATTATTGAACAAGATCCCTGATTGAAATAAAATGATTATTTTTCCTTAATTACTTGTAATTTTATGAATTAGTTATCTTTTTTAAATTATATCTTTAAATTAAGTCTTCCCCTTATGTTCTAGTGTTATTACACTTGCATTTTTTCTAATAATCTATTATAAATTTCTTCAATATCTTTATAAAGTATTGGTACTGTTAGAATACATTGTGTTGGGTTTACATTATATAAATTTCATCAATTTATTTAATTTATTTTACTTATTTTTCATTGATAAGGTTGTTGAGATTTACCATTTGTCCAGATTTTGGTTTTGTTCACATATAATGTTTTATGATTATTACAGCTTGCTTATACCCCTTCTGACTTTCTGTTCTTATACAATCTTAATTAAAATTCTCTTACTTAGTTACATGAACATTTAGCTTTGATTAATACTATTAATACATAACAAATATTTAAAAACAAAAGAGTTGTACTCAAACTCAGACATTTCAGTCTTGATTAATACTAGTAACACATAATAAATATCTTATAATAAAAGAATTGTATTCAAACTCAGACATTCAGTCTTGATTAATACTAGTCACACATAATAAATATTTTAGAATAATAAGAAACATTACACTCTATTTCAGACATTTAAGTATAGAGTTTATTGACCTTAATATAAATAAAACACATCTGTCCCTTCATTATTTAAAGTATTAATTAAAACTAATTTTGTGCAGTCTTGGCTGTTTTTATTTTATTTTGGGGATGTACCCTTTGTCACTTCATTTATTTATTGCCTGCTCTTATTTTATCTTTGTCATTTTAATAAATGTTGTTAGATAAAGAGTGGCACTCACTTAGAAACATTTGTAGTCTATTTTCTCATAATAATAATATTCTACCAATATAATTTCTGTATTCAATACAAAACTTTAAAGTTGTATAAATTTACTTAGTTTATGAATTTACACATGAAGTTTATTTAACATAATAAAATAACTTGCACTGGTATTCTTTGTTCTTATCTCTAATCAGTTTTATAGTCTTATAAGATCAAGAATCTTATTTATAGAGGTTTATGAATATTTGTTTTTTCCATTATATAAATAATTTCCACTGGTTCACTTTTAATTCTACCTTTAGACACTTTTGTTTATATCTACTTTACATTATTTTTTATTTTAGGTGTTATACTTTCATTTGTTATATATACTCTCTTTTGGGGTTTCGTTCTTTCTTATTACTGGGTTTGCTTTGAGTATTTCCCTACTTTATTTCATTCTACTACGTGGATTCTTCCAATTTCAGTCCTGTTATTAGGGATGTCGGTTTGTTCTGGGTATTGCCTTACTTACTCCTATCCTACCTGGGTACTTTTTTACTTTATTTTGGCTTTTGTTTTATTTTTTTATTACTCATTGATATTGCATAGTTGTTTTTAATTTATTTTTATTTCTTCAAACTATGAGTGCACTTTACTGTGGTCCTTAATTGTTTTTTATTGTATTTTCTTTGATTTAATTTTAATTTTAATTTATTTATGATCATTATTTCGTTCATTATAATGTGGATAATCTGTCATGCTACAATATGTATCTAAAAATGTATGTACACAATATCTGGGACTTCAGACACTGAAGTTAAAATATTGCGACTGATATATCACGTGTAGTAAACAACGATGTTTGCAAAAACTGTTTACATTTTTATAGTTTAAGGAATGCCTTGGATTATATAAACGGTACACATTGGAGGAATATTTAGAATACAATCATAGTACAATAATTATCAGTAAACTAGATGGCACTAAGAAGATGAAATTCCAGTTATCTTATGTGCATGCTATGCTAAGAATTTTTGAAATAAAGAATCGAAACGTCTAGCAACCCGTAACACAATATATTTGATCTCGTAGACCGAAAGTGTTCAATTATCTAACGATTTATCACTGAGAAATTAATTTGCTTTTATTGTTCTAAGAAATTTAATTTATCGTTAATATTAGCAATATCGATTGCAACTTTATACCATATATCCGTTTTAATATTAATTTAAACAAATAGAAAGTTAGAGAGAATGAAGTAGAAAACTTTAAAAATTCAGATCATAAACTAAGGCAAAACTGTAGAAAGAGTGAGAGAGGAAAAGAAGAGACTACTGAACAGTGAAAGAGTGTATTATAGTGGGAGGCCTGTGAACAGACAAATCGAATTTGCATGTAGAATCAGTTACCAAATTAATTGTTTTGGAATGTGTGAATTTTTAAACACGTTTAAAGCATTTCGAAATGAACCTGTGTAACAGAAAAGGGTTTTAGTTACCGAAGGTCATTGTTGTGTAAACAAAATTAGTTACAAAACTGTTCATTGATGTGAACAAAGCTAAATCCGTTTGTCTCATGTTTTCATTTTCTCATTATTATACTCTACTTGTATTACAACCATCTTCACGTTGATTATTTTTTTGTTAAATAGATGCACTTAAAAAATAGATTAAATTAAAAGTAAAAAGATTTTTTTTTTAAACACAACAGGATAAATACGTCATAAAATTTCATATTACGAGACTTACATTATTTGGATCTTAAGAAACTAAATGGAGCTTAAATTACATTAAAATATATTTTAGGGCATAGTAATATATGTTACCTTAACTTAGTATTATTATGGTAATGTAATACTGAATGAAAAAGTAAATATCAGTCAAACGCAGAAACGAATATATTTTTAAAGTACATATATGGAGATATTAGTGAGAAGCAGAGCCTTCTCTTCAAATGAGTACAAAGGATCAAAACAAAATTTTTTCAAAGTGAAAGTTTTTTCAAAGCCAATTCTACTGAAAGAAAGAAGTGTTTTATTGTGTCCGAATGCACTTTTCATTTCTCATGCAGTGGATAATAAAGGAACAGAAAACCTGTTGTGTACGTTTATCGTTCGTATAAATCTGTGAACGAGAGCCATAAATCTGAATGACGCAACGCTTTTTTATCGAGACATGATGCAGGTATTCTGCTGCAGATTTTCAGAACGATTCAACTGGAACTGTTGATCAACATGTCCGGTTGGATTTCTGCTCTACGTATTTTCTGAGCAGTTTTAGAAATTGTTTATAAAACAACGTAATCAAGATTTTGATTTTTTTACAGAAAGTTTTATATTATATTATAGATTTCATTGTATAAGTTTAACTTTTTGCTGATAATTATATTTTATTAAAATTAGTGCATTTCTATATGTTATATTACATCTGTTCTAAATTTTGAGTTTACTATTAGGCAATCTATAAACAATTGTATTACCCGTTGTATTGAAACCCCCCTTTTATTTTTCTAAGTTTTGTAATTTTTTTGAATTTTATTTAATTTTATTTTTATTAAGTTTTTTTGTAAAAGGGGAGAGAAATCATTTTTAGAACTAGGTAAAAAAAACCTAGAGGAAGCAAAAGTGTGCAAGGCCCAAATACAATTACAGACATGTCCCCCCAGGTGAATGACAGGACTTGCAAATGAAAAACTCTTTTAACCAACAAGCGTGTGCTTTATTCAACCTGCAAGGTTTTACATACATGACAAGTTCGTGATTGTGTGAGCACACCATTAAAGGCAGAATTATATATATATGTATATATATGTATATCCATTAATTCATAATGTCACAAAGTAAGTGAATTGATATTAAACTAATTGCAAAAATTTCTGCCTGATTATGTATGAGTCAAAGTTAGTAATAATCTCATTCATAAAGCAATACTAATCCATCAGTGTTGTATAATATCAAATAGGCTAGCCTGTTGTCTCAGCAAGCACATTTATGGTTATTCTCTTTTTAAAATCCGTTACATATTCCCCCCCAAAAAAATATATATATAGTAAAATTACACACACAAACACATATACGACATGAATAACAAAACATCCCTCATTTCAACACTAACCTCCTCATAAACCCATTCCAACTACAGTAAATGAAGGAACCCTAATATGTATAGATAGATACAAATATAAATGACAACGTAAATGGAATATCTCAGCTCCTAAGCATAGATTTGCCAGCATATTCACAAGCATAGTTCACACCAGAGAATGTAAGTGACCGCCCCGAAACTCAACCAGCCAAACGACCCCTTACCTTAATCATTAAGCGTTAAGTATGTGTGTAAAAGAAAATCGTTTCTCATCTACAGAATCAGACAACCCCCCGCTACGTTATTAAACTTCAGCCATGACCAGATGACATGATAGCACGAGATAATTAACTCCCTAATGGTCTTAATTAGATGAAAGTTAGATCTTACAGCAAACTGCGGATGTGTGTGTATGTGTGTAACTTCTTACACATTATACAGTTATAAGATACTTCATTAGGTGTACTGTGGTAATGTTCACACATGCAATAACATAATTGAACACGAGAGTTTGTGCTAGAGTATAATGTTCAGAACTTCACGAGTGAGCTTCTGGCGGCTTCTGTGCATTCACATGTTGTAGAGAGAGAGAGAAATAGATAATCAGAATTTTCCCACCTGGATTGTCCGGTGTACGTAGTTCGTATAGGCGCGGATCAGTGATGTCACAGTCGTGTCACAAGTCCCTGGTGCAGCTTAGCATTGGAAAAGTCCTCGACTGACGGCATTGTGGCTATAAGATCGTCTCTGCCATTAGGGTGGACAGATGTTCGTCCACCCCTGACACCCATCTCGCCCTTGGTCGAGCACCTGGACATACAATAGGTTGTAGAGGGTGTCATAAAGAAAATCACGCCACTTAGGCCGTCCACATTAAATACCAACACTTACTTTAAGCAGCAACAGCGCACACACACATCGCCACTAATTCAGATTAAACAGTATTAAGCTCGTCTAGCAATTACTTTCTTAATGTTTCATTGAAATATTCAAATTGATTTGCTGTGTCTTTCGTAGTTATTAATTACATCAAAACAGCTGAGTGCAAGATACATTAGCATATTCTCTATTGAAATCAACTTGACCCACGACTCTCACATTCATAATTTAATTAAATTTAATTTAATTTGATTTTGTAATAGCATTAATGCCCAAACTAAAAACTGCTCTATACGCACACACACACACAAGCATAACTCATAATGAAAGCTGAAACACAAAATATATTTGGGGGTTAGAATATTTTCAGAACCCGCAGACTTGCACGTACCTGGAACAACACTTTATCTAGCCTATCATAGTGATAGGTTCGGAAGTCCTGGATAGAAGTTTGCCGCCAGCCGAGACCAGATGAACAGGTTGGAGGATCAAGCAGAAATGAGGCCGATACAACGTTTCGGTCCAGCCAAGTAACCTCCGAATGCAGGAATGTACAGACACAGCTGGCTGGCAGCGCCAGCTGTATTGCGTAGCTGCACAACCGTTTGTGTGTATAACCGACCGGCAACAAACTATCGTAACAGTGTGGCAGTGTGTGACGTCAGCGGCGCTCGTTTTTAAAATACTAATAATACGTTGCCGAAGCCAGTTCGGCACACCCTCACCCCAAAAGGGCAACATGGTTGACCCAAAACAAACAAGTCCTCAAGCACGACGGCTGCGGGAAACCTGGAAAATCTCAGATTCTAAAACGCTCTTGGTGAGTTCAGTCACAGGAAAACGAAAAGGCAGAAGGAAGAGGTGTGAGTTAGTGAGTGTGTGTCTGAAAGAGAAGATGTAAGTGTGAGTCCTGCATGCTCGCCGGGCCCTGGTCCGCATGCAGATATAAGAGGCAGAAAAGAACAGGAGAAAGAGAAGAATCGCAGGATCCCGCTTTGAGTACTGACCACCAAGGCCTCCCAATTCCAATAACTGAGATCCAGGAACCCCAAATAGTATTCCCCCCTTTTTTTATGGGCCTAACTGTCATCCCTAACTCATGCCCTATGGCAAAACTTTAGCTTCGAAATATGAGTGGTTACTCTTTCAACATCCCCTCCGGGATCACCCAATTTCACTGTGACGGGCGACACAAACCGAAGAATGCGGTATGGTCCCGACCAACGATAACATAGTTTAGCGGCCCTCCTATTTATGGCTGAGCTGATCGGATGGCTCTGACAGTAGACCAAGTCGCCAATCTTAAATGGGTTCGGAATTCGCCCCTGATTGTAGCGACTACGGACGCGTTCGTGCGCACGAAGCAAATTCCTCCGGACCTCCCGCCATCTGTCCACAGTCGTGACCTCAGGATCGTTCGGCAGAAGATCATCAATGTGCCACAAATTGTCCAACGGCAAACTCGGCGAGAACCCAAACATGACTTCAAAGGGTACGGCCTTGTGACTCTCGTGTAGGGCCGTGTTAAATGCCAATTGCAACCACTTTAAATTTTGGTCCCAACAATCCTGTTGTTCAGCATGATAGGCGATAAGCGCTGAACGGAGATTCCGGTTAAATCTCTCCGCGTGGGACGGTTGAGGGTAGTACGGGGAAGTGGTCACATGTTTGATGCCGTTAGCGAAACACATTCGCCGGAAATCTTTTGAAATGAACTGTGGTCCATTGTCAGAGACAATGGTGGACGGAAAACCGAAATGTTGAAAGACATGGGTCTGTAGCATAAGGATAGTTGAGCGAGTGTTTGCCTGTCGTAAGGGCAGTAGCCAGACAAACTTGGAAAAAGCATCCACGCAAACAAGTAGGTAAGCATTACCTGACTTGCTACGAGGGAAAGGTCCCACGTAGTCTATGAATAACTTCTCCATGGGTTTGCTCGCCACATCAGATGACAATAGACCCAATTTAGTGTTTTGAGCAGGCTTACTCAAGCCACAGAGATGACATGCTTTCACACGAGCCGCGATGTCCCTGTCCATGCCCTTCCAGATGAAATGCCTCCTAATACTGGAAATGGTCTTCGAAATTCCCTTATGGCCACCTATTGGGGAATCATGATAGTAGCTGAAGACCATTGGCACGAGCTTGCTAGGCAGCACAACCTTCGGGGCACGTCCTTTTCGTTCTCGGCAGCACAGGACGCCCTTGGACAGAAAATATGGTACCTGCACGTTACCCTCTTTTAGGTGTTGGATGATAGGACCCAACTCTTCATCATTTAACTGATGGGGTAACACATCAGTAAAAGCCAAAGGAAAATCCAGCAGAACGGAACAGGGTTGCTCAGAATTGGCCTCGCTGGGTTGGGAGAACATACGTGACAAGGCGTCTGCAACAACATTTTGTGTTCCCCTGATGTGTTGCACTTTGAATTTAAAGGATGAGATCTTGACCACCCAACGCCCTATCTTACCCAGCTGCCGGGGATGAGCGAGAAGCCAGGAGAGAGCCTGATTATCGGTCTCCAACAGGAACTCAGCGTGTTCCAAGAAACGCCTGAACTTATCTAGAGCGTACACAACAGCAAGACACTCTAGTTCATACACTGAAGACTTCCTCTCTTGTTGGGTCAAGGTCCGGGATATAAATGCCACCGGCTGCCTAGCACCATCGACTTCCTGGGACAGAACCGCCCCGAGCGCAACAGAACTCGCGTCCGTTTGCAAAATGAATTTTTTTGAAAAATCAGGCATCCTCAACACAGGGGGAGAGACGATCGCCTCCTTGAGGGTATCAAAGGCCCGCTGTTGCCTCTCTCCCCATACAAATTTGGTACCTTTTTCCTGAGTTCGTTTAAAGGTACAGCAATCTCCGCGGCATTAGGGATAAATCTACGGTAAAAATTGACCATGCCAACAAATCTGGCAACACCTTTCGCATCCCTAGGGGGAGGAAAATCCCGGATGCCTTGTGTCCTCTCCGGGTCGACCGTCACACCCCCATATGAGACGAGATGCCCTAAAAACGAAATACTCCTTTGTGCAAACTTTACCTTGTCTGGATTGATAGTGAGGCCAGCACTCCTCAATCGGCACATCACCTCTCTCAGGTGACCCAGATGCTCCTCGAACGTTTTACTGTAGACCAAGAGGTCATCAAGATAATTAAAGATGAATTTAAATTTTACGTCATGGAATACAGTGTCAAGTAGTCGCGTGAGGGTTTGAGCCCCCACTGCCAGACCCATGGGTACCCTAGTATATTGATAAAGATTCCATGGCACACAGAATGCCGTATAAGGGCGGCTTTCCTTAGACAGAGGAATCTGATGATAAGCGGCATTGAGGTCAAAGATGGTGAAGTACCTGGCCCCACTAAACCAATCGAACGCGGAATGTAAATCGGGAAGAGGAACTGAATCCACCTCAATATTAGCATTGAGTTTGCGATAGTCAATGACCATACGCTGTTTACCTCCAGGCTTGGGCACCAGAAATGCTGGACTTGCATAACTAGAGTTGGAAGGTTCAATGACCCCTTGTTTAAGCAACTCTTGAACCTTCTCTCTTAGGACATCCATCTTTGGAGGGGCGAATTTGTATGGGTGTGAGCGGACTACGGCGGAGTCCGTTAAACGGATCTTATATTCCAAAAGATGTGTGAGCCCCAGGTTGGGAGTTAATACAGTGGGGAACTGCTCACACAAATGATCTAAAGCATGCCTCTGGGACGGGGTGAGATGGTCTCTTTCTGAATCGGGACACACAACCTCTTGGACACCCCCCTTAGCTCCCTGGTACCCAAGGAAAGGAATGACAACCTCCCGATTGAATTAAAAATAACAGTGGTGCGCTTGAAGATCTAAAACGAGACCACTCTTGGAGATGAAATCGGCACCCACAATGCAGTCGACTCCCAGAGCCGGAGAAACCAAAAATCGCCACACCCATGAAAAACACTCGATTTTAATACTCAGGGAAACCACCCGGGAGATGGGCAGAATTTCCCGCGATGCAGTCCAGCATACCACGGAAGACCGATCCGACCCTAATAGTAAGCCCTGTTGTTCAAGGTCCTCACATACTCTAGATGAAATTATGGATCGGGCTGATCCAGAGTCAACCAAGGCTCTGAGCTGACCCTTTTTCAACTCGACCAACAGGAAGGGGCATACTGAACTGTAGTTGGGGACAGTTCGCAGGACCTTGGAGCCGGATGACCCGGGATTAGCTATCCGCCTGGGGTTAAGTGAAACCGGAAGAGAACGGCCTAACGGGGAAGACCACTCCCGACTTATCTTCCCCGAGAATTTACGTTTTTTGAAAGGTTACCTTTTCGGGAAGTCCCTTGACGCTGTCTAGCATCGTTACAATAGCGCGCGACGTGACCGGATCTATGACACCTAGAACAGAATAATTCTCGTACTTCACAGCTCTGAACCGGCGCAGGCCTAGGACCCCAAGACCCGGGCTGCCCGACTCGTCGCTCGAAATTAGGGCGTTCTGAACGCCTCCTAGCCTCGCGGGCTCTAATATCGTCATTACCCTGTATAGTGGTCGACTCGGCGCACAGCCGGTCTAAATCAATAAAACTTTGGGGACGGGCAGCGAATGTCAAACGTGACCGTTCCTCCGGCGTCACGCCCTGCAAAATAGTATGAATGACATCAGACTCTGACAACCCCAGCCTCAGGATCCGGGCCGCGTCTTTAACACTGGAAATGAAATGAGCAAGGGACTCTCCGCTTGCTTGAACTCTATAGAAATGTTTGTGTCGTAACCGGTCGTGTAACCTTCCCGGTACGAAAGCGTCCAGGACTTCCCGATGGAAATGGTCTATGCCACCACCATCCCTAAGGGTACTTGTCACGCGCTCAGCCATAGATCCCCGACAGTACGGGTAAATGAGCTCAAGCAAAGTCCGCTCCGACAGCCCAGGGAAATCGGCCAACTGAAAAAATACGCGCAAGAATCTCAAAAGCGCCTCAGGATCCAGACCATCGACAACTGGGAGACGCTGAATGACATCCGACAGTGGGTTAGGAAGCTTGTGATAGCTTGCGGTGGCCATATCGGAAAAGGCAGGAACATGCACAGGGGGTTCCACCCTGGCTGCCGTCTCAACAGAAGAAAAAGAAGAACCGGAATTCGGATCTACGTGGCGACGCTGGCCGAGAGAAAACTCCCGCAATGCCATCGCCACTTGCTCCCTAAGAATTACAACATTTTTCTCTAATTCCGAGGTGGTAGCCTGTGATTCAGCATTCTGTAAACGGCATAGAACGTGTTGTAAACGTTGGCGCACCCTCTGTCTAGCCGTAGAGGTGGGTGCCGCCGACTGCAGGCCTTCGGCCAAATCGAGCAGTTCTACAAATTTTTCCGAGCACAGCTCCACCTCGGCGGTGACATCCGTAAGTAATACTCTCCCACTCGGTGCCTCACCGGAGGCAAGAGCCTCACGGAGTTGCTTCCTTAATGAAACAACAGTCTCCTGCGGCTTCCGTCCCCGGAACCGGACCCCCACTCGAGCTCATCTTTTACAAACAAATCCACATTTACCGAAATGGACATGACCGCGCAATCCACACACACCACGTAAAAGCAAGAATTAAAGAGAACGACAGGAAGAACTTGATCATACAAGTGGCTCCAGAATGCTCTAGCGATACGACGAGATGGGTGTCATAAAAGCAGAGAAACAGCCATGCAAAATGCCCAGAAGAGAACACAACACAAAACAACCAAACTAACTCACTAAATACAACACACAAAGTACACATAAAATTCGATATAATCGAAAATATAAACTATCACATCCATGCCCTTGGTCGGACCATAACCGCATTCAAAATACGATACCGCAACGCAACGCCCACAATAAACAATTACCATATAACTGGGATGCTACCAAACACGTTGTCTAATCCAAGAGACAAGTCATAATCAAACTCAACAAGTACCGACGGCCCTCATCATGTCCAGACTCCGTATGAGCTCCAGGGTATGTGCAAGTGCAACCAATCAGCACACATTCATTAAAAAATTAATCACATTCTTATAACCCCTTTTCAAAATTCATCTTACACTCAACATCACAAAATAATCACTTAAACACTAACACATATTAAATTATTTTAAACTTCATTAACCCCTTATTCATTTTATAAAATGTGCTCTTTTTCTGGTTGTTCATTCTGTTAATTTATTACACTACCATTAAGTTTTCTTACAACACTTGGATTCTAATCAAAAATAATTTGAAATAATTTGCAAGTCCTAACACCAGCTGACATGTCTGTAGCCACACTAAGTTTCATTTAAGTTTCATTTATAGTCCCCAGATTCTAAAATTTCTCAAGTTCAACAGAGAAAAATAAGGCAGAAATAATACCTACTATCCACCCAGAATCATAACAACCACGCTCTGAACTACCATTTGAAACCCCCCTTTTATTTTTCTAAGTTTTGTAATTTTTTTGAATTTTATTTAATTTTATTTTTATTAAGTTTTTTTTGTAAAAGGGGAGAGACATCATTTTTAGAACTAGGTAAAAAAAACCTAGAGGAAGCAAAAGTGTGCAAGGCCCAAATACAATTACAGACATGTCCCCCCAGGTGAATGACAGGACTTGCAAATGAAAAACTCTTTTAACCAACAAGCGTGTGCTTTATTCAACCTGCAAGGTTTTACATACATGACAAGTTCGTGATTGTGTGAGCACACCATTAAAGGCAGAATTATATATATATGTATATATATGTATATCCATTAATTCATAATGTCACAAAGTAAGTGAATTGATATTAAACTAATTGCAAAAATTTCTGCCTGATTATGTATGAGTCAAAGTTAGTAATAATCTCATTCATAAAGCAATACTAATCCATCAGTGTTGTATAATATCAAATAGGCTAGCCTGTTGTCTCAGCAAACACATTTATGGTTATTCTCTTTTTAAAATCCGTTACATATTCCCCAAAAAAAAAATATATATAGTAAAATTACACACACAAACACATATACGACATGAATAACAAAACATCCCTCATTTCAACACTAACCTCCTCATAAACCCATTCCAAATACAGTAAATGAAGGAACCCTAATATGTATAGATAGATACAAATATAAATGACAACGTAAATGGAATATCTCAGCTCCTAAGCATAGATTTGCCAGCATATTCACAAGCATAGTTCACACCAGAGCATGTAAGTGACCGCCCCGAAACTCAACCAGCCAAACGACCCCTTACCTTAATCATTAAGCGTTAAGTATGTGTGTGAAAGAAAATCGTTTCTCATCTACAGAATCAGACAACCCCCCGCTACGTTATTAAACTTCAGCCATGACCAGATGACATGATAGCACGAGATAATTAACTCCCTAATGGTCTTAATTAGATGAAAGTTAGATCTTACAGCAAACTGCGGATGTGTGTGTATGTGTGTAACTTCTTACACATTATACAGTTATAAGATACTTCATTAGGTGTACTGTGGTAATGTTCACACATGCAATAACATAATTGAACACGAGAGTTTGTGCTAGAGTATAATGTTCAGAACTTCACGAGTGAGCTTCTGGCGGCTTCTGTGCATTCACATGTTGTAGAGAGAGAGAAATAGATAATCAGAATTTTCCCACCTGGATTGTCCGGTGTACTTAGTTCGTATAGGCGCGGATCAGTGATGTTACAGTCGTGTCACAAGTCCCTGGTGCAGCTTAGCATTGGAAAAGTCCTCGACTGACGGCATTGTGGCTATAAGATCGTCTCTGCCATTAGGGTGGACAGATGTTCGTCCACCCCTGACACCCATCTCGCCCTTGGTCGAGCACCTGGACATACAATAGGTTGTAGAGGGTGTCATAAAGAAAATCACGCCACTTAGGCCGTCCACATTAAATACCAACACTTACTTTAAGCAGCAACAGCGCACACACACATCGCCACTAATTCAGATTAAACAGTATTAAGCTCGTCTAGCAATTACTTTCTTAATTTTTCATTGAAATATTCAAATTGATTTGCTGTGTCTTTCGTAGTTATTAATTACATCAAAACAGCTGAGTGCAAGATACATTAGCATATTCTCTATTGAAATCAACTTGACCCACGACTCTCACATTCATAATTTAATTAAATTTAATTTAATTTGATTTTGTAATAGCATTAATGCCCAAACTAAAAACTGCTCTATACGCACACACACACACAAGCATAACTCATAATGAAAGCTGAAACACAAAATATATTTGGGGGTTAGAATATTTTCAGAACCCGCAGACTTGCACGTACCTGGAACAACACTTTATCTAGCCTATCATAGTGATAGGTTCGGAAGTCCTGGATAGAAGTTTGCCGCCAGCCGAGACCAGATGAACAGGTTGGAGGATCAAGCAGAAATGAGGCCGATACAACGTTTCGGTCCAGCCAAGTAACCTCCGAATGCAGGAATGTACAGACACAGTTGGCTGGCAGCGCCAGCTGTATTGCGTAGCTGCACAACCGTTTGTGTGTATAACCGACCGGCAACAAACTATCGTAACAGTGTGGCAGTGCGTGACGTCAGCGGCGCTAGTTTTTAAAATACTAATAATACGTTGCTGAAGCCAGTTCGGCACAGTATGCCTCTTTATTGTAATTCTTGTTAGGCAACCATCGTTATTCGCATATCTCCAAATCCTTCTTTTAGATTCTACAAATACCATTTCTACCATGTAAGTAAAGCAAAATTAATTACAACGCTGTTCGTAGATGTGAATAAATTTGAATCCGCTTGTTTCATGTTTCCATTTTCGCATTTTTTTATTCTGCTTGCATGAAAACCCTCATCCCGCTGAATAGTTATGTACTAAACAGATTCATTTTAAGAACAGGTTACATTTTTTTGTCGATGCTTTAACTTTAAATTATTTGATTTTTCGCAGCCTCAAATTGTGCTTCCGTGTACGAAAACCCGTCCTTTGCAACCGTCCGTTTTTATATCTGCTGTAGCATAGTCTTACTTACGATAACAAAAACAATTATGATTTTTACATAATTCTAATATCTTGTCTCTATGACCAAGATCAGAGTAGTGAGTTATCACAGTACACCTTTCCATACGTGTGTAGTTCTTGTCATGATTCCTTTTCTATTAATGGGTTAACTAGATCTACTTCCTCATAACCAATGTCTATATTATCTTAGATTATTTTATACATTTAGAAATTATATATTTCAAACGTTTTTTATACATTTAGTTATTGCTGTAAATACTACACAGAAAACACTTCTGTGAACGTCAAAGACAGTTAAAAGCAAGGAAGGATGGTGAAGTTGAACAGAAAGAAGTAGTAGGCTTATTCGTTTATGGTATAATAGTATTTCTTACTATAGCCTTGTAATCACTAATGTTTTGTCACCTAATAATCGTAATTGAGAATATTCCTTTGTTTCCTATTTAAGATTCTTTCAGCATCTTTCATAGTAGCGACACTTATTTTGTACTTGCAAGCGAATATAACATGCGTTAATGATTACTGGAATTCATACAATACAATTGCGTACATTCTTTATTACAGATTTACGTAAAGTTGCCACTTTGTTTGCAAAGCGAGATAAACAACTCACAAAATTAAAATAAACACCGGCCATTAACTATAACACTTGACCTCAACATTTGAATTGTGACTCCGGTGAGAGGACGGTAATTATAGACGAACCTTGCCGTAAAATTACAAACGGTGTTGGTGACTTAATGTGATCGTTACTCTCCTTTGACTAAATCAGTAGAATTTAATCGGTGCTAGAATCCTTCTTGTTTGCGCTGCAACCCAATCCTGAACAGTGAACTCGAAACGCAGAAACCCGTATAACATCGAGACTGGGTGTCCATAAACCATTGAGCTTACCATCAGCGCAACATAGATAAACATAAAACTAAGGAAGGTTTTTTAGACAATAACTGTATATAAACAATAATCCATATACGTTAACTGTGGAACGAGAGGGGAAAATCTTTGTACTGACCACAACATACGGAGCCATCCCTTATGGAAGTACAGATCTACTGCTCCAGCCAGGGAAGCGAAACTATGAGAGATACTGACAAAACCACAAACGTCAACCTACTACTCGTATTATTTCTTTGTAATTTTAACGAATAGTTTGTTTTAGAAATCACAATTTTCTGATGTCTACACGTAACAAGAATTATGTTTTGAAACTAACAGAACATCCTTTGCACCATAGAAAGGAATGTGATTTGTAAATTTATGTGCGTTGCTTCCTATGACATTATTGTCACATCAGTGCAGATAAGAAAACACTTGGATTTTCTTTTCGAATATGTGATATCATTTTTATTATAATTATAAATGATCGATGATCAAAATTTGAACAGAACATTTTATTTGTAATTTTCTGTTGCATCTGCTAATAAATTTTGCAAGGAAACGAAATTTAAGAAACATACAGACATTTAACGTCTGCTGGCTACAGATGGTTTGAGCAGACGTCACTTGCCCACTGAACTAATCTAGTAATTTTAACATTCCATTTACGATTATTTATAGTAATGTTGCACAATGATATCTGTAGTGATGGTCGCAAAGGTAAAGGTTGATTTACTGAGGCAAATCTGCATCGAAGACTTCTTCGTGTCTCTAGTGACATAAAGTAGTCTACGCTTATGTAGTACTCAGCCGGTGAATAGAGGAAGCTTAACAATTGACAGAGACATGCGCCTCGTAGCAATAACAATTATGTTATGTTCCTGTATATATGAATGTTTACGTATCTTTTGGTTTACGTTATGAAAAATGGTGTTCATTTGTTAGCACTTTTATGTAACTAGCTTTTTTCCGTGTTCTCCATATGCTAGTGACTTCCGCTCGTTTGCCAAATGATATTGGAAATTTTACTGGGAATTTAATTACAATTAACGGGTTTAGACTTTCAAGAAGGAATTCAAGACGAAGTAAGAACCTCGGAACTGTAGTTAGAGCCAAAGAATAAGTACATTTACCGTTCAAAAACATATCAAAGATATGTTACATCGTTGTAAATGTCATGAGTCAATTGGACGGTAACCTCAGTGTATTTTAGTTAGCACGCAATCAGTCAAGCTGTGAGAGGCCAGCGATCCTTTTTTTATTCTCCCACGCGTAGTGAGATGTTACTTGTGAAATCCCTCGAGTTACGATCACGTTGCTGAATGTTCTGTATGTGTTACCTTTACGCAGTTGTAATTGTCCAAATTCAAACAAAATGTACCAATCAGTGCAGTATTCCTGTAGATAATTAAAAATATTTAATAAATTAATAAAATCCGTGTAACATAAATTCTAGAGACATGAGTATATTAAAAACACATTCACACAGTACAGGAGGAGTTTATAAAATGCAGTCTGTGTGACTGCATACGAGATTATTAAGCATATAACCATGCAACATATAAACCACAACCTTTGACATCTATTATATTATATAATAGATTATTTATTATAGCAATCCTTGCTGTAAACCTGGCTTTACTGCTGACCTAGTTTACACTAGTGAGTTTTCCTCACAAGCCTTTCAAGTTAATCTGTTCAATGGTTTTAAAGCAATGAATGAACACAGAATTTTCACATAATAAGGATATTAAAAACTAGCATGTATTAAAACGTAACACACTGTTTATATTAGAATAGATTTACATAGTTTTAATGGTTTCGACGTAAACCACACACCATTAACATATGCATATTAGTTTTTGTACCATATAAATTACATGTATTAAATACATATTTGCATATGTATAAAATATGTATACATATCATCTATACATATTAGTTTTAATGTGCAACGTATTTTACATTAGTTAGTGACACATGTTATATTGCATTACAAAAGATTTAACATTCTTTAAAATATTTATAGGTATGCATTTTTAATATTATAAAGGTGTAGGGGTCTGTAAGCAATACTGTCTACACGTGTAATTATCAGAAGTGATACTGTTCCACAATACACTTTTTATTATACACTTGTGTGTTTGCTGCAATAAAAAAAATCTTACGTTTGCTACAGACTCGTTAGCAAGCAACATACGAGTTCGCGACGTGAGCTGTTCACGTGAAATGCAGGGCGTCATGTATGTGCGGTAAGCCATTTTCTTTCAAGTTAACCCTGTGACATACTGACTGTCTTTAAGAAAGCCAGATTCTCATTATAGTTGTTTAAATTAAAAACAGAAGAATGGGTATGTTTAGATTTGGATGACTGGACATTTCTCCTTCGGCCGGCTCAGGAACAACTTAAGATATGTGATAGTTATTGCGAGTTAAGTTGGTGCGTCGTGGTAAAACAGTCTAACACTATTGAGCTGTACTTTGCGGAACGTTACCCGTACTTATTTAATGCTGCTTTTATACAACGACTATAGAATGTGAGACAAAGAAAGGTATACGATAAAAGTGAATTTCCGGAAGAGAAGAATTATTAGATTATTCTGCTAGGAATTACCTATTTGTGAAAGGATATTAAGGACATGCGATTCTACTATTCAATTATAAATGGTGTCCAGTAACATATACATATTGAATGTATATAAAATGAACACAATTTCCTTTTTTAAAATCAAATAATATGTTACACTCTATGCCTATATTAAACAGCTGTGTGATAGGTGTGTTTAAATTATAATAATATGAAATTTGAAATTCCGTTGTCTTTTATCACTTCACTCTTCATATGTAAACACATAGCTTATTAATTACTGATGCTTTCAAAATTGTCAAAGCACTCCGGTTTTGTAGAGATAAAATTTGAGTAAGTCAAATGTAACGTTTGTGAACCATACAAGGGCGAGGACAACATTAAAACTAAAGATTAATATGATGTATCTGTCATACACAGATAAAATGTGTAGATACGGGTAAGAAATATGTTAAGCATAAGAGTGTCAGAACAAATTTTAGGCACGTTCCAGTGTGTAGAGAGAGCATTGTGAGGTGAGAAGGAGTTCACAACCAGGTTGTCACAAGATCCTGCGTATTCCGCACAGTAAGTTTTTTTTTTTATCAAGTAGGTTTGATCAGTCACCTATTAATTATCACACGGAGTTAGGTGTTAAGGTTATAAAATCTTGACATTCTGAATTTACACCTCCTGCCGCTTGACGCGAAAAGTACGGAGCACTTGCAGCACTATATTCTGTCGCGCCTGAGACTACGGTTCCTTGAATACATTTGGAAGGTGCATCGTGATATCACTTCACATTCAAGATTAATTTCATAGCCTACTCAGCATTAACCGTGAAGCATGGTTCCGCTCTGTTTGGAGCAACGCAGATCCTGGAAACCTACCTTGGATGAGATGTGCGACTGACAGCTTTTCAAATCTTGGCCTCTGGAAGCCTGACTCTAGGATTTCCTCAGTCGAGGCGGCAGTGGAGAGCCTAACCGATTCATTCTGTTAAGTCTGTGGCCGAAAAGCATCAGGGAAGTGAGCTAAGAAGGCGGGATATTTAAAGATCCCTGGAAAGATGGTGTGATCTGTGAAATTCGAAGAAGCATCAGCGCTTAGTGCATGCAAATGATGAGGAAGTGATTACTTTTGTGAAGGTTTGCATCTGTTTAAAACTAATTATGGCAATTATACGGTTTATAGTGCTTTAAGTTGTCGGCTGCTTATATTTATCATCAGTCGTAAATTTATTATAAAAATAAATTGGAAATTTGTAAAATACGTTTTGCGCGCGCGCGAGCACACACACACACACACACACACACACACACACACACACACACACACACACACACACACACACACACACACACACACACAATGCGTCTTTTAAGCACACACGCCTTAAACTGCGCGCGCGCGCGCGCGCGCGTGTGTGTGATAAGAAATAATATAAAAGTAAGTTTACAAAATTTTGTAAGATTGTTATATTTAAAAAGAAAAAAGTCTTTATGCCATATTGAATTTGTAGAAAACTTAAAATTATTTATTACGTATGTGCATGATGAAAGCATACATAAGATACCATACAAAAGGCTGACCGCGTTATGCTTACGTTTGCAGTCGCCTCGGATGTTTTAGACCCGACTATGAAGCAAGGAGAAGAGTTAATAAGGTTAAACTATAATCAGTAAGAGACAAGAAAATATATTTTTTCGTTTTATTATAATGTGTACAAAAATTATGTAAAACGTAAATTATGCTTTACTATTAATAGATGTACAATTGCTTTTCAAATAAGAGTTATGACTACGCATATAAGTAGTTGAAACAGCTTCAACAAGGAGCAACGTTTTTTCGGAATTTATGACACCAATCAGAACTTTTTGTAAAATACATAAATACCGTGTTACATCTTTGTCAGTTAAATATCAGAAAACTGAAAATGTATGGTACCCATAATGACATATTACATAAGGTTTTGTAGTAGAGGTGCTTGATTATAGGTTTCCAGTAACAGACCTCACGACCACAGCTGCCATTCAATTTCTCACGTCGCATCACTCATTTTAAAAATATTCTTCAATCTTTCATTTTGAAGCCTTGAAATCAAATACTTTAGAAGACTGTCTTCACCTTCACCTTACAGAAGATTAAAACATTTTTCGTTTATATCGTAACATTCAGGACACAAGTTAACATTCCATGTTACTATTGCTACCGATTAGAGACCAGTTTATATTTTTAATTAACATAAATTTGATTGTTCAATTCTATTGAATTTCTTTATATTCTGTAGGTAGACATTCCATACAGAAAAGTGTATACTAGTCAAAAAATGAGAAAATAACTATTTTCAACTTTAAAGAGTCTAGACATTTATATGCATTAGAATGAAAACGATATGCCAAATTAAAATTACTCTTTTACCAAACTACAGTAAATATAACTTGTTATAGTTCAGAAAATTAACTAACGCGAAGCAGGCTAAGAAATGTACGGTCTTTCCAGAGTTTCACTTTGTGTTTAAAGTTCTGTGAACTCAATTTAATAATGTGCATTGATTTCTGAAGATTATTACTATTTGAACCTCGCATTAAATCATTTGCATGTAGTATGCAAAACACACCCTAGTTTATACAAACATTTGCATGTAATATATAACCAATATACAAGACCGTTCCCTAGATTCAAATTATAAAAAAATAAACAGATATATGTTTAGGAAAGGAAGGAGTTACATGCATATTTGTTCAGTGAAATAAAGAGTAGGCGCTTGGTATGAAGAATTTTAACAGATTTGTAGAAAAGGAAATGAAAGGGTGACATGCAGAAATCTTTCTTATGTGTTGAGATTGTCAGATGGTTTCTAAGGAAGAACAGGTGGAATAACGATTCCAGTAATAGAAGATTTAAATATTACTTTCTTCTTTCTCTGTAAGTGTCCTGCCTAATCAGGCGTTGGCGACTCGCGTTTAATTATGTTTTTATATTTTTCTCCGTGTTGTGCAGAGTGCAGCAGTTCTACAGCATTTAGGCCTGAGCACTGTCGGAGATTACGGATTCAAGATTACTACTAATCCATTTTTGTCTTACATTTTTCAGATTATAGTAAGTCTTAGTAGGGCATATAGTGGTCCTCTTTGCATATGTCCCAAGTAAGGAAATTTTCTTCTCTTGATAGTCAAAAGTTGGGGCTCATGTCCCATTCTGTAAAGTACGGTATTATTTCTAACGTGTCTTGTCCAAGAAATTCTCAATAGGCTTCTACAGAGCCGCATTACGAAAGCATGAATACTACCTATAGGCCTAGCATTTTACTTTTGTGGCCCCAACAAATTGTGTTCCACATGCATGTAGGAGGACGTGCTATACACAGCATTAAACAAATCTCTCTCTGAGACGGAGGCCCAGTGTTCTGTTAGTGAGAACTGACTTTAGTTTGGTAACGCAGACCGAGTCAATTTCTATTCTTGCTTTGATCTCCTTGTCGTGATCCAAAGATTGATTTCCAGCATGTTTGAAATGCTTTACTGTCTCTAGTCTAGGTAAAGTTGAACGGGCCCTACAACAAATTTACTTATGACCAAATATTTCGTTTTATTAATGTCAATTTCAGTCCATAATTTTTTAATTATTATTTTAACGTGAAATAAAACGTTCCTAACACATCTACTAGGTGTTTAAAACTCAGTGGCTTTAGTGAGAGTGGTTTAGGGGTCAATGAACTGCATTTATCAGAGGGATAAAGAAGAAACGTTATGTCTAAAATTAAAAAGAAATTTGCCGGTAAAATGTAGTCTTCTATAATTGGAATTAAATAATTAGGCTAATTGCGTGATACAAACATTTTAAATTGCGGTACGCTATAGCTGTCTTGCTAGCTAGTGTAAAAGAATATCCACCACATTTTTAAATTTAGTACTTTACAATTTTGTAATCAAAACAACAGTTAGAATCTTATATTTTTCCCGTTATTTCGAACATACGTAAAGCTACGACAAGCGCTACCGTTGAACTGATTTGTACTCTAGGGTGTGTTAACTTAACAACATTTGCGGCCAACCACGTATTTGTGCACCCCATATCGCTATTTTGATTTTTTAAATAATATTTTAGTGATAGTATTATATGAAAATCTTCGATTCGCTTCTATGGCAAAATGAGTAAACCGATTTAATTCCACGCCTTGTTACGAGTATTTACAAACACGTACTCACTAAACTCACTAAGGCAAGTTTAAAAAAAATTCGTAATAAACATTCAATAGGCCTGCTATCAGCGTCTCCAGAAGATGGGAGAAAATCTATCCCAGTCTTTATCTTATTTATATTGTAAAGTAACTTGACGCTTCGATTGATAGTCAGATAGTCGTTTTGGATATCTATTAATATAATCCTTAAGTTACCGCACTCTCGTTCTTAATTATAACAAGTAAACAGAAAATAACGAGTAGTTTTTTATTTTTTACAGTTTATTACCCCCCCCCAAAAGAAATTATCAACCTCCCGAGAAATGTCCGAATGCATCCCAGAAGGATATTCTGGGTGCACTCCTATTGAATCTGTAAATTCCAGTAGATGAGGTCAGTATAAGAAGTGGATACGTTGTACGTGGTGATAGAGATTAGAATAAAGCTACTATGTTAGACTTTTATGACATTCATGTTTTTTGTACGGAATGTGGACAATGTTAAATCACAACTTTAAGTCTTTGTCTTGCAACAATAGCCACCGACACAAGTCTGATAGCTGATAGCTCTTGTAGTTATTTTCTAAATATTCAGTACTGTCTAAGAAATTAATAGACATTATCTAAGGACGAAATTAAGTACTTTAAGATTATAAGAAGTCTGCAAATAGCCACGTAATTAATAGGCGCTGTGTAAGAAGAAAATTCCGTCGGTGATCAGACCATGAGTTACTACGTGACACGAGGCGTTGTGTCTGCGTGCGTGGATGAAATAAACAGATTTCAAGTTTATCATAAAGAATTCAGTACGAGTTCTTTATGCAGGATGCACTTGTGAGCCGCATTGTACCAGACGCTGTACCTTTAGAGGTCATCAAGATTGTGGAACAATGTAATACGCAGCCTTGCCCGTGACACTCTGATTTGGTTCACTTTCCACGTTACCTTGTTTAGGCACGGTGATCGATTCACGCGGGTGAATGTAACTTCAGTCAAACGTTAACAAACACAATGTGGAGTACACAAAACCCATGACATTAAATGTATTTATTATACGCAAAGCACAGTAAAGTTTACGTCACATCGGTTACACAACACCTACCGTAAGCTATTTTCCGGGATTCACTGGCATAATACTGCTTTATAAAATCCGTTACTACGACCTTGCAGCCAGTCAATGAACGATATTTCTATCAAAAGTTTCCATCTCCCAAAAATACAGAGGCGTCTTCAAGTTAATCACGATAGTAAACATATTATACAATAGAAAATTATTTATATAAAAGTAAATTACTGGTTTTTGCGACAGTAAAAGTAAAATGTAGCCGTGAAGCATGTTTATCACGAAGGGGAGAAGACAGCTAGGCCTATATTAAAAATCGCCTTATTCAATCTTCTTGTTTTTAATCCGGATATTACTGCCTACTAATAAAATCGAATCATTCATAATGATATAATTGTTTGGCTGGTTATAAGGATGATTAACATAAACCTTTAACTGAAGCCACTATTAATACATTAGTTACCAGTACAAATTCGACCATATTTTATTATCAGTTATATTTTTAATATTTTAACGAAGGATAATTATTAAATTTATCAGAAAATATTACTTGATACGCCAAAAGGTATTCTTCTGAGCAATATCAGAATATACTGCACAGAGTAGATTATTAGAATATTTTATCTACGTCCACACAGATTTTCACATGCTCCTACACGTGGATACAAACACGTTCAAAGGCGTCAGAGTAATTAAAAAACTTGCCAACATTGACACGTGACGAAGTTATGAGAAGATCGAAGTGTGCGCACATAGGAAAACCTCTTATGTTGTCACATAAAGACTGCCATACAAAGTAGAAATCATTACATATACAATACTCACACCTAATAATAGTTTGCCTACTCAAAGAAAAGAATTTTCAGTAGTAACAACAGTAATAATAGTTATAAGAATGTTAATATGACAGTACGTTAATAATTATATAGTTTTTGTTTTTATTTTTAAAACTATTTATCGCTATGTGTATTTTGTGCGCTTTCTTTAATCACAAATAAGGAAATCATATACACTTAATCCATAATTTCATTCTTGGATTTCGTTGTCCATGACGTGTCCGTTACTTAACTAAATACAACTATTACATTAACGACTCGGAACACAAAGTTTTTTATGAGTAAAAACATAAAGTTTTACCTTACAACGTGAACCGGTTTTCGCTTTTAAAAAGCTTCTTCAGAGGTTGCCGCTGGTAGCGCTGTCCGTCCTGTTGTGGGCGACGGAATCGAATTTTGAAAGATCGATGTTGTGTGTGTGGGGTGAGATATGTTCGAATAATGCGTGCGATTTGAATTGTGTCTGTTCGTTTAGGATGTCGTTTTTATTTGTTTTCGTGTGTTTGTATATTTCCAATTGTTCTAGAGTGTCTAGTTTTCGGCCTTTTGTGTGTAGGTGTAGAATGTTCATGTTATTGTCGATGTTTTTGTATGTGTGGTTTGCTTCAATGAGGTGGTTTGCAAAGGTGGATACAAACAACAGACAAAGACAGAAAACAACAAATTCATAACACTAACATACATCAACAAACAAACTGAAAAAATAGCCCACAAATTCAAAAAAGCATGATACAGAATCGCTTACAAAACTACTAACAAAACAGAACACACACTATTAAAACACACACACAAAGCACAAAACAAATTCGATCTACCCGGTGTTTACAAACTAAATTGCTCAAATTGCAACAAATTCTACATATGCCAGACAGGACGTAGCTTCAAACAGAGATACATTGAACACACAAAGGCACTCCACTCCACTACAGAATCCACCTTTGCAAACCACCTCATTGAAGCAAACCACACATACAAAAACATCGACAATAACATGAACATTCTACACCTACACACAAAAGGTAGAAAACTAGGCACTTTAGAACAATTGGAAATATACAAACACACGAACCAAATAAAAACGACATCCTAAACGAACAGACACAATTCAAATCGCACGCATTATTCGAACATATCTCACCCCACACACACAACATCGATCTTTCAAAATTCGTTTCCGTCGCCCACAACAGGACGGACAGCGCTATCAGCGGCAACCTCTGAAGAAGCTTTTTAAAAGCGAAAACCGGTTCAGGTTGTAAGGTAAAACTTTATGTTTTTACTCATAAAAAACTTTGTGTTCCATAATTTCAAGTATAATTTTTATGCGTAAAACCCCACGATTATCCTAAAAACTCTACTTGTTTCACGTATCTATATAGGCCTACCATTGTTATTTTTAAATTTTGTACTATAATTAATTGTATTTTTGAGCATGCTAAATAATTTATTTCTTAAATACTGATCACACAGGTACGTTATAAAAGATGATATAACATAATGATTCATTGAAAACAGTAAATTCAACTTATTAACTGAGTTTATAATGATTGTTATAAAGAACAGTCTGTATAGTACGCATAATCTCATTGGAGAAATTTTAAATATCTTACGTTTACTGGGAAAAATGACGCATAATCTTTGGAACTGCCATTAGTTACTAATTAAAAACTATTATTATTAGTTATGCATAGCGAGATTTTTTAAAACATATTTCAAATATAAATAGCTATATTTTACAAACAATTGTGGCATCCGTATATACGTAATAGTTATCTGGGTTCTTGCTTTTGGCTTGTTCTTCCGGATTTGTTAGTGTCGGTTGTTATCCTTAATTCTTCATTTTTATAAGTTATACTTCTTCTCCGAGGTCTTCTTCTTTTGTAGAACAAGGTGAATGTCGAATTGTCGAAAGGATAACAATAATTTATCCAAATATTTTTGGAGTCAAATACAGAGCACAAAATCCCAATGTACAAGTTGCGGAAACTTAAAGGAGTATATATAAACTAGACAGACCAAGATAAAACTCAGCCATACGCGACTTCGTAAGAAACCAACAACTCATGTACTTTTGCACACACACACACACACACACACACACACACACACACACACACACACACACACACACACACACACACACACACACACACACACACACACACACACACACACACACACACACACACACACACACACACACACACACACACACAAATATATTCAGTGAGTATGGGGGGTGATGAATAGGGAAGAAAAATAAACATACAAAAACACATTCATACTTACAAGTACGATACACATGCGGGCTCGCGTATTATAGCGCAGCATGACAAATGTCACGTTGTTTCATCTCATTCGTCTCATTCTTCAGGTTGCTGATTTCTTGATGTTCAATTTGAATTCCACAAAATGTCGCCAAAACTGCTTCTAGTAGAACAAGCGAAAGTACTTTTACTTTCCACATCTACCCCCTCTCTCCCTCTCTCACACACACACACACACACGCGCGCGCGCGTATCAATTAATCCCCTATGCTTATTCTGAAAATTATAAATAAGTTCTTATAAGAAAGTTTCGAATTCTCTTATTGATGTATATATTTACGTGTTTTTCAATTTTGTGCTTGATTATACAAATACATATTATTATTATTAATTATATGTAATCCTATATTATATAAATGTTTATTTAAATAATTATATACAGAGGTTTTTTATTCTATATTTAGATAATTATTAATTTTTGCGTAATGAGCTTAATTTTGTGGTTGATTACAATGTTCATTTTATTACAGTTATAATAAATCAAATTGTTGCAAGCTTCCCTAACTTGTAAAACTAAATACAGTTTTATTACAATAGTAATGTGTTTGAAAGGACGTAATGGGTAACGTTGGCCAGATACAGTCGTAGATAATATAATATGTCTTGCGCTCCATCGAGACCGCCTAACTTTCCCGATTGTTTCGAAAACGTTTTGCCTACGATTAATTTTCTCACTAAATCTCCTGAAACTAATAATTTATTATAACGGATACAAACAAAATTATAAAACTAATTTGTTTTGAAATATTAATACAAATAATTTATTCATTATATTTTCAAAATAAGGCAAAACAAAGTCCTCAAAACACGAGGTATAAAATCCTATTAAGTGTTACGTTATCAATTACAGTTTTTGAAGTTCACCACACACGCAGTTAACTGTGTACTCGCGTACTATAAACGTAGGTTGTCCACGTAAACACTAATTATTTACCCAATGTTATAAAATAATTTGTTGCGAGTGACCTTTGATTGTAGCCACTTACCAATCATGCTAATAGAAATGATGTGGTTGCAGAGAGGTGCACTTTAAAATGAAGTGGACAGGTGGGGAGGAGTACAGGAAGCTGATGAAATTGTGATGGTATATATAGCCAACAGTCCATCGTGCTTATCATTACTTCTTTGTGATCTGCTGTGTACATACACCTGGAAGAATTTCTCTTTAGATTTCGTCACCATGCTTGGATTATTTCAGGTGAATAGCAAACACAATAAAAAAACTTGTTTTTCTTTAAACGTATTTACAGATAGAAAGTCGTACAAAGTCATCACGAACTTGGCTACTATAAATTGTTGTATACACTTGTAAATGAGATAATTCAGATTGAATTCTTATCTTGTATGTTGATTGAAAAGAATTGTGTTTACACTAAAACTTTATGCATACATTAAATAAATATGTATTTACGTATATAATACATACATACATACATACATACATACATACATATTTACAAGCACAAATATATATTTATTTAGTACATATATTATTTTCTTATTTAAAAAAAAATTGTCTAAGAATGTTCTGAATATGTGAAACATATTTTTGCTGTTTGCTTAGCAAATGGAATATTGTTTATAAAATATAACGTTAGGCCTACGTAGTAAATGACTTAGTTGCTTAAATTTTTTTTTTTTTCAACAGACGACTAATTTATGACTATAGGCATAAAAGTCATCAACTGAAGTTTAAAGGATATTTACAATGTATATATACAATCAACATTTAACTTAATTTTAACATATGGATAAATACAATTTTATTTCAACATATTTATTTGTACACAAACAATATAACATGAGCCTAGACATTCGTAACCTGTTAGGAACAAAATTAGGAAAAATTTGACTGATACTTCCGATGAATTTGTTTTAAGTCATGAATTTCACACGAGAATGTTTTATCATACCGACTTCCTTGATACGTAACCAATTAAAAAATTTAATCCTTTCCCGACTACATAACAGTTTACTGTTTCTGATACAACTTTTTTCAAGTTTTAACACGTACAATTCCAATAGTCTAACTACTGGAATATAATAAGCTAAAGGATAGATTTATAAAACATATTTGTAATATGTAATAGTATTATTAGAAATCATCCATCAGTTAAGTCATGGAAAAATTACTTATCGGAAATACGTATTCATTTTTTTGTACAGAATTGTGATTAGTTTAACAAAAATACCACCAAATTGGTATACGTTTTACTATCTTGTTATTTTTTTAATGATATTTTAAAAGGGACTGCAGATTTTTGAGATGAATAAAACTAACGAGAGTATAACTAAAAAGATATTCTATAAGAATATCTCGTAAACTCACAAAAAGATAATTTGCTGCCGTTTGTTATATTAAAGGAGCTGTTCACGATACTTTATTTGAAAACCTGGAATTGTGTTACTACTACATTTCTCTGGATGTGTTATTAAATGCAGTTTGTTACAGAACTGACAAAACCTGGAATCCTGCAATGAGCTCTATCTCATGCGCGCGTCACTTGATTTCTTGAAGTTCGTTTCTGATGCTGTTTGTGAACAAGACCAAACATGTTCAAATCTTTACAGCAACCTGCTATGACCTTAGTTTTCCCTGAGCGCGTAAATGTAGCACATTACTCTCAGTTGACACATGGTTGCTTACATTGATGTTAACAGTCTTTTGTGACTTCAATTTCAGTTAAAGTTGCATTATTAGTACCCACTCTGGGTTTATGGTCATAACTACTCGATCAGATCCGTTCCTAGCAGCCTACATTGAATTTTCCATTAAAATATATGCTTCAGGTAATTATTTTTTGTTTTTAAGCTTAAGTTGATTTAAGCAAAGTTGTAATCAACAATTTATATTTTAAAACCAGTGACGTAACTACAAATTTATTTTAGATTTTGTATATCTGGAACTGTTTAGTAGCAATGGGAATGATTAGGTGTTCAAGTAAAGAAATCTTCCATTTGATAGAAACTACCACACTACTTCGCCCTATTACTTTGTAAAACTTTGGTTTCTCAAATTTTATATATCTAGAATTGAATAAGCTTCCATTTAATTAGTAAGACGGATACTTTTATCGTAACAGTCTACGGAAATTTTTTTCACATTTGTTTCTGATACTTTCGCTATTTCAGTAAATTGTAAAAGTAGCAGTCTGTTTTGACGGCCGCCCCTAACTCATGTACGTGGTTTATGTAAGTGTTTGTTTAAAATGTCAAGCGACAATGAAATGCTAAACCCTTATATAATCCGTTAGCACGTTACGCAATGTTGTAGCGCAGAGATAATTTGAAAGCGAACATCTCGCGTACATATAAGGAAGGTTGGATCCGAATATTAAGCTGTAAACATAAAATGAGAAACTAGGATCCGCAGACTGGACCGGTTCCAAACATTTTAGAATACTTGTTGTAAACAAGACATGTGACAACGGTGAGTCGCACTCCTTGAGAACTGGAAGTTGATGTCATCATGGCTACCATGAAAGCGTTAGTGCTTATTAAACCGTATTACCCTAATTCTGATTGACTTCTCACCAGACACTTCGTAAAACATTGATAACATTAATTTAATTTAATACTTAGGAACACAAGTTCGATAGTGTAATACAAAATGCGCTTGTTTCAAAATGTTGAAAACTCGACACGTCCGAACGCTTGCACACTTACACGCATGAAGATCAAAATTTTAAATGAAAAGGAAATATAAAAATTACATTTGTTTGTTTGTTTGTAACAGGTCTGCCTGTTTGGCCTTTTGGCTTTAGCATCTTCTGCACCAGCTCCTCAGGGACCTCAGGACGTCATCCCCATCATTAGGCAGGAATCTGAGGGACCGAATTTTGATGGGTCTTACAGATACAGGTTTGTGATACCATATGTATTTTCATGAAAGACTACAGAAAACGTGTTATTTAAATAGTATGTAATCTATCTCTCTAGTGAGGAGAGGAAAGAGAGGTTGAAGAAAGTGAGAAAGCTGGGACAAGGAAGAGGTAGTCAGAGGTTGGCTGGGTTAGCCAGAGGTAGAGAGATAGAGAGAAAGAGAGAGAGATAGAGAGAGAGAGAGAGAGAGAGAGAGAGTGAGAGAGAGGAAGAATAAAAAAAGAAAAACTAATGTAAGCGGGTGAAATATGTTTGCTGAAAGTCCGCCTTGTATTAGTACAAGGGTCAAAGTGCAAAATCTGCGGTTATAAATCAAAGACAATCCTATTATTTACGTTTGAAAGGATGCGAATTTAAGATGTGTGTTGAAACATGTTTATGATCATTTCACGAGGTGCTTATCTTGTTACTGTAAGAGAAGTATCCGTTTACACTCTGTACCTGGTTACAATTACATCCGAAACTGCAGTAACACCTAATTAACACCTAATTTAAATGTCTGATTAGCTGTAAAGATTGATGTCAACATGGTAAGAAACGATACTTGCTTGAAATATGCATCAGCGAATAATACGTTATTACGAATAGAATGCTTAGTGTTGCCAATAAGGATTTGACAGTAGTTGTTAATCCATTCACTTTGCTATCTAAAGTTTAGATATAGGCCTATGTAAAAATTACATTTAATTTGAAATTCTTACTTCAAAAATTTTAACATAACATAGGCCTACTAACTTTATTATGTTTGAGGTTTATAATCATGTGTGATACACGTATATTACAGCAATTATTATTAATTTTTATGAAGCGAGAAAAGACAAACTCTATATATTATGAGTTTAGTTACTTATAACTTCGTAAAGCAAATAACCTGATTTTTAGCGAAAAATATTCAGCACCGCGTATGTCTAGTATAGTATTGTTAAAGCACTGGAAGGTTACATATATACTGTTTATATTGAGTAGGCCTACGTAGGCCTATATGACGACACAATATAAAGTCTTACGAACTAGTGAAATCCGTTATATCAGTTTACAGCAGTTTTGTAAACTAGGAAAAACATGTTTAGCACGGTATACTAATTCAGCTAATGTATTATCTGTGAACGTAACTATTAATGACTTCTTAAGTAAAATTATTTTCAAAATTAGGACGTAGATATTATAGGATTAATTAATATATATTTATTTTCTAACAAAAAACATTTCAATTCATATGGGATTCGTATTCAGAAAGTAAGTGTTTATACTTACTCCGAAAATAAGTAGCTAAACTACATTATTTATTGAAAAAATTAATAATTCCAAGCCATATGTAAATAATGGCATACACAACCATTTTATTTATTTATTTTTTTTTTAATTTACAGCTACGAAACTGGAAACGGTATCGTAGGAGAAGAACAAGGGGCTTTAAAGAATCCAGGTACTGAGCAAGAAGCCATTAACGTACAGGGTGCCAATTCCTACACATCACCTGAAGGTATTTTGATCAGACTTGTATACACGGCCGATGAGAACGGATTCCAACCTCAAGGAGAGCACCTCCCAACTCCACCACCAATTCCTCCCGCAATCGCTAGGGCCCTTGAGTACCTCGCTTCTCTACCGCCCACACCTGAAACACCACAAAGGCAGAGATTTTAGACGAGCCGCAGAGAATTTTCGGATGTTACTATGAAATCACATGGAATGCGTTCTGCAATATTTGTAAATGCCTACGCTGCACAGTAGTTTTTTTAACACTGCCACGTATAGTACAAAAATACTCAACTGCGTTGAAGATTATTTACCATTTGTAATTCTTGGTCAAGTAGTCTTCATCAGCATGTGTATGTATGTGTGTGTGTGTGTGTGTGTGTCTGAGAGGGAGAGAAACAGAAGCAGAGCGAGTGTCGGAGGCTCACATCCAGATAGTATTGCAGACTGCATTCTTTGTGTACAAACGTGTTGCTGCTAGCACAGTCAGTGGCACGGTTGTTGCCAGGGCATTTCCACAAACACGGGTAAATACTTCACTGAATTTTGTTATTGGCCAGCACAATTGAAACCATCGTACAGTCTTCATACTTTGTTTTGTACATACGAGTAACAGAGTTTGGAACTCAGCTGTCAAATTTGTAAAATATACGTTAAGTTATAAAAGCTTATTTAAAATAAAATACATATTATTTTGTAATAATAAACAAAGGCAATAGTTGTGTAATCATTTAATTAAGAAAATCCTTTTGAAATTGCTATCGTACAAGGTGTTCGTGTTACGAATCGGAAACGGAGCACTTTGTTTTCACCACATGTTTGGAAACAATAAAACAGGCTCTGGTCTCACAGAAAACAATACACCGCTTGTATTCTTCACATTCTATTCCGCTGTAGTCTACTGACACAGATAAACGGTCACGACAGTGTGTGTTACATTCTTACAGAATCGTTACCTGCTCCGCCCGGTTCGCACGAGACTCAATCTGTCTCAGGCATTTGTTACAATTTCTTAAAATCAGGTTTTAATGGGTCACCGAGTCGAACAGGACTATTTTGAGTAGAATTAACTCAATTAGTTTAAAATCCTGTTTGTTTATTGCAACTAGGAGGTAGGCGCCGGTCAAAAATCGGTTACCTAATACTATTTAATTAGTAAAAATTAAATAACAAAATATTACGACTGTAATTGAGCCTACTTAACTTACATGAACATAATTACGCCATATTCCCTTTATTTTGATATGAGTTTCTATTACGGTACGGAATGTAAACCACATTAAAAACTTGATGAAACCCCTACAAATAAGTCACATTAATTCAGAACAAATACTATCATCCAAATAGCAGTGGATACTGAAATAATTAATTTTCGTAATATTCGAACGTTGACGCGTAAAGAGTAATTTATTTGATTTATTGAAAACGCACGAGTTTAAGAGTAAAACTGAAATAAGCTTTCTTTTATGAAGCTTTTGTGTAGGGTTCAAACTGTAAGTTTAATGGCAATGTGTAAGGAAAATTAATTAAACAGAAAATTAGTGTCGACATAATTGTGCGCGATTAGGTTGCGGCGCATGTTTCGGCCAAACGTATTTTATGACATAAAATTATAATTGACGACACAGCTGTAACGCAGCAATTTCCTCACTCCTCATAGCTCTCACTTCCTACCACTCCGTGTCCTTAATTTTGGAGAATATGTTCACAACAATTTTATTATTTAACAACAAGATAATTTCCAGTTTCACTCTTTCTCTATTAACTCAAACACACATACACAAAGCAAAGCAAATAAATGTTTTCCAGTCCAGTTTTTTGTCGGTTTTTGTGAAAATAAAAAAAAAATTATACAAAGGGAGTGATTTACCTTTCACACGTACATACTTGTATGCACCTTTATAGACTTGTACGTACTGTTTTGTCTTGTTTCTAGACGTGCATATTATTTTAAAATTTTTATAAACTTCTGATAAGCTAATGCAAGCCAGTGTGTTTCATCTAACCATATAAAGATATTTTTTTTAATGCAGATGGTTGATAAATATCTGATGTACGTGGTGCATATGATTCAGGTATGTTTATCTACCCAGAGCTGGTTCCTTATTATGTGTTACAAAGCATTCGAAGTACTGCATAATGTCACTTTCACTTTCTTTACGATAATGATCACTTTCCTCACACTTCAGCATGTCTCAAAGTGCACTTGACAGAAATACATTCTAAAGTACGTAATGGTTACATTCTGTATACGCAATAACAGTTCAGTTTTCCTGGTAATGTAATGACGTTTTAACTATATTTATAATTTGCAGACTTCTTTGTGTGGCTGAAGAATTACAGTTAAGACAATTTTTACCAGTTTTAATCCTCAGTAGAATTGTTGCTATTGTACAGGCGTATCGGTCGTAAAATTATATCATTTAATATTAATATCTGCCAGTTAACATAGATAATGCAATGTCTGCCTGAAACTTTTATTGATCATCTGTTGGCTTATTTGTTCATCTATTTCTCTCTGCCTGATCTTCCACTCTCTCTCTCCCATTAACTTTCTCATAGAAGGTTGGTATAAGTCAAGAAAATCAACAGAAGTATGTATTGTCAAAAATTCTATTAGACTAACCAGAGTCGTATATCTTTTAGGTAAGAATTATATATCTAACAAACATTTGTTACATTATACTTCCGGCATAAACAATTTTTGTGATAAATACACAACAAGGAAATATTTTTTTCTGAAATATTTATATTGCGATTATAGATCTTTCATACTGAGACACGTTAGGTGACTGAAAATCGTTAGTTTGTTTGCGGGTTACCACACTGATTCCGTTGTGTTTACGCATTTGCTATACTGCAATGAATATATTGACTTAATATTTTGATTAAGTAATTGTAAATTATAAATGAGTTGCTCTACTGTTATTTTGTTTTAATATGCTATTAGTTAAATATTATAGTTTTGTTAAAAGATAGTTCTGAAGTTTTACCCAGGCGTTCATTTATGTTTTCCTTTTAATTTTATTTATAGAATTTGTGAGAGTCGCTAATTTAGAAAATGACTCCCCAGTAATTGGTGATTTTTCTTTAGAACAAGTCTGGTCCAGTCCACTATTTCACTAGTTTGTATGTGTGTGTTTGGAGGGTGTTCGCGGAGCAACTCAATCACAAGAAAATAAAATTTTGTTTATGAGCGTATGTATTCCTGCATCAGATCAGTACTATTAATTAGAGGGGCTCAATTCATATCGAATTTATAATTTAAGAAGTTTTAATGATGCTTCATACCATACAAAAAATAATTTCAAGTCCCTTTCAGTTATTTACAGTTCTTCTTCTTCTTTCAAGAACGGAAAGAGTATATAAAGCTTAAAGCCTATTACGACGTCCATCGTTACAACTCCATCTTCTCATCGGCCACCACAGACTTCTTCTAGTTTTAGGCATACGCTTTGCACTTACGTATGGTATTCTTGATAGGACAATACGATCTATGTGATCAAACCATTCCTTTCCATATTCCTTCACTATGGACGGATGTCCTCATTCCTTTTCCTGTCTAACCTGGTATACCCGGCTACTGATCTAAGGAGTCGCGTCGCTGCACTTTGCAGTCGACTATTACGTGCATTCGTCATTGTTCATGTTTCACTACCATACATACAGCTTGGAATGGACATCGTCGCGTAAAATGTTAGTAATGTCTCTTGCCTAACTTTATTCCTTAAAGTACGCTAGATAGTACCATTCATCCTATTAAAGCGTTCTATCTTATTCTATATATTAATCTCCGCAAGCTATGACATATATTGCATCCTAAGAAATTAAACGATGAAACTTGTTCAATAGTTCTATTTTCAATCACTAATTTTGTTCTTTTTGGAAATTCTCTACAAAAAGCCATTACTTTACATTTTTCAAAGACAAAATTACATTATAGTTCTTAATTATTTTATGAACCTTGCTTAATCCTTTCTGTAAAATATCTTCGTAAGTGGACATGATAACCTGGTCATCAGTAACAAAGCAAGGTTGGCCTACAGACCCTCCTGTAATCTCCGAAGTTTAAATTACAAACAAACATTCTTCCACTCGCGTAGAACATCATCTATTTACACATTAAATAATACCGGACAAAGGGTGCACCCTGTCTCAGCCCTCTATTCACAGTTTACAACTTACTATTATTCCCAGCTATCCTTGAGTCTTTATGCATTTGATAATTTCTACCAGATGGTTTGGTACCCCTCTTATCTTAAAAATATTAAATATTAAATTTTTAATTTCAAATTTGTCTACCACATCAAAAACCTTAACATAATCCTATAGGTGTTAACGGGTAGTGGCCCAATCCAAACGTTTTACCCGAAACCTTAACTTATCTCGTTCATTTTAGTTACATAATAGAGAATATAAAAATTGCAGTCTGCTTTATGTATTTGGATATAAATATTTTACAAATCTAAAGGTTAAGTATTTAGTGACTAGAAGACGACTCGCATTCAACATGTAAACTTAACTATTGGTGCCTCTGCGTTACTGGGGGAAACCCACTTGGAACGTGTTTGGTAGGTGACAGTAAAATGTTTACTTTTTTTATCTTTTCTTTGTTACAGTGCAGAGTCAACTTGACAGCTGATTTGAAATTCGATACTGACATAGTTTAAAGTTACCTCTAATATGGAGTCCTTTGAAATAAGAAAACATGCGTACGAATAATTGTCTATACAACGTAAATAAATATTCATATGATGTACATAATTCATAATCTGCACACATCACATATGGTTTATTCTATTACATTGAAAGTACTTTCATAATTATTTAACGAAACCGAATCCTCGCGGCAGTACTTTGGTGTACATTTTAGATATCGTGTAACTTCATATTTAACTTAGTAACTTGTAAGCCGGCGGAAAATTTACTTTAGTTAACAAATATCTTGAATAACCTTGAAAATTGTATAAACAAATCTTTTAATAGAATACGAAGTCGACTATAATTTGATTGGGACTGGAAGTTTATCTTAGTTTAGTAATGACCATGAGTTAATAAATGACGAAATATCTTGTAAGATTCTTAAAATATCTTATACAATATCTTATAAGTTTCTAACAATGTTTATAATATAGAAATAACTAATATGCATACAAGTATATTGAGTGAGACTTTGAGTGTGTATGTTACGTAAAGAATAATAATAACTCTTATACACTTCTTTAATTTTATTAAAAATAACTCTTATTTTTAATGATTTTTATATTATTATTCTTACTATTAACCTTTGATTACAACTATAGTTAAAATATATCTTAAGTTTTTATTACTTTTTAATATTAATCCGGTTTAGGCCTGATTATAATATTCGTACATGTTAATATGTACTTTCCATGTGTTAATTATTATTACTGTAATTTATGTGTACAGGTCCTGATGGTGGCAATAAATGTCGACACAAATTTTATAAAATTGCGTCATATCAGTAACAAAACACACACAAAACCTCACAAAATATTTTGTCACAAAAATGCTTTTTGTCAAGCTGCTTGTGGCCCATTCTGTAGTTTAAGTATTTTCTTCGTAAAGATAATACTTGCCTAATTGAAAAAGTGTGTAGAGAATGAGACGTTTATGTGATAAAGAAGATAGTGTAACTAACATCATCAGATACTCTATCTGCTTAGTCGAATGCGCGCAAGTGAAACTACACTAATTCAGGATTATTTTACTTAAAACGTCATAACATTAAAATTTTCAAGTACACTTTAATTTCTTTATAAGTATCTAACAGAGAGGCATTTCACAGAGAGGCATCGACATCTTGGAATACGTTGCCGACAAGGGTGAATACGAATCTGAATACATGGTGTTTATACTCCAGCAAGCTCCTCGTCCTGCGAAAGCGGGATTGAATGCGAGGGTGTGGGTTCGCGTTCCGGAGGCGCGTCTGCTGGTTGTCCTGTTCAACTGTTCTCGGACTCACTGCACTCTAAGGTTTCGGAACCGGAGTAGACACGTGCTTCTGTCCCTCTACCACCGGGGCAGCGGACTTGGCCGATGAAGAAGACGGAGGGGGATGTCTGGACTTGGGTTAAAGCGACTTAGCAAGACTATCCAGTTCATCCTTATAGTTTGGCCGCATGAGCTCTACCACAGTTTTTACAATACCTGTGGTTGTCAGCGACAGCGCAGGGCTGCGTCGAGTGATCACAGCCACATCGGGAGGCCGACACAACCTTGAGCCTCGGCACGCAGTTCGTCTAGGACGACCTACAGATTAACTGGATATGGAGGCCCCGTAATACCAGTATCTCGGTTTTAACTCGTCCAAGCAAGCCGTACCCCAGACGTGAGGCCAGGTCATATACAAAAATCATTAAAAAGTGAATAAATAAATAAATGAAACTCCACCTGTTGCGGTGACGTCCAGGCACGGAAAACTGCAAGGTGTGCAAATGCCTTCTTGCGTGAGCCATCCGCAACAGCGTGGCACCGCGCCGACTATTTTATGGCGGTCACACCTGTTGTCCATACCATCGCGGCTCTAAGCTCCTGGGGTAAACCTGAAGGGAGGCACGGAGCCGCACCTCAGGAGTGGACCAGACTGGTGCAATAAACACCGTGCAAATCCTAACTTGCTATCCATCACTTGCATGATGCACTATAACATCCTTGATCTTATGACCGCGGTGCCTGTAGTTTGTGTGCCCTACTCTCTCACACTCCTAGTTCTCTCACACTATCTTCTACAGTGCAATCAGAGTTTATTAACGTTTAGATGTTGTGAAATTTTTTATTGAGTAGATTTACACTGAAGCATCTGCATGATAATATTCTTAACGCGATCACTGGAACCTGACCTGACATAATCAACAGGTGGTGAGCAGAGTGTAATGTTGCATAACAACAGTATACAATTTTCTTAAATCGCCGACTCAGTATTAAAGTGATTACGTTTGAACAATACAATACAGTATTAACCTGCCACAAAACATTCTGACATACGAATATTTAAATCTTAAGATGATGCAAGGCGCATGTAAGGCGCAAGCAAAAAGGAAACAGGTAGTCGGGCAAGTTTATTAATCTTTAAGTCTATATTGTAGATATTTATTTCAAACGTTTCTGTTTTGTACAGAATAGTTCAAACGTCTTTGGCAGTTAATTGTGCTTAATGTGAATGGTTATGTTTTGTGAAACAATGTATAACGAAAACGAAAGTGACAGAAATCTGTTCATTAACGTGGCAGATACAAAATACAGTGTTAGTGTTACATAATTGATGAGCCTTAACATTTCATACTTAAAAAGCATACCCTACAGATCATTATAGTGAAAAATATACTAGCTTCAATGTCGTTGTCCTTGTTAGAATTTCCAGTGTACTTGGTATGCTATCTTGTAGCGTTTACGAATAATCATCGCAAATGTAAAAAACGATTGCATGACCATGTAAGCAAAACCACATTTCATGTAATGCAGGAATCTGTTAAAACTACATTATTAATTCTAGTAACTTAATTAATGTATGCTTTATATTTGAGATACAAATATCTCTGTTAACACACATCGTTGCTTTGTAATAGTAGGTAATATTTCTTACATCATACTTATGTCTCTTATACCACATACAGGAATGTGAAGTAATAGTCTACGTTAGGACACGCACGCGCGCACACAAGTGCTAGGTTATTTTTACAGTGAGAACTTCACATACGGCATTATGGTGCCCGGCTTACTTCCGCACACCTCGTGATGCAAGGGCAGTAAACTGATCCAATAGCTGAAACAAAAAACAGTGTTGCCAGGTCAATCGAACCTTTTCTCCACACATCTACCCAAAATTTCCTCATTGCCGTAAATATGCGTGCTTAAAGCAAAACGTAATATTTTAAAGAATGTGAATATATTGTAAATGTTAAAATACTTTTAGAAGAATAACGTAAATATGAAAAATAATTTTATTCTTTAATTTATCTGGCGTTTACTTCAGAGCCGCCATCAGAGCGCAACAGTACGGTGATTTCTTTCATCATAGTGTATCACGTTACATTAGCGTTAACTTCACGTCCACCAGCAGAGAGGAGCGCCAAATAAGATTTGGTTATTACACAATGATCTTTATTTAATTAAACCATGACATTTTTATTTTTTTTTTGTAAAAATTGTATTACTATACTGCACATACCACATTCTACTTTTCAACTAAATATCGTGTAAATCATGTTGTTAAATTGAAAAAATAATAATTTGTTACACATTGTTGTATAATGTACGTACAATGAAAATAATACGACGTGTCATATGATTCTATTTATGCCCAACGAAAATATAGATTTCTTATAATAAAATACACACAAAAACTACTATGCTACGTTTCATTTAATTATCCTTTCACTCTTTTTTGAATCTTAATCCTTTATAGCAACATATGTCTTATTCCATTCACATACGAGCAACCTTTTACAAGCTCAATCAGTGAATCAGTTCACTCGCCACTCGACACTGAAGTCCTCACTTCTGGCGTGTGTCCCACGATACGCCCATTTTTTTTTTAATTTGAATGTTTACAATTGTCAATAACATGACCACGCGTTCTCCTAAATGTTTCTAAGGTATTTTAATGGCTTAAGCACTCATAGTCAGAACGATTGTAATCTGATTTTAAAAAATTAATATTTATCTACATTATTATTAAATTTACGTTTCTAGTGATTGAAAAGTGGTTGAACTCTTGAATTACATATTTAAATTTTGTAACCCTTCTTCAGAAAAGCATTGTAAATAACTGTACATAATATAAAACGTATATTGTAAGGAATAAAACACGACTTCATGATTACACATACGCGCGTCTCGTGTTATCACACCAAAACACACACACACACACACATTCAGAGTTTGTACCTGATCCAATTGTTTTGATCTGGAAAAGGTATCATGCCCGTGAGTCAGAAAGACGTGAATCGACCAAGAAAATTCATCCCGTCGACGTATTAAATACGTAATTTCCAAGATAGTATTAATATTGACTCCAAAAAATGAAAACCAATGTTTTCTCAAGTTGTTTTTCAAAATAAGTTTGTTGGCTATGAATCAATCATATTTGATAGGGGTTGTTAGATATGATTTTGTACGTACATTCCCTAGCCAAAATTATCCGTACGTGGGAGCACATAAGCATAACAATAGGTTTTATCACTACGATATCAGTTGAAAGAAATAAGTTATTGGAAGAAATAGCCTACTACGGTAAGGCCATGATAGATCTCGTTGAATAATGTGGCTGCAGAACTGTGAGTTTTAAGATTCAAGGGTTTAAGCAGAGAGAGGGATAAATAGATGACCTGATCGCCAGCCATGATTGGTTTTAGATTGCTAGAAAGGAAATACCTTCTTTCTGCGTCGTGCAATTCAACGTAAACATTTTAGCGCATTAAATATACTCACGCAATCGACGAATATACAACAGAGTAAGTGAAGACTGAAACACGACTTGGTAAACGTTACTGTCAAAAGACTTATGCGCACTCTGTACCTAAAGTGTTAAGTTGACGGAAATTTATTTAAAATAAACAGTGCCTAATTTTATAATCCATCTGTAAAGATTGTTGTTTCTGTACGTAGTAAGCAATATACTACGGATTACGGCTTACCAGCCGAAATACACAGGCCAGTTTGAAATAAATTTACGTGACCTGACTGATAAATAATATACCTGTAAAATACACCTAACACCCAAGTGGTCAGTGTTACAATCCTCATGATTTTAAGTAGGCATAAAACTTGAAAAATTTGTATTACTTTTGTTCACAAACAATGGCGAGCAAGGCTAACCTTTAAATAAAAATAAAAAAAGATTAATCACAAATTAGTGCATTGCAGTTTTAGAATTGCTTGCAAGAAAATGGAATCCAAGGATACGGATGAGATGTAAATCACGAACTGCATTACTTTGGGAATTGAAAACGTAATATTCTTTTGAGAAAAACTATGTTATTTGCCAATGTTTTTCCCGAAACATAATTCACCATCACCGCGTAACGTGACGTTATTATTACGAGGAAATAATGTAAGGAAATACTGTCCTTAATCCTTAATTGCCCTTGTAGTAAAAACAAGGGTCCTTCTTCATCTTAGGACCCGATTCTCACCACCATCATTGTTATCAACAAATCGTAACAGAGGTCGTGAAGTCTAATCGCCTTTAGTGCGTTATATGCAGGTACTAAAGGAAAGATGAACATAAATAAGTGAACAAGCATGAAAATTGTCTATGCATTCGTTTGAAAGAATTTGAAATACCAAAAAGTATTTTATTGCTAAAAACTTTCTCGAGATGCAGGAACAATATGAAAAACGATTCCGTACACACACACAATGGCCAGACGCTCAAGGGAAAGAAAGAAATATAGCCAGACAGCAGTAATCCTCTGTGGTATATGAGTGTGCCTGTAAGGGTTATGTTACGCGTGTTTATCTTCGTGAGTAGACTAAGATAAACCAACGATTGGAGGATATACTGCTTATGCAGAATGTTTCTCTTATTTCATACAGCTGGCATCGCTTAGTGTATAGCTACTTCTGGGGACATAATTAACTTTGATCTATGTGGAGGAAAAAACATGTTGTATTGGCCAAAAATCTGTATTATAAATGGTGCTGAACATATTGAAATATTTATTTAAACGTTTCCACGTACAAGCAGAAGTTGTTTTGGCAAGATGAGTAGCCGCATAATTTTGCGAGTTCGTGCGTGACGAGTTGGTACAGGTTTTTTATCTGCGTTGTTTAGTTTAACACGACAATGTAAAATTTAGGTTGAATTCGATGTAAAAATAAAAAATAATTTCAAGTCATTTTACTCATGTAGCCCTACGTAACGACGATGATACAAGTAAGATTATTCAGAATGACTTTGATTTTTAGTTTCTTTCTGACCATCTCAAGATTTGGTAACTTTTCATTATGTTGCCATATAATTTCTTTATTTGTTCAAAAGCATTAAAAATAATTTATACGTATTTAGTTTTTATGATAATGAACACGAGAAAAATGATATGAGCCTACTGCAGTTTCATTTACAACTGGAAATAGGCTATGTATTTTGACCCTTCTACAGGTTTGCTCCGGTTAACCTGTATTCCTTAAGGATGAATCTTTTTAGTACTCTATATGATAGTAATCCGTTAGTACGGATTCTACACTAATGATGCATACTCGTCATCTATGCGTACTCGTCGGAACCTTAGCAACTAATTGGTTGCATAGCACCGTTATAGCAACTAACGAATATTTATAGCAAAAAGAATTATTTTTTCTTTTGTTAAGTTAAAACAATAAAAGTAATTAAAATTTTATCTCATCTCTATAAAGTTTTAACAAAGTTTTACCGTTAAAAGTCTAGGGTTTTTACTTCTGCTTTAGAAGTAAGAGTATTTCTTACTTGCGTATACGCAAGAGTATTTCTTTGTACAAAAACCATTTACTCTCTACATACATTGTGTGTACCTACTTTAGAAGAAACAAACTTTTAGTTTTCTATTTACATAGCCTCTTCACAGGAAAGAGAAATTACAATTCGTTGAATAATTTGTCATTTAAACACATTTGTCACTAATTTATTCGCAATTTTGAAGACGGTAAGATACCGGTATCTATATTTATTCAGTATATATAGAAATGTACCCCGCGTACGTACACAAGCGATCACACAGTTAGGAGACAGTGAACTGAACAAGATTCGTTGTGCAGAGAAACCACTGTTTAATGCCTGTAAACGTTTTGCTCAGAGAGATGATAATGGTGGTATTTAAATGTGTATCAACTTCTACCTACGTGATTTCAACGTTATTTTTTCACACCTCTTCAGAAGTAATACAATTGATCTTAACGGATTAATTATTTTTTACGTAATGTAAGTTTCTAAAATGCATTCTTTTTAATAAATCTTTCAATCTATTGTCTCGAGTGAACGAAACTCTTCCCTTAAAAATGACGCGTTGCTTTTGTAAGCATCCGTCAAGTTCTGATGCGTGTGCTACACACGGGTTCAGAATGGCACAATGTCATGGACAAAGTACAAATGTACTCAGTTACAAATTATGTACATATTTTCTGTAGGAATGTGCATCCTTTGTGTCGTAGAACTGCATCTTTAAACCTTAGTCTTCTTAATAAATTTATAGAGAGGATGAGACATTCTTCTATCAAGGCTAAAGGCTGCGTCACTCGTCTGTTTTTTAAAACCCGTTTTGTTTTATGTGAAGCGAAATGTTGTTGACATTTTTACTATGTTTTTTTGGAGGGAGCGAACACGGATTTCATTGATTTTATAATTTTTTAAATGAAATGAGTCTTCTTTTTGTTAAAGTTGTTTTTTGTCACTAAATTGTAGGAAATGCCTGAAGTAGGAATGTATAATTGTGTCTTTTTAACCAAAACATTTGACTTTAATATTAAAAAGTATACTCGTATTTATCTTTATTAAATGTTTTAATGTAATTTTGTGAATAAAATTTTCTTCAAATTTAGATTAAATCCCATAATTTGAATACAGTTCATCTGTACAAATACGGTTTCGATCACACACACACACACACACACACACACACACACACACACACACACACACACACACACACACACACACACACACACACACACACACACACACACACACACACACACACACACACACACACACACACACACACACACACACACACACACACACAATGCGTCTTTTAAGCACACATGCTTATCTAATCTAACATCAAATCTAATCTAAGCACACGTCTAAATCTAACACGTAGACGTGTACACACACACACACACACACACACACACACACACACACACACACACACACACACACACACACACACACACACACACACACACACACACGCACACACACACGAACGCACGCACGCACACACGCACACACACACACACACATTAGTAAGCAAAGAAATATAGTTTAAGACTGGTTATTGTTAGTTATTAAATTGGAATATATAACAAACTGTTTAAAACGCAGTGTTTTGGGAAATGCTTTTTTTGTTAGATGTGAACAAGCTCTTATTTTTCTATAGCTATAACTATAGCTATAGCTATAAGCTATAACTACTGAAAAAATATGAATTTTATCTGAATTAAGCTTAATCTAATATCAAATGAGTAATTTAAACACACATAATGAGTGTAGGCTTTTCATTAAAATAATCACAAATCCTAATCAGAGAAGATGCTTTTATATTCCAAGAATTAAATCAAAATGATAAGCTCAGTTCTGAATATTTAATTGTTTTATTCAGTCATTTTTTTAACTTTATAGTTAATGAATTTAAGCAATAAAATGTGTAAAGATAAAGTTGAATTAGGAAAGTGGAGACTTAATACTCCTTATAGTCTGCGACCTCATAGTCACTCCACTTTACCTCATAGGTACATTACCACTATCAAGGGGCAGTATCATTTAACATAACTATACGCGCGACGTGTGCGTGTGCGTGTGTGTTGTGGGCGCGCGCTTGAAACTTACTCCAGGCAGACGTAAAAAAAATATTACACTGTTAAATGGCAGGAGCCAGTTTCAGTAAATACTACTGTGTTTGCTAGTTACAAGCTTATTAACAATTGTATTCCCTTACTTAAAAATGCAATGTTATATGAATTTTACTATTTGGTACATCAGTTTTGATGATTTTACATTCTTCCTCCTTTTTGAAAAGTCTTTTTTCATAGTTAAAGGGAGAAAGTGTAGCACGAAATAAAAAACAGCAGTGTCACGAGATTCTTGGTAAAGTCATAAAAAGTTATAAGCATAGTCTAGAGCGTAATAAACAGGGGAAATTGTTAAATCAATAAAGGAGTGTTCATTACCGTCTGTAATGCTGACTATTTATACTAGTGACACATCCGTAACCGGAGGGAAGCAGCGTAGAAAGATGTTAAAGAAGGTGTTGGGAAAGTTTGAAAATAATTTTACTATATTCAGACAGCACAGTGATATGACAAGAGCATAAACATAATTTACAGATGTTACACTGCCAGTTAACTTTTTAAAAATGTTTTGAATAGGTTTTAATTCAACTTGTAAGCAATACAGGTTATTGTGGACAGATTCGGTGTTTTATGTGAAAATATAACCACATTAACTAGTCATCATGAACTAATACCACCTCCACCTCTTAATCGAATGACAATTTCAGGAACGAGAGCCAAGGTCAACAATTACAGAATAAAACACTACTTTGTGGGAGGGGCGCAAAGATAATAGTAACTGACAAAAGTCGGTTATCTTCGTCATCATCGTCATCGTCGTCGTCGTCGTCATCATCGTCATCATCATCATCATCATCATCATCATCATCACTTCTGATACACGGAACAGAAGAAACTCTTATCACTGTCAAACAGTAGCGAAATGAAAAACATCAGTAGACGTTGGTAATTACTAAAAATAAAAGATAGATTACTATGAATAATACATAGGAATCCTACATGCTTTACTTTGTCTAGTAAGTTACATAAATCGTTAGGCTACAACATTCAACGCGGAACGCTGGTGATATAAATGTCTTGTTTTTACTATACTAATCCCAACAAGTTACGTAATCCTCAACTATAAGCACGAGAATCTAAATAGTAAACGAGCGCTTAGAGCAGTGGACTTCTTCCCATCACGGCTTTTGTTCTCCGCATTACGGTATTGTTTGTGCTCTAATGCTGAGCTGGTTACCGTCGTTCGTTAGACAATACGCGACGCAGGCGTGACATTGGGTCGACGGTGTTTTTTTTTTATCCATATTCACGCACAGAATACTCACATTAGGCTATAATAACCTCAGAGCGCACATATGGTAAGGAAATCGGTTGGCATAAAAAAAATAAAAACGCCATTAATGGATAAATAAAATGATGTACCATATTCAGCACTCATACACTTGATTTTCCCATTTGCACAGGAAGGGGGGGGGTCAGTAGCACAATAGTTCTCCTTCGTTTTCTTCTGTCCAATGATTTTAAAAAGGATTTTTCCATAGTTAATCATATTTAAAAATTTATTATTATTATTATTATTGTCTTCTTCGTCTGCTTCTCTTTCTCTAACATCGTAAACACTTGTTTCCCCTGTCTTCTCTCTATAGGATCCTCACCAACAATGAAAGGATAGTAAGTATAGCGTGACACATTGAGGACAAAAGGTACCTAGGCTACATAGGAAGCTAATTGAAAATTTACGATATTAGATTCGAATATTGCAACACCGCTCATTTCTTAATTAAAATACTTCTTTCTTAATGTTGAAGCCGTGTGCCGTGTGTATGGACTTGAAGTACTGTTTAATATATGCAGTACTTCAATGTAAGGAGTTTACTATAAGGTATTCAGTAACACTTTAACGAAACTGTTGTAATAGAACTCAAAACTAAGCGATACAAACTTCAGTTTGAAACTTTGTTTTAGAGCGGGAAATTATTTTATCGTTCTTACTAGTATATAAATAATTAATTAATCGCAAACAGTTGTTTCCTTATTTTATGTCGGTAATGTTTTTCCTCAGTAAAGATGCAGAAAGATCTTAATAATTGTAGGCTGTTGATTGCTTTTTAATCAAATTATATAAATAAAATTAATAAAATAATATTGTTATGAATAAATTTGCATAAAATAATTCATTTTTACGTTTATATCATAACAGTTTATGTTCTCTTTATATTAAAAAACTGTATCTTATATTGACAATCACGGAGTAATAACTTCAAAGATCCTGGATTGTTAATTATACATTTTACAACAGGTAATATGTTGTGTGAAAGAAAGCATTCAGTCATATGCAGTTCAGTTGACACGGATACAAAAGTAAGATGTGCAATAGCCTTGTACTAGAACAAGGTCCCATTGAGACTATATGGTCATGGGTATCAGTGTTAACAGATGTCGTGAAGAAGTGGAAGCAAAAAAAGGTAAACTCTAAAGACTGAACTAAAGAGCGAAACATGAGACACATTTATTCCAGGAATGCATCTGATACGTCTCATTTCTAGTTAAAATGTTCGATTCTCCTAAAAGAAGCAACAATGTAAAAAGAGTTAAGTAAAAGCCTTTTCTCGCTGAACATTTGTTTAATAATTGCGTTTCACGTCTATAATATCCGTTACAGAAAGCGCCTTGAATTCTTGTGTTTGTGATGTACAGCAGCCATTAAAATGCTACACAACAAACATTAATAGCAATGAAAAGTTGGCACCGCTATGTAGTAAATAATGTACGTTGTTTGTATATGTATAAAAATGTGACTCACCTAATGGCCATAACGTTCACTAATGAGGAACGTGTTTTCTAACAATATTAAATATGTTCTTCTTTGAAAGCGAATAAATACTAAAAATGTTTTAGCCTGTTTAATAACAGATTTACAGTGTATATATGTAAACATCTGTACATTACATTTACTAATTACTATATACACGTGTGTGTGTGTGTGTCAGACAGAGAAAGAGAGAGAGAGAGTAAGTGTGAGGGGGGAGTGTGAGAAGGGGGAACGAGCGAGATAGAGACAACAGGGAGGCTGAGGTTAATCTGGGGTCAAACATGTAAATGACAAATTGTGGAAAGAATACATGCCAAGATTACGCCTATTTTGAAACTGCATCATTCACCACTTACAGTATTGGATCATGTGTGATATTTAGTGAATTACTAATATGTACTTACAGTATGATATCTAAATTGTTATTTACAATGGCTTTCAGAACGATAGCCTAAAGTGGTGAACATATGTATCGGCATTAGTGGCGGTAACAACGGGTAGTGAAGCTAAGATGTGATCATTTCCTTAAAAAACAAACAAAATTGACAAATATTTAGTTACAAATGTATACAGACGTACGTATGGCTTGATATAAACACTTTTCACAAAATATACATGTAACTGTACATTTGCAACAGACACATAAATATTGCATGACCCTTAAGTGAGTAAATTACGTGTATACGCTTATAATAATATTCTTCATTTTGTTAAATAAAATGAATCATCGGCCTCTGTACCCAACAATGTGTTTGTTACAAGTTATTTGACAGTCCATATCGATAAGGAAATTATTTGTAAGATTACCATAAGATTTAAGAGACTCACCAGTCGTTTTAACATTGTCAAGCGTTCACTATCTTTTTTTTAAGATTCTTAAGTGTGGAGCCTTATGGATACGTGTTTTTTTTTCAGAATGTACATATGATTTATCTTGACAAATCCTTGTAATGTTTTATTCAACACTTTTTTAAGCTTGAATACATTATTTAAAAAAGTGATTGATTTACAGTTATTGAAAAGCTTGCACAAAATTGTTCCCAAAACACACTACAAGCACACTCATAGATTCACGGCACACACAAAAAACTTCGCAAGAAAACGCAAGGAGCAACCGACCTGAATGCCAACACTATCATACAGCTGCAACTAAATTTGTATTCCTTACTTACTACAGAAAAAATTAATTAGCGATAAGTGCAAAATTCATCATTCAGAAATTTTATTTTTGGGTACTGTGGAATACTCGGTAAAAAAATATTGTCTTCTTGTTATTTACAATACAAATAATTAGCATTGTCGTTCATATCAGCGTTTCTAAACAAGATGATCATTTACCAAGTTTATACCAATTTTTTGTTTATCCATGAATATAATTAGTGACTAATGTTTTTCTAGGTTTATTATGTTCACATGAAATGGTTCTTGTGAAGCAATATGATTTATGAGATGCTACTTTGTCCAAAACCGATCACATGAAATACTTTGTTAACATGTTGAACATTTTTTACAAACATTTGCTAAATGATTTTTTATCATTTATTAGTATGTAAATATGTAAGGTGTGCCCGTTTGTGCGCGAGCGCTTACGTACGTAATGTTTCTATTTTTACTTGCGTATGTTCTGTTTAGGTATTGTGCTCATGAAGTATTAATTCACGTTTAAGTAACATATTTTGAAATTTTGATGTAATAATTAAATTTTCCTACTAATTTGTATGAAAAAAAAACACTCCAAACGTCTACGAGCTTAAATTGAGCTCAGTGCTTGCTTATTCTTATGTGTAAACATTCAGCACCATATTTTTAAACGTCAACCAGGAACTCAATTATTACAAAACTGCAGTTCACAAGGTACGCGCACCTCTACCCAAAACAAACCATGCACGCACGTTCGCATGGGATTTATTTAATTTTTTATACAATATTAAAATAAAATAAAATATGGAGGGTACGTTTCTTAACTGTCGATGTTACGCTGCTCGTCTGACACCGACTCTAACGTCCCGTCTCTTTAAATTTCTTCTTATCATCAGTTTAAATATTAATGTATATAAATTAAGTATATACACTTACTACACTTTAGTGTGTTATATAATTCTTTATCAGTTATTTTGATAATTATTTTTTAAAGTGTACCCGTTCGGGATTAGCAGACGTTACAAAAAAAATTAATAATTTATAAAAGTTTAAACATATAAAACTAAAAATTTGATTTAATACGTAAAATTCAGCACAATGATAATCAACATCATTAGAAGAAATTTAATACGTTACTGACTTAATGTCAGCAATCCACACTATTAATAGACTGCATTGTAGGCAGTCATTAACATTGTGTAAAGTTCTCATTGTTTTTCACTTCACAGAGTGTACGTAATCATTATGTTATTTGAATACTATACATTCGTTTTTCATCCTTCAAGTAAAATAATACTCTAATAATAATAAATAATAATAACGCAATACTTTTAATTTTTTCTTTTATAAAATTGCTAAACTGCTACAATTTTTGTTTAGACAAAGCTTTTCGTCATCTCTGACATCATCAGGTCTTGAACAACCTCATCTCTGACATCATCAGGTCTTGAACAACCTATCGAGATGACGAAAAGCTTTGTCTAAACAAAAATTGTAGCAGTTTAGCAATTTTATAAAAGAAATAGTAAGGATGGCTGCTAATTTAAATAATATGAAGAACAATACTTTTAAGTAAATGAATTTTTAATAATGGAATTCACAGTAACTCTCCTAACTCACATTCGTAAAGTTTCTATCACATTAAATATCTGGCTCTTCAAATTACGAGATCAATTTATATTTTTGCAACTTCTTCATGATCTGAAAACAAATTTAAATAAATTAAGTGATAATTTCTAGTCGAAGAACTAACTACGTTCCACATTAATGTGCCTTTATGTGGGTATGTAGGGCTACATGAATATATATTTCTGTTTCTAATGATTGAAATAAGAAGGTATATACATACGTTCGCGAACACACACAAATATTAAGCCTATCCAAACATAAATACCTACAAGAAGCATCGTTAAAAACACAAGTCACTCGTCTTTCCAACCTTTGTAACAAAATGTTGCAAGTAAAACTTATTTTTGTCTTTTAATAAAATGGAATCTAAATGTACAGTGTACTGAGGAATGTAAATAATTGGTCCATAAAAATTACGAAAAAAAGATGTATAGGTGCGTAGAAGTATTAAACAACATTATATAAAAAGTAGTAATAAAATAGAACGCATTTATTCAGTTGCTAAAAAATGCGAAGCTGAACGTATGCCTAGCATAATGAAATAATTTTAATTTACATTATAAAAAAAAATTTTAATAAGGCTTTTACATATTAAAATAAGAAAATTAAGCAAATTTAAAGGGAACAGTGATACTTTTAAATTAAAAATAAAACAACCCAAGTAATCACTCTAACGCTGAACAAATGAAGCATTGTACAATATATATATACTCTGAATATGATTAGCAATGTAATGTAGAATGCGAAAATTTTACCTAGCATGACGGAATACACACCACTCAGATCGGCAGATGGGGTCACCAGCGCGTGATATGTGACTACCGACCAGTCACCCTTCAGTCTTGTGAGATGCTTGAAGACAAACTAAGGATGATTTCACCAATGGTGTACAATAATTATAGACTTCAACGATCTGTATTTTGGTTCTACATGATTGAGATTCAATTAAAGAGAATTAACTGAAGTTACGTCCAGCAGTAGACTGTTTAAGCTGGAGAAGAGAGAGAGAGAGAGAGAGAGAGAGAGAGAGAGAGAGAGAGAGAGAGAGAGAGAGAGAGAGAGAGAGAGAGAGAGAGAGAGAGAGAGAGAGAGAGAGAGACAGACAGACAGACAGACAGACAGACAGACAGACAGACAGACAGACAAACAGACAGACAGTCAATGGGTAGGATAGCAAATAGGGCCTAATATCAGTTACACCACAATGTAGTTCTGATATTCTAGTCATCATGACAAATATATGACGAAGCATATCCTATAAAACGTTACTCAGAATGCATTGTATTGTGTAAGAAACGCGTAATTGCTCTTTAGCATTATTTTATTTCTAGGGTAGTGGTTTAAAATAAAATTTTATACTTTGGCAACATAGGAGTAGCGGTACGTTTTTAAAAATGGACCCTTATTTCAGTAAGTAGCTCTTTAAATCCACTATAATATGAAATTTTTGCTGGACGAATTTATTCTTAATTAATGTCACCATTTACAGAAACTTGTTATTTCTTAAAGTGGTAAGATGTTACCTATCGTTAGTTGTAATTTCTGCTAATATCTTTACTTCCTAACAAATGTAATGAAACTTAACGTAATTTCGTTAGGATACAGCCAGTCCTACAGAACTAAAACGACGCTATGTAATTATGAAAGAAGATTCGACATCTACTAATAAAGTATGTTTCGTAACATGCAATAGGCTGACCAGCGAACTGACAACTATGTCAATCGAAAGTGTGACAACACAGTATAGATTAACTTACTGAGGCGCGCCTTAAAGGAATTCAGTGACACCGCCGTATCAGAACGGGTAAGGTCATTTCGAAGAAGAACATCTATTAATGTGTTGTCTACGCGCGGGCGAGCGTGTCATAATTTACTGAAGATTGATTATCAAGAAATAAACCACAAGTTTTAGTATTGTGTCGTAATAAATTTATAAGATTTGCATACGTGTTTCTACCTGCTTGAGATAGCAGGTGTGACAGGCGACCACGTAAAGGATTAAAGATTTCAACTATCTGCTCACTAACCTTAAATAATTTTTTTACTTAAATGTTAAAATCTGTCGCGTTTACTGTAGGCGACAAATGTAATAAAAAATGTATGTATTTAATTAAAAATAGTAATTTATTTTATTTGAGAAACTTCCTCAGAGCTGCGATTTTTCTCGATACATGAAACACAATTGCATTCTTTCCTCAAAGAATTTAACAAATTTCAGCACATTAAATGCATTATATTATTTATTAAACACGTACAAGCAGTTTTCAAAGTACAGAAGTGTACTATTCTCCCATGACTGTCTTCAGCATCCTCTGGTTAAACATTGTACTTGTTCGTGTATCATTTACATACTTAATGCCGTCTTCCTCTTTCCTAAATTGTTATAGTCAATATGTATTTTCAAAGCCTAGTGTAGTTGAAATAGATCATTTTAAATTCCTTATTAAAAAGGACAAAAACATATAAAACAATGTTTGTCAAAAGACCTAGAACATAACAAAAAAATAAATAAATAATACAGACACACACACGCGCGCCCACACACGCTCACGCATACGTGTACAATTATGTCTTTGTAAATTTTAGTTATGTAATCATAAGTGATACGTATAAACATAGGTTCTATTTATGGTCATACATTGGTTTATTGGCACATTCACAGGCCTAATTGTACTGTTACTGCTGGCCATGTTTACTACAAAAAGTTCTGCAGATTTATGACTGCAAATATTACGTCTTAATTACGTAAGAATAATGACGAAATCAATTCGGTTCGTTTAGTCATAACTGGAAACGCATAAAATACGAAACATATATGTATGCTATTAATAATAAATGTTATGTAAGTGTACAATTGATAACTCTCATTACTCCAGATACTCAACTGACCGTCCTTTGAATAAACACCGTTGTGGGTATTCTGACGCTACAGTAACATAGAGACCCAGTGTATGGCTAAGCACTGAAGCTTATGGCTAAATACTAATCTATAACCGACGCTGCAGAAAAAGGTCATAAGGATGTTCTCCGTAGTACGAAACAGTTTGTAGTGTGACAATAGATTACCGCGTTAGTGTCTGACAGTAAAATCTATACCAAAACTGATTTTGTGAGCACAAAAAGTTACGCAAATAATGGCCATAAAAAGTAACTAGGCAACTGAGGTTTATTTAAAAAAATGACACAACATAAGTTTAAAAAATAAAAGGCTTACATGGAGGTTTTAGAAGAAAAATGTTAAATGATATGTTTCCAATGCTACAGAAGTACACGACTAAAACGAATTTGTCGAGATGTTGTACGGGCGTTGCTCGGATTCGATTCTGTAAAATGATATGCAGATGTTAAACCCTAAACTAAGTAGTCCTTAACCGTTAATTTTTGGAAAGAATCGCAAAATAATTTTCGTAATAATTTCTTAGTTTTGATTACTCACATCAAGCAGCAATTATATTAAAAAGCTTAGTTATTAAAATTGTATAATACCAACCTTTGTCACTACCAGTTTTCTTATTCATGTGGCCATCTTCGATACCATAGAGGGCCACATGCATGTTATTCCTTGCCAAAACATTTATAAACGTGTAGAGAAACTCTGAGAACTGAATAGAACATCACAAAATACCGATTCAGGGTGTGTGTGTGTGTGTCTATCTGTCTGTCTGTCTGTGTAATGTTTGCTACTTAAATATACAGTGACAGTTAAAACAATAGTACACGTACATATAAAAATGTTTATTTGCAATATAATAACAGAGGAAAATATTATGAGTGTACAGTTTGGTAAGACAAGATAAACATGTTAACTCAATTTGAGTCATAAATCACAAATCATGTTCCAGTGGCTGGCAGGGAATCACGTGTCTATTTCTTTTGGTTGTCTGCACTTGGCGGTAAACTTTTCAGATATTCCAGCGATCTAGCGATTGCTTCCGGGATTGGAGGTGGAACAGGAAGGTGATCCCCCTGGGCAACGAAGCCGTTCTCGTCGGCACTGTACGTCACGGTTATCGTGTTTCCTTCGGGATCCACATAAGAGTAACTTCCCGTAATTACTTGAATTTGGTCTTCTGCACCAGGATTCTTCACAGATCCAACTGCTTGAACATTGATCCCGTTGCTGGTTTCGAAGCTGTAAAATACAGATCAATATAGAAACACTTTTAAGTTACGATAATAACGAAAATTAATTACTAAGTTGCTATTTATTAAATGAATTGTAATTATTTTCTCCCAATTTTTATTTACTAGATTGTGATATCAATTCTCCAGAACTGGATGAGTATCACCAGAAGTTTGGAATGATTACTGAAATAATTATTTCTATATTAACATACACACGCGAGCCGTTGAAGTACTGGCCCCTGGCCCCTTATTAGACTTCACAAAAATGCTAATGTTGAGTTTGTAGGCCTATACTAATATAATATCTATATAATAGATATATAGTGTTATAATGTAATGTAATATTATGTTATTATATAATGTAATACATAGATATTATAATATCTACCATATTCAGGTACGAATAATTACCATGTTCAGGTATTCTGGTAGGTATATAATATAGGCCTATATTATAGTAACATAATTTAGGATATCTATACGGTAACATTGTGTATAGTAATTACTATGTAGTAAAATCACCATAATAATATAACCATATCTATAATACTATAATATAATGTAATACTAATATATTGTGTGTGTGTGTGTTTTATGTATTGATGTACTAAACGTATTAAATAACTATTGAACGAGTGGAGCAAATTCTCAATGTTAACTCGACCGTTTGGAATTTGTCTGTCTATCTATCTATTTGGGGTACGATTTTTGTTAACTTTTGATATCTACTATATTCTTAAAATTTGCGTGTTTAGCCCAGATACCTCTATTATTTCTACGACCGACCCCCTGTCCCCCGAGAAATGTCAAATTAAAAAGATTTGAAACCACGGTCTGAATGCGATGTCCAGTTACGGAAATTTAAGAGTTTTGAACGCCAGTGCCCAAAAGTCTACCAATACTTTAAAAAATCGCAAAAATCCGTGCCAAGTATCAAATGAAATGATACAGAATTTTAACTAAAATCTGAATATAGTATTTAGTTTTGGAAATGTCTGAATTTTAGCACTCAAGGGTCCAATGAGGTATAACTATTTTGAAACAAATTATAATAATCCATGGGGGGTATCCAACCAAAGAGAATTTGAATCCAAATCCAAAAATAGTGTTTACTCTGAAAAGTTTTTAAGTTAGGAATACCACGGGCCAAAAATGAAAGTTACAAGGTAATAAAAGTTATTATAGGTATCTCTAATTAATTTACAAAACTAATTGCGTCAACACTCCTTCCAAATTTTGGATCACATTTAATATGTCTGTAATCTATGTTGTCTATGTTTGCAAGAAACCCGTACATATTGTAATCAATTACACGAGATTTGTGCAAAGTGTTAGATATGTGCCTAGAGATGTCTCTCTATATTCACTTCTTGTGGTGTTTCTCGCCTTACCGTAAGAATCATACATGCAAAGAACTATACTCGCGGCTTTAACAAATAAAATTTATTAATTTAATTTTATCTAATAATAAATGTTTTCGTTCAAATAACACGCGTATGGTTCTGCAGCTCAGGGAGCTTCCCAGTTTTAAAATATAATAGTAAAAATTTTGTTAGTGATTATTATTAATTCATTTCTAATATTTATATTTGTTTGTGATAAAATTTTGTCAACGTCCCAAACTGAAAGAGCGAAGCGGGTTATCAGCTCTAAATCGACCGTATGGCATTTGTCTGTTTGCCTGTCTCTCTCTCTCTCTCTCTATCTATCTTCTATCCATCTACTTGGGTTATGCCTTACCAAAACTTTTGAATGCCGATTCAACTAATTTTCGTAAAACTTCGCATCATTACCGCTTCATATATTTTGAGATTGGTTCCCCAAAAACAGTGGAAAGGGGCAAAAAGTGTGTGTGTGTGTGTGTGTGTGTGTGTGTGCGTGTCAAAAGTTTGAAAAACTGCATAAATTTTTGACACAATTTTTGACCCTGCATAAATCCATGTAGGGTATGAAATTAAACAAAATTTTAACCACAATCTACATGTGGAATTCAGCTCTATAGATTCAAACATTTGAAGACACGAAAGCTATAAAAAGGCATAAAATTGTTAAAAAACTATAAAAATACATACCGCGTGTCAGATTAAAGAAATTTAACCAAACTCCAAATATAATGTTTGTTTTGAAATTGTTTTCAACTGAGGGACACCATCAAAATGGAAGTACAAATTTTGAAAACATTATAAAAGTATATGTGAAACACCAGGTTATAAACGATTTTATTTAAAATTGTATATGGTATTTTTAATAATATTAACACTGGTAAAAACGAAAAACATTTCCAACATTTAAATAGGAAACTCTTATTAATCTTAATAAAACGTTTTTGATTTTAAAATCTCATACTTAGCTCTCATATCGTAAAAAATGTACTTTACATTCCGAAATATTCCAATGTTGCTAAAGAATTTTGAGTTTAAAAATTGGGTTGGCAGTACTCATAGTAGACACTGTTATTCCAAGAGAAGCGATTTGGATTATAAAACTTACTTTATTGAAAGTGCTGCCATTTTCATGATTATGGGGAGTACTCACAAACCACGTAAGTGATTGTTATTTCTGCATGGTCCACCTCTTCGTCATGGAATTTCAAGAAGGAAACATATCATCGTTTATCCAATATCTAATACACGACAATGTAGTACATAGTCGAGTACTAGTACACGCTCATACATGAAGTTGGACACATACGTGACTATCCTACCAACACATTATGCTCTAAAGCCATTACAGTTATAGAGAGTGGTTGCGTAGAACTGCCCGAGCCTTTACAAAACGATCCTGGTTTTATACCAAATTCAACCTTGACCAGGAAGTCACATAAGATTTCTCTAATGATATGCACGATTGAATTCGTGATCTGGAGTTAGCAAAAACGAAAGGCGAACGTCTTGTCTCCAAGCTTCAGCTGTCCAATCTCCTGGAGGAAAACATGAAAGTGACCGTAAAGAGAAACAGACAAAAACGGTCAACTCCATGTTACTTAAACAAAACTAAATTTTTCAAAATGGAATTAGATGCCTACTTCTTTAAGAACACACAACGCACAATCCACAAGACTAGACACTTTTCATAGACTCGTCTAAATAAAGCTTAAAAGTATTTTTGATTCGCAATGAAAATTCACTACTGTCTCTTCCTGCAGGCCACGCTGTTCATATGAGGCAGACCTAAGCCGAAATTTAACAAAACTAATTGCGTTAGCACTCCTTGCAAAAAGTGAGCGAGTTCTGCGGTTCAGGGAGCTTACTAGCATATGTATTTTCTGAAGACTCCATATTATCACAGCTGTTAAACTGCTTCTTGAAAAAACCGTTAGGCTTGTATGGAAACCAACAATTCCAGATATGTGGAGATATGAAGGTTATTGCCATCTTATTCGGAATATAGTCATGATACACCAAATTTTGTGTTTTCTTTGCATGTGGGGTAGTCCTGATAGGTTCTCACACTACACAAGAAAAAACTAACCAAAATGGAGTCTGGAAACAAGAATATCCAGTACACTCATTTAATTACTAGTGATAAAATCATATTTGCACCTTTACATATTAAACTCGAGCCGATGAAAAGTTTTGTGGAGGACATAAATCATGAAAAAGAGTTTTCAATCTTTAATAGAAAATTCCCTCATCTGAGTGATCCTGAAATGAATGAAGGTGGCTTCCTGTGTCCACAGATTCGTGGAATGATTAAGGGTGAATCCTTCAATAGGGTTATTGAAGAGAACGAGATAGCAGCTTGGAAACCATTCAAATCCGTTATTGATAACCTCTGGCATTTGAAGATCTGAAAACTACGATGTAGTTGTTAACGAACTTCTGACAACATAGCGAGAATTACGTTGTTATGTGTCGTTTAGAATACACTTTCTTGATTCACATCTTGACTTCTTCCCAAGCAATTGCGTTATAGTGAGAGATGAGCACTTCTAGTTGAGAGCACTTCTACCAAGATATTTCAGCGATGGGAAGAATGTATCGGGGACAAGTCAATCTATGCCTGCTGATTATTATTAGAATGTGACAAGAGATGCCTCTGAAGTAGACTACAAAAATAAAAAAAAATTAGACGCTAAATACTAGTTAAGAGTTCCATATATGTATATGGAATCTAACGGTGGGAGTAAAGTTTTATATATACAAAGCTTCCACATCTTTACCAATGGCTAACAGAAGGGTTCTGACAACATATTCTTATTTCTCGACACTTTTTTGGTGGTAATTGACTAATTTGGTAAAGAAAAGAGGTAACTTGTAGATTTTTGTTGACTAGTGTAATGTAACAAAATTAATATCTTTTAACAACCCTCAGAATTTTTATACCGCCTTCATCCCTCAGAAAGTTTTTGATCCACGTCTGCAAGAAAATTTGTATATTGTTATTAGTTATACAAAAATTATATAAAATTGTAAAATTATTAGATGTAAGCCTATAAAAAATACACGGAAACATACTGTACATAAATTTGAAAGCTAGGAATAAAGGATTGATCATTTACGCATTATGGTTATAAATTTAACAAAAAGAAAATCAAATTAGGAATTGTTAATGCTTATTTATTGTATAATTGCCTGCTTCACGACTGGTATTTTACTAAGAAGAAAATAAATAAGGTTTTCGTAATTTTTAATAATTGAAAAATTATCTAATGTTGAAATTTTTTAATAATAAATCTATTTATTCAAAAAGAAAAAAATCGAGTTCTTCAGTTCAAGGAGTTTACTAGTGTTTTTATTTGCTGAAGCCTCCATTTTGTCACTACTGTGCACACATTTATGCAAATATTAGATGTTCTTCTGTAAGGAGCTGAATGGTAGTACGTTGTTGTTGTTGTTAGATTGTGTACATTGTACTTTATTATAAAGTAAAAATGTTATTTTATTTTAAGGATTTTGTTGTTACGCTCACCAGTGATGAGATACAAAAAGTTTGTATGAATCATTTTCGTTGAGGTACCATCAAAACTGAATTGTACTTACATGTAGTTGAAATTTCCATCGAAGTTGTCATCCTGGGACTGTTTGATTATTACAGCGTTTGCGTCTCCTCCTTCTGCCTTGTAAACAACTGGCTTTACCGGGCTGGTGTAAGTCACTGGCGCTGGGGTAGGAACCACAACTTTGACCGGGGGAGCAGGCACTGGTTTCTTAACGTACTGTACGACCTGTGGTGCTGGGGACTGGACGTAGTACACTTGATTCTGTGGCACGAAAGGTTGTGGTGTAGATTGGAGGTATACCACTTGAGCTCCTGGAGGAATCTGACCGCTTGCTTGCTGCGGCTGTACCAGTACCGCTTGTAACGGTTGCTGGGGAGCAGCAACTGCGGTTCCCACAATGACGGCAACAATCACCTGAAATAATATTATACAACTCAGACGTTAAGTTAATTAAAATATGTAATTTAGTATCCCGATCATTTAAGATGCCATAGCCTAAGCAATTTCATTGGAACACTAGAACATAACACAGTAGATACACAAAATTCTCAGTAACAACAAAAATCAGTCCTTTACAACATGAAACTACGCGATTCAATTCTGTAACATGAAAGACGAGTGAAATAATTTAACAGTTCTAAAGGCTGCCGAATTTAAGATATTTTCAACTTATTATTACTTTAATAAAGAAAAGGCTGATATTAAAACCACAATTACGTTTACGCAGTTTCCAAAGTATTCATGTGTTAGTCTGAAAGGCACTAAGATATAAAATTAACAAAAGCAAATTAAAATTCATATTAAACAATGGTATACCTTGATGAAACATTGACTAAAAAGAAATATAAAAATTATAAATTCTGTATTTTTATTGCGAAAAGATAAACAAAGTCCACGAGGAAAGAAAAACTAAGATTATAAATAGAAAATGTAATATATGCTTATAATGATAAAATCAGTAAGATTAGAAATAGCTAGATTAGGTTCTACCCAACACTTTTTTCGGTGTTTATTGATTCACTTGCTGGATCCAATAAATTGATTAGCATAAACATGGAGTAGGCAAAACCCTTCACCACAATTAAGAAATGTTATGTACGTTTATAAATCTTTACTTATTTTTAACCCCTAATTTTGGTTTGAAAGACAATCGCATCGCATTGACATAGTTTACTTTTATTAATATGTATTTTTGTAACTTGACGGAGTTTATTTTCTTGACGTATCAATAACATATTGTTACATAGTCCCACAAATTAAAAAATATCTTTATATTACATTGGCTGTAACGCATTTATATTAAGTTGTGTATTCACAAACTTACAAGCGCGCGTGTGAATTTTGTAATCACAATTGGTTGTTTTCCGTATCAGAGTAAGGGAATGAATCAAAGAAGTTTTGTTCCAGAACAATATTGTTCAAAAGATTGTTTTTACCACTTTATCTCTCTGATAATGTGAAACAAGTTATTGTGCTTATGAAATACGCATTAGCGGAAATAAGCAAACATAGGCCTATAATTGAATAAACAACAGCATATTGTAATTAAATTGTTTTACACGAAATGCGCTATACAAGAGAGTTGTGTAAATTACGTATTATATTGCTATGACTGTATATTTTCATTCATGATCATAACACAAATATTTCGTGTCGTTTTTATGTGTTAGGAGTATGGTTATATATACGTTATATACAACAAACATTTTAGAGAGAAGATTCCGGAAGGAAGCAAAAGTATAAAGCTACGCTATTAAATACCATATTAGATATGGTTACGTGGATCGTGCATACAGCACTTAAACCTATTCAATACGAGCTTTAACCTCGTTTGCTTGCTTCCAATGTATTCACTCAGATGGAAACTTAAGTGCATAACAATAAACACTATGCCTGTACGCAGATCCTGCATTATGAGTTGGTTAGTTACTTCTAGTTGCAGGTCATGGAAAGAGTTGTGTTTCATTCTCTTGCATGCTATTTGCTACATATTAGCCTACTAATTCCATGCAGATTAGTTTGTAAGCTCAATGACTTAAAACGTCATACATTGTAAATATAATAACACTGTTTGTTAGAATAGAAGCACTCACATACTTTGATTAGGTCTTCAATTAGTCGCGTGTATACAGACTTTATTACACATAAATACCATATAACCTACGCGTATAACATGAAAACTCTATGTGGTATGCTTTGTGTAGGCCTATATGTGTAAATCTGTCTGAATAACGAAGAATATGTTTTGTTCTTGCTGTTAGAATAAACAACTTAAAATAATTACTGCCTAAAATTATTGTTCGGCCTTTGTGAAGAATCTTATCTTATCAGCGTTAAATCTTATTATCTTATCTCAATCTAATCTTATTATCTTATCTTATCTTATTAAATCTTATCTTAATCTAATCTTATTAGCGTTTTAAAGGTATTTAACTTAAAATTAAATCAAATACCGATAGATCAATGTTATAGTAATTGTGGTATTGACTTATTAACGTCACAGACATAACATTAATCTTTCGATATTTTTAAAAGCTTTAAGTTTATGACTTTGTATACAAAAAAGTTGAATTTTACAAGTAAGTTTCCTTCCCGTAATATTGAAATTTCATACAATCTAAGTAACACTACTAAAATCAAGTATGAGCAAATATACATGTGTATCAATATGAGTGTATGCTTGTGTGTTATACTATTTTATGACTTTATCCAAACACAAAAATTCAAGTAATGAAAATTACTAAGCCTACATATAATATTTCTAAGTTCTTAATAAATTCTTATAAGTTCTTATAAATTTTTAGCCTACGAAACTAAGCTCTTACTATAAAAAGGACATTTAAATTTTTTACTTGAAAGAATAAAAAAGGGAATGTAAAATAACATTTAAAGTATCAGGAAAATTGTATTTTAATCAGTACTGATATAATATACATAACGCTTATAAAGATTTGTTTAAGGCCAAATATTTATTTATTTACTATTCATTGAGCGATTATCATATACAAGTATTTTTATCAACGTCAGATTTTTACAGTATATACACACGAGTGCATATACGAGTGAATACTCATATTCTAGCCTAAGAAAATCTAACGTTTTAAAACAATTTTACGCTTATTAGAAGTTGAATTTTACAAGTAAGTTTCCTTTCCGTAATATTGAAATTTCATACAATCTAAGTAACACTATTAAAATCAAGTATGAGCAAATATACATGTGTATCAAAATGAGTGTATGCTTGTGTGTTATACTATTTTATGACTTTATCAAAACACAAAAATTCAAGTAATGAAAATAATATAATTGTTTAATTTATAATACTGGGATACATAGTCTCAAGATTGACAATAATAAAACAATGCTATTTAATACTACGTTGTTCCGTTATTTTATGTTTCAATGTACTTACAAAACTTATTAAACAATGTCATCTTTTAGTTAATATCTATGTTCCACACAACTTACCCAGATCTTCATTGTGACGACAAGACACACAAGCTCTTCTGGATGCGAACTGCAAGTGTACTCCGCACGTCAGGATCCTGATAATTTATATGACGATTTGTGAAACATCTGAAAAATGGAGGGGCTTCTCAAAATTCTAGTTTCACTTCTCTCAAGCTGATTTCAAATTCTTTTCTTAAACTTTTATGTTCCGTTGAGAAATGTATTTGATTGATGAGTAGCCTACTCCACTGATTATGTGTTGTTTTACAACAAGCATTCCTTTTTTTAAACCTGAGAAAGTTACAGACTAATTAAACTAACATTTTAATATATTTTTCATTAACTGGATGTTAAAAAGTTACATTTTATGACAGAAAATCTATTTATGAAAGCGGATTAAGAACGACCGAATCAACTTAGATTGCTATTCAGCGTTTTGAAATAGCCCATGTGATTTATGTTAATTCAAATAATTCTTATTGGATTTAGTAATCAACAGGAAACAAAGAATGAAGATGACACAAGTTGTTTTTGTTACGATAAAAATCAATTTTGAAAGTCCGGTAAATATCAATTTGTATTCAAAAAGACGCTGAAGTAAGAATCATAAAAGTCTGAAAGAGTCAAGGTCAGACGTTTTGTCTGAGTGGCAATTCCAAAAATGTCACATGTCAAAAGGACTTTTTTTGGCCGAAACACTCTCCCACTTACTACCCGACCTGACCTATTGGCGAATGGTAAGCCGCGGATACGGGAATACAAATACCCGAGGTCATAAAGAAACCTGTTCCTAGTGGCTGATGGTATAAAATGTTGCCAAAAAAATACATAAGAAAATCCAGATCTACTGGCAGAAGCCTGACGTTCTGGTACCCCGTGCCTCTCGGGGAACTGAGGTGGTTTTCCCCCATATATAAATATCTGAAACGCGAGATGTCTCGCATTCTAGGCTTACAGTAACATCTGTGTAAGGGGAAGTTGCGAAATGAAGTCACTGGTAAGTTTTCCGAAAATGTTGCAGCTTGAAACTCGATTTTTATTAAGAAAACATAAGCTATCATTCATACAATAGTAAACAAAATATTTAAACGAAATTAAAATATTTTAATATAATATAGATTAAAATATTTCAAAATTTTTGGTGAGCGAACAAATTTTCCTAGGCTTATATTAAATGTCTTATACATTTTACATAAATGCTGTGCAGAATTCGCACAATTTTGTAGGTAGGTTTTCTACACATGCTACTATATTTAAAATTTTTCCTACTTAGTTACAACGTTATGCTTTACAGAAAATGATTAAGCATCACTTAATTCTCAAACATACGTTGTTATGTGGGATTTTTCGTGAAAAATCTTTCTGGTGAAATTTCGGCATTTGTCATCCGCGTTATTCATTCTTATTACTCGGATGTAATACTCAATAAGAAACTGTCACAATTTAGTGGTAAAAGTAGAATACAAGATAATTCAAAATAACTAAATACAATTGCTTTATTGTGATAGAATAATTAGAAAAACACATGAAAAATTAAAGTGGGAAGAGAAAAATGTAAAAATGCGTATTACACATAGTGTTTGTGTTGAAATTAAAAAGAAAAAGAAATAAATGTGTAAACGTTCTGTGGGTAAATGTATGTGTTTTGATTGTTGGGTAAGAGCTTGCACATGTGAACGATGGTTAGAGGATAGAGACATAACTCAGCGCACTACCCATAATCATAGATTTATACTTTTGGACGTGATACAGTTATGAAGTGTAGACTACTGTAAATACTAATATTCCAGGATGGTAGTAATTCTTGTAAGTTTCTAGTTAACTAATTAAACAAATAAGGAACCTATACATTCATATTATAGTTAGAATATGTAATCACAAATATGAATTAAATATAAATATTAAACACTAAATGTTTGTCTGACTTGTTACATTTAGCGCAGTCTGAATTTCTCACTTTAGTAGCCTAATGTATAAGCGCCGCAGGGAAATCTGTATTTCCCTTTGCATGTAGTTATTCCATTACATGACATACAATATACAAGCAGAAATTTTTATAACAGATATTGTATTACTCCATATTCCCCTATGTAAACGCGTCAACGCTGAATAAATGTATGATAACGTGAGGATGTTGTATTCATTAGGGGAAATATTGTTATTATAAAAACTGTCGGTTCACTTGGTCTCAATCAATATTTGTTTGTTTCACAAATATCAAATAACATAAAACTATAGATATTTTTTACTATAAGGTTAACGTTTCAATCTATAATTGTTGTTTGTTAATATTTTTGGCATGGTGAAATAAGGTGTTAGCATGCGGCCTAAAGTTCCCGAATGTACTATTTTGTAAAACAGTATATTTAAAGTGCGCGCGCGCACGCACACACACACACACACACACAGTGTAGTAAATATACACAGACACTTTGAAAGGTTATCTAAGAGAATGAACGATTGTAATGTATTTCTGTGAAATAAAATTATTTATTCATGTTCATGTTTTTGAACATAACAATTTAGGTAATCTTTTCCACAAGTATTTGGTTCTTTTCGAAACCGATTCTTTGAAGGTAAGTTACTACTGTGTATAGTATTACTGTTAACTACTATTAACGCCAATTTAATTAGTGGAGCTTAAAAATAGTAATTTTCCGACCAAATATGCTACATAATCTTTTTCAGTGGCCCACAAACAATATAATTCTCAATACCCATAGTTTAGTAATTAAGTATCATTATATATATTTCAAGTGTATTTCAATATATAAGTATATTATTTCAAGTGCATTTATAATATATAATATATGATTGTTTCCTTTGTTTTGAGTAAAACGTTTCACTTATTAATTACTGTTAAATGTACGCCATACATTAGCCTACAGGCTAAGAAATTATAAACGATTGTTTTTCAGGTGCTAGTATTGTTTGTTGGAGCTGTGTATGCAGCACCACAGTTCCAACCCACAGGAGCTCCCGTCCAAGCTGTTCTTCTTCAGGGATCACCACAGTATGCATACACACAACCAGGCTCACCACAGTATGCATACGCACAATCAGGCTCACCACAGTATGCATACGCACAACCAGGCTCACAGATACCTTCCGGTGCTCAGGTGATTTACATACAGCCTCAGCCTCAATATGCTTATTATGGAGGTGGCGTACCGCAAGGACCGCAGGTCGCTTACATCCAAGGGCCTACTACCCCAGCTCCAATTAAAGTAGTCCAACAACCATACAAGCCTATAGTCGCTCCTCCCCCGCCGAAGTACACGCCGGTAGCAGTAAACCATGTGCCTCCACCCGCACCGTTGGCTCCAAAATACGCGCCTCAGCCGGTTCCAGTGCCTGGATATGTGATTCTGAAGCAAACTCAGAACGACAATTACGACGGATCATTTGACTACAGGTAACCAGTCAACATAATCTCATAACAGTTATTGTTGTGGGAATATAAAAATGCACACAGTTTGTAATTTTAACAAATTTGTTAAACATTAATGCTGAATTTCGTTTTAGTTATTTGTTTAGAACAAAAAGCGTTATCTGATGAGTAGAAACGATGTTATGTTGCAATAGAAACAATAATAATAATAATATAATATAATAATAAATTATATTGTATATTATTATATATATTATTTATATTATATTTATATATTATATTATATATATATTTATATTATTTATTATATTTATATATTATATTATATATATTTATATTATTTATTATATTAATATATTATTATTATTAGTATTATTATTAGTGTTATCATTAGTAGTAGTAGTAGTAGTAGTAGTAGTAGTAGTAGTAGTAGTAGGTGGAGGAGGAGGCGGAGGAGGAGGACGAGGAGGCGGAGGAGGAGGAGCAGCATCAGCAGTAGATACTAGACAGATCTTTAATAAAGCTAGATTAATGCAACAGCGTTATCCGAAATTGTTTTGTATCCCCTGTGTCATCTTTACCCAACCTTCAACAAGCTTGTGTTTCATATGCTACTCATTTTCTTGGAGAAGTGAAACGTACTTGTACGAAAGGCCTGTCATAGCTTTCTTAATGAAATACTAAGGTTTGATATTTATATGGGCAGAGATCTTTTTCATGTTGTTTTCAGTTTTAGCACTAAATATCGTGTGATTGTTATTTGCTGGTTATTTGAATGTCTTCTATTACTGACTATTTGAGACGTGGCTATTTGAATGTCTTCTGTTACTGACTATTTGAGACGAACTTTATTCACAGCTTAATAATATAAGTTTATTAGAGTTATCGAATATTAAGGGATGCAAATTTGCTATTTGATATATATAATAAAGTCACCTATTACATTTTAACATCGATTAAACCCTATTGTAATGTGTAACTTTAATTCTGTTCCTTTCATAAATATTCGCATTCCATGTTCACAGTATTCGAATAAAAAACAATAAATGATTTATATTTAAGTCTGACATTAGAGTCGCTTTTAACTTCCGCGCAGTTTTTTCTTTTATCTTTTCCACAATTGTTGTCTTTGAATCGTTTTTATTTATTATACTGTTTACTTAGTTTTCTCAGAATATTTTAGTTAACCGATTATTAAATTTTATAATACAATACAATACCAATAACTCTTCTTCAAACACTGAGTAACTGAATGTTTCCTCGCTCTTGCCCTGCAATTTCTCTTAATGATACATACCTATTTTACACTTTTTATTCTATGTAAGTTCAATACCAAAAATATGATAACAAGCACTGTTGATTTGCTGAAAGACCAATGTTTGTGCTCCACAGTACCCTACAGTATGTCCGAGATTTACAAAATTATTAATTTGTTTTTTTACTTTAGTAAATATTTATTTCATTATTATTATTATTATTATTATTGTTGTTGTTATTATTATTATTATTAATATTACTGCTACTAGTAAGATCTATGAGCAGCATAACTCGCTCAATATTTTGAAAGAATTCATTTAGGCCTATTATTAGGTAAATTCATTATTAGACAATTTCATCATATCATAGGTATTGTAAAAACAGTAGGATTCTGTATGGCAAAAGTATGCACATACGTGCGAAGTTTTACAAAAATCGGTTGATGCATTCAAACATTATCGTGAGACATTCCCTAAAGAGACAGATAGATAGATAAATAAGTAGACTTAAAACTGAGAACTCGCTTTGCTCATCAGTTATTGTTGTTGTTGTTACACAAATTATTATGGCAATAATATAATGAAATCACTAGATAGCGAACGGTAATATTACAGTTACGGTCTGGGAACATGTTAGGCTTTACATAAAATTCCATATAATTTTACACATATGATTAGAAGATTACATATAAGCATTACTTAAAAATGCATATGATTATAGCTAGTTTACACCTGAAAATCGAGTTAATTTTTTTTTTTTTAACATGAACAACGTAAGTCGTTCCTGATAACGTACAACAATTGAACATTCCGTAACAATAGCATGTACGCAGACCTATTTTAATGTATTTTTAACTACAAACACATTCAATTTCATTTTCAGTTACGAAACCGACCACGGAATCAAGGTTGACGTACAAGGGTATTTGAAAAATGCTGGGACAGAGAATGAAGCTCAGGTCATCCAGGGTAGTTACTCATATTACGCACCCGATGGTACTCCCATTTTGGTCACATACACTGCAGACGAGAACGGATTTGTAGCCCAAGGAGACCACCTGCCACAACCACATCCGGCAATCGCCAAAGCCCTAGAATACCAGCGTAGTCTGCCACCAAGCCAAGAAAATCAAAAGAAGAAATGAAATTAATAGACTGGCAATAACACAAATAGAGAGGCTTGCTCAGTATAGAAGTTTATATTTTTGACTCAAATTGAGTTTGTGTTCAAATTATCATCGTACTCTTTGCAAATTGTTTCTGTTCTCAGCGTGTTGAAAATGTAAATAATTAATAAATAAACACTGCACATGAAACTATTCAGTCAAATGTTTTCTAATTAATATGCATATTATTGGCATTCCATTAACGGAATTGAATCCTATTCTTAATATTACATGTTTCTTGATTACATCGACACTAATAATACTGGCGTTGATAGGCTAGACCTAGCAATGTTAAATTTCTTTAATAAGTGCTCTTTCTGAAGCCAGTAGTAGTATTGCTTGGACTTTGAAATATAGGCAACAATGAATGCCATACGAAGTTCGTGGTATACTAGGAGTTCAATAATTGATTGAAATTAGGCACTTAGTCGTATTTCTATAGGTGTACATACTGTTTTTATTTATTTAACATCTGTGTCACTCGTTTTAGAATAACTCAAAGATTTGTACCATTTACATAGGTAAGATAAGTATATAAGAAAACGTAACTCTATAGTATTATACCTTTTCCTACAGTAAATACTTCTAGAGCTATCACGAAATATGTCGCTTTGCCAACACACATTAATCTCTAATGCTACATTATAATTCTTACCATCTCCAATACTTAGTCAGAGATAGGCCTACTTTCAATTTAAAAAATTACAAATAAGTTAATGGGTGTTGGATCACATTTTTTCTACAGATTGTTGTAAAAAATATTAATCTATATTAATTTCAAGCTCAGGTTTCGATCCCAAGGAGATCTTTTAAGACTTCTTTCCGGTTATTATGTACCCGGCATATTAGACAATAAGATTTTGTCTTGTGTATATTTATGTAATACTACAATACACACAGACTTTCAATTCAAATACCGCATAATGCTTTTTGTTTGTTACTTTCTTTGGATTAAATGTAGTACATATTTTAGCAGTCACGTGGTCCGTTGAAATTTAACTTTCCTTATGTGATTTTTCCATTAAACTAAAAAACTTTTAGGTGGGTTTGAACTGTTTAAATTACAGTTTTGAATTACCGTATGCCTAAAATAAGAAAATAAAGTTTTTTATTTAAACAGAGTTTGTACGTTTGTGTCTGTGTCTGTTGTATACTCCTGTATAGAAATCTTAATAATAAAAAATGTATGCACAATGATGTTGCAGCACTTCTCTATACACTCTTTAATACTTCATTAATATTTGCTTAATCTTTTATTTAGACATTACCCTTTTCTCGAATTTTACCTAAGTTTGTTAAAAATTATTTAATTATTTTATTATGAGTTGGCATATTTGATGATATTTTACTCACGGAAATCTGAAAGAACCGATCTTTTTGTAACTGAAAATGAGACTTAATTGTAGTTAACACAGTAAGAGCCTCAAGAACATGAATGGGAGCAATAAATGAACACGCGCGCGCATTTTACGCATGGATATTAGCAGCAAGGCACAAGAAACTTAGCATCAAGTTACTAGACTAACAGCTGAAAAATTCTAAATATAGGCTATTAAACACGCTAAGCTATTCCGAGCATACTAAGTGACATGCTAATAAATAAATAACAAATAACTAACAAATTAATAATACCCCTAAATAAAACGATTTGTTAATAAAATTATAACGGTTTCAATGGTTGTAATAACTAATAAAATTATACAAAACTATATTTAAATAATAAACCTTAAAACATTTTGCGTCCATAAATTTGAACCTCTGTTGGATCAGGACAAACTATAGAATGGGCCGTTAGTTTTTTGACACTAGAATTTAGTCTTAGTTTAGTCACGATCGTAAGTTAATAGGCCTAAGTGATTAAAGCCTTTAGAGGTCCAGTCGTTAGTTAAACACTATTTTAAAACAGGTGTGTTGACGTTCCGCCAAAATGTATTGTCATCATGAGAACTTTTATACGACAATAGAGAAACAATGAATATAATATTAATAATGTAATAAGTAATAAAATGTGTGAATGCAATTATAATATTCCTTAATTATCAGCACCAAATGCACGTGTATTAATTTTTCTTGTATAACATTTATATATATACAGGTCCTAACGGTGATAATCAATTTTGTCAAACATAAACAAAACTGTTTGAAACTGTCTAGTTCAGCGGTTCCCAAACTGTGCTCCGCGGAGCACTTGGTGCTCCGCGAAACATCTTCTAGAGCTCCTTGAAGAAATTGAAAGAATAAAAAAATGACCAGGTCTGCTTATGCAGTACTAAAACAAAACAGATCTCGTCTCGATGCGGAGCCAGATATTCGGCTCCAGCTGTCCCAAATTCAACCAGTTAAATCAATTCAGTCTCATCCCTCTCATTAGAATAGTTCTTTTACGGTCCCAAGTAGCATTTTTGGTTTTGCAACATTAAAAATGGTTTTATGTACCAGATCTATGAGGATATATTATGGATTTACAATACTTGCTTTTAGTTCGTTTTAAAATGTGTTGCCTTAATATGGTTTTTTTTTGTTTGTTTTGTAATGTATGTAGTGAAATTAGAGTTGAAAATAATTTTTTGTAATGAAATAAACTAATAAAGCATGTTTCATATGTCTAAAGTTCTAAATTCTGAATGTTTACCTTCTATCCTCAAATAGTATGGTCATATAAGTTCTAGGTGAAAATTAGTGCTCCGTGATGAACTTTTCTACTGAAAAGTGCTTCATGACCTAAAAAGTTTGGGAACCACTGGTCTAGTTAATCACAGAATCACTCCGAAACTTTCATCACTACAAGTTATTAAAAAAAATTCAGTTTTGTTAAGCTACTTATGGCCCACACTATACTGTGAAACGTGTGTTCAGCAGTTACAATATAATTCTTAAAATATAACACAATTATTCTTTAAAACTGTTGTACTATACACGCAAGAAAATGATGAGTTACCGTTAACAATATTCGTTCATTACTTGTATGTATGTCATTGGAAAATTAGTGCTACTCTTTCCTTGGTTTTATAGCTTAATCACTGTTTACGAAGTTACCAATCACGTCGTCTTGTTATCCTATAAATAACAATTTTCTACAAGCACTAATATTATTTTAGCGTGTATTTCAAAATATACAGTATGCGCTTAAAACTCATATTCTGAAGACGCTGTGTTTACCCCGACAATAAAATTCTAACTTGACAGCGTTTAACTTTTTAAAAGTCTTGAGTACACCTTTCGCACACACACACATATACACTTAGTGGCATTTTAATATTTATACGCAAAAGCAAACTGAAAAGGAAATTAAAGCAATATATTTTTAATAGTATATCAAACTTTGACAACAAGAAATAAGGGTAAACATTTCTTCATTATACTTATGAGTAGATAATATTTACGATTCTTCTAAATGCTGTTAAGCGTGTTGCTCTGGCGGATCTACAAATGACGAAACACTGCAGAATGGTGTCCCGTCAAGACAAACAACATTACATATCTCCTGTACTTAGTAATTAATAAATCAAGCCACAAATACGAGTATAAAATATTTAAATTAATTGAGTAAGCCTTAGTTTTGTTCTCATTCTAGTATTAAATCATTTTGATTGCACAGCGAAATCTTTCAATAAAATACGTAAATACGTGGGTAATTTGAAATTTTACTGTAATTATGGCTATGCTATTAAAGGATTTTGGAATACTAATTACAGGCTATTAATGTGTTTTGGAAGATGTAATTAGTATATACAATAAAAGTACCTAGGATTTGTATTCACAAATAGAAGATCGAACAAGTTTTCTTGGCGGGGGATCGGGGAGAGCAAAAATTATATATATCCCACATATCCGATATTGCTATATTGAGTTCATAAATATTTTACTGTAGAGATAACATGTACAGCGATTAGCTGACAATTACTGTGTGCCGCAGGATGCAAATTAATTTAAGATCGATCGCTTACAGTTTTATTTTATATACTAATAAACGTGACTGCCTACTTCATAGCCTCAGTGCATGATGCATCCTCCTAAAGCAAAGCTATTATTATCTTATGATATTTATTATTTATGTTTTAATTACCTCCATGGATACAGATTATTACATATTCGTTGCCTGAGGGAATAGTGTTTGTTGGATTGACTTGATAACACAGAACAAGCTCTATTGACTAAACCTGTTTCTGAGCAGATGCAGTGCGTAACGGGTTTGAGAAGTGTGTAGGCTTGGCACCAGCGGAAAACATCAGATAATTGTAACTTACTGCTTCTTAGTTAAAAGTTCTAATGCACATTTACTATCATGACAAAAAATCTATTACCGCAACTCCCAATATGAGCTTATAAGACACACTTTGTGAAGAAGATTGTGTGGCAGCCCGCTGATTTTTCTTGAGCCGTAATTATGATTCGTCTACCAGGAGGTGATTTTGTGGGCAGGCTTATCCTAGCTTCCCACTTGCCCCTCACGGTACTAGGGGGATACTACATACTTCTAACTGGTTTGGAACGAGCAATTTATCTCGTTGCAGGCAACAATGTTAGCAATTATTCCATGGGGAAAGATCATCTTTATTACGGCTTTAAGCGAGAATAATATCTAGTAGCACATTAAATAGTGTTCCTTCTAACCCTTTGACTGTTTCTAGGCAAAAGATTGAAGTATTGCATATATTCATGTGTTATGAATGACAATTTAATTACAAGTAGGAAAAATATAATTTAAAACAGTTTTAAATTACTTTTAGTTATTTTACAATATTGCATTATTATATCAGATAACGAATGTGGTTGTAAAACTATTTTCAAGTGTGATTTTTTTGTATTAAAATCGGACGACGTCTTCACGTCGAAGCAAAGAGACAGATTGTTCTACACTATGTAAATTTCAAGCAATGTATACTTCATTATTTAATTATTTTACAATTTTTGAAATAACCTAATTCTATTTTGTTAGAAATCTTCAAACTTGATACACAATTGTATTTAAATAGAACTAGTTGAATTCTGATCGTGATAATAAAAACCGCAAATTATACAAGACACAGGAAATTTCCCATTTAACATTGTGTTATACGAATACATTATTTGAGAATGACTTTGAGATCTAAACCATTCATTAGTTTAAATTCTTATGTATATATAAATATACGGAACCCCAAAGAATTATTCTGAATCGTTATTCTAAATTATTTTAAAGTAATCTTTTATTAAATTAATTTAATTTAACTTTTAAAAGAATTACAGGTTAAGAGAAATACGTTTATTTTTTTAAATTTAAAATTAATTTTAATTATTTTAAATTAATATTATGATAACTTTAACACTAAGCTGTGTTTATTATTAAATAATCATGTAATAATTTGTATTTTAAATAATTAAACAATTTTTTATCTTAGCTTCTAAAAATGTTTAAATGCTGATTGCTTTTTTATTTTTAATATTTTCTCAAAGTACGAGAATAAATGCGTCATCCTTTGTACTGTCATCAGCGTCATTCTTTGTCATTTGTTCAGCGTCATCTTGCGTACGGTTTTCTTTAAAAGAATTCCACTTAAATATCATTAAATAGACTAAGTCATTATTTGATACAGGACTGTCGAACTTGTTGGCAGATTCAAAACTGTAATTTCGTAACAAACCTTCTGTAAGATGTGGGAAGCCCTAAAGGATTGTATTTTTTAATTTGAAACGATTTACATACCAATTAAATATAGTGAGTGATTATTTGACCATTTGAACAATTTTTGTAAAAAGACCTTGGAAATTGTTGTAGTTGCATAAGCCAAAGAATTACAGACTTACAAATCTGTAAACATTAACTTTCTTCTTCATCACTATCAGGTATAACTAACATACTGATTTCAGAATCAAGGTCTTTCAGAATTCCCACCTAAAATTATTATTAATATTGAATGCCCTTACGGGACTACCGTACCATATTCGCTAAGTATGTTAGCATGGACGTCTTGCAATAAAGCACTAATACGCTCTAAGGTTCCCTTGTATACTATTTCCCTCTCTTATTTATTTTTTTAAATTCTAAATAAGTATACTGCGTCCAGTGTTTAATGTTGTCCGCTGTCCAGTACTGTCTTGTTATTTTTCAGATTTACCTCTAAAGCTCACTTTGCGTTATTCTTCTACAAGTTTGTATGGCATGTAGTTGATGGTTTTGGAATTTTGGGCTAGTATTATCTGATCATCCGTAAAACATTAAGTATATACGACGCTATCATTTAAGGGTAAACCAACATTTCGACATGCACTTTTCCATTCGTTTATTGCTTGTTTAATATAACTAATCAGATATATCAAAATGCTTAATTTGAACTTACAAATAGAGAATGTTAGTTGTATATGCAAATACAAATTTTAAAAATTTATTCACGTTATGCGGAAAAGTTATTTAATGCCAGAGAGACGAAGTACCGATGGAAAAATAAACTCATATGTAACATGACACATGCAAAATTAATCTTGAATTTCGTTGTCCATGACGTGACCGTTACTTAACTAAATATAATTAATTCACTACCGACTCGAAACACAAATTTTTTATCGGTAAAAACGTAAAAGTTTTACCTTAGAGCCTGAACCACGAAGCGCTTTTTAAAAAACGAAAACTGGTTCAGGCTCTAAGGTAAAACTTTTACGTTTTTACCCAAAAAGCTTCGTGTTCCGAGTCGGTAGTGAATTAATTATAAAATTAATCAGCTGATAAGAAGTGTTTGCTGCTTAAAAGAAAAAAGTGCTCAATAACTAACCACATTAGTAGTTAATAAAGATATGCGGAACGAAGGATTCTATAAATGTAATTTATAATTTACAATAACGATAAAACCTCTGTCATAACGGCGACGAATTTCGTTGAGGTTTCTCGGTTCTTGCTGTGGAAAATAAGTTGCGTAAGTTTTAATTAATTGGTTTTATTGAAGTGATAAATATCCAAAAAAAAGTGCATTTGTTTTAGTGACGTTGTAGAAGTGGTAATACGCTACAATACTTTTAACATGGCTGACGTTAGTAAAATATAATCCTTTACATCAGAATAAGATGCGAACATCTGAATACCAACTTCACGCCTAGACTTAACATAAGAAATGCAAATAAGATTATACGGTCCGGTATCGGTATATGTTAGAAACATAAAAAGGTGTCGACAGGTGTTTTAGTTTCGTAAAGCTTCTGACATTTACACCACGACAGCTGCTATACGAACGTAGCGACTTTAGATAATTAAATGTATTTTTTTAGGTTCCCTACGTATTAGCGTTTTAGTACTCTTTTACACTAACTTAACGCGTATCTCGCCTTCCAGATTATAGCGACCCACCTACACAAGTGCTACATTGAACGCTGTAGGTTTATGTATATAGTTTTTCATATGCGATCTTATGTATTAGTTATCTTACTTATATAATTTCAATATTCGACAATATAAATGCTTGGCACTGAACGTTGTTGTTACTAATTTATATGTGGTTGTATGTAAAATGTAAACTCTAATATTATTACCTAGAAACCTTCTGTAAGCAAGTACATTAGATTTTTATTGTTTATTTTTTTAAATGCAAAATGTACATAAAACGATTTATTTATTATAATGAACGGTTTTAGAATCAGTTTATTTTGGTTAAACATGTTTTCTTTCTCAACAAAAAACGAGTTTATCCTATGGCGTATTTTCTGACCAGTATTTGTCTCATTTTATGTTATGTCTGGAAGGTAACAAAAGTAGCGAGTATTGTTATTACAGTGTTAGACAAGTTAATGAAAAATCTCCTCCATATTTATAGACTCTACGTTTGATGGGCACGTAGGCCTACTCTAGAGGTTTTTAGTAATCTTTGATACTCTATTGTATATACCTTAACTTATGCCTGATAGATAACTCAGCTTTACATAACAATACATATACATTATAAAAAAAGATTAATAACGTAGTGTTATAATCTGTAAGATTAGAAACGGATGAAACGTAATGATGTCCACGCTACCTTCACGATGTACGGTTATAACTTGGTCTTCTAAATGGTTTCGACACTACAAAAATGATTCTATCATTGTTATACAACAGTAGGCCTTCTTTTATTTTTCGATGAAAATATACGTTAAATGTGAGCATATCACTCAAATCGTATATATACAGTAATTTTGAACATAAGCATTTTTATGGTGAAGGAATATTTATTATATTCAAGATTATATTGTACTATGGTGAATTATAGTGTTCAAAATTATAGTAGTGTATGCATGTATGTGCCTGTGTGATTCCAGATATCTAAAAAAACGAGAAGTTATCAGTTATCTTTACGAGTAGAATATAAACTAGTATTTGCCACTGCAGGTGTGAAAAAATTGAAACGTCATGTTCCAAATAATTTTGTGTCAATTCCTTGTCAAATCACAAAACGTATTTCTAAAGACACAATTGTTTTGACGTAGTAAGCCTACGGAGAATACAGCATTATTTTACTTGACGTATAAAAGTACGGACTGGCGTACACAAGACAATACGTTGTAGCATTTTCGCTGACTATAATGTGAATGTAGTAGGAATCCACACCCGACTATCCCCCAATGCACTTCGGAAAACTCGCAACTACAGTTACCATATTAAATGATATTACATGCATAAGGGCGTTGTTTTATTTGTTGTTTCCGTATAAACACAGGTTTATAATTACAAATACACTCATTCATGAGCCCACTCGCTCGTGAGTAAACACAAATATGGAAGCGTACTCGTATGTAATTTTTTTACGAGGGAGACTATGGAAAACTGATGTTTGCCGCTGGAGGGTCATCACTCCTGCGGTGTGTGGAACTCGCAACCACCAAAACCACAAATCCTATTGTCCACGGCGTGGATCCACCTCGGGACTCAGCTTTAGCAATACTTCAAGGTGGTGTCATTTGTTCTTCGTCCTGCGGACGTTCATCTGTTTAAAAAAATAATAATGGAGTATTATTTGGAGTATTAAAAAAGTATTAATGGAGTATTAAGAAAAAAATGGAAATAATTATTTCAACAATAATTTTACTTCAACAACACCCAAATTAAATATTACGAAAATAATTATTTCAAAAGATGCGTACTGGAAATGATTCAAATAAAAAGTGACCCTCACTCCATTAATTTTCGCACTGATACTCAAAACCTCTCGTCCAGTTATGCTTAACTTATACACACCGTCAAAACATGAATTTGAAGAAATAATCAGTAGTCTCCCTACAGGATGTGTTGGTCATTATAATGGCCAGCTTGTTGTCAGATATTAATTAGTGTCACACTCCCCTTAGTGCAAATCTTCTCTAATTGTCTTCTAACACATGTTACTTCATTTCCTACAAATGTACAAGGGTCGTCTGTCCTGCTTTATAATAAGGTGTTAGTCCGGGAAAATTTACAGTTGTGTGTTTGGCGTCAGCAACAATTGTAAGTGTCTCACTGATCATATTATTTAGTATTAGCTAAGAAACTTATAACAATTCTTATAGACACATAGTCGATCAGTTTTAAAATCAGTACAGTGGGCATCTCCGTTGTGCATAATTTACACTTAGATGATAAAAAGAAGAGAATACAATTGTGCTTATAATTAAGTATGGATTCTCGAATGTGTAGTTGGCTTGTTAGGTTGTTATGTGTGTGTGTGTGTGTGTGTGTGTGTGTGTGTGTGTGTGCGTATGTAGTGCTAGCGTGTGTGTATGTACACGTCTACGTGTTAGATTTGTGGTATATATCTGTTTACATTAGAGTGAGAGAGAGACAGAGCGCCCGAGTGGTTAACGTGAGTGAGAAGGTGTTGTATGAGTCTAGAAAGAGACAATACGGAGAGAGAGAGAGAGAGAGAGTGAGAGAGAGATTATGACCGACATAAACTACATTGACTATGGTACTCTGTATAGTTCCAGGTAAATAATATTGTTTAAAATGTAAATATTAAGTAATAACCATTTTCATATTATAGATCTGGTATCTATAATGTTGTGTTATAGAAGTTTGTGACCCTTTAATGCAAGTTGGTAAATCATTTCTGTTATCGTGTGCATAATTCTCTATTTTATATGAGGATGATAGTGTAATAAAAATGGTGAGTGTTTTAGAGTGCCAATTGTGGTCAAAGACAAGTGAGAGATAGAAAGGGAGAGAGAGAGAGAGAGAGAGAGACAGACAGACAGACAGACAGACAGACAGAGAGAATGAAGAGAGATAAGGAGAGGGAGAGAAAGAGAGAGAGCGAAGGGTGGAAGAGTGAGAGACGGAAGAAGGGAGACAGTGAGTGAGATGTATTAAGGGAGAGAGAGAGAGAGCGAGTGGGAGTGATAGTGAGTGATAGAGTGATTTCAGGTTAGAGTGAGAGGCTGTCAGAAGGACTGGCAGGGGGAGAATGGTTGTGAGAGAAGGTGTGATTGTGGACACATACACAAATTACATTATTCTATAGTACTCTTGACTATATTTTACAATATGATTACAATTATTATCCAAGTTTACCTGTTGATTAAAAAAAAGAATTTTACAAGAAACATTTGCTTGTAACCTTTGTCATTTATCTGATGTAAGTCGTAATGCTCTACAGTTATTGTGTAAATTGTATGTTTCTAAATTATGATTGTTTTGTTAATACCAGTAGGGAGTGAAACATGGTAAAAATAACTTTTAATAATTACGTAGTGAACACCCCCTAATCTGTTTTAGTTATAGGTAATATATTAGATTGCTATATGTTGACTGCTGTAGGTATAAACAATTTATGTACCAATCTAATATCCAATTGTTGATTACTGTGTGTTTAATTAATTAAAATATCATTACATTTAGTAATTTAAATTGTAGTACTGTATAAATTAAGTTATCTCATACTATAATTTGCTCGTTTTCTTAAAGATAATTTGAAGATGTAAACAAACTATCATAAGTCTTCACATATAAAATGATACATACATACGCACACACTCACATACACCAACACGTTCACCCAAATATTTAATTGTTTCGTTATGTTTGATATTTCTATTCTATTTCATACACAGGTCCTGACGATGACAATAAATATTGTCGAAACGTCGACGCAAAATAGCTAAAATTTGTATTATTGACCGATCCTCACTAACCATCTACTAAAACATTTCTATTAACACTATCGTCCTCACATAAATTAGAGAATTATGTACAAGATAACAGTATAGATTTAACAACTTACATTGAAGAGTTACAAACTATTATATCACAAGATTATAGATAACAGACCTATTATATGAAAATGGTTTTTACTTAATATTTATATTATTTTACAATGTTATTTACCTAGAACTTGGTCTATACAGAGAACCATAGTCTCATGTAGTTAATGTATATGTCGGTAGTCTTACTCTCTCTCACTCATGCTCTTTCACTCTCTCCCCCTCTCTGTCAGTAACTCTCACTCTCTCACATTATCTGTATTTCTCACGCCCCCTTTTTTCCTCTCTCTCTCTCTCTCTCTCTCTCTCTCTCTCTCTCTCTCTCTCTCTCTCTCTCTCTCTCTCTCTCTCTCTCTCTCTCACTCACTCTATCTCTGTCTTTGTTTCAAGACTCACACAACATCTCCTCACACTCATATTACACACTCGGGCGCTCTCTCTCATTCGCAAACTTAAACAGATATAGACCTTCAATCTAACACGCACATGGGTACGCACACACACGCTCGCACAACACACACAAACACCCACACACTCAAGCAAACTGCACACTCGAGTATCAATACTTAATTATAAGCACAATTGTATTCTCTTCTTTTTGTCACCTAAGTGTAAATTATGCAAAACGCAGATGACCACTGTACTGAGTTAAAAAAAACTAATCAGAATATGTGTCTCTAAGAATTGCTGTATGTTTACCTAGCTAATACTAAATAATATGATCAGTGAGGTACTTACAATTGTTGCTGACGCCAACACACAACTGTAAATTTGCCCAGACCAACCGCCCTATTTATAAAACAGAAACAGATGACACTTGTATGACCAACAGGACACTATCTTAACGCGGTTCAATTCCAAACCAGTGGGGTTTGAACGAATTCAGTTTACAATAGAACATGAACAGAATAGTTCCATTGCATTTCTCGATACCAGGGTCATTAGACAGCCAGATGGTACTATAGTTACTGATTGGTTCATAAAACCCACGAACTCCGGTAGATATCTGCATTTTAATTCCAATCATCCCATACATCTAAAAACTAACTTAATCCACCCCGTATATAAGAGAGCCACCGGTCTAAGTGATCAATCATTTCATCACGCGCCCGAGTGTGCGGAGATGTGGTGTGAGTCTTGAAACAAAGACAGAGATAGATAGATAGAGAGAGAGAGAGAGAGAGAGAGAGAGAGAGAGAGAGAGAGAGAGAGAGAGAGAGAGAGAGAGAGAGAGAGGGGGGGCGGTGAGAGGGGGGGTGATAGAGAGGGAGAGAAAGAGAAGGTTGGAAGATTGAGAGCATGTTAGAGAGAAAGCGGGAGGGAGAGAGTGAGTGAAAGGGAGTGAGAAAGAGAGCAAGAGAGAGAGAGAGAGTGTGTGAGAGGGAGGGATATAGAGTGAGAGAGCGATTTAAGTTATAGTGAGAGTTTGTGAGAATGAGAGGTAGAGGGAGAATGGGAGTGAGAGAGGGTGTGATTGTAGACTTGTAGACATGTACATACATTTACAATATTCTGTAATACTCTGGACTATAATTTATAACAATATGATTACAATAAATTATTATATAAGTTTACTTGTTACATAAATTTACCATGTGTTTGTGTTTGTAACATTACAGTATGTCATCTATCTGATGTAAGGTCGTAAAGTTCTACAGTTATTATGCAATTTATATGTTTGTAAATTATGATTGTCTTTAATACCAATAGTGAGCAAAACATGCTAAAAATAACTTTTAATAATTACATAGTTTAACATCCCTCAATCTGTTTTTAGTTATAATACATTTTACTATGCTATATGTGTAAATGTTTTCTGTACCAATCTAATATCTAATTGTTAATTACTATTTTATAATTAATTAAAAATAGCATTACGTATAGCAATTTAAATTGTAACAGTGTTAAATTAAGTTCTGTGATATTATAATTTTCTCGTTTTCTTAAAGAAAACATTTGAAGACGTAAACAAATTATCTCAACTCATACCTTCACACCTACAATGATACATTCATACGCACGCACACGCGTGTGCGCACACACACTCACATACACGAACACATTCACCAAAATAATTGTTCTGTTGTGTCTGACATTTCTTTTGTATTCATACACATGTCCTCATGGTGACAATAAACATTGTCGAAACGTCGACACAAATCAATTAGAAATTTGTGTTATTTTTGACCGATCCTCACTAACCCTTCATTGAAAAATTTATTGTATAAAACTTGTATTGGCAATAGTAAGAATCCTGAACCAACTATTAGTTAATAAAGCATGTCAGGATGATTATTATATTAGATAAATAAGGAAACTGTTTAATTTAATGTTATTTGTACACAACTTGTATTAGCATTAGAACAAATCTTGAACCAACTTTTGGATGATAAAGTATGTCAGGATGATTATTATGTTAGATAAATAAAGAAATTGTTTAGTTAAATGTTATTCTATAAAACTTGTATTTGTATTAAGGTAAGTTTTAAAATAACTGTATCAAGGTAGAGAGTAGATCCATAGTACGATTATATTTTATAAATAAGCAATTGGTATTAAGAAATTAATGATGTTAAAGTGTACATAAGACAATATTATGTTTGTACCACAGTCAATAAGTTTTATAAGACAAAGATGTTAACATTTAGCACTGATATCAATTTATTTAACTAAATATTTTATTTAAAGTAAATAGAAATTGTTTTATAACATTAAGCGTATAGAAGGGGTACTTTTAAGAATAAAACATAAATTTGGATCTAAAATCAAAACTGTAACATATAAAGATATTGAACAAAAACCTATCTTGTGGGGTAACAAAATGATCAGTGAAAAAAGGGAATTTCATTGATGACAATATCATTAACATTGTATCTAGCATAAGATGGGAGTTTTGAAATTAGTATTTGGAGGTATATTTGAACTAGAAAATCCGACTCCATCAAATGACAATGCCTAAGGGTTCGACCAATCGGAATTTTGCAAATTCTGAACCGAGAAGCCAGAAAAATTGACACACGAGAGTTAGTTGATTGTTGAACCTCGAAGAGTTAAGAACGAGATCCCTGTAACACTTGTGGGCAGTAAATTAGTAGTAAGTCTCGAACGCAAGACAGGTTAGGTTACTAATATCCAATAGTGATTTTTAATTCAGTGAATAATCAACCAAGTGAATTGTGAATAGTGACGTATACATATTAAATGGTGAAAATATCATACCAGAAACAGGAATGTGTATAAAAATCGGTGAGATTAATCCAAATTTCACTATTTCAACATAACTCAAATGTGACACTGAATACACTATTTAATTATTTGAACAAACACTGAAAAAACCAAACACTAACGCTGTTGTGATTTATTAGTTGTAAGATAAATATTTGTTTGTACGTAGAATTAGGAAATGAAATTGTTGTTAACCAAGAGGCACTCGCGAAAACTGTTTCGTTCCTTAGTTGTAATCAATTATTTATTTTATATAGTATATCGAAGAAATGTGATGTTTTGTACTTCACTGTTTTGAGGACATTTTCAAAAAACTTATTGTAGTCAAAAGAACGTCGTTTAAATATTTAAGTCGAATTAACCTAAATGTATAAACTTATTCACTGAGATTATTCAATAGTGCCAACCTCTGAGCAATTAATTGATTAGCTAGGGTAACTAATGTTCAGAAAGTATTTATTTGTTTTATATTAAAGGAAAGGTTTAAGAAACCAATAAAATAATATTGAAGTAAACTGTATAAGAGCTGGTGTAATTATTTAGAATAATTAGTAAATTATCTAAAATACGAGTGCTTGCGCTGACGAAAATTAAGGCGAAATCTGGGTACCAAGGTGAGACACGATAATATTTCGATTTTAAATTATTATTAATTTCAATTAATTTTTGAATTAATTCAAAAATTAATTCAAGAAGCAAATACCTAACTAATTATTTTTATATTGAATATAAAATACGTAATTATCTCTACACCAGTTACATCAATTAAAAATCATTGGATTTAATTACATATATTGGCACTCCAAACGTGAGGTCTAGACTAATATAAAAATAACCACACACAGATTTTTGCACATAACAAAATTGGTGCTTACAACGTGAGGCGTTAAGAAAAATATATATACATAAATTAAGACACATAACAGTATTCAAAGGTAGCATTATATAAAAACTACTGCTAATATGATTAAAATATATCATATGTTATTGTTTGAAGCTTCAACTTGTCCATATAGACAACAGCATTAAATTTAGTCTTTTTATCCGTGGACTACTAGGCACATTTTATTTTGACAAACCAAGTCTCATTGTTTAATACACCTCAGAAAATATTTTTAACGGAAGGAAGTTTTGTACAAGCTTTCTTACAGACACTCAGAAATAAAATTCTGTATTTTTAGTTTGTGTCGTGAAATTAGTGACTTTATATTGTTTAAAAACTTTAAAGTACGTTTCCTTTTCACAAATCTATTTTAGTGTTTATATAACTTTTGTTTGAAACAAATTTTCTAAGCGACGTAAATGTCATATTAAACTATTCACATTGTCACCTAACAACACTTGAGATACTGTGTTGACATTAGGTATAGGCCTATACAGTATTTATGTACGATTTTAATTATATTGTTACGTAATGCGGAAAAGTGTTACACCATTACAAAACATTCTACGTGTTTCTCGGATGTTCCAGTGGAATCGGGCTGTAATGTTGGGTGCGAACGTGATCTTTACATGCGTTAGCGAGACTTTTCTAGACTTCGCCAGCCGCGCGCACTGTGTCAAGGCCGCAGTCAATTACGTTCTTGTGTAGCGCTGATGCGTAGTATGGATGTTTGTGAATTGTCGGCGAGGTATAAATACAAGTACTCAGTGACGCTCAGTTCAGTTTGAGTTGTGATTTATTTGAGTGCGGTTCGTAGTATTGTGGCGAAGTGTTATGTGTTTTACATTTGTGCGGGACAATTGTAATACCATTGTGTTTTACACTCGTTGACATTATAATTGCGTGTGAGCAATTTTTATTTGATTTGTTGTTAGAGACTATCTTGTTGATTACAAACTGTTTAATTGTGATAATTAAAGCTGGTGATTAGTGACTTAATTGGTGTCTTGTACTTTGTTTTCCACTGTACCATACGACGATCACTAGATCGTCGTATCAATATGCTTTATATTACACAATTACCTCAAGGAAGCATGGTAAATTAGTAGAAGATTCAAACTTCCAAAATTTCTATTCTGTATCAAGCAGAGGACGTGCGCCAAAACCGACATTTTGTTTGTAGACTATTTTTAAGCGGTGAAGTAAAAAATCAGAATGGTTTTTACTTAATAATGTGCCTAAATTGCATGTCTATTAATTATCTGAAATTAAAAATTTCATTAGAGACTTCGACTTTAGAGAACTGAAATTTTTCAGAAAATAATGAAAAATATTTGTATAACGGGTTTCAAAACCAACATACTCCTCTTGATAAAAAAGAATAATTAAGAACAAAATTGAAAGTTACATTAAGATTTATTAATATACTTACAGAGGTTATAACAAATTTTGACACAATACTTTTATAAGTTTGCAAATGATTTTATAACTAATTTTAACTTATATATACATACATATAAATAATATATATTTAATATTTATCAAGACTTTACCTCAAGATATTTTCTCCTGAGGTAAAGTCTTTATAAATATTAAATATATTTTATACCTCAAGAAACAGACTGTAGCAAAAAGTGTTTAAATAAATTATATAATATATAATTTATATTATATATTATTACTAAACGTGTATCCCGTGTTATAGTAATTTATCCTTTGTTATAATAATTTGCCCGTGTTAATTTTTGTAAATGTTAAGTTGTAATAAAAAGTTGTAAATATTGTATCAGTTGATCGTGAATTATTTATGTTGCGTGTTTTGTAACGTGATTTAATATATAAGTTTAAGAAATGAATTATTCTGCCTTGGTTTAATAATCAGAATTATTATCATTCCAATTCAGCAGTTAAAACTTCAAAATTAATTCAAAGATAGCGGTCGAGTCGTCCCAAGCAATTCTCAAGGTTCACCTTCGGTATTAGGCTTAACCCTATTCTTTGAGGTTAATCTTGGTTTTGTAGTTTGTGTAATTCCAACGACTCCCCGACGTCTTCTTAGTCTTGGTAATTATAAAATAAATATTGATAATATCTTATGTTCATGAAATAATAACGCATGGATATGATTTATTAACATTATCGTTTAATCTTTATAATTGGAGTTCGAATTGATAGAAATTTTCATTCGATACACACGTTAGTAACAATCGATATTTATCTCAGGAGTGAATAATAAAATAGGTTTAATATATTTCGTGGGAATTCTTGTGGCTGCTACGAAAAGTTCCATTACATGATAAATAACAATATAGAGTACATTTACAAATCTATCTAGTACTTATAATCTAAAAAGAGAGTACAAAAATTATTAAGAAACATACAATGTCTGATGTTATTCAGTACACCTCGTACAAAGCATGCTGGTTAGAGTGACGTCATCATCATGAGTGTCAGATAATAACTGAAGTTTACTAATGTCAAATAAATGTGTTCCTTGTAAACACTGATTCTTATATGTATAATTTGTTTTTCACTTATTAAAATGTTCACTAGTGATTAGTGGTAATGTGAATTATAGTGTTGTTTTGGATAAAAACATATTGTCAGTTATTAAGTCGAATTATACGTTACACATCTAGGCGATATTAGCTGAACGTCTCCTTGTTTTTTCTTGATATTTTCTTTATGGTGTGTTTTCCTGGTTAGTTAGATGATTGTAGTTAAAGAATTGTTTATCTTCAGTGGTGGTCATAAAAATTTTCCTTCACAAAACGGTTTCTAGGTTTAGATTTTCATTTTTTTATAACATCTCGGCAAGCACTATTAAACTGTTCTCTATCACAATTAACAATTAAGTGTTATTTCTTCTTTTTTAGTCACCGAACTGATCAAAACTTCTTAAATTTTGATTGGCCTCTTATGTACAGGTTAAGTGTTATATGATCTTATATGATAATATATGATATACTTTAACTCCATGAGATAAATATATTTAAATTAATAAACTAATAACAAGAACTCTTATAATATATAACACAACTCTTAATAATAATACTTGTTTTAACAGTTTTAATTTATTCATACTGTTGAACTATTGTCTGTATGATAAACCATTTTTACTGGTTGTTAATAGTAACAAAACACTTTTTATAAAAAATAAGTTGCACACTGTTTAACGGTAGTTTGTGTCACTATTATTATTATGTCACTTTTATCACTGTAAGGGGTTGTGTCCCTTTTTCTTTCCTTGATTATACACAATTTTGTTTAATATAATTTTTTTGATAGAATTAATAAAATAAATACAATTTATAGCAGTTAATACAATGTTATTTTATGAACTTGTACTCTTTGTCGAGTTTGGTTGGGTTACTCATGGAAAGTTATTTAGGCCTACTAGGTTTCTTTATTTAAATTGTGGTTTGTTTACTGCCCTATTCTACTGGGTATTTCTAGCTGGGTCTTGATGATATTAAATAAGTCAAAGGTTGTTGTTGTTTAGTTATATTTGGTTACTTACTGATTTTTCAAAACTTGGTATTTTCTTTTAATTGGCTATTGATTAGGATTTCTTGTTCCCCCTCTGGATAGGGTTTCATGCATAATTATAATTCTTTTTACAACATTTTGTTTTGTTACAAATTGCGTCCCTTCAGAAGTAATTATTTCTGAACACTTCATTAGGTGTGAGGACATAATTACTTATGTTTCATTTTCTTTGTCTTCCTCGTGATATTTCTTCTTGGATTGTTGATTATAATTGCCCTTGATCTTCTTTGAATTGTGGTCGGTTAATTCGTACGTGTTGCGTTGTGGTTTGTTGTTATGGTGTAGGGTCCTACGTATAGTAACAATAACTTCTTTGATATCCCTTCTAGAGTCCTAGGCAATTCCCTGTTCTTTAACAACACCTTCTCTCCTACTTCATATTTTATTATTTTACCGTTGATTTTCTAGTATTTGTTTCTACGTTTTTCCAGATTTTCTATCACCTGATTATAAAATTTTAGTTTATTAAATTGGTACTGTGGAGACTTAGGAAATTTAATTAATTCTTGGATCTCTCTGGGTGGTTGTTTTTCATACATGGCAGTGTATGGAGTGCAATTTATGGATGGATTATAAGCCAAGTTAAAAAAATCTTCTGTGGCTGATAAGTAATCGGGCCACTTCCTTTGTTGTTGATGACAATAGGTTCTTAAGATTCTACCAACTTCTCTCAGTATTCTTTCTGATGGATTGCTACTGGTGTGGTATACGGAGGTCTTGTAACTTTTGATGTTCAGTTCTAACAATGTGTTCTTCCATTTTCTGCCTCGAAATTGTGTACCATGGTCTGTAACTATTGAGACAGGTATTCCTATTTCTGGTATGTATTGAGTAATTATTACTTCAAGAATTTTCTGCGTAGTTGCTCGACTGATTGGATACAATTTGGTGAAGTGGTCAATAATGATTATAATGTATTTATACCGGCTTCTACCTTCACTCCTAGGAAATTTTGTTCTGACGATATAGGTATCATTATACTTTCCTTTCGTTCATTATTAATTTTGACCAATTGTCAGATATGACAGGGTTTTATATAATTTTGTACTTTCCTGTGTATGTTCTTAATGTAACAATTCTCCTCCAATTCTTTCACTACTTTTACTGCACCCATATGTCCGTATCTTATGTGATATTCCAACACTAGTTCTTTCACCATGATTCTGGGAATGATTACCTTCCAGTCTTCTTGGTTCAATGTATTTTTTATAAATAAAATTCCTTCTTGTTCACAATAGAATTGGTTTATTGGAGAGTTTTGGTTCTCCAAACGTTCTTTGATTTGTATTAATTTTGGGTCTAATAATTGGTTGGCTCTGATATTTTGTAATATTGCCTCCAAATCGGATCTACTTTTGAGAATGTTGTACACCTTGATAATCCTTTCCTTCTCACCCTCAAATGTCTGGGTGTCCAGGTTTATTCGAGATAACACGTCTGCTATCACGTTTTGACTCCCTGGAATATATTCCCATTTGATATTATACTCCTGCAAGGCGAGTATCCACCATGTAAGCCTTCCGTGACTCAGCTTACAACTTCTCAAAAATGAGGTGGACTTATGATCTGTTCTGACAGTTACAGGATATCCTAAAATGTACGTTCGGAATTTACTACAAGCAAAAACTATGCTTAATAGTTCCTTTTCAGTAACATTATATCTTCTCTCACAGTGGTTTAATACACGACTGGCGAAACTGATAACTAAATGGTTTCCTTCTTTGTCTTCTTGGTACAATACCGTCCCAAGACTGACATCACTTGCGTCACAGTTCAAAAAGAATGGGTGATCAAAATTTGGATGATGAAGGGTTACTGTTTCTAAGAATTTATCCTTTATCTATTGTAGTATAGCATCTTGTTCATGTCCCCATATCCATTTGGTTTTGGAAGACAGCTGTTCCTGAAATTTAGATGTTAATGCGGAATAATTGCGTTGGAACTTCCGGCAGTAATTACACAGTCCTAAGAAGGATTGGAGTTGCCTCTTATTCTTTGGTTGTGGGAACTTCTGGATTGCAGTAACCTTTTCTTGTGATGGGGAAATACCTTGTTCAGTCAAACTGAAACCTAAGAATTGAACCTCCTTCGCTATTAATTTGGATTTTTCGAGTTTTAGTGTTATGTTGTTCTCTGCTAACTTACTCAATACATATTCCACCCTGTGACAATGTTCCTCCCAGTTGGATGAGGTAATCAACAGGTCGTGTACATAAACTATGGTGAATTGGAGCGCTTCCTGACCCAATACCTGGTTCATACATCGTACAAAAATTGCTACCGAATTGACTAATCCAAATGGCAATCTCTTACACTGGTAGTTTCTACCCTCGAAAATAAAAGCCATATATTTTCGACTCATCGGGTGCAACTCCACCTGCCAGTAACCACAAACTGTGTCCCAGGTACTGATGAATTTTGTACCGTGAATTGTTTTTAGAATTTCTTCTATTTCTCCAGGTGACGTGCGATCATTTACTATCTGTTTATTTATTTCTCGGACATTCAAGCAAAGTCGAACCTGCCCGCTCTTCTTCTGAATTGCTACTATTGGCCTAGTATATGGTGATTGGCTATGTTCAATTATATCATTTAAAAACATTTTATTAATTTCAGCCCTAACCGCCTCCTTCAATGAATATGGTATAGGATATGATTTTCTGTGGAATTCTGCTGGTTCTTTAAATTGTATTCTACACTGATAGTTTTTTACCTTTCCTGGTTTTTCTGAAAATACATGTTTATACTTCTTATATATCATAATGAGATCTTCTACTTGTTTTGCTGTCAAATTATTTGTGCCTTGGTGTCTAAACTCTCTTACCTCCTGTAATTTACTGTTCCACAGGTCTTCATTTGTCATATTATAGATTATTTTTCTGCATTGGGTGTCATTCTTTAACAAATTTAATTCCCTAACTTGATGATGGGTACGGTTCAGAGGGGCACCATCGCTTCCTATTAAATCTGCCGTCCACATAGCACCTTCTGAGTTCAAGGACACCTTCTCCTTGCTCCGATCAATAATGGCTGAATATTTCCTCAGCATATAGCATCCGATTAATATTTCGAATGGTAGGCCGATTGCGACCAGACATATAATATTAACTGTAACACCCTTGCTTTCTAGTTCCAATGACACTTGTTTTCGCACTGTTTTATTTTGACGCCCAGTGGCACCTATTAAAATAACATTATTGACAGGTAAGGTAGGTATTATATTTTTACTTTGTTTCTGTATTCTCTCCAGTTCAGCGTCGTTAATAAGTGATACATTTGCACCAGTATCTATCATTACTCGTGTAGGAATTCCTTCAATTTGAGCGGTTATGTATAAGATTTCATTATGCTGATTGGTTCTACTTGTCACCGTTTCCTCCAACAGTTCTTCTCGAAGATTCTTCAAATAATAGCTGTAAATAATAGTAAGATTTTGACTATCAGTCCTTAAACTTTGGTTGTTTTTGTACCCAGTAGATAGGAGCAGTAAGGGGTGGCGAGGGTTTATTACTGCCTCACTCCGTTTAAATTAATGCCATCATGATTATTTTTCAGGCATGACTGTTGATTTGCCTGGAATGGTGTGCCGGTTCCTGGTTGTTCACCCTCTCGGTTGTCTAACTGTTCACTCCCCCTCGGTTCTCGGAAGTCCTCCTGGCTTCTACTTCTTACTCGGTTGTAATGGTGATTCATTCCTCTGGGATTTCCTCTTTGATCATAGCTGTTATTAAAATTGTTCCTCCGAGGTTGTTGGTATCTCCAGTAATCCCCTTCTTCTGCACTAATATAATTTATTCGGGGTCGGTACGGAAGATTATTATAATAATTACCCTGGTTGTTATGATTGGCATTAACTCCTGGATTATTTCTAAAATTATTATAATTTTGGTTGTTTCGGTAATTATTATAATTATTGTTAATTCTATTACTCGGATTGTAATTTTGATTGGGCCTGTTGTTACTATTATTATTAATTGGATTGCGATTGAAGTTTGCTTGCTGGTTATTATTTGGGGTAACATTTTGTTTGTAAATACGATCGTTGCCATTAAAGTTATAATTATTTCGGTTATTCATATTATTGTGATTATTATTCATTCCATGGTTATTATTTCTTGAACCGCACTGATCAGTTCGTTGTCTGCTTCTTTTGTAGTAACCCTCGTGCTCATAATTTTCTAACAAGTCAGCCATTGCGTGGACCGTTTTAATCTGGCTTCCCAGGCGTGCTCTGGCAATTCCTGCGTCATAATGGTATGCCATTTTAGTTACTAGGGATTCTTCCGGTATTCTTGGCTCCAGGTGTCTAGCCAAACACACCTTTCCCCAGAAGTAAGTAGTTGGAGATTTACCTCTATTTACATCATATCTTCCCTGACAAATGTTGTCCCTGATAATATTTTGTATAGCTTCGGACCAATATTTTTCTTTAAATAATTTTTTAAATTGAGCGTGGTCCATTATCTCATTTCTGGTTGCTGTCCACCAGTTGTCCGTAATCTCCCTAAAATGCTCATCTAACATCTCTCTAATCGAGCTCCAGATAGTTATTCTATGTTTGTTAAAATGTTCCTCGATTCTGGCCAGGAATTCCATGGCGTTTCTACGATAATTTTTGAAATTAATCCCTTCTCTGGTTTGATTTGTGGAAACATGAGTGATATTATTTGGTCTGGTTCTAATTAATTCAATTTCTTCTTGATTTTGGCGTACTTGACCAGTTAAATTGTTCACTGTAGTGTTAATATTGTCACACCTTTCTCCGGTTTGTTTCTGTAAATTTACTAAATTCTCTTGTTCCTTTTGTATTCCTTCTAATTGAATACGATTATCTTCTTGGACCTGGTCTATTCTAGCATTTACCATTACTTTATTTTGTGTAATGGTTTCGTTAGATTGTCTCAGTCTCTCATTAGTGTCAGCTGTTTCTTGCTTCCTTTCCTCATTGATTTTGTCCATCTTCTGGTTAAGTGTATCACTTACCTGTTCGATCCTTCCATTAATTCTTCTTAAATTCTCTTCATTGATTTGTCTGAATTCTTCCTTCATTTGGTTATTATTTTCATTTATAGTTTGCCTTAAGGTTTCATTAGTACTTTCCTTAATACTATCAATTTTTTCATTTATCCGTTTATTCTCCTCCTGGATTTGTCTTAAATTCTCATTATTATGCTCGTCTTGTTTCCTAAAACTTTCATTAGTTTCTTCTCTGTTTTGGTCAAATCTCTCCTCCATCTGTTTTATTAAATTTTCACTCATTTTCTCATTTTGTACCCTTGAGTTCTCGTTAATCTCTTCCTTCATACCGTCTATTTTCTCATTCGTTTGGCTGTTATCTTCCTTGATGCTATCAATTTTCTCATTCGTTTGTCTGTTATCTTCCTTGATGCTATCAAATTTTTCGTTCGTTTGCTTGTTTTGACCCTCCATTTGTTTTAATAAGTTTTGACTCAAAATTTCATTTTGTTTCTTTGATTTTTCCGTGATTTCTTCCTTCTGCTTCTTAAAATTGTCATTGGTTTCTTTCTTGTTCTTGTCCAATTTTTCATTCATACTATTCATTAACTCCATTAATTTTATAAGATCCGGGTCTCCTCTATCTTCCTTTCTTACTACCGTCTCCACATCCTCCACCGATGTTACTTCCTTCTCGGCCTCCTTCGTCCGTCTCAGTGACGACGCCCTTTTATGCATCCTTATTATTTCTTGGAAACTATAGCAGTCGCCAGCTAAAAATTAGGAAATTAATTTGATTGTTTTAATTTCTTCACCTAATATTCCCTTATTTCAGCCTCACTAGTTGGTGCGCCAATTTATTACTAAACGTGTATCCCGTGTTATAGTAATTTATCCTTTGTTATAATAATTTGCCCGTGTTAATTTTTGTAAATGTTAAGTTGTAATAAAAAGTTGTAAATATTGTATCAGTTGATCGTGAATTATTTATGTTGCGTGTTTTGTAACGTGATTTAATATATAAGTTTAAGAAAGGAATTATTCTGCCTTAGTTTAATAATCAGAATTACTATCATTCCAATTCAGCAGTTAAAACTTCAAAATTAATTCAAAGATAGCGGTCGAGTCGTCCCAAACAATTCTCAAGGTTCACCTTCGGTATTAGGCTTAACCCTATTCTTTGAGGTTAATCTTGGTTTTGTAGTTTGTGTAATTCCAACGACTCCCCGACGTCTTCTTAGTCTTGGTAATTATAAAATAAATGTTGATAATATCTTATGTTCATGAAATAATAACGCATGGATATGATTTATTAACATTATCGTTTAATCTTTATAATTGGAGTTCGAATTGATAGAAATTTTCATTCGATACACACGTTAGTAACAATCGATATTTATCTCAGGAGTGAATAATAAAATAGGTTTAATATATTTCGTGGGAATTCTTGTGGCTGCTACGAAAAGTTCCATTACATGATAAATAACAATATAGAGTACATTTACAAATCTTTCTAGTACTTATAATCTAAAAAGAGAGTACAAAAATTATTAAGAAACATACAATGTCTGATGTTATTCAGTACACCTCGTACAAAGCATGCTGGTTAGAGTGACGTCATCATCATGAGTTTCAGATAATAACTGAAGTTTACTAATGTCAAATAAATGTGTTCCTTGTAAACACTGATTCTTAAATATATAATTTGTTTTTCACTTATTAAAATGTTCACTAGTGATTAGTGGTAGTGTGAATTATAGTGTTGTCTAGTGGTTGTTTGTTTTGGATAAAAAAATATTGTCAGTTATTAAGTCGAATTATACGTTACACATCTAGGCGATATTCGCTGAACGTCTCCTAGTTTTTTCTTGATATTTTCTTTATGGTGTGTGTTCCTGGTTAGTTAGATGATTCTGGTTAAGGAATTGTTTATCTTCAGTGGTGGTCATAAAAAATTTCCTTCACAAAACGGTTTCTAGGTTTAGATTTTCATTTTTTTATAACATCTCGGCAAGCACTATTAAACTGTTGTCCTATCACAATTAACAAATAAGTGTTATTTCTTCTTTCTTAGTCACCGAACTGATCAAAACTTCTTAAATTTTGATTGACCTCTTATGTACAGGTTAAGTGTTATATGATCAATACCCTTCAACTACTTTACATTTTACAAATTACCTTTAACATATAATTTTATTATTATATCCTAATGATACATACAATGTTTATATGATTATTAATTATACAATTACAAACAATTTGGTACTAAACATGCCTCAAGTTATAACTGTAAAACCTTAGTACTTAGTGAATTTCTCTGATACATGATGGAATAATTTATAATGGTTGATTGTAAGTTATACTTTGACCCCATGAGATAAATATATTTAAATTAATAAACTAATAACACTTACTTTACTTTACTTACTTTAGCCAACGCCCGTACGTGGTTCTTCAACCATTCGACGTCGAGCCTCCCAGTAGCGATTGGTTATGTCGTCAGTCGGGTACGTGAGTGCTTGGCAGTCCCGTAAGTGTTCTCCGTCCATTCTTCCGGAGTTGCAAAGCGGACAGGTTTCGTTCTCAGCTAGGCCGATGCGGTGTAGATGAGCTTGCAATTAGTCATGTCCGGTAGTAAGGCGGAAACGGGCGACGGCCTCAGCTCTGTCCAGGTGTCTCGGTATTGGTCCTACAGTGGCAAGACTTTCCCACTTTTTACCAGTACCCAGGGTTTTTAGAGTTCTTTGTGTGGAGGTGTTTATAACTGAGGTGATGAGGTTATTGGCTCTACTGAGAGTAAGCGGCACGTCCGGCTGCTCCGATTCTGCTCCTTCTTTGGCTTTGATGTCGGCTCTTTCGTTGCCAGGAATACCTACATGGCTTGGCACCCACTGTAGGGTAACGATCCATCCGGTTGATATCAGCTCTGCAAGTTTCGCGCGGCATTGAATTGTTCTCAGGCAGTCGGTGGGAGCGTTGCTGGTGAGCGCAAGAATTGTGGACTGGGAGTCGATTAAAAATACCACTTTTCCTGGTGCTAAGGTCTTGGCTAGTAGCTGGCTGGAAGCTTCGTAGACTGCGCACACCTCACCATCGAAGTTACTAGCGTTTCTTCCCACAGCTGTTGAATTCTCAAAGAGGCTACAAAACCATCCCGCGCCTGCTCCCCTCGTTTCAGGCAGGAATGAGCCGTCAGTGTATATGTGGAGCCAATCATTCGAAGGGTACCTAAGGTTGATGGTTTCTATGGCGTACGACTTGAGCTCGATAGGGTTGGCTTCGGCCTTGTTGGTTGTTAGGCTGATTAGGTCAAGCCGCTTTGCAGGTAAAGCGTTTGCCACTGCATTGTAGTACTGTATGGGAGCCCGACGGTCCAGTGATATAAACTAATAACAAGAACTCTTATAATATATAACACAACTCTTAATAATAATACTTGTTTTAACAGTTTTAATTTATTCATACTGTTGAACTATTGTCTGTATGATAAACCATTTTTACTGGTTGTTAATAATAACAAAACACTTTTTATAAAAAATGAATTGCACACTGTTTAACGGTAGTTTGTGTCACTATTATTATTATGTCACTTTTATCACTGTAAGGGGTTGTGTCCCTTTTTCTTTCCTTGATTATACACAATTTTGTTTAATATAATTTTTTTTGATAGAATTAATAAAATAAATACAACTTATAGCAGTGAATACAATGTTATTTTATGAACTTGTATTCTTTATCGGGTTTGGTTGGGTTACTCATGGCAAGTTATTTAGGCCTACTAGGTTTGTTTATTTAAATTTTGGTTTGTTTACTGCCCTATTCTACTGGGTAATTTCTAGCTGGGTCTTCATGATATTAAATAAGTCAAAGGTTGTTGTTTAGTTATATTTGGTTACTTACTGATTTTTCAAAACTTTTTATTTTCTTGTAATAGGCTATTGATTAGGATTTCTTGTTCCCCCTCTGGATAGGGTTTCATGCATAATTATAATTCTTTTTACAACATTTTGTTTTGTTACAATATATATTTATATATAATATAAATTGTTAGCTCAATGTTTGCACAAAACGCTTTGAGCCAAGAACAGAATAAAACAGAGCCATTTCAATGATATTGTTAGCACGGAACATTCTAAACATTAAATGTAGTATAATAATTTTCAAAGACATGCATGGTTGGGGAACTTCGTAACACTGATTTCGAAAACGAAGTTTTTATCTGTTCTTACCTGGTCAGATTGCACCCCACACTTTCACTTGGTCGATAATGACCGAATCCGTGGCAATTAGTAGAAACGTTCCTGTTCCAAATTTCCATGAGGTTTCAAATCTGTAACTTTTTCATTTGTGCGAGTAACCTCTTTTTTCCAGTATTTTTGTAATATTAGGTTGGTCCCTCCTAGTTTAGGTTGCTGTCCTTTTAGTTTGATTCCTCCGTCTACAAGTACGACAGTTAGTGTACAATGAAAAATCAGTTGTAATATACATATCACAATGAGCGATAGGGATGTTGTGAATGGGCTGTCCTAGCAATGAGTTATGTACCTAGTAGTGGTGTGACAAAATGTGTCAATGTAGGCATAGGTGATTATACATTTTGTTATGAGGTGGACCCACATGTGATATCTTAAGAGCGAAACGAGCAGAAATGCCTCGTTAAAGCGCCAACCGTTGCGAGCTAATGCTTCGATGTGACAAGTGAGTGTTGTTTTAGTAACCCGGAAATCCGTAGGCGGCCGTAGGGCGCTGTTTCGTTGCCTCTGTAGGGTGAGTAAAGTGAGCCCAGAAGTCTGTCACATATTAGTTCATTACGTAGAGTGTAAATATGCAAAAATATGCACAGAGAATGTTGACTGGTCGCAACAGTAGAAAGATCTGTACACATTACCACTCAAGGCATGAGGCTTCGTCTTTTCGCACCTCTTTGATAGACGAAGCCTGTGTCTGTAGCTGATACGACTATGTTTTCGATGGTTAAAATTTCATCTCGGTCACAACTGAATGTGTTTTGTATGATTGGGTTGCAGACCCGGTCGCAATATAGGAAACTCCCGTCAATACAGAAATAAAACAAATAGGTATTTAGTATCCTTCCGTTACTTATAAAAGTTGATATAAACAAGAAAAATTACTCACCGATTCAGCAAATATAATAAAACATTATCTGAAAGCTGCCGAAAGTTTTAAATTTTATAAAATCAGGAGGTGGAATCACTGGCTCATATTCTCCTCGAATGCACTTCCATCAATGGCAGGAGAGATAGACTGAGAGCACTGAGGTGACAATGGGAAGTTGGAGGATGTTCTCAAGACCAAGGCTTTATGGGGTCTGGCGGCTGCACTATACTATGGACAACGGGCCATCGGTATCACTTGATGCTATGCTAGATGCCTGACCCAAGAAGTCAGAAGTAAGTATAAAACCAGGTAAACACATACTTCAACAATTACACATGAGGAAATACGAATGCTATTTTTTCCATAGAATCATAGGGATAGTGAGAATATGTTTTAACCGTTTCTGTGACATTGCAGCAACAAACAGTTGAGGCCCTATGTCATATGTCGGTTTAGAGGCCCTATGTCCGTTTTGGCGTACTTCCTCTAATTTTTGTATCAGATACAAAAACAACACATAGAAATACGTAAGAACTACAAATTATTGTTATTGGGATGCTTAGTGCTGTAACCGAGTCAACTATATTGTATACAAGTCCAATTCGCTCGAACTTGTCTGTAATAAAGGCAATAACGTCAGAAAAAAAGTTTAGCACCGTAGAACATACCTTAAGTACAAAATAGCAAAGCAGTATATGGTGTAAACCTTGAAAGCAGCTGGGATTTTGACTATGGTTCAGTGCCAAAGTTGAAGCTGAGTACTAATGAATCTATTAATCCTCCCAATAATGCTAAATGCTAATTATTCAGTTACACATTGAATGAATGTGGTATATTGTGACGATTTAAAGGCAATTTAAATAGCACAAAATAATTGTTATTGAAAATAACACGTGAGAAAATAATCCACCCTACCTTCTGTTCCTATATACCTGTACCAACTTGTAAAAAGGCTAGTACGGACATGCAAATTATACTGTTATGAAGCGAATACTAATAATCATTCTATTTAAATAAAAGACGTGATAACAATAAATGAAATACCTAACTCAATAAAGAAAAGGTAGGATAATTAATAGTAGTTAATTAATGGAAAATAATAATAATAAAAGTACGAACTACTTTTCTCTCGGCGTGTGAACTGCGCCCGCTTCCCTACTCACGGCCGCAAAATCAACCCCAGTCGGCCGAGAATCTCTGACAAGTTAACAGCTTTACCATGTGTCGTGAAGGTGAACGTTTGTATATATTGCTAAACGATGTAGCAGTAAGTAAGTGTTTCGTGGTTACATACTCCACAAGTAGTTGAAACGAAGTGAAACGTAAAACAAGTAAAGTAGTTTAAATGTAGAGAAAGAATTAAAAATAACTAACATAGCCGACACATCTCTTTATAAAAAAGGTTTAACTTGTAAATTGGTATGTTCCATACCATATAAAAAGGTAACATTAGTGCAGTTAAAACTAAAATGAGAAAAGTGAACACCAACGTCAGGAGTGAAGCAACGACGACAACTCCAACGAGCTCCAGGTAGCAGAATCCAAGCGTCATGACTTGGATCACAACTTAGAACCAACAAACTAAATTCGATCAAACAACTAATTCGAAATTCGATCAAACTATTCTTCAAATAGTTTGCATAATGTTGAAGTATTTTAGAATATTATAAAGTTAAAACCCGGATCCGTGGTATTCAATGTAACTATATAACTGTATGGTTTTGAACTAATCAGATTAACACTTTAAAGAGTATAAGAGCATTTGATGCAGAATTTATAAGATGTTTTTTTTAACGTAAAAACAAAAAGATGACCATTAAAGGTATTATTTTTAAATCATTATTTAAGAAGCCATAATAAAGAGATGTTTTTGCTAAAATCCAGAGAGTGAGTAAATTTACGTAACCTTGGACAAATTCCTGATATTTACATTCTCCCAATTTGTTGGTAAGTAATTTGTACTAACAACGGCAGCCGGTTTAATTAACAGCAACCCATTAAACTGGTTCCCTATGTTATAATGTCTTAACAGGAGAGACGTTATAATATTAGCTTATTCCAAACGTGATTCCTTAAATCAGTTTAGTATAGTATTTCAGAGGATTGCATCTAAAAATTCACTACTATAAAAGTTAGATTTTTTACACTTTCTAGTTGTAATCGTTATCTGCTACATTAATACATATTTTAAAGCTATGTAATGTATAAATGTATCATCTGCTTTCCTATTCGTAAGTTACGTTCGAAGTACTGTCCTTAACACTGATGTAGGGTAAAATATAGATGAAAATATACACTATACCCTATCCTACACTGGTGTAGGGTAAAATATAGATGACAATATACACTATACCCTACCCTACACTGATGTAGGGTAAAATATGTAGATTTCAAGAGTTTGTTTTGAAAGAGCAATATCAGAAAGAAGTTCAATACTCAATTTTTATAACGTTTAAAATATCCAGGTACAGAAAACATTTCGACCTTGCGTCGTATCGAATATACTGGAGTTTGGTGCATCAGAAAGTAGACGAGCTCCAACGACGCAATCAACTTGAACTGTAATCGTTAACCGTTTATGTGATAAACAATAATCCTCTTTTTGCGTTGGTACAGTTATGCGTGGTTAAGCAATTATGTACTTTCGTAAACCAAGCGGTTGAGGTATTTACCGTCAACAAGACGGACAGTTGAAAAATATAAAAACAAACACTGAACCGACAGTTATTAATACAACCAATGAAGAATACTTGGAAGCGTGTCATCATGTAATAACTATAATCAACGCTAATGCATGCTGTTTAAAACAAAATAAAACGCACGTTTTTGCAACGTTTTGCAGCCACTCCTCATCACGTGCTTACGACCTTGTTTTTTCATACCCATCGTAAAACTGCAGATTTTAAAGCTTTCGAACAAAGATGAGTGAGTGAGTTAATCGTTATTCGTGTATGACAGTTTAATTTAGTTTTTTGTGCTATACCCGAAGAAGAATAAAATAGGATATAGTGACGCGGGCGCGGGCGCGGGCGCGCGCGTGTGTGTATGTGAGGAAGTATTCGTGCTGTTGTATATTGGGAGATTATGCCAATACTACTTATGGTAGAATCTACCACAAGTAGATTTAGCGGGAATACTGTGATCATTACCAAGATATTTTTGTTTTGATTCGTGCTTTTATATTTTTACTGACAAAAATATATGGATTGTATGCTCACAAGAATAAAACCAAGTTTTACATCATTAAAATAATTACCATAGTTTTAAAAATGGTTCCTAGAGTTCGTAAATCTTCAGTGTAGTCACGATTTCTAGAAAGTTGCTTCTTTGTCACGACGATCGTTGAAGAAATCACTTCCACATTTAAATCACATAGAATATCACATATTTATTGCTTAACAAGTATGTCATTTTTAAGTAAATATTAAAAATTGTTTAACAATAAATCAATTTTATAAACGAAATAATTTAACATTAATAAAAAAAGTAACATATTCTACAGTATAGTTCTACGTTTTGTAATCATTACAAATTTCCGACAGAATCGTTTTTAGAAAATAAGGTTAACAAATTGAGGAGATTACAAGCTATTCAATTTAAGTAATTAGGAATTTGTGGGTACTGAATTTTCTGTACACATTGTAATAGTAGTATTTCGTAGTTGCTAACGACGACTTATGACTACTTATCAATATGATTTATGCACTATGCAATTTTTATGGTTTGTGAAAAACCAATTTCAAAATACTTATCTATTAGTATTCGTATTTACTTTTCGTGTTCGTCTGCAACTGTAGTATCAGGCCTGATTTTTCTACTTCAAATAAACTTTTATCACAATTGATTATAAACCACGTAGAAAAACGCGGGAATTGAGCCGTTCAAGAATAATTAAACATTGTCCTTTACGATACAAGTGCATAGCAGTTATTAATAGGTATACATGAAATATAGGAATTCAGTATCATTCAGCCAGTAATTTTTTTAGAAAGTAATATCAAAGTAAATTTATTTAAGGGGAGATCTTGCACCCAAAAAATTTTGTTTGAGCATTTTCAGTTTTTTATCCATTATTATAGCGTGTAATGTTCTGAACTCAATGATATATAGCATGTTCATGTTAAAAAGTTTTAATGTTACTAAAAATAATAATAAAATAACTCGAGCGCAGAAAATTTGCTTCAATTCTACGGACCTACTGCGCTCTAACTCACGAGTTTGAACATTCATCAATCGTGCTTCGTTTTTATATACACTTCTTTAGTCATGCATCCCTTCCTAAAACAGTTTTAAATCAAACAAAAAACCAATTTTTAAAATTAATCTCTCTAATTAAACCATTATGAGTAAATGCTGTTTGGGACTCCAAACAGCATCCCAGAATCCAAAAGAATCATTCAACCCGCTGATTTGGAAAAGACTAGCAAAAAATATTTTTGTCGGAATCACAACACTAAAAGTAGAGGCGTATGATCCAGTTAATAAAAGTGCAGTGGGAAAACTGGATGTGCTTAGTGCTTTGGGATTAAAATATAGTGAACATTGTAAAGTGCGATTATGGCTAGTCGACAGAATGCCGGTGCCAAAAGCTGATAAAAAATTCAATGTAGATAAAAAAAGGAAAGGAAACAAATGAGACAAGAAAAAACGAAAAAAAGGGAAAAGAAAAACACAAAGATTATGGAGCTGGACTATACTAAAACGTAAATTGGCCAGTATTTTATTAGGATTGTATAAAAATTAACTTCTTTAACTTAAACGAGGGTTTCCTGAAGTTTCAGTTTTTATTTCAGTATATAAATGGCGAAGACCTTTTTCACACGAACTATAAAAGATACAAACTTGAAATTTTTCCTGTAAATAAATTTCATAAGATTACATATGTGGAACCAGAATTATGATAAAATGTGCTATACAAAAAAATTAATTTAAAACTCTTAAAAAAAGCATATTTTTAGGACACTATTTAAAAAATCAAAACTTTTTAAAGTGACTACACAGTATAATTCTGCTTCCACTGGCACAGAGAGGTCCTAAGTGTAACGTGTAGACACTTCACCTCCAAATATTTTATAGTTTCCGAGTAAAAGGTACATAAAAACATTAAAAATAACATGGGCGAGATAGGGTGTAAGGCCTCCCCCCTTAACCTAGTTCGAAATAAAGATCTAAATACTACTCTCCGTTTATCGTTATTTCACTGCAACTTAATCGAATCAGTCCCCAACGATAACGTACATAAGCAAATAATAATTAAAACAAAAATAACCAACGGAAATAAAATCTGCTAGAAGGCTAAGAATAACAGGAAACACGTGGAAAGGCGTTTTAATAAATGGCATATTGAAAAGGAAGAAAGACAAATGTGGTGTTTAATTTTGTGAATGTGGGCCTAACTGTTATTGAATGTTGGTATGTTGATGACACAAGCTGCGACAAAGCTGGAATTTAATCTAGAAGGAAAAATTACACTGCTAAAATTATAACGACATTAACCAAATGATAATTGCGAATATCACTAGTACTGCTATTGCTCCTACTACTACTACTAATACTACTACTACTATTACTACTACTACTATTACTACGACTACAACAAGAACAACAACAACAACAACTACTACTACTACTACTACTACTACTACTACTACTACTACTACTACTACTACCACCACTACTACTATTACGGAAAATGAATAAGAACTGAAATATCCCTGAGGGTAATATTAAAAAGATGTAAGTTAGAAGAAACGGTAGAAAAATTTAAAAAAATATATTTTTGAAGTAGCCTATATTGTAAGATTATAAAGTCAACATGAAATTAAATGAATTATTGAAAGTTTTTGTACATATTAATATAAATTATATACAAGTACCTTCAACGATGGAGGTAAATCTGGTGGCGGTTACTACGGTACCTACTTGGTACGGGCGGTGATCTCGATTCTGGGGCAAAGTAATACCAGAGCATATAAATATCTGGGAATAAAAATTACACAAAATGGAGGTTTCAATGATTAAATTATAAATAAAATAGAGCAAGCACGGGCAGGGTCAAGACAATTAAACACTATTCTATGGAATAAAAACATCGGAAAAGACAACAAGATAAGAACTTATAAATCCATCATAGAAAGTAGCAACCAAACTGTGGGAAATTAGTCAAAAAAATTGGTCACTTGTTAGAGCAATGGAAATGGATTTCTAGAGACGATGTTGTGGAAATCGAGATTGAACAGAGTAAGAAATTCAGAAATTGGGAAGAAATGGGCATTGGTATAGATACCGTAGAGACAATAGGAGTAAAACGCTTGAAATAGTTAGCAATGGCTTCAAATAGAAGTAAAACCCAAAGTATGCCTGAAAACAGATGGCTAAAGAATGTATCCGAATGGGAATCACCAAACAGAAGAAAGAAGGCGGGTCTGAGCTTCTGCAGGTGAAACTTTAAGGGAGCCACGGAGCTGGACTTGACGATGCTGAGCCAGACCGGAGCAGTCAACGAAATCCTCTCTTCTACGCCACATCGTGCAAAAGGAACCCGCGTGTATTAATTTAATGTAGCGCGTATTAATGTAGCTAACAAATTACCACGCTGCACTGGCAAACTGGTATTCATTGAGTTACGACTTGACAACGCACACACACCAGGGCGAAAGACTTCCGTCGTAACTTCTCTCTGTAACTTCTCAATGACCGCACTGAATCGCAAGAAACTGACGTTCATCGGACAGCTCGCACAACTTAGCGTTAAGACAGCGTACACTTTAGCGTCCATCCAGAATAATTTGGTTTGTTAAAGCATTTTTATGGATAAAGGGAAGAATAATTTTCCACTATCCATAATACTTTTGACCCTTGTATGTTCGATGTACGTATACCGTACGACTTACGATAGCCAACTGTTTGATTCCTGTAGTTTGCTGGTCTATTGTTTATTCCTGTAAAGGAGTCTATTGTTTATTATTTAGTAAAGTGACGTTTACAAAATGACGAAGCAAGACAAACCATATTTACTTTAGCTATGAAGTCGAAGTAACCGTAAATCCATTGTAATGATCATAAATAACATTTTACTTGTTGAAAGAGATAACAGTGAGGATTAAGTATTTAGCTAGTTGGGTGGTTTATCATTTCTTTACTTGTGAAATGTATCTGCATGTTCTGCAATAAAAAATATATTTTGTAAATCCCATTGTTTTATTTCATTTTTGTATTATTTCGTTTCGGCAGGAATGCAGTAAATTCTAAAACCCTTAATTCGTGTTTTCAAAGAATTTGGCGACAAATAAGTAAAAGAAAGTGAAATACACTGATAAATACACTCTCTTGTTTCTGTCAATGTATACTTGTTAGTATGTAAGGTTCCCAATAAATAACACAATTACGTCAAAGTTACAAAGAAAGTGTCACTCTTAAATAGCATGAAAAATTAATTTACTAAATTTTGGCGATTTATTTTCCGAAATATCCGAAAGCCAAAATTGACTTTCAGAATGTCTTACAAACAGGAAACTGGACTTCGTATCGTAGAATATGGCGTCTGAATCAGGATTTCATTAACGCTAAATCTTGAAGACAGTAAGGTAAAATTTATACCTTTTATACCTTTTGATGAAGAATAAGGAAGCAAAAAGTTTAGAATGAGAAATAAATGCTCAAAACTGTAATTAAAGTTTTGTAGTTTCTCTGCTCACACTAACATTGTCTTACCACTGCGTCAGAAGTGGGGAGAAAAATATATTAAAGAACACGTATACAAAAAATAAACACAACAAGGCAAAAATATTACTTTCCCTTCAAAAAACATCAAAAACGCTTAATATTAACGTTTAAGTTTTATATACGCTGTAATGTTGTACGGAATATGTATATTTGTTTTTCATTTACCTGGATTTCAACTGTGTATATAAGACGACGTACAGCTCTCAAGTAATCACATTTCGTGATTCCCGTGTACCATCATTATGAACACTATCGTGAGTATTAAAATACTGATACCCAGTAATTATATTTTTATTTACTCGTTTTTAGTATTTTATTCATTAATCTTAATACATTTTGGTAAAATCTGTTAATAAATTCTATTATTCCTCACCTACTTATATTTACGTTTTCAACATATTTCTGGACATAATTTGTAACAGTTTTACCAGTTATTAAAAGTCTGTGCATATTATTTGTAATCTACATTTCTTTACAGTGACCACTTACATTTATTGCAGTAATGATGTATAACATTATCACAATAGATATATGATCTTCAAACATTTTATTTCTTGTTAAGGAAGAAATGTAAATAAAAAGAAAACAAAGCCTTCTTTATATATATATGTATATTATATAAACACACACACACACACACACACACACAATTTTATATATTATTGAAACATAAACACTAAAAGTTAAAAAATAATGCTTATTACTTCCGATTGCATAAATAAACATTACAACAATCGAAATGTAGAACTGTAAAATTTTAACTTCATAAAATAAAGGAAATGCAGAATTTGAAATACAAATCGATTATTTGTTTATCTGTGTGTGTGTAGAGTATATATCATGGCCTCTGATTGCGCAGAATGTATCTGTGAAACGATCCAAAACAAATTGTTCTTGCAAATGGAATACTTATTATTAAGATAACATAATGTATTAATATTCTGTACTATCAATTGATCCCGACCCCTACAATTTTTTTTAATATGCCTCTTTGCTCGCTTGAAAGTAGGCATACCTCTCTTGGGTATGAAAGTAGAGGATAAGGACTTGGTTACTATAAGCCCGGTTTAACGTTCCGTTTGAAGATAACAGTAACAGAATCTTTTTTGTCAATGGACAAGTCTAATATTCTTAAGACATTCTCCCTAAGATATTTCATAAACACAAAATTGTTTTTGGCGACTGTCTACAACGGAAAGGCTCGTACATACGTTTTTAACCGGGGACAGTCTATAGTGAATCCTTGACATACACAGGCATCCTTAAAGTAGAAAATTTATCTGGTGACTCTCTAGAAGACTCTGCTACAGTCTTTCTCAGAAACTGTCTAGTATACAGACCGCAGACATACCCAGTAATATTAGTATAAGAACAGTTTTCAAACCATCAGTGTGTAGCCTAGAACCATAATTTTCTAGTATCTACGTATTTTCTGGAGGAGAATGCTGTTTAGGTGAATAAATATGTTCCCGTAATTAAAATATAAGTAATCCGTTCCCGTAATCTGATCCAAGTAATTAAAATATGTAAAATGTATATAAACTGTGTGTAATTATGATTAAAAACAAAAATTGTAATCTCTGTTGGCTAAATTAATTAAAAATTTGAGATATTTGAAGTAGTCAATCTCTGTATTTTTGTAGACTGTCGTACTCGTTTTCTTCGTGGGAGCAGCCATCACAGCTCCACAATTCCCAGCTCAGTATCAGCAGTCAAGACTTTATCGTCCTCAACAGCCCACTTACCAAGATAACCGTCCTGCTGGCCAGCGTCCCGTAACATCTCAGTTGATAGTTGAACCAGTTCAGCAAACTAAAGCAAGGTTTCGAACAACTACCCCACCAGTTCCAACAATTGAATCGCCTGTTCAGGAAATACCATTGCCACCTAGGCAACCAAGTATACCACAGAAACCCTACATTGTTATCATGAAGCAGAGCCAAGAAGACAACTTTGATGGATCATTTAGTTACAGGTAATATTGTTGCAAGATACGTACTACACTTTTATTAGTATATAGAGATAGGAATTGTGAGTATTATTTACTAACATCAGTAACGTGGTCTTTTAAATAGCCGAAAAAAATTGTTCATGGAAGAATAATTGAACATTCAAGCGTACTGAATATTATCAAAAAATTTTGTTTGTTAATTGAATTAAAGTTCAGTCAGTGTTATATAAAGGACATCATAACATCAGGTTCACTTCTCACTATACAGAGCTAAATGCTACCGGATTTCAGGTTTGCAGTAAACAAGACACACGCATTAAAACAATTCAATAGTATTCTAAATGTCCAATTTAATTATTCGTTTTAAATGGTGTCTTATTTTTAAGAAAATTAAGCAAAAGTAAACAATTTTTTAAATTGAAATGACAAATCTATTCTTAGTAATTTTGTAAAAACACTGAAATATAAAATTTTGAAGCAATGAAGAGGTAAATAAAAATTACGTATGAAAACGCTGTTTTTAATAATATGAGCACTTCTTTTTTAACCACTTATCGACAGTGTTTTCACGTCTCTTCGTGACAGTTTTACAGTTTTACTCTTTGTTTTAGTTGTTTAAAGTAAGAATTATATTGTTTTCTACCGCAACAAGGAGACATGCATTATCAATATTGCTTATACATTGTATTATTGATTGAAAGACAAATTTTAATTAAAATAAAATATAATACTATTTAATATATTAAATTGCAATGATAATTACAAATGCTTAATTAAATTTATATTTTCTATATATTTATGTTAATTTAATGTAAATTATTTATATTTATTTACACTTATACCTTTCTATGTATAATTACGATGTTTCTACAATTGTCATCTTCAAAACACATAAAAATAATTTATAAAATCTGAAACAAAGTCATTTGCTTTCCAGAATTGGTTTAAAATTTTATTAATTAATTTTGTGTGTTCTAAATATTATTTATTATTAATAAATTATTTAATAGAAGAGAATTCACTAATTGGTAAAATTTACTTATCGTAAACAGAGTAGTACTGAGAAAACATTATCGTAATACGGAGAAAGAGAGAGAGAGAGAGAGAGAGAGAGAGAGAGAGAGAGAGAGAGAGAGAGAGAGAGAGAGAGAGAGAGAGAGAGAGAGAGAGAGAGAGAGAAGTTGACAGAAGAAAGGAATGAAGAAGAATTTAAAAATACATATTATTAATGTCTGTTACAAGAATGAGTTCTTATATTATTGTTAAATTGATATATTTGATTATTTTGTAAATATATACATATAATATTTTTCAAGGTTTTAGGTTGCTCCCTTCAACTGCCAGAATTGGAGGTACAAAGCCCACAATAATGAAATGCACTCTATTGAATACTTGTACAATATTCTATTTATACACTTACATAGTTGTGGTAATATCAGTTACAAGCAGAACGTGGCATAAATGCTAAATTAATTCGTCAAAGTGTTAAATAGTGTGGCGTGACAGCCACAAAATCTGACAATTAATAAAAAAAAGTGTAATTGTAGAAGCAAAGTGAATGTAATACACACGTTTAAGTAATTTGAAAGTGATATATTTGGTAGATAAACTTAATTTTTGCTTTTCTTACCCATGTAGTTTCGAATCAGAAAACGGCATTTCAGAAGAGGGTTTGGGGTATTTGAAGGACGCAGGTACGGAAAATGAGGCGCAAGTCATTATTGGAAAATACAAATACATCGCGCCCGATGGAACACCTATTGAAACAATTTGGGTAGCTGATGAGACAGGTTTTCATGCCGAAGGAGCACATATTCCAGTCTCACCAGTTCTTCCAGAAATGTTAACGCAAAGGAAAGCTTACCAGAGATCTTTTCCTCAGACAGACGACAAAACACAGCACGAGGAATAATTAGCTTCAACAAACAGGATATTAAAGCAATATAAAACTATAGCTTTTTTAAAAAAATATATATTTTCAACCCGAATTTTTAATGTAATATTTTACTTGTAAATAAAATGGTACGAACATGTTCACGAACCTTTTTGTTTATTCAGTTTATAACACTTTATAATGAACTATATAGATACTCTTCCATTAAACTCATTTAACCCGTAGATAACTTACAAAGATATTAGTATGACTATAAAATGTTAGTCTCTTGGGAACCGTTGTCCATAATACGGGTTTAAGTTTGCCATTGTTTAGTGAACTCAAGTTATTTAAGGAAAAGAAAGAAGTGTTACTCTATCAAAAATCTGAAATCAACCAAAGGTTTTGACAAAGATTTTACAACTCAAGATTTTTTAATTAAAAAACCTAAAATGAATTACATTTAGGTAACAGAAAATTTAAAACCATGGTTTTGTGATTATGTGCCACAGAAATGAAGAAGCAGGGAAAATAGTTTTTGTTTGTATGAAAGGATGTGAATTTTGTCGCCAGGACGAGACCTAAGGAAATGCAAGATATATTACCCAGACATTTGGTTTGCCTCAGTAATGATCGTTTTATGAGACACTATCTACTTCATGAAGAACATCACCGGGTAAGAAAAAAATGGCCGATTGCTATAATTAATAGGAGCGACAAAGAATTTTTACCATCATGATTATGAATCATTTTGTAGGACTCCCCTAGCGAATCCATAGAAGAAACAGCAGGCGATGACTTTTAGAATTGTTTTCAAAACTAAAAGATCGGTTTCATGTTCTTACCATTCAACAACAATTTAGAAAAGTACGGCCAAATGATTACATAAGTGTTCAAATATAAAAAAGAATTGAGCGTCACGCAGTAAGCTCTTGAAATTGACAAAATATGAATTACTGACAAAATAATATCAAAATAATAAAAATTATCTGGTCCCTCTTTAACCCCCTCCCCATCACTACAAATTAAATCGAATTGAACTGGTATGGGTTTAATTAAGGTGTAGGGGCAAAATACTAAAATTTTAATTAGAATAACCAGAATACATATTAACCAAAATAAATATGTAAAAAATGTGAACCAGAAATAAAAATGGCTTTGAATATGTGTAAAAGTGTTTTAAAAATATGCCAATGGTAAAGATAAGAAGCAAGTGTGAGGCTTAAATTAAGTAAGAGAAAGTTTCATGAAATGTTTTTTGTTAAGAATTTAATCTAGAGTATTGCAAATTATCAAAGCAATGTAAATAAATTTTTGGTAAATAAATTTTAGTAAAATTCATTGTACTAGACATATAAAATTACAGGGCATTAGCCATTTAACCAAATGGATTGTTATTCATTTTATTTTAATGCATGTGGTATTTTTTGCACTATTAATCTACAGCATACCATCACTGATGTAACTGAGCTGTCACTAGAAAAAACAAAATATCCACAGCAATATTCTTGGATATGGCCCAGGTATAGCACGAGGGTCTCATTTAAAAGATGCAAGTAAATCTATCTTTGCAGATGAGCCAAATCCTCAAATCATTTATGTCCGAACTCCAGTTCGTAGTAAAGTATTATGCGAGCTAAAAGATATTTTAGCTGGTGTACCACAAGGGAATGCCCTCGGATCAATTCTACACTTTTTGTACACAAGGGGGTATTCTACAATGCTCTGGGGTGACAACAGCTACATTTTCTGACGACACTGTGTTACTAAATAATATAGAAACAGCAAAAACTGTCTACTCATGAATGACGCAAAATGTACTCATGTGGACTTCACCAGCAGGAAAATAGAGTAGACTACTTATAAATTTTAATCGAATTGGTTTAACTGGTTTAAAATTTAAGAAATTGTGGTGGCTACTTGGAAGATACTCTGAACTATCACTGCATAATAAACGTTATTGTACAAACAAATAAATAACACTGTATTGTACAAATAACTTTATTATTAAAATCAATTGTGGGTTTATGGTGCAACTGTAGGGTTGTAAAAAGAAATTCAACATTAAAATAATTAAAACTTGTCGAAATATGTAAAGTATTTTGGCAGTATTGCTGATGCACAGTGGTATGTACCGTGAAATGATGGTATTCGAGACCTGAAAATGCCTACGGTGACTGATGAAGTTAAACGGTTTGTGGCTTTACGAATATTAGACTTATAATGAAGTATTTCAACTGCTTGATAATGCAAGACTTGTTCGTCTCTGCAGAAATCGTTTGAACTGATATGAAGTCTTTAAAGAAATATCTGCACATAAGCAGTCTGTAAACTATAATGAGAAATGCGCCAATGGAAGCACATTTTACACACTGCTAACGTATTTTTTAGGATAAAATTGCTTGATAGTTCGCAAATATTTTCAATATAAATAAGTAGAAAAAAACAAACAAGAACATATTTTTGGCAAAAGACCTTACTTACTTTATTCTTTTTGTTGTTTTCTTTGGGCACGAATGCAGTAGACCAAGTTTTAAATAAATTAGCAACACATGTTAAAAAAATGTGTGATAAGATTAAAAAGATGATTTTTTTTCTTTGCTTAAATTTGTGATTGTGATCACGGAGGTATTGAATTAATAGCAAAATTGCGGCAAAGCTAAAAACACATCTTAATGAATCATAAAAGCCTAATGTAGATATTCATTTTGGTTAATAGAAATATCCGTAACCTGATGATACTGACTTCAAGTTCTTAGGAAACAGTAAAACTTGGCTTTATTAAACTGTAGAACAACGCGTCTGTTTCAGTACTTCATGAACATCGTTACTTGAAACATAAAGTACAGATTTACACTTTAGATCAAGATTCTACGTAAATAATAAATAAAAAGTAAGTTTAGAATAAGTAATAAGAAGTTAAAAGGAAATACAAAAGCTTCGTCTACCCACTCCTGTAAGAAGTGGGGAACAGTATATATTGAAATAAGAAGTTCAAATAAATCAACACAACATGGCGAAAACACTTCTTTCTCCTCAAAACGTCGAAGATGTTTAATGACATTTACATACCATAATGGTGTGCAGAGTATGTAAATTTGTTTTTCGTTTATTAGATCTGAGCTAAGTGCCTATATAAGACGACGTGCAACTCTTAGCAATCGCACTGCGATTACTGTGGACCATCACTATGAACACTGTCGTAAGTATTACGTTACACTGTTGGTATGAAGTAACATTATTTGTAGTTAATGCATAATTTAATGTTTTATTAATGTTAACATAATTAGTGAAATCAAATAAATCATTCAGTTATTCGTAACATAATTCGGGGGGCTTAAATTGGTATGTGCGCTTAGATCCTTTGACTTTCTTCAATTTGTAATGTTTTTGCCTATTGCTATTCCACTTCTATTTTTAATAATGGTAATTTTAGATATTAGATATCAGCTAGCTATTGTCTTTGTGAACTTGTCTTTTTTACTACGGATAAGTGAGGCCCTTGATAGAGTGCCGGTTATTATGAATAGCTAACCCGGTATACCATTTGTTACCCGGTTATTCAACGAACAAAGCGAGTTCTCTGTTTTAACTCGACCGTGTGCTATTCGTCTGTCTGTCCGTCTGTCTGTCCGTCTGTCTGTCCGTCTGTATATATCTATTTGGGTTAGTCTCATGATAAATTTTGAATTTATCAACCTTTTTTTCGTAAAACCTACCTTTTACCCCACAGAGCCCAATTGTTATTGAGCCCAATTTTCCTTTAAAAGTAGGACCGCAGGAGACAAAAATTTGAGACGTAAAAATGTTGATAAAGTAAAAAAAATCATGTAAAATATCAAGTTAAACAGAATATTAACCAGAATCTGAATGTAGTATTTAGTTTTGGACATTAAAAAACTAGAACAGAAGGAACCATGATACAAAATGTTTAAAGCTGTAAAAATCCATGGCAGATATCAGATTAAAGAAAATTTTTAATCAGTTTTTTAAAAAACTTTTTAAAGAAAATTTTTAATCATGTAGTAGATTTCATAATTAAAAACACCACGGTCAAAAATAGAAGCTTATGTTTTAAAAAACTGTAAATAATTGTGGGGCACTAAATTATGAGCAATTTTATTCAACACACGAACTCGCTATCTTCAATAACTGGACAAAATTAATATCTGTTACTACCCATTGCAAATTGTTAGCACAAACTTTGTAAGCTATGTCCCCCCCCCCATAAAACATATTGTTATCAGTTGAATATATTTGTTTTATACGGATTTGTTTTATATATATTCATCTGAATATATATGGAAGTACTCCATATACGTCAATAGATGTATACAGAAACATACATACACTGAAAGCTAGGGCTAAATTATTTTTCATTTAAGTATTACGTTACAAATTTAACTAAAAAAACAATGCCCAATGCACTAGTCCTAGAATTTTAGTATTTATCATGTTTATAATAATAAAAGGAGTAATAATGATTGCTTTAAAATTGCTATTTTTCTCATTATTTTATAGTAAGAATATCCGATTGGATCGGTACCTCAGTTCTGATTACAGATTGACATATTAGGTCAGACTAGAAAAATCAGCACTAATCATGATACAGAAGTCAGAACAACTGTAAACTTATAGTTTCATCCCTCAGACTAATCAGACTAATTTCATCGCTGCCAGTAATGAATCTCTTAAATAAAAACGACTACTTCAAAGGGAAAGTCATATGCCATAATTTATAAACCGTAATTTATAAAGTTCAAAGAGTGAACAAATAGATTCGCACGGACAGACGAGTCATTATTTGGAAGTTTAATGCACGATAGTTTTGTGGTCACAAGGTCGTACAGTAGATGCTGAAGATTTAGAGTACCATGAAATGCGCAAAGTGAACATACGCAAAGGGGAAAAGGTGGAAGTCAGATTCGAACGGATGGGAGCGTTTGAAGCCAATTATGATACTTTATTTAATATGATAACAGGAGATGAACATGAGCTTATCTCGATGATCTAGTAACAAAACGAATCTCTTAAATGGCGTCATACCACTTTTTAAAGAGCTGAAAGTTTAGAAGTCAGTGATCAGCATAAAAGGTCATGGTTGATCAACAGCCTGTCATTCTTCTCGATTTTCTGAAGCAATGCCATACCGTGAACAGACAGGGATGCATTGACATATTTAAGAATGTTCAAGAAAAATTTATAAGGAAGATACCGAACAAAAACGTTGAAGAAATTCAAATTAGCTATGAGAGAGCCAATTGCACACTACACATGAGTTTGACGACAACTCTGTCTTATCCACCATACAGTCCGGATCCGGAGCCCTCTGACTTGTAGCTGTTAGCAGTACTCGGGGGTATCGATTCGACGACGTAGAGGAGGTGGAAAGTAAGATGTAAATGCTTAACAGAATTTTTCCGAAGGGATTCCAGATAAGAGTTCATCGATGACGCACATCTATCTCTTGAAATAAAGATTATGTTGAGCAGCAGCTTTATGTAAAGGACGTTTTACTGTATCATCATACAAGGTGTGAATGATTTATGTCAGTTATTAAAATTGTTATGGACACGGGAGCATTACTTTCGATACAAATTTCGTACGTAAATGTATTAAAGCAGATTCTAGATAAGCCTCGACCTCCACAGGGATCTGAAAACGTGCTAGTGACCACAAGGAAAAGCTATTGTGAAAACTACTATGGAACATACACATGGTGGAAAAATTACAGAAGGAAATAGTTTGACTTGGTCTAACTGTAAAGAAAAAATTTACCGTTGTTAAAACATAAAATGTTGCTGGTAAACTACCCCTTTCCCTTAATCGATCTTCACCAAAATGAACATACCTTGAGAACTTAACAATTCAGGAATGTATGCAAAAAAATTATTTGATTGTTCAAATGTGCGGCAGTTATCGTTCGTCATAGAAACAATTACTCTTGTACATAAAATGTGGCAGGTAAACTACCCCTTTCCCTTAACCGATCTTCACCAAAATCAACAAACAGTGAGCTCTCTATAGCTCAGAGAGGTATGCAAAACATTATTTGATTCTGATTGAATTTACGGCAGTTATCATTCATAAAAGAAAAAATTACCCATGTTAAAACATAAAACGTTGCAGGAAAACTATCCCTTTCCCTAAACCGATCTTCACCAAAAACAATAGGTCTTGAGAACTCTACAATTCAGGGCTGCATGCAAAACATTATTTGATTCTGTTTGAATTTGCAGCTGTTATCGTTTGCCATAGAAAATACCCTTGTTAAAAGATAAAACGTTGCTGGTAAACTGCCCCTTTCCCTTAACCGATCTTCACCAAAAACAATAGGTCTTGAGTACTCTGCAAATCAGAGCTGTATGCAAAAAATTATTGGATTCTGTTTGAATTTTCGGCTGTTATCGTTTGCCAAAAAAAAAATCTACAGATAGACAGACACACAGACAGACAGATAGATAGACAGATAGACAGACAGACACACAGACACACGCACAGACATTTTTCGGAAGATGACTTTTTTTCATGTTTTGAGGGAAGTACAATCAGAATCTGCAATAATGTCGACCACGATTTGTTTTGCCATCACCATACTTCCATTTCCTTATGGAACATGGAAGTAAAATTGTATGAGTTCAAAGAGAACAATATGTGTCCGTGTTCATGAGTGTGGTTGTGTGTGTGTGTTGGGGGTGGAGACCGGAGTGATAATTATTACCAAAGATAAATAAAACAAAGTTAGAAATTTTATTATAAGAAATTTAATAAGATTGAAACAATTTAAAATGTTTTCTTAAGACATTCGTAGATGGAGGGGAAGTAGAAGGAAAAACAATATGACTAAATTTATATATTTACCCAATTAAACATGCAAAAGAGGATGGAAATAATGCGTAACTGAAATCCCATAATTATATGAAAGAATTTTAGAAAAATAATTACTTGGTAAATTGAATGAGAAAGAATCAACATCATTAGAGTTTTTTTCTTTAACTTTAATCTGGTTATAGTTAACAATTCCCAACATTTAAGAACACAATGAGACAGAAGTGTATATGGCTAAGACCAGGAGGCACAGGGAGATATCGATTGCTTATATAATAGAACATCACAGGTTCTGGAATCAGATTTCGATTTTCAAAAAATATCGTAGAAATAATATCAATTCGAACCACACTTTAATAATAAAGTGAAGCAGGTTGAATTTGAAAAACTTACAGGATAGACAATAAATCATTGTGAAATGCTCTACTAAATTATGTGCACTATGACATATTATGGCATATTTTTAGTGTCTTGCGCAAATTATTCTGTTGGTTAATCATACAAAAAATATTCAATGTTCAATCAAAAGTTAAAAAAAAAAAAATGAAATAAATATTAAGAAAAAATCAAAACAGGGAGCGATCGGGCCAAATTTGTTTACGTCACAGTGCTTACTTTGTTCTGTGGCGTATCCATTTCTTGATATTCACGTTTTCGGGTGTTTTTACAACAATAAAGACCATTATTATAAAGTTCTTTTATTATATGCCTCACATCAAGGTACAATTCATTACCACTTCTTACGAGGGACAATTTATTAAAAGAAATAATATCGTAAATAATATCGTAATTAAAAATTTGTATTTGTTTGCTGCACGTATTCACCCTGATGGTACAGAATCAGTCAGAACCAGCGAAAATTATTCAGTAGCTTTAAGTATCGTAGAAAGGTAGGCATGTACACAGAGATACATAGACAGACAGTTGATGAAGCAGATATATCAAATGAAAATCAAACCGTACATTGTGCCACCTGCACTGCAAAAATAAAAACCAATTCCTGTCTATGAGTCATATGATTCACATAATATGTAGGCCTACTGATGTCATCTATCTGTGACGATCGCATAAGTGAACAATTCACAAACTCTAGTGTCCGAACTGATTATGTAAATACGTACGCGTACGTTAGTGTAGCTCCACGGCAACATTTAGCTACTTGAAGTATTAAAGCGTTCAATGGACTGAAAGTTATGCACAAATTGTACAAGCAAATATCCTTAAACAGCGTCCAATGAGACATTTATTATTACCAACTGGCATATCGCTTTAAGATATGGTTCTTATAGTCCACTATATCCTTCAAAGGCTGTAACCCAAATTGTAACAACATAAAGGGAGTCAACTGTTAAACTGGACGCTAAATTAAACAAATAATTACTGGTAAATTAAATAAATTTACTAGTTATTGAAAATTTAAATAAGTACGTGTTTGAAAGTAAATAATATTCACTATGAGTTATAATGCATTTCAAATTTGCATAGAACGATTCTGTACATGTCGTTAACTGTTCTGCGATATTTCCTGACGTGCGTAATCTATAAACAGTTTGATTTCATTTCTCTGTTATTTAGGTGTCACGTATCATTCAGTTATTTAATTAACATTTTTTTTCAACTTGAGTAGTCATTCATGAGACAAGCATTAGCTTCAATATATTCATCACTTTTCTTGCATGTGTGTTAATACAAGATAATGTTTTTTTCATTAGATTGTGTCCTATTCACTCTCAAAAAAATACCAGCAGAATTTGTAGTTAAATTCAGAACGGACAGACTCGTATAATTGCGTTTACAAAATAGACGTTATTAGTTGTTAGTAGGCCTAGCTACCTAGGACTATCAGTTGTTTTCCAGAGAGTTCGTGTCCGTTGATTCTCATGTCACTGTATGAAACCATTAAAAAGTACTGTTTTCCGCAACTATGAATGTAAAAGGTTGAAACTAGTGTGTAGCGCTAATTATGAAAAAGACGTTTTTATACTTTAAACCAATTATTATAAGCCGTAAATAATTTCAGATGGTAACGCTAGAACTCTTGGTATTTAACCATAACTTTGAGTACAAATAGTGGGAATGGCGAGTGACGTGAGGAAGGGAAAAGAGGAATATACAAGATGGTTGATTTGAGAAGGAGGACGAAATAACACTCCTAAGAGGTTGGTGTGGTGTGATGATGTGCCAGAGAAAAAACAGAACACAATTGACCGATGGAATGCAAAGTAGTTATGCTAGCACATGCAAACAGTTCAGTAACAAGCAAGACCGAATTGCTTAAAATGGTATTTCCTTACAGTAGTTGGATACTTTTGGGTGCAAGGAGAATAACACACACACAAACCATTCACAACAGCGACGGGAGACCGAATTGGTATGCTACTGACATGTACGCGACAGTGTGTTTTGTTTTTTTATTCATGAGTGCGTGAACCCCAACAGCGTCTTGGTTACACGTACATAAGTTTAGAACGTCCAAAAATTCCTCTCCTCAGTCTGCGTGGGATCGCTAAAACTACAAATCTATTTATCGTCCTTTATTGCTTCAAACAAAGCATAAGTTATATAACTATACAGTTTCCTGGATTATAATACCAATTAACAGTATTATATCTACCGTATAACTAATAATAATATTACCACATATCGAAGATTAAAAATGATCGGTAGTTAAAATCATTAAGTGTCAATCTAGAAAGTCCTCAAATTTCTTCACTAACACATGTACGCATATTTTTTCTGTACTATCAGAAGTCACTTTAATGTTGAGGATCTTCCCTCTCATTCCGTTCAAAAAGACCTGAAGTTATAAAAAAACAAAAACAAAATATATAATTCTATAGGTATTACAAGTTAATCACAAACCTGAAGAATAATTAGTACAGCAGATTTAGTGATAATAGAATTATAATATTAGGACAGCTCTTTAGCTTTACTATTTTTTAATACAATATTACTGTAAATATTTAAAAGAAAAGAATCATTAAAATTGAAGAGTACTTACCCAACCGAATTTTGAAAATCCAAGGCAATTAACCCTAGGCATATTAAAAATACTTTCCCAACCGAGTTTCAGGTTAATTGCCGAAAATATCGTGTACAAGGAAAGCCGAGCGTGATTTGTTATGCAAAGACAGTCTCGTTGTCTGCTATCCTTTATAAAGCGTTATCTCCCAAAGGCTATCAAGAACAATGAGTCTCTTTTATATAGCACCAATTGCTATTACACTCTTTTATACTAAGTAATATGGAACCTTGAATCTTGAGTAGAAATAGTAAAATTGTAAACAATATTTATTGACATAACAAACTCTAGAATAAATGTGGGAGGCGACTGGGGATGAGGATGAATGTCCTCTACATTTTACATTCCAAAATATAATCCTTACTTGAAAAAGCGATAGCGAAGCGCCGAGAAGGGCCAGTAACTTGCAAGAAACTTACAAAAAATATTTTCCAACACAACGCACGAAGCAAAAGAAAAATGGATATCAAAACGGTATGGAACAAGATGGAAGAAGACCTGAAATCCTTAGTGGTAAAAGAGGTACGACAAAAACCGTGGTAGGATTTAACACAGCGTATCAAATCCTGATGATAAGGACTCTGGAAAACACTATATAAACAATTAACATTTCTATTCAACGAACCATTTCTTTACATTGTCGACCACTAAATAAAATTACATTTGCCAGATAGCAGATTACATTTACCAGTACGGACGAACGGTAGCTGATTCTGGAAATCGCATGTTGTGTCATATATAAGGAAAAAAAGTCCATAGGCCGTAGAACGTAAAATATTGTTTACGACTGGTCTATGCAATCTTTGGTACGTGTGTGCCATAATTATATATTTTTTCTATATATAAAAAGTGCCAACACTTAAAATACCAAAGAATGTTTTAAATTTAGAAAATTCTGTTAAAATAAATTAAAACAAAAACCGACAAATATTTTACTTTAATTACAGGAACAACATGTTTTAGGTAGTAACATGTTTTAATAGTTAGTAACATGGAAAACTTTCAATTGTTCGCACACCCCATCGTTGCAATAAGTTCAATTAATTGTTAACTTTCTTTAATTTTTTTTTTATTATGTCGATTATAACTTGATGTCTACCTAGACTTTTGTACGTTAACGTATATAATGAAAAACAAGTTTAGTGTATGAATAATCTAACAGATTCTGTTTGGAATAGTCTATACTGTTCAATCCAAGGCAAAAACAAACCAATAAAAAATTGTTGTACAGTAAGCTGTGAATTATGTTTTTGGTAGAGCAATACATATGTCTACGGTATTAGCACGGTAGTTAAATACTTAATTTCCATAAACACGTGCGTATTGAAATTATCACGTTTGGTTATTCTGGTGGGAATATCTGCTTGTGTAAATATACCCGCTTATTTTGGCAGAAGTTTTTATAGACCTTTTTCCTTCATTATTTTCGGCGGGGATATACAAGTATTGAATATTCATAGCTCACGTTTTCAGTGAGACCATCAACCCATAAATCATGAAAAAACATCCGATGCGATTGGAAAGTTAATTTGTTTTGTTGTAACAATATATCTAGAAAAAAAGTAAAACCTTACGACGAAACTGAAAAATTACGCTAAAATTTAACGTATTTTGACACGCCTTTTAACCCGTATCAAATAAACTTTGGCGCTTATAAATTACGAAATGTCCGAGAAGTGACCTTCAGGACGAAGTTGTACGCTAAAACAGCAAACTGGAGCTGCGGATAGTGCAGAATCTACGTGGTGTTTGTCCCCACCCCTTTCTTACATTTGTTTTTTGTCTGCTTGGGATTTCTGCTTTGTATATAAGATGATGTACAGCCCTCCATGATCACATTCGGATTCCTGGACCATCATTATGAACGCTATTGTAAGTACTGAACATTTCGATAAACAGTAGTCTATTTGTAAACAGTATATGTAATTACCAGTATTTGTAATTAATTACATTTATTGAATACTAATATAATGATATTAATTTCCTTAAAATACTTAAAATATATTTAACAATAATAATAGTCTGACAATAAATTTTAACACTTAATATGTATTTACTATAAGATGCATATCTATAATAATTTTAAACCATTTATTATAAAATAATAATGTATATTTAATAATGAGTGGTAATAATAATATGTATTTAAAAACCTTAATAAATTAACCAAATTCATGAATAAAATTAGAATTATTAAGGCCGGACGAGAAGTCCATAACTGAACATCGAATTCATATTCACTTTATGCATTAGCAATGAATAAAAATGAAAATATTATTCATAACTCACTGGACAAACAATTAGTTCAACATAATAAGCAACTTCAACCGCTGTAAATAAATGCAATTCTTTTAAACAGTAAAATAAAATATACAACTAGGACCACGCTTACAAATGATATTATTCATACCAAATTGGGATCTTACATGCGCTTTTTAACAACATAAACGGCTACAAGCATAATGATGTTCTCTACTTGCCAGGTGCATTAATGCAATGTAGAAACGGTAGTATAACTTTCCGTACACTGATCACTGGCATATCATTATTGATGCATAAAGAGTTGAAAGAACTTTAAGTAAGATGAACCGATAAACTCTCCATAGTGTAAACAATAAATGAATTAAGTGTTTATTATCAGAAAGTATGAGAGTCACTCATATACAGCTGACGTTGCAGTAATTCGTGTAAGTGAAATTGAAGTTCATGGTTAGTACGCGTATTACGTCTTGAACGGATAGAACAACACAGCCATGCTAGTATCGTGCGCGCACAAATGAGACTATGTGTTTACGTGCCATACATATATGTGCGTATATACTATTATAATCGTTTGTAATTTTTACTAACACCAATATTTTTATCAATACGAACACTGTTTTCCTTTTATTTTAATAAAAATTATTTCTTTCAGCTCACATATTTATTTAAAATAAATTTAAATATTTCTCTGTACAGATTATGAAACTTTTAAAATGTTTGTAAGATAAATCTAAATATATACGACTTTTGCAGTCTTCTGAGATATTATTTAATTGGTTAAAAGTAAGGTATTATAATGTACGGGAATAAAAATGTATATAGAAAAAAGTTATGTAAGCGAATCAATTATTATTTATTCCTAAATTTACTTAATAAAGTAGGCAGCGCATTAGGCCTATAATAATTGTCGTACTGAAGAAAATGTCTAGACGATAATTATGTCGAGTACCGGTAACATTGTATACTTTCATGATCCGCATTACAACATAGTAACAGAGCATCCTTATCAGTGCAACGGTGTGTAAAGACGTTAACAGAACATTGTTCACTTTAATAAACACAATTTATGCAGGTAGCGTTTGTAAGTAAGTTTTCTGCTCGCAGCCATATAACGTAGTCTAGAACCTAAGCACGAACAAGCTCATGAAGGAATCTGACAAACATAGCAGAACGCATATTAATGAACATGCGTATGTATCAGTGTATTATTGTATTAGCGACTTTCAATGCAGCACATTTCACATTCAGTTCAGTAAAACATCTCCTTGAAGATCTCTCTCTCCAAGATAACATATATTAGAAAAACTAATAAAAGTTTTTGTGTCTCCCAGAACTTGTATTGCTTACATATTATTGATTAAAATAGCACAAACATACATTTGAAAATAACTGTATACGTCCTGGTATTCGCTACACTGTGTACAAGAAAGATGGCAAGTTGATGAAAGAAATGTGAAAACGAAGATGAAAATGATTCTGTTACTGTACAAAGTAGCATAATCATATGTGCAGGGCATTTTTCGTTAACAGTATCAAAACCTTAGATCTTTTTTAATATGAATAAGAAATCAATTGCACTTCCTGCTTCTGAAATAGACTTCTATAATAGACTTCCTGCGTACTAAGCATATACGTGGGACGTTCAGCAATATTGGGACGGGACTCTGTTTATCTTTAAATTTTCTTTTCTTCATAATTTTGAATGCTCTCTCTTTCGAGGTTAGGGTGTTGCAAAAAAGCAAGTCTTCCCAAATGTTGTACAAAACAATGCCTTATCTTAAATTTATTAGTTACCCATCCTAGTGTCTCTTCGTTAACGTGAACTTCTCTGTTTGTATACAACGTCAACAAATAACTGACAAAAAACGAGTGTGTGATTGCGCGCAAACACTATTATCACACTTCGAGGGTTAAAAATATTCTTAGATCAGTAATACAGTGAAAATGATTTACTCTCTTTGTTACTGTTCATTTACAAGAGTCAATTAAATATTAAGTTATCGTGTATTTCCCACGTCAATAAAGTGGTCTCATCAGCACAAAGACGCTTCATACACAAACTTGTAGCATTCCGGTATGACCTTCTTTTCTTTTTAGCTCTTCATATTAGTTTGTAATAGGTTTTTACCTTTTTATATTGAATTAAAATGTCTGAGTGTAGAAATTATTTGTGTAAATAAGTTTTTGATTAAAAAATCGGAAATTGAACGTTTTTAAATAAATTTAAAATTTCGTGAAGTATAAATAATATATAAACCCACCAATATCCATTATAGGAAAATAATTTTATTTTGTATAAATGTTAACCTAGTATACATCAATGAGTCTATCGTAAGAATTTTCATATTCATAATAATATTATGTGAACAAATACAAAATTTGTGTGTGTGTGTGTGTGTGATATTTTACTGATTATATCATATTTCTAGGGAAAATGTATTTTTATTGTTTTCCGTGCACCTCACTGCTGGAATATAAACGAGTTTCTTGAAATAAACAGTACTCTCAACACACTAATTACGTAATAATGAAACAATAAAAATATTCAAAATTCAAAAAGTACAGAAAACAAACACATGAAAAATCTTAAAACATGTAAACATGATTGAAATAATTCACCCGTTAAAGAGAAAACAGCAATGATCAATAAACAATGTGATGTAGAGATTAAATTAAAATAATTAATTTTTTTCTTACAGAAAGTAGTAAATAGTACAGGTTTTGAATATGTTTGCTAAAACAGTGCTTTCTGTGAATAAAACGTACAACAATCGAATCAACAATATAAAGAACGATATAAATCTATTAGGCACATCTACATAACTCACTGCTTCTGGTGATACACAGTAATTTTGGTGGAAACGATCTTACAAAAATAACAATTAAAATATACTGTACTTGCAAATATATCTGATATTATTGTGATAACGCACTGTGATAATAAAACACACACACACACACACACACACACACACACACACACACACACACACACACACACACACACACACATCTCTTGTTTTAGCAATCAGTTTTGCTCAAATGTAAATACATTATGGCCTAAATTTAATGTACCTTATTTTGTGATTGTGCTTTGTGTAGGCGTATCTGCTTTGTTACTTTGTTTCACACGTAGATGTATCCTAAGGAAAATTGAAATAAATATATTTTTCAAATAAAAATTCTGTCTGTTCTCACTTGTATGTTACTTTGTGTCCAATGTATATAGTAGTACAAAGGTTGCAAGTTGCATAGAATACAATGTAAATACATTTAATAAATAATCGTTATATTCATCACGATGCAAACGAAGAACTAATAACTTGAAATAAATTACTTTTTATAGACTTCTTTATTCGGTTCATGTTTCTTGAGCTAAGCTGTTTACTCGATATTTATGATAAATTTGTAACTAATATTACAAATTAATTTTTCATTATGTTAATGATCTATGTGTCTAAGTAAATGAAATGTCGACAATAAATTATTTGTACAGGTTGGTGTACTCGTTCTGTTTGTGGGGGTAGCGGTCACAGCCCCACAAGGTCCAGCAACTCAATTCCAGCCATTTAACCCTAGTGCCAAGCCTAGAAACCCCTACCGTCCTCAGCAACCACTCTTCCCTGTAGTCGAGTCTCAGCCTCCTCCTGTACCTGTACAGCCAGTAGATTCACGTCTGTCACCACCTCTAAAGCCCCAACCGTACGCCATCATTGTGAAGCAGAGCCAGGAAGACAACTTTGATGGATCATTTAATTACAAGTAATACTTTTACATTAATTTGTGTCTAAAGTTTCGAACTTTCGAACTTTAACTTTTAATTAAATGGTGTTATGGGTCTCTTGTATTAAATATCTTAAGAACAAAATTGTTACTCTCCAAATGGGTGTAGATGCAAGGTGTTGAAAGATGCATATAGATTCACGTAAACGTACAATTTAGATGTAATAGCAGAGTAGAATTCTATGCAAGTTTAATTTCAAGTTTTATATGAATAAATATGCATACATTTAAGTCACGTAAAAAAAGAAAAGTGACAGGTTTATTTCAAGCATCAAAAAACTAGCAGATCAAATTACAAATTAGTAACGAAAATTAAACTAACTAATCAAACAGTGTTACGTCATCTGTTTATCCTTACTGTCACTTATTATACGTTCATACTTTTAGCATCACGAATGGATTTGTATCACATCACATTCCAAATGCCCTGGATTGTCACTGAAATCATAGATTCGTGTCTTGAGTCAGTCTCAAGTACTTTCAAGCATCTTCTTTCCTTGCCTGCTCTCTTAGGAATTAGTGCAGTGTTTTCCCGATGACTTCTGGACACTGCAGATGTTACAGATACTTTCCGGCGCATCAAACCCTCCACCATTCTCATTCTGGGCTTAAGACCGGTCAACAGCGGGGATGGTAAAAGTATTGGGGAGGGGGAATTTCCCATTCTATATATTAGAACTTAGAACTTACTTGATCCACCAGGACTCGGACGAAATTATTAATATTAATAAATAAATTACAAAAAACAGTGTAATTCGTAATATTATTGCACTATACAATGTGAATTATTCTCTTTGTGTCTCAGTTTCGAAGCTGACAATGGTATTGCGGTACAAGGTGCTGGCTACTTGAAGGACGCAGGTACAGAGAACGAAGCACAAGTAATTCAAGGATCGTATTCTTACACAGCGCCTGACGGTACGCCTATTGTTACCAACTGGTACGCCGATGAGACAGGGTTCCATGCAGAAGGGGCGCATCTACCGGTTTCACCACCGCTTCCAGAAGCCATAGCGAAGTTAGTAGCTTTTCAGAGATCTCTTCCTCAGACAGATGAGAGAACACAAAAAGCAAAAGAGTAATAAGTGAACACAGTTAACACGATGTATAAAGTAACATAAGTCTACAGGAATTTCAAAAACAAAATTTATTTAATTCTAACAATTGTACATTTGCTAAATAAACATTACGTAATCTTTCACGTAGCATTAATTGCTTACTTTTTACAGTTTACCCGTATTATACCATCAATTTGTATACAGTTTCCTCGTACTTGAAAGTTCCGAAGAAAAATTACATCAGTTTTGTGGGCTTTGCTTGTCATACAGTATTTGCTGGAGATATTTATAGTTATTTGTTTAAACAAATAAACACACTGAAAAAATTATAGCGCGCTTCTGTCTTAATAGCTAACAAAGAATCAAATCGAACTGATCGAAATATTTTAAGAACATTCCATTTGTTATAAATAATTATTTTGATACTGTATTTTTTTGCTATTGTATTTTTGTTATATTATTTTATTATATTTTTATTATATTATTATTATATTAATGACTTTTTATTTTTTTTTATATTTCATTTTATAATAATTATTATAATTATCGATTTGCATAACACAAAACCAGACTTCGTTCAACATTACATAAACAGAAAATGAAAACTTATTCCAAATTAAAAGAACACTTTTTTGAACAGATTGCTTACAAGTCGCAGTAGTTGATAGGATTCAGTAGTTCAGTCCAGTTCAGTAGGATATCATACAATAATACACTTTGAATTTGCCTATTAAAATTATATTACAACTTGATTTTATAATATGAAAATTTGTGGAAATTTAAAAAAAAATTCTTTTAAAACTGAAATACAGTCTTTTAAACACAACATCGCTTGTAATCCTTATGTTCATAATATGCTTTTCCAGTTATTCATACTGTAAAAGTACCAAGATTCCTCTTCAATTAAACCCCAAGTTGCTGGTCCCAATTTGTAAAAATACGTGAATTATTGAATCTTTAATTTGTGTGTTTCTACTAAGGTAAAATATATAATTTAATTTGGTTAATTACCTTATTATTGTTAAAATAAAAAACAACTCCTTTTCTTATATTTTTTTCTGAAATTCAAAAAAATTTATTATTCGTCTTTGAAATTTCTTAATGGTGTTGACATTCAATGTCTCTTCATTTATTGGTAATTCATTTCAATTGTAGAACATGACAACTCTTATAATCTCAGGGTTTAAGTAAAATTCATGTCAAAGTATTGTTCAAGTCATAACATAACATAAAACACATTATTTGTAATGAATGTTTTCTAATTGTATGTTGTTAATGTATGTTGAATAGTGGTAGTAGGTGCTTTGGATCATACAAAAAGATAACTAAAACTGAACTTTAATACTAATAATTAGAGTTTACTAATAAAATTAATTATTAAATTGTTTATATTGTTTGTTTTACAATTGTTCACTGTAACTCTCTTTTTAAAACGTGATAATGTTTGTTAAAATATCTGACTTAGTCTATCGGAAACATCTCACAAATCTGTAGTTTTCTTGAGAACTTCCCTCTTGATTTTTTACTTCAGTACATCAGATTTTCTTTTATACTTGAGATTAAACTAGTATTAACCATTCTTCTAGTTTTTTCTAATGGTTTTTATGGATCATTTCATCCTTCATCAGTCATTAATTCAGTAGTAAATTCAATATGTTCTCTTGGTTCTTTTCCATTTTGTCCAACAACAATTCTCTTTTTTACCCAAAACTCTAATTTATTATGTTAAAGTCTTGGATCATATTTTTGGGTCTCAGGTTCGATTTTACAATTTACTAGGGGAATACCCGTGCTTCGCTACGGAGTTTCACGTTGTACGTAATGAAAATGTTGGTTTAATTAATAAAGTTCAATTAAAGTAGGTTTCTTAAAAATAAATAGCTGTTGCCCACGACTTCGTTCGCGTGGTCTTCAATTTAATGCGATAATATATTTAGAACAGAATCTATTCTATTGGGTTGCCATAGTAACCAAATCTAATAGTTTTTTAAGACCCCAAAGGACCCCCCAGAGGATCGTATCGAAAAAACACCTGTCCTGTGTTGGTTCTCCCGTTCCGTAAAATATTTGTGCCAAGTTTGGTTGAAATCGGTCCAATGGTTTAGGAGGAGATGTGGAAGACCCCAAAGGACCCCCAAAGGATCGTATCGAAAAAACACTTGTCCTAGGTTGGTTCTCCCTTTGCGTAAAATATTTGTGCCAAGTTTGGTTGAAATCGGTCCAGTGGTTTAGGAGGAGATGTGGAAGACCCCAAAGGACCCCCCGAAGGATCATATCGAAAAAAACACATATCCTATGTTGGTTCTCCCTTTGCGTAAAATATTTATGCCAAGTTTGGTTGAAATCGGTCCAGTGGTTTAGGAGGAAATGTGGAAGACCCCAAAGGACCCCCAAAGGGCCCCATCGGAAAAAACACCTATCCTATGTTGGTTCTCCCGTTGCGTAAAATATTTGTGCCAAGTTTGGTTGAAATCGGTCCAGTGGTTTAGGAGAAGATGTGGAAGACCCCAAAGAACCCCCCAAAGGACCCCATCGAAAAAACACCACTAATTCAGAAACCTTCGCGGGCGGGCGCACAACAACTCACGGAAGTTTCATCGCAATCGGATGAATGGTATAGGAACGCATACGGGACAAACAAAGAAACATACATTTTTATATATAATTTCCTGGAACCCGATCGCAGCGCCACCTACCGGGTCCAATTGTGAATCTAAACCATCCAGGGACCCACTCAAACACACACACAAAATTTCATCAAAATCGGTCCAGCCGTCTAGGAGGAGTTCAGTGACATACACACGCACACACGAAATATATATATAAAGATAAGTAATATCATTCCCTTGTATTTTATTTTATCTTCGTCACTAGATGATATTGTGAGTTCGTAACGTAAGATTTCTTTCTTTTTAGTTATTTACACTTTGTTTATTCATACCACACGAGCTATATAGTATTCTCATATAAATTATATGTTTCAAAGATGTTCATTATAATTGGGTTGATACACTTTCACTAGACACTTTTTTTTTATCGTTTATCACTGTTTTTCTCACTTTCTATCACCATTACACAACATAACTTTGGTAATCATAATTTGATATGATTATGTATGTAAAACATCGGTATGGAGAACCATACATGACTTCCATGTTCTAAGATTTATATTTTACATCATTTACGAAATGAAGTGTTTCCATAGAAACTACTTCTTTCCACTTATTGCTTCAGTCTTAACCACAGCACTGCGGTCACTAACGTATACCACCACATGTTATCGCACTCGATTTTCACTGATAATGGCAGTCGACGGCACTGCCGAAACGTCTGGTTTTGCAGAAAACATTGGTCTACGGCCAAACAGGACGGGAAGGAATTTTAACAACAAACTACTTCTTTATTGCCGATAACGTAGTACATATATAAAAAATTATCCCCTCCCCCTGCAACTATAATTTTCATTTACAGAGAATTACCCCCACCCCGTTCAACTAGCCTCTTCATTTATAGACATTTCATCTACGTTTCTAAAGTGGATTATTAAGATATTCTTATCAGGATACTTTATTTATCAAAATTAAGTACTTTACTCTTGTTACAACAAAAAATGTTTCTGGTAAACTACCCTTTCCCCCAAACCGATCTTTACCAAAATCAATAAGCCTTGAGTCCTCTGCAACGCATATACACATACAAAAAATTATTTGATTCTGTTTGAAATTACGGCAGTTATCGTTCGTCATGAAAAAATTTCTCTTGTTACAACATAAAATGGTGCAGGTAAATTACCCCTTTCCCTTAACCGATCTTTACGAAAATCAACAGGCCTGTAGTTCTCTACAACGTAGGGAAGTATCCAAAACATTATTTGATTATGTTTGAATTTACGGCAGTTACCGTTCGTTATAGAAAAAATTACCCTTGTTATCACATAGAACGATGCAGGTAAACTACACCTTGCTCTTAACTGATCTACACCAAATTCAAGAGGTCTTGAGTCCTCTACAATTCAGGGATTCATGCAAAACATTATTTGATTCTGTTTGAATGTGAGGCAGTTATAGTTCGTCATAGAAACAATTACTCTTGTTAAAACATAAAATGTGGCAGGTAAACTACCCCTTTCCCTTAACCGATCTTCAACAAAAAAACAGACCTTGAGTTATCTACAATTGAGGAAGGTATGCACAAAATTATTTGATTCTGTGTAAATGTGCGGCAGTTATCGTTCGTCAAAGAAACAATTACTCTTGTTAAAACATAAAATGTGGCAGGTAAACTACCCCTTTCCCTTAACCGATCTTCACCAAAATCAACAGGGCTTTAGTTCTCTACAATGTAGGGAAGTATACAAAACATTATTTGATTATGTTTGAATTTACGGCAGTTATCGTTCGTCATAGAAAAAATTACCGTTGTTAAAACATAAAATGTTGCAGGTAAACTACTCCTTTCCCTTAACCGATCTTCACCAAAATCAACGGACATTGAGTTCTCTATAGGTTAGGGGTATTCCCTAACCCGATCTTCAACAAAAACAATAGGTCTTGAGAACTCTACAATTCAGGGCTGTATGCAAAACATTATTTGATTCTGTTTGAATTTGCGGCTGTTATCGTTTGCCATAGAAAATACCCTTGTTAAAACAAAAAACGTTGCAAGTAAACTACCCCTTCCCCTTAACCGATCTTTACCAAAAACAATAGGTCTTAAGAACTCTTCAATTCAGAGTTGCATGCAAAAAATTATTTGATTATGTTTGAATTTGCGGCTGTTATCGTTTGCCGTAGAAAATACCCTTGTTAAAACATAAAACGTTGCCGGTAAACTAACCCTTTCCCTTAACCGATCTTCACCAAAAACAATAGGTCTTGAGTACTCTACAAATCAGGGCTGTATGCAAAAATAATTTGATTCTGTTTGAATTTACGGCTGTTACCGTTTGCCATAGAAAAAAATTACAGACACATAGACACACAGACAGACAGACACACAGACACTTTTCGAAAAATGAGTTTTTTCATGTTTTGAGTGTAGTACAATCAGAATCTGCAATAATCTCGAACACGATTTTGTTTTGCCATCACCATACTTCCATTTCCTTAAGGAACATAGAAGTAAAATTATATCATTCACCGTCTGTGATTCAATAGGCCTACTACAAAATAACTGTCTGAGGTACACATACCACCTCATAGTTTTACTCTATTGCTTGTGACCTAACAAATGTCTTTTACTTATTAACTACGTTTAACATTGGTACATTTTAACTCTATTAATTAATTATTATTTACATGTTTGTCGGTCACTTGATCTTCCCTTCTGAATATTATTGTCTCCGTAAGTCATGGTTCCTCATTGTCATAGTTAATATTTAGAATGCTTTTCTTATATGTTGTCTTATCATTAGTTACACTCAATTATTATTTTTGTTCTCTGTACCTTTGGTCATGTTATAATATGTATCCTTACGTTTTACCGTATAGATTGCTTATATCTGTCTGTCTGTCTGTCTGTGTATCTTTCCCCCTCCCCCTCGTTCTCTCTTCCTCTCTCTATTGAACACAGGGGCGCGCGGAAAGTTGAGAAACATTAAACTAGAAATAACTAGATTCACTTTTAATTTTCTTTGTTTAGCTTCATGACAATAAAGCACGTATTTATTACCTTTTGAAGAAACTTGAATCATTGATCGAATCATTGACATAAATTTCATTGCTACTGTTAACAGTTTTTTTCTAATTGACTTGATTAATCAATTTACATCATACACCTGTATACGATTTTATTACTTTACACGGCAGCTTGTTATAATTACTGCCGTTCTTAGTTTGGTTTGTATATTACGCAAGAAATATTATTCGTTATTGAGAAAAAGAATGCAGCATCAGGAAGATATTTGTTATTCTGCATACACATGGAATTCGTCATTCTAGCTGGACGTGCGTCATAGATTTTTGTTACACTACAATAGCAATGTATTGCACTACAAGCTGTCTATTACAAGTAATGTAATCCTGTAGCTCCGTAAACACTTTAACTCCTCTCTATGGTTGAAATACCGATCTGTTGCGATTGGAGATGTAACTCATTTAATGTCATCTTTATTTAATTCCGATTTCCGATTTTTATGAGAAATTTACCTTGTAATTTGATGTTCGACTTACACATGAAAATGTGCTAGGAATCATGTCCGTCCAATCAGGTTAGATATGGTCACGCGTCCACTACTTGCACATTGTGCACAGTTTTGTATAGAGGTCTGAGTGCGAGAAGCCTTGTGTTTACAACTGGCTACGAAAAAAGAATATTCCTTTGTATTAATATCCAAGAAGTACAACACAAAAATCCTTTTGCTACTGAAAGATACATAGGTGCTCGTATATAACGGAAAGCGTAGGAACACTCATAGAGTAGACGTATAAGTGTACAAATGATACGAAAAATAAACAAAATAAATAACGTATAAAAAAATCAAATGCAGGGGCCTGAAGAAAAATAAATAGCCTACTAGGACAGCTTCGTTCTGACGACATTTCTGCAATTACAGTTTTAACCGAAACCAAAGGTGAGAAAAAGTTTTGTTGAAACGACAATTTTATCCGTGACGCTACTGGTAATGTTTTATTTAAGATATAAATAAAATAAGTTCCATGCTTTAAAAACAACATAATTTAATTGTAGCACGTCAGTGAGCCAAATTCTCTAAGATTACAAAATTCCTCTGTGGTGCTCTTGAGCTTATGTAGTCTACTTATTAGTTTCAAACTATCCACTTTCTTATGCATAGATGGTGTTAAAATTATTTGTGTTTTACTTTAAAACCTACAGTAGTATTATTTCCCGACTTCCAAGAGACTTAATAGAATCTCTTTCAAATAATCTTTTTTCTTTACGCAAGAAACTTGAGCTGGAATTATTTAAGAATATGCATATACTTGACTTTAGATTTATTTTCTGAGTACCTTAAAAATTACTAACAATCTAGTAATGCCTTTAAACGTATGAACTGTTTAGTGTTTTTATATCAAAATGTTTTGGGATCTCTAAAATTCTTTAGTCTCCTTAAAACAACTTTTTACCGAAGTCCAAGTGACAATAAGCTACAATTTTATACTCAGTTAGATACACACAATCTGAGGTTTCAAAGATTCCTTTTAACAAATTTTTATACATCTTTACGTATTTATGTTTTAGCAATTATTATTCTTTCCAAGCACAAAAATACTCAAATTTAATTGCAAAAAAAGTTATTTTCTACTACAATTCATCAACAATTTTAATGCGAATTGACGATAATAGTTTTACCCTGAACCTACTATCTGCTGGTATCAGATCATCATGTCGACAATAAGAATTTGTCTCTTAATTTGATTTTTTAATTTTTTGAACAGTCCGTAAAATCATCAACCATTCCTGTCCTCAACTTGAGCTTTGGAACCCGGTCTCATTGCAGAGTTGGACACATGCTACGTATCGTACAGTCCCTGTGTGGAAATCTAAACTAAAACAGCTAGAACTACCAACAAGTTTACTATCACTTCAGAGCGGATACGATGCGGGACTGTGGACTGTATCCAATATCTTCTACATTAACACTGTAGACTGAAGTGTTAAAGGCCAATATCATACTGTATATGGTCCTCTGTTTCGTGAGACGCCGTCCAGCGCGTACTGCTTTATCGGAGTGACGGAATGAATCAGCATTTAACTGTATCACAGCCGATGTGCTGAGCCCAGAATATTTGTCAAACCTAACGAGAGTTTTGCTCCTAACCAATTATCTGTGAAAATGCTGTAATTAGTCAGTCGGTGCACGGTGACAATCCACTGTTAGCAGGAGGCTATGCGTATGAGTTGTTAAATTAGGCAGCAGGAGAGAGGTGATTGTATCCTTTTCTTGTAACGGCGAGATAAGTCACACGCCAACGTCAACGCCGGGTGACAGAAGGAAAACCGTAGACCTTAGTGTTTTGGATGCTTGGTCTCAAATAGGACTATCGATAGTATTTGTCGGACTTGCCGCACTTGAGGATCGCCATGAGCGGGAAAAATTGGTATTGCTGGGTAGTCAACGTAGTCAGTTCCTCTTGTTCGCATTGGTTGTAGTTCCTTCTTCTACGGACTCTTCCATGAGGGCACTTGTGGATGGAGGTACGATCTTCTTCCGTGTCCAAAAGACTATTAACGTTCAAGTCACAACAACTGCATTTGTCAATGCATAATAATACAGTAATACCATTTACTCTGACGTACGAAACAATACGAGTATTTAGACGGTTTTTTACCATTTTACGTTTATTATGTGATAGCTTCCATGACTTGTGACAAACTTTTTGACATGATAATGTCTTTTAGCTGGACATCGTTTGAAACTTTCTGCAACATTTTATTTACCGTCACGCTGTATGACGTCATCAGTTCGTGACGTCATTGGGATTGTTGTAAATAAAGGTTTGTTTTGATACGTCGCAATATATATATATATATTATGAGTTAAAATAATATCACTGCAAACAATTAAACCAGATTTATAAAGCGTCCTGAAAGTTTAAAATCAAGTGTTAGCACAATTTACCAGCCGGGAATCGTTAACTAAAACCGCGACCGCTAACATGCTGACGTCGTCGCAGATTAAAGACCTAACAAGCAAACAACACTGCATAGCTGTAGATAGGTTATTGTCTCTAGTTAATGGTTGTCTTCGTATGTGATTCAGCTAACGATCCTGCATCTATTCATTAAAATATTTGTCTGTACTGCATCGTAAATGCAAATCTACTTCCTCTTTATATTTAATTACTCACCGCAGAAATGTGAAGATATAACACAGATACATAATGTCAGTAGGATTATTGTAAATAAAGGTTTGTTTGTGTTGTGGTGAAGTACACTGCTGCTGGTATATAGTAACCATAACGTGGCGACTGACTAAAACAGCTTTCGACAATGTATAGCAGCGACGAGAAGGCTCAGATCAAGAAACGACAAAATGCCGAGCGAGCAAGAAAGTATCGGGAACGAAAGAAGCTCGAGAAGGAACAGCAACGAGCGGCTGCTGTCGGCGGTGAAGCTTCGGTACCAGCGGCCCCATCGCAACAAAAACGAAGGCAAGATGATTTGATGCGCGAAGAATTGAACGAGTACTTAATAAATACACCGTTCTTTGTCGACGAATGCAGTATGATGGGTGCTGGTATGCTGTCGCAAGTTAACAATCGTCTCCAACGCATTCTGCACGTATACGATAAACCATTCGGTGGTCTGAACATTGTCTTCTGTGGAGACTTGAGGCAGCTACCACCGATATGCCAGACGCCAATATATAAACGAAGCAGAGTAACGTTCTGCAACGACATCGTTTGGGCATCGCTCAATTACTATCCCCTCGTCCATGTGATGCGACAGGCAGACGTAATGTTCTCGGGCATCCTCACGAAGATTGGCGACGGAGCGACTCTAACCGACGAGGAGAGAGCTACGATCGAGAGTAGATTCGTGACTAAAGAGTATGTGGACGAGCACTTCCCCGAAGCGATACGCTTCTTCTTTCGTATGATGGACGTAAACGAGCACAATTCTGTCTCGATACAAGGCGACCACATAATCCAATACATAGCTACGGATACTTACTCTGGCTACAAAGAATAACGAGCAATTGGTGAGCGCTCGTACGAAAGTACACAAGATGAAACCCGAGGAGACTGATGGGTTGCCGTTCCTCCTGAAATTGATGATAGGTAAACCATACATGATATCGACGTGCTGGACGGACTTGTGAACGGTGCGATCGGAACATTGCGTTACTTTGAGTTTGATTTCTCTGATCCACAACGTTTCGACATAAAACGCTTGTGGTTAGAGTTTAAAGATCCAAAAATTGGTAAATTAATACGAACGAAGTGTAAAGCGCACGTCGCAACCATCGAGGGATTGAACGGGAAATGGGTACCCATCAGTAAGCGTACGTCAACTATAACGCTCAAGAGTAAAGTATTGAATTGCAAGAGGCAACAATTCCCTCTGGTCGAAGCTTGCGCTATAACGATACACAAGTCACAGGGTGGTACATACGACACGGTTATATAGGCTATGAATACGACCGCGCTCATGAGCAATAGTTGGTCTACGTCGCTCTGTAGAGAGCCACATCGCTGCAAGGTTTATATTTGACCAACAAGAAAGGCGATCATACGTTCCATCACGCTCGCGGTAAAGTTAACAGTGAACTGAGCAGCGAGTTTCTTCGTCTCGAAAACCACAAGTTGGAAACGATCGGCGACAAGTCGAGACAATTCTTGGATCAAGTTGTAAATAGTCCAACATCTCTCACTCCTAACGTTTAACGTGCAGAGCTTACGAGCTCACGTTGACGATATATCCACCGATTCTGTGCTCTCTCAAGTTAAAATTATGGCTCTCTCGGAATCTTGGATTGAAAACGGCGAGAACGTACAGCTAGCAGGCTACAAACCGGTGTCACAATTCAAACGAAACACCGTACGAGCTGGTGGCGTCGCAATATACGAGAGGGATGACTCGGATCTACAGGCAACCGAATACTATCTGCTCAAGTATGAAGAATCTACGATTCAGGTTAAACAAATGGCAATGGCACACGACGCTGTAGGCGATATTAGTGCCATACAGACTACTATCAACGGTGATCGTGCCATACTGGTGAACGTCTTCATAACACCCAACTCGGACATGGAGAAAATACAAGAATTCTTCGTATTAAACATGACGGCGTACAGGCCAAAGGTTGCTGGCTTATTCAAAGTGATCGACAAGTATGGCTACTACAAAATACCAATGATTCTCGGTGGTGATGTGAATATCGACTTGAAATCGGACAACGGCAAGGAGTTTCTCGAGTTCCTACAAGAGAATTGGCATCTCCAACTCAACAACGATCCGGCAATCTCTACTACGCGCAACAATACTTGCATCGATGGAGTCTTCACCCGTAATATTGATCAACTACAGACACAAAATTATATATCCTACTTCAGTCACCACAAACCTATGTTAAGCGTTGCCCTTGCTCAATAAAAATTTTTGAATCTCTGTACCAGTTGCTTTACAGTATTACTTGACATAGCTTCATGCAATCTGGAAAAGATACAGTATCGTTTACCAAATAGTAAAAGCTTAAGAGGGTGATAATGTCTCTCAGCCGCCAGCTAAACGCAACATTTGCGCAAAAGAAACAATCAGTCACTCAGTAACCATAATAATGTTGCGTTTAGCTAGCGGCTGAAAGACATTATCATGCTCTTAATCTTTTACAATTTGGTAAACGTCACTGTATCTTTTTTGCTGCATCTGAAATTAAAAAATTAAATTATTAAGGTAATGTAAGGAGTCTGAAAGTCTTTTTAAAGTTTTTTATTATTCTGAGACGTTCAAAAAAAAATACATACCCGAATACTATGTGGCTATGTATACTCACACTTCAATACATAGTGTGTCAAGTGTTTTACGTTTATTTTCTTATTTTCAGGTATGGGCAGAATAAATTTTACCTAAAGTTTTTTGGCAATTTATTCTTTACATTTCATAAAGTTTGATGATGTGTAATTTTTTTAAATTTTCCTATTTATAAAGAAGTTTGTATTTATAGAAGATTATAGTTTACTGTTGTAATGGTTTTATTTTCGTCGTTATGCATCGAGCACACTGAGTTACTATAAAACACTGTGAAAAATGTGCTATTATATATATCTATATATATATATATTGTAGCACAACGAAGTTTTTACCTTGTTCTACAAAATAAGATAATATATGAAAGGAAGGGAAGAAGTCATCTAGAAGGGATAATATCAACTTAAATAAAAATTAACAGAAAAGAAAAGAAAAGAAAAGAAAAGAAAAATTACCATTATAAAGAAAAGAACTTAACAGAACTAGAAAAGTCGATTCAAAGGAATTATATGTAGTCAATTTATAGCCATAAAGTGTTGAAAAATAAATAATAAGAGTATCATATCAGTATAATGAATAGTAGACCCAGTAATATACGGAGTAGTGAGGAGTAACAGCGCAGGACAAATAAATTAACATGACAATTTTTAAAATAGGGAACAGTAAGGAGTAATAGCCCAGGACTAATGAATTAAAGGGAAAAAATAATCCAGACACCCAAAGAACTTATAGTAACCTCTATAGCAGCAAGTAAATAATTCAAAAGAAATTAAATTATATCAGCTATACCAATTTAAATGAAAAGACTAACCAAATAAGAGAATCCAATACATATAATTAAAAATGATGTAAAAACTAATTATAATTAAAATAAATGTGATTAAGGGGAACACCTCAAACCAGTTTAAAAAAGGACAAACAAAAGACAGTTATTAATATAAGATCTTAATGTATTTATTTATATGATTATTTTATGTTATTATTGTTTAAATGCTATACAAAATATGTTGATACTAGTAAATGCTAGATGTTTGAATGTAAGAATTTATTGTATTTTAATCATGTTAATTATGTTATATTTTGTAAAGTAAGGAAAGGCAAATTAATAGTTCAAACAAACCAGAAATAGTGGATCAAAAAATATGAAACTATCAAGATGAATTAATAATAACTTTGCTAGGAAAATTGGAAATTGATGACCAACTTGACAAATCCAAATTTGACCATATAAATCTAATCAAAGAATACAAGTTAATAGAACCTAGACTAATTTGATGTAAATTACTCTATTCAATATACAAATACATTATCATAATAATAACCACGACCTATAATAGTAATGAGAGGAATCAACATGTAAAATTGACTTAAATTAGGTGTTTGTACCAGATAAGGCCATAATCAGTAAAGTGTACTAGTAAAATGCAGATAATTTGTTGAATGTTTAAAATAATAGCCAGATGTAAATTAGGTAAATTACAGATATTTAATTAGGAATCGAGTGAAAAATAAATTGTAACATAAAACATATTCTAAACCATTTGCTAGGTAATTCTGTAATTCAAGATAAGGCCTACAGATAAATTTCAAAGAATGTAATTCAGAAGCACAATTCAAACCAAAATAGATCAAATTTAGTATTAAATTATATAAAATAAAAACAGTAATATTGTTCCATAATTAGAATTACACAAAAGTAATAAACAAATAATTTATAGCCAATTAAATGTAAAATATGACAGATTTTTCAATAAGATTGAATTATTTGATAGGAACAGCTGATCGATGAACAATGTGGAATGATAACAAAATCTTATAGAATTTTATATATAAAGGAGCAAAAATCACGGAGTTGATTGTTAAAAGCCAAACGAGACAGTCGTGTCCAAATACATCTCAGAGAATTGTGAACGGAAATTTTGACTAACACAACCAAGATATATGATGAGTTTACAACAGTGATAAAAGAGTATAAATTAAAGTGAATAGTACTGTAATATCAGTCAATGAAACCTTAAATTAAATCAAATAATACTAAATTAAACTACCACTACATATAGACACGATTGAAGAACGAAAAAACTGAACTCAAATAACTACAACCTAGTGAGGGAACCATTTTGACACAACACTACTATTACTGAACAAAATCCAGCGGATGAGCACAACTATACACTGCAACTTGTAAAGATTCTAAGAGCGACATCCTTGAAGAGGAATTAACAACTAATATATTTATTTGGAACGGAATCTCAGAGCTGAATTTTCATTGCAGAACCACATTGAGGACGCCATCTTGTCATTTTGGTCAACTTCGCACAGGCTCACGGGACCAGAGCGAGTGACGTCGAATCAAGCCATCGTATCGTAATATTTAAATTTTATATATTTTAACTTTATTATTTTGTCTGTCTAATGAATAAGTCTTTAATAGTTTGTAAGTATTGAATTCTCTTGCCTTTCCTGACTATTTCTACAGTTAAAAGAACCCTTATACTATTGAATATTTTGAATATATGAAATAATCGAACTGTAACTTTATATCGAATTAGATTCAAGCCCGTTGCGGCAATTTCAAATAATTGTTTTGAGGAATAAACTCATTTATTATTTTAATACTGTTTCATTGATCAGCTAAGCCTTAAATTAAATTACATTAATTATTTAAGAGAAAAGTGAACTTCTTAAGGAGACGAGCTAGCAGAAGAAGAAGAACAGATATTAAATTGGCTGCTACATGTATTCGATGCGGCCTAGACAATCTATTTAAAGTAAAGAACAAATAAGTTTATTTCCGAACACACAGTTATTAAACAGTATTTTTTATTAATTGAACATAAAAACAATTAAAACAATTACACCAATTAAAATTAATTAATGACATAATAAATAACAAATAAAAAAATAAAAACAATAAAATAAAATAATAAAAATAATTTTTTTAAACAATTATTATTTGTAATAATTAAAATTTGTTTTATTACAATACACATATATATATTACAACGATATAATTACATATATCGAGCCACACGTTGGAAGCGACAATTTTATACAACGGTACACGTTGCTGTATTTAATGTATTTTGAATTAGTGATGTGTTTATACTCATATAACATTTATATATAATATTACTAACAACGTGTGTGTATAATTGGGGTTCAAGTGTAATTATAATAAGAGTAACTCTTTTTAGGAATCGTAATATGTTTCATTTATTACTTTAAACAAACATAAAAAATAATAATATAAAAATAATGATCAATTCGCCATATGATGTCCATTATCTATGGTTTCAAAGTTTCTTTACTTGCCGTGTTATCATCACAAACATATATCTTAAATTCTAGATATTATATTATAAATTGTATTTAAAAACTTTTCTTCATTATATTAAGATTTCTTGCCTACTCAGTCTAAATGTGTTTTTGTTAATAATTATTAATACATTCTTATTCTATATTTTCTTTATACCTTTCTACGGCTTTATAATCATTTTAGCACACTTAATTGATTATTTTCAATGATTCTACGTTATGTGCTTTTACTAAGAAAAAGTTAAATAAATTAATTACTTGTTCATTTTCCCAGCAATGATTTAACTTATCGTTTCATTGACTGTTCATTCATTAAAGAAAAATAATTAAATAATTTTCTGATTACACATGAATTGCATTGATGTTTTCTCTATCTACATACTTATTATTTACTCTTACAAAAATGTTTTGTTTTTGTTTTTTTTTTTTTATTAAAGTCTTTTAATGTCTTTCTCTTTGATAATTATGTATTGGTTTTTCGTCACCTTAAATTCCGCAGAGTTGTCCCATGTCCTCCAGTGATTCCTTCGGTTCGATCCTCCTGGATGTCCTCATGTCCTCACTGCTCGTCCTCTCGTCTCTCGTCCTTAATGGTACATTGGCTGCTGTAGACTATGATGACATGTTGCTCTGGATCTGTAGCTGTCATGATAGAAACATCTCTAGTCCTCTGCATCTCGTTCCTCTGCTAGTCGTGCTCTCGTCCTCTGTCAGGAGTTGATATTCTTAGCTGTCGACTGCTTGTAGACGTCCGACGATTTCTTCGTTACTGTACTTTTTTAATTATTGTTTTCATTAATACTTTAAATTAAAACATTGCCGTAATACTTTATAAGTTAAGCTACAAAAATCATACTGATGTTACATTTAGCGTCTAACTTTGTCCAAAGTAGTTTAAAAAATTCGCGTCTCGGAAGGCCATAGCGTACCGCCGCGACTGTGAATGTTAGAAGAGAGAGATTAGCTCTCCTGGGCTTCTATTTATATCCACTCAGAAAACTGCAACTGTCGATTCAGGAATCAGCCTGTCGACAGTTGAACCATGGCATGATAGCCCCCACTCTCGTCTCATTTCACATAATTGCACTTTTTCGCCAATCGCATTGTTTAACGCAGATTTCACGGCGATAAAATATTGTCTAATTTAATGACCTATGTGATATGCAATTTTCATGATGCTCGCACTATTAGTGTAAGAATAATGCTTTAAAAATCGCACTGGATTCGCACTGCTTGTCCGAATTACGTAAAATTCGCACTGCACTTGTGTCCGATTTTTACACATTTTAGAAATTTTTACCTTCTCGCTAACATTTATGGTTTGCTTAATATTAAATATACTCTAAATTTAGCGTTGACTTGGGGTGAGATCGCAAACTTTCAGGATCAGACAGGCTTCACGCACACACATTATTTACATGTATACACACATGCAGTGGTAATCGCGTGCTGTTTACCTGTTGGTTCCTGCTTGAAAGCCAGCTTCCAATCTCACACCTGCTCGTCTATTATATATTATTGAAATTAACTTAAATATTTATAATATATTATGTATGCGCATTACAGCCTTTGCTTGTATTGTCGCAATATTTTATGTAACGTGTCGTTTCACCAAACATAAAACTAATAACATACTAACTAAAAGATAATTTACTGACTGTGACAAACTATGGCTGACAATGACCAAAATACCAAAAAGTTAAAGATCCCAGGACAAAAGATGTAAATAAATAATTAATTAATCGCACTGTTGAGTACATTTACATATGTTTTTATTTGTGTTAAACTAATTCATTCTAATAAGACAATTTATAGTATTATTAAAAACTTCATTACTAGTTAAAATGTAAATAAATCTAATTTAACTATGGGGAGGTCTGCGCACCTCAGACCGTTATTTTATTTGTCAAGAAAAAATAAATAAAATAAAGTGAATTATTTAAGTTTTACAAATATAATAGGATGAAACTATAATTATAAAAGTGGTATGGTATGACAGTGCTAGAAAGTGAGAATAACAGTGAAATACGGTAAAAAGGAAAAATTGTCTATAATGAAAGTGATTGAACATAATTATAATGAGCATTGAAAAAATATATAAACTATATAAAACAGGTATATAACACATATAGTGAAACAAAACAAATTAAGTATTTGAAAAGGATAAAATTTTACATTAAAAACTTATAATAAAATAGTGTAAGGAAGAAAAGATAAAGTTCAGCTGAATATTGTTAATTAGAAATGTTACACCGAACTTGTGACCCATAAAAATAGCCAAGGCCTTTAACTAAATAAATTAATGTTTTGAGTGGAAGAAGATTGATTGCTGAAAATTGCGAATTGCAAGCCATAAAGTAAAAGATAAATTACTGCTGAGTTTGATGGAAATTGAAGATCAATAAAAGCTGAGACGACCAGGAAAACCAACCCAAGACCTAGAGGAATGATGTTTTGACAGAGAGAGACCAAATAACCAGGTGTCCATGAGCAGAATCAACCAATAAATCCGTTGGGAAAACTGCAAGATTGGTGAGATCACTCCAAAACAATAACTGAAATATTCGAGCTAACTTTGTGACAGTAAAAATATGAATTACCACAAAAACAATAACTGAAAAAACAATAAAAAAAATTTAATAATTGCGAATTATTTTAGTACACTATTATAAAATAGTCGTTAATCATAAGAGTTTTTTGTTATAGTTTCTAGTTGTTTAAAAGAACCCACAAACATTCAACAGACATTTACAACACCATATTACCAAGTCTCATGTATTAATTATATTGTCTGTTCTATGTGTAACCTGTACCAGACTTTAATGATACTTGTATGTTAACCCTGAGATTCATGAGATTCAAATAAATAATCATCTAATTAAAAATAAAACACAGGTTTTTTTTATTTAGTTACAAATCAACGTCAGAGATACTAATTATTTTAATATTAGATATTGGTGATCCCAAAACAGGGCTGAACAAAATAAAAGTATCAACGACCGAAGAGAGGAAGATATTTACTGAATATTACATATTGACGCTTAAACGTGGGGCCTTCCACATTCGCAGAATAGATTTGGTACTATATTTACTGAATATTACATATTGGTGCCCATCGCGGGGTTTAAAGGGAGAGAAGATATTTATTGAATATTACATATTGGCGCCCAACCGGTAGGGCTGAAATTAGGCAAAACCAACTAACCGAAACACAATTAGTAAAATAACGATTGACCTAATTTTAGCTGGCAACTGCTAGAAGACTAAAAAATACGACGACGAAGCTTCTCAGAAGAGAGGACAAAAGCCAGAGACAGAAGAAGATAGGCGGGAACAAGAAGAAGAAACAGTCAAAGACAGTGAAATGGAACAACAGGCGGGTGACAATGAGGAAGCCAGAGGAGGCTTGGATTTACAAAAATTATGGGAATTAATTAAAGAAGATTCCAAGAAACAGAAGGAAGAATTAAATAAAAAATTTGAAGCCAATAATGAAAATTTTAAACAAATGAGAGAACAAATGGACAGCAATAATGAAACACTTAAATTACAGTTGGAAGAGTATCGTGAAGAAATAAAGCAGAGATTAACGGATACCAAAGAAGAAATAAAAAAGACCAATGAAACATTGATACAAGTCCGTGAGGAAATATTAAATAAAGTAAACAATGTCGAAGAGGAAAGTGAAAATAGAATTGAGGGAATCCAACAGGAAACAGTGGAAAAGTTGGAACAAATGCAAGGAAAAATAGATGAACAATATAATGAGGTAGGGAACAATTTAGGACGAGTACAATGCCAAGTCATGGAAAATAAAGAAAAGATTGAGGAAATACAGCGAAAAGAAATAACAAAAATTAAAGAAGATATAGAAATACTTAATGGTAGACCTATGAATTACACACACATACCAATAGGAGAAAACCAAGAGCATATTAAGCACCTGGAAAAGAAGACAAAGAAAATGAGACAAATGCATCAAAGGAAACTAATAAAAACAAGGGAGGAGTTGGAGATGATATACAATGGACTATTTAATGTAATTAATCTCCCAATAACCGACCATAGGGAAATAGGTAATGATAAAAATTATAGTAGAAGCTTAATAGAAATTTTAGAAATAATTCACAATAAAACGGTGTGTAACAAATTAAAAAGGTCTATAGGTAAATTGAATACACCAGAAATAAAAATGCATAATAAAATGTCATGGATAGTATCATTGATCGATATACAATTGTCATATTTGTTTAGTAAACTAGGTGATAGAGTGATAGAAATAAGATTTAATACAAGTAAAAATTTTGTATTAGAAACATTGCCATATAAGGTAGTAGGGAGGTATTTAACTAGGACTGAAATAGTTCTGAAAACAATAGCAGTCCGAACAATAAGGGCAATTGAGATCGACCACGGATAAACTAAGTAAGATAGCGCCATCGAAAGAAGGGACTGATTTTCTGAGTACCGACAAGGCAAACCAGTTAAGAAAGGAAGAAAAAAATAATTATAATTAAAACAATAATAAAATAAATAATCACTCTAGACTTAAGAAAAAATAATGATAATTAAGAAAACATAACCAAAACTGAAGAAAAGCTAATAAGGAACAAAAGGCGAATATAAACGGAAAAATAAGAAGAAAAAAGTATTAAACTAACAATTAATTAAGACAAAATATTATTTAGAAAAATATAAAAGGGATTCATTAGAAAGAAAACAGGGTAAAGCAAAAACAAACTGAGACATAGAGTACATCAAAGTAAACACTACAAGGGGTGCTGACAACAGTCTTGATCAAAACGGGAGCGAACACTTCCTTAACAAACATACCAGAATAAAACGGAGAGATTTTGTTTAAGACCTGAAGATGTCAGTAATGACGAAAAGCTTAGTCGAACAATAAAAAATTATAGCAGTTAGCAAATTCATAAAAGAAATAAAACGGAGAAAACACGCACGCTTTTCATAAACCACATACAATTATAGGAGCCACAGGTAAATAATATAAAACCATAAAGCAGCAAATAAACCTGAATGTTACGAGAGAAGGAATAGGAATTCCTATGGCGTTATTAGTAACCCAAGGGTTACTCTTTTAGGTATAAATAGAGTGTTGTATGCTACGGCGCCACTCTGCGATGATGAATGATCCGCTGAGATAATAGGAAGCACAAGTGCCCCTCAGGAATTCATACTAAGTTAGGGAAAATGTTAGGGTATCCATAGGAAACAAATAAACCGTAACAGAACCAGAATTATGGCAGGAAAGACTGCAGGAAATCAGGGCATTCCAAGCAAAAGTATATACAGAGATCATGAGTGTGGCACAAAAGAAGAGGTTAGTGAATAATTACATAACTACCGCATCGTATTCTCCAACTCACCGAATAAAGCGAAGAATTTAAATAATATCCGGTTAAACAGTTGTTAAAGAAAGCTGTAAGAAAGTAAATCCCGCGCATGATAAAAGAAGATATTATAGGAAAAAGTAGTTTGTCAATTATCAGCCCCATTGTAGCAATACCCCAAGGAATATATAACCAAACCGAGATAAAGAGGTTTTATGAAAAGTGAAGACAGTTTTTGTAGATTTTTGCCATTTATTTCAGTAACTCCTAAAACTACCATTTACTGAAATAACTTGTCTTAAACGGGGGGCTTTATGTAACGTGTCGTTTCACCAAACATAAAACTAATAACATACTAACTAAAAGATAATTTACTGACTGTGACAAAGTATGGCTGACAATGACCAAAATACCAAAAAGTTAAAGATCCCAGGACAAAAGATGTAAATAAATAATTAATTAATCGCATTGTTGAGTACATTTACATATGTTTTTATTTGTGTTAAACTAATTCATTCTAATAAGACAATTTATATTATTATTAAAACTTCATTACTAGTTAAAATGTAAATAAATCTAATTTAACTATGGGGAGGTCTGCGCACCTCAGACCGTTATTTTATTTATCAAGAAAAAATAAATAAAATAAAGTGAATTATTTAAGTTTTACAAATATAATAGGATCAAACTATAATTATAAAAGTGGGATGGTATGACAGTGCTAGAAAGTGAGGATAACAGTGAAATACGGTAAAAAGGAAAAATTGTCTATAATGAAAGTGATTGAACATAATTATAATGAGCATTGAAAAAATATATAAACTATATGAAACAGGTATATAACACATATAGTGAAACAAAACAAATTAAGTATTTGAAAAGGATAAAATTTTACATTAAAAACTTATAATAAAATAGTGTAAGGAAGAAAAGATAAAGTTCAGCTGAATATTGTTAATTAGAAATGTTACAACGAACCTGTGACCCATAAAAATAGCCAAGGCCTTTAACTAAATAAATTAATGTTTTGAGTGGAAGAAGATCGATTGTTGAAAATTGCGAATTGCAAGCCAGAACGTAAAAGATAAATTACTGCTGAGTTTGATGGAAATTGAAGATCAATAAAAGCTGAGATGACCAGGAAAACCAACCCAAGACCTAGAGGAATGATGTTTTGACAGAGAGAGACCAAAAAAATAGGTGTCCAGGAGCAGAATCAACCAGTAAATCCGTTGGGAAAACTGCAAGATTGGTGAGATCACTCCAAAACAATAACTGAAATATTCGAGCTAACTTTGTGACAGTAAAAATATGAATTACCACAAAAACAATAACTGAAAAAACAATAAAAAAAATTTAATAATTGCGAATTATTTTAGTACACTATTATAAAATAGTCGTTAATCATAAGAGTTTTTTGTTATAGTTTCTAGTTGTTTAAAAGAACCCACAAACATTCAACAGACATTTACAACACCATATTACCAAGTCTCATGTATTAATTATATTGTCTGTTCTATGTGTAACCTGTACCAGACTTTAATGATACTTGTATGTTAACCCTGAGATTCATGAGATTCAGATAAATAATCATCTAATTAAAAATAAAACACAGGTTTTTTTTATTTAGTTACAAATCAACGTCAGAGATACTAATTATTTTAATATTAGATATTGGTGATCCCAAAACAGGGCTGAACAAAATAAAAGTATCAACGACCGAAGAGAGGAAGATATTTACTGAATATTACATATTGACGCTTAAACGTGAGGCCTTCCACATTCGCAGAATAGATTTGGTACTATATTTACTGAATATTACCATATATATTGCAACGATACGTTTAGCATAAGTATATGTATCAACCCCTGACTGAGGTATGATAACATATGTATAGACGTATGAAATATGTAAGATGTACATAATAAAAATAATATAATAAATATACGTTAGATATAAGAAAGAATGTAATAAATATAAGCAGTATTTAAATTTAAATAAATCAAATATTGTACGTAAGCATGTATATGGAAGCATATGACTTTGTTGGTTTTTAAATGTAACGAAGGGGAGCAATTAACACGCAGAGACCGGCAGCGGTGACGTCATAACGACATGCGGTCGCCTGTGTAGCAGTCTGTGTGTGTGTGTGTGTGTGTGTGTGTGTGTGTGTGTGTGTGTGTGCATGTGTAAATAACAGACAGGTTAAATTATGCAAACGAGGGTGGAAGATTTCACACAGTTTTTTTTTTATTGTACGTGAACCTAAAGTCACACGAATCAGCGACATATATGAATACGTAGCTGACGCCTGGCGCTTCAATTTGGCGTTAAGTGGTCATTAATCGTGGGTACGGTTCAGACACCGTGTGAAATTTTGTCATAGCTGTCATAATTTGCACAGCGTAACATCCATAATTTGCATAGACAAGGTTGAATATTATACCTAACCATTGGTGTAATAAGATTTATAAAAAAGTGTGTGCTTCATAAAAAGACACGTAGGTTGAAAGTGATGATGAAACCGACGCGCCGGCCAGTCCAAAGTTGTCAGAAACAGTTTCCAACAGGAATTGCAACGGGCAGCAGTATAAAACCCCAGCGAGCGACACACCCTATCTCACAAGCTCACTTAATAATAAGAGGAATCCACGCATCTCGACAACGTAAACTTTACAAAGTTGTAATGTTTTGAACAGTAGTCAATATACTGAAGTGCGATGGAACCGGCAGTACGTCGGTGCAGTTATTAAAGAACGAGTGATTTAAATAAAAGACTGTATTAATGAAGCTACAAGAGTCATAACTACGTAGAACTTCTAGACAGCAACGAGGGACAAGAAAGAAGAGGACGAGGAACTAGACATCTACGAGAGGACGCAGGGACAGCCCAAGCAGCTACATCCAGCCGTTTATCATCAAGACTAGAGGTCCACGTCAGAACTCAGCATCCAGGAGACGGAGCGAGGAATTCAACGACGTAGAGACAAGAGGAGCTGATACCGAAGAGGATCATCAAACTCTAGAGTCCGGATGACGGTAACAACAATTTAAATGGGTGCAGAAAAATGCAGGTGAACTCGAACATTTATTTAGTATTATAAATGACCCTGAAGTCTATCACCAAAAGCTAGTTTCCATATCCAAGTGTACAGAACATTAATATATTTTTTAACTTGAACAATGAATAAATAATTGTTAGAAATATAAATGAGAATAGAGAATATCATAATAGTAATCTCATAATTAAATGGTCAAGAAGGAACCATAGGTTATTATATTTTGTAATTAATTAAATGAGTAATTTTTAAATATGAGATTTACGTAATAGTTAATTAATTGAGACATTAAAATTAGAATCAATTAACGTAAATAAGGTCTCTATTAATATTTAATTAATATTTGAATTAATATTTGAATTAATTAAATGTTTCATTTACGTGGTATACATTGGAAACCACACTTGTAAAGACTAGATCAATATTTAAATTGTATACGTATTAAATACGTTTCCTATTATATTTATATGTGTTATATGTATATGTCTGTGTACTATTTCAGGTCATATATAATGTATGTGTGTATATACTATGTCTTAGAAGTATAAGAAATCAGAGTTAAACACATTATGAGTATATTATATTCGGGTTGAATATAAGGGTTCATATAACAAGAAACCCACATTGAACAATTTAAATAACATGATAATTTGCGATTTTTGAATAAATCAAATGAATATGCTTTTCTTGAAACAGTCGTATTAATTTCACAACCAGAACTCAATCCTCTGTACTCTTTACTTGTAAATTAAAACTTATAACGTTATTCACGCGCTTATCCACACTCAATCAACGACCAAAGCCTGCGACCCAGCCGGGGAACATCAAGGTAAATACTGCTGAAGAAGAGTGTACCTCCGAGACGTGGGTAAGTGCGCGCATACGAGTAATAGCGTATGTGCAAAAAGTGAGTGTATAAAAATAACGTTGTAATATATATATATATATATATATATTATATTTAATATTTATACTGAAATTACCTCAAGATATTTTTTTCCTTATTAAGAACATGTTTCGAGAACCATTTTGGGAAAATCACGAAGGCTGAGGATGGGAACACAATGATTCCCGAAACATGTTCCTAATAAGGAAAAATATATCTTGAGGTAAAGTCATTACAAATATTAAATACATTATATACATCAAGAAACAGCTGTAGCAAAAAGTGTTTGAATATATATATTGCGACAACACAAATTACTAAACTATTGGCGCATAGGATATGGTAGTATGTGTATCTTAAATCAAAAGTCTATATTGGAGGGTTTAAGATTATTTATTGCACAAGACATATGTAATTGTTTATATGGTATATTTGATAAGTATAATAATGGTAGTGTTTGATATAGAGTCTTTTAAAATGTTAAATACTGTTCATACACGTGATGTGATACGTTACATAAGTGATGATTCCCACGATGATGTTGCTGAAGAAAAAAGGGGGGGGGCTTTGCTGCGTTGTTGAGTCGTCAGGCGTGGCTTATAGATGACAGACGGTTCACCCTGGAAACGCTTTCAGCTGGGCTGGTGTCCCGTAGTTCCCACGATGACTCTGACGCTTCGCACACCACAACGGTTCTATGGATCTTACTATTCGTTAAATTTCATATAGAGTTTATAACTTACAAGTATCTCAGGTAACAGTGAGTTTTATATAACAACGGTATATTAAACTTATACCACTCCGGACTCTTCAAGTGTTCACGCGAATCACAGGGTCTACCGCGATCAGCAGACCACCCTATGCGGAAATCTTCCACTAACGCGGAAACTTCTTGATGATAAAATTTACTATTGCGTAATTATTAAATTTTACTGGCACTGCAGAAAATCTCACACAGTTCACACTCACTTATTACACACGTAATGCTTTAGTAATAATGCCGTGTGTAAAGAGGTAATATTCAACTGTTCTGAGTCTTCGCACGCGTTACTATCGCCGAATAGTCTTTACAGATTCTTGCAAGCGGAAAATTCTTGAACAAGAACTGCGCGACCCGATCGTGATAGCTGGTAGAGAAGAACTGCCTGTGTAACAACAGGCTTAAGAATATTTCCGACTACCTTCCAGCATTTAATTGTTGGAAGGAAGTCACATGGTTACATATAACATGACAAGGAACTTTTCATGCTGTAAAGTGCATTAACTTTGTAAGAGCATGCATAGCTGGTAAACACAGAATACCCTTATCTCATGCATAACTGCATACTTTAATAAGATCATATACGAATGTCAAATAATAGCCAGAAATATACAGGAATTGTAGCGAATACATTTGTCTATGTTCAGTTCAGTGTCACAACACAACGATAATTTATTCACGCACAGCCGGGGAAACGTTTATCACTCGCGCACGCGCGCGCATTTCCACAGACGTAGTACATGAATAAACAACAAATAAATAATACACAGTTTTACTAAACTTAAATCCTTATCCTTACTAAAATACAACTGATATCACAACCAAATCTAACAAACTACCAATTTAAACATGAATGTTCATAGTCTGTGTATTATATGAGCTTGCCCTGCTTATCAGGATCCTGTGATTCATTGCAATATATATACACATATTGGAAAAATTAGAAAGCACTGAATATTTAAATATTGGCAATATAGTTGCTTTGCAGCTATGACTTGTCTAAGTGTTGTGTCGACGTAATCTGCTAAAGGTAGGATCCACGTAATATGGCCATATATTGCATTTGATGTACAACAAAACTGAATCCTAAGCTACTTGTCGTCTTTTCAATTGCTAGTTGAATAACAATGTATTTTCACTTAAGTCAAACTTACCAAAAATGGAGTTTTAAGATTTAATCGAACACACGTAACTAGACGTGAGACGTTACTGGCGACGCGACTGTGGGACAAAGCCTTGAAAAACTTTCATGTGTATACGTTAAAATTTACGAGTAGGCCTATACGTTTGGTACTTGTGGAATGAGTAATCGTTTGCCGTTCTCGAAAAGGACAAACGTATAAATACTACGAAGGCAAACTGTACTCCGTTCCAAACACATGTAGGCGACACCGACGTGTCGTCACATTATGATAGTATCAGTCAGTGTTACGTTCACAATAACCATTTTTGCGTGAGACATATAGTAAAGTGGAAAAAATAGATCTACCGCAGGACAAACCGCTCTCGCATCTACTGCCTACAAATTTAACTGTTCTTACTTTTGTTGTCATACTCCTTGCCAACACTTTTTATTTGTCCGATTTTGAGGACTTGTGAAAGATTCTGTACCTTTTCGTACTTTTACGTGGCCGTAATTTTTTTTTATCAATTAACAATTGATAATTAAAATTTTTGCAGTATTTGAGATTCTTCATAGATAATTCGGAAAACCTAACGGCTGTGAAAAGAGATGTAGGCCTAACTCGCTAGTTAAGAATGCAACTCATTGGTTTGTTATTGACTTGCAACAGAAGAATTGTGACGTAAAAGCGGTAACAAATATTGTCAAATATATTTTGTTTGAGGCGTGAATCGTAACCCAAGAGATCCAGCAAAGTGCACAACACAATACGTAACCCAAGAGATCCAGCAAACTGCACAACACAATACGTAACCCAAGAGATCCAGCAAAGTGCACAACACAATACGTAACCCAAGAGATCCAGCAAAGTGCACAACACAATACGTAACCCAAGAGATCCAGCAAACTGCACAACACAATACGTAACCCAAGAGATCCAGCAAACTGCACAACACAATACGTAACCCAAGAGATCCGGCAAACTGCACAACACAACACGCCTAAAGAGACTACGTCAATTTTAAAATTAATTCCTTGTTTTTGTGAAAGGAAAACTAATGTATACTAACAAATTTAATTATTAGTTGAGAATATTTAGTAGCATCCTATTTGTTGTACAGAAGTGTATCATTCGTTATGTAGTTCATTCATTTTTTTAACGTTTCTGCATTATATGCTTATTTATTGCAGCTCTTGAAGTTTTTTAGTTTCTTGCAGAAATAATATAATGTTATTCACAACTAGACGTATATGAATTCTTCTGCAAGTAAGTCATATGATTAGACTGATTATAATATAATGGCCAAAGTGCTCTATATAGTAGATACTTAAAAAATAGTCAGAACCGAAGCATTATTAATTATATTAATTATTTTAAGTTATTTGAACAAATGAAACGTGTTCTTAAAAGTCTAAGAACATTATATTAAGTGCAAACTTGACAGAGATGTTTAAGGAATAACTAAATCTAGTAATCAATCTATAAAACTAGAAATCTAGAGGTGACGATTTGCTTGAATGTGTGAAACATTTCATAGGACACAAAAGCAACTTCATGTCTACTCCTGTGCTTACAGTGAGGGTGTAGACAGTCTTCTTAAAAATTTATTCTCAGCACATTCTTCGATTTTATCACTCTTTCAACGTATTACACTTGTCTGCGTAGATTTTGTGGCCGTTAGCATGACGTCCAGTTGCTACAATCTCGATGTCACCATCTGCTTTTTTTAATAGTATTCCTAGCCTGAATTTTTGCGTATACGTGTAACCATTTTAAGCGGACACATACGAATTGCACACAGTTACTAAGACGTTTTCGAAAGATATTTCCATCAAAATGTATTTTGAACTTTACATTTCTATCCTCCGAGTCGAAGAAATCCAACTTAACAAAGTCTGACACATATTAGGCAACAAATACTAGGTTTTAATAACACGTCCCTTAACAAGAAACTACTCTTTAATAGTATCAGTGTTAAAGTATTGAGCATACAAATAAGCAGAACAGCGAAATTTGTGATAACTTCAGTATCTTATTTGTGTACTAAGAACAGAGGCGGTTTAAGCCGACTGGAGGCCCCTGGCGGTAAAAAATTTGAGGCCCTTAGACCCAAGCCCCAAAACATAAAAATAGTGTAAGGAAGTGATGGCTTTTTCGGAAAGATTTCAGTATTAGACTTTTAATGACTTGTAGCTAATAATAAAACTCAATGTTTCAAGAAAAATCAGAAATTTTTTCAAAAAAGTTAACAGTAACTAAGTTACCTGAGTGCTTAAAAAAGGTTTTCTATATGAATTTGCGTCTTATTTTCTCTTTGGCAAATTCATCAATTATTTTTGCAGTATCTATTTCGTCCAAAATTTCTTGTTCTATGTATAATATGGCCATGTTGTTCAATCTGTCTTCTCCCATTGTACACCTTAAATAGTTTTTAACGCGTTTCAAAACTGAAAAAGATCTTTCACCTGATGCATTTGATATCGGTATTGTTAAAAATATTTTCAAAATAATCTCTACGTTAAGAAAAGTTGGAGACATTTCTCTTGCAGCTGGATAAATTTCTGATGCGGTTTTGATGGTATCTTTGTTTTCTTGTAGAAATAGTAAGAACTGGTCCAGTTCATCGTCAAAATTAGAAATATCAATGCCATTTTTGTAAATATCCTTCAGTTTTTTTATAGCGTTCTTTTTGGCTTCAGTTGGTAATCTTTGATCAAAAAATACCCTAAAATGTTCTATAACAGCTTCATACGTCTGAGTTCTTCGAGATAGTTCTGCCTTGGTGCTATCGCATATGACATAAAATGAATTGACAATGAAATTTTCCCTTCTTGCAAATTCATGACCGACTTCTTTGCTTTCATCGAAAAACATTTTTCTCTTCTCTGGCCTACGAGCTTGTCCATCTTCTTCATCAAATGATAGACCTGATAACTCAGTTGCTTCTTTTTCAACTTTTCCAAATTCTTCTCTGAAATGTTCGATAAAATTCTCTTACCATTAATGGTACAAAAAACTCTTAAAACACAATGGATTACGTGGACTCAAACTCGAACTCGAACTCGAACACAATGGATTACGTGAGCGCTGCAAGAGTTACAAGAGTGAAGTGATGCCAACGGTGGCTACCGATCGCAAAGCGCAGTCGCAATTTCAGGTGGGATTTCACTATTTATTTAAAGTGATTCAAAAGCAACTTTTTTCATACTGCTAAGAGATTTGTAAAACTCAATCACTTCTTATTACTAAGATGTATATTTGACATTATAGTATACTTGATGTAGATAATAAATTAACAGTTTTAGTTACGAGTCTTTCGCTTTTGGCTTTTGCGTTTACATGTAGAATACGTGAATAATATTAAATATTGCATCTTTCGCTTTTCTGTTGTGGCAGTTTTTAACTAGGAATCTATCAATCTCGGGGCCCCTTGGAGATTCGGGGATATCGCTTAATCCGCCCCTGACTAAGAATTATCTGTTCTATAAAATTATAGTTGCGATATCTGCCTGTTGCTGTAAACTTAAACGAAAGCAAGGGTCAATGGCAAGTTGAATTCTATACAAAGCGAAAGTCAGTAACAGTGATTAGTACCATGACGCACAAGTGGAAAGTGAAGCGACATTGAGCTGTAACGGTAACAAGCAAGTGCTCGAGTTTTGTCCAAGTTCACTGCTGTGCTCTACTTAAGAGCCTGTCTGCGCTGGTTTACATTTTCCGCACCGACCGAGATCAATGCACCTGTCAGAACGCACGCTGTTCCACGCCAAGGTCAAGGACTTGAGTCCGCGAACATTCTATTAATAACAAATTCGTGATTCCCAGGACACGGAGTTAATTCTTTATGGCAATCATGTGCATATATACCTCATAACAGTAAATATTCGGTTTTATGTTTAGTATTAGATATCATCAAATTACTTATCACATTACGGTACTTTAATAGTAATTAACAAGTTAATTAAAGCAATGTCTCTGTTGTACATAATAAAACTACTCTGAGTATTAATTTTCTGGAAGTGAACTGAGAAATAAAAGCCAACATTAACTTGATTAAATTAAATAATTTATTATTTAAAATTTATTTTTTTTATATTGACTATTTCGCGAGTAGCGTTCAAATTTAAATTATAATTTGGTTTGAGCTTCAAACAGAAGAAACATTGTGGAAGTTGGTAGCACTGGCTGATGCGCGGGAACAAATACTGATTTCTCTCAATCTTTCAGCAACCCCCATGCTTTGTAGTTAGTTTTGCAAATATAAGTGAAATAGATGTGCGTGGAACAAATCATTATTATTAAATTTTCTATGGAATAAAACGTAAAAGCATCAGAAATTTCTAAAAAGTTAAAAGCCAAGGAAGACACGTTGTCAGACATAAGCGTCTATAAATGGAGTAAAGTTTCCAGAAATGGCCGAGAACGTGTCGAGAATGAACCGCACCTACAACGGGGAATATCGACAATAGTAGAGATGTCTGACAGGATCAACGCACTTGTTCAAAACGTTCGTCAAATCACGGTGTGTGATATTTCTTCTACATTAAATGTTAGCGTTGGTATGAGTGCTATCTTAGCTATATCATAAATCAGATACATTGTCTGGAAATATGCTCACATTGGATCCGCGAATGCTGCTGGACGAAGACAAGCAGACACTCGTACAGGTGGCTCATTCACCATTGGCACAATATGAAGTTAAGGGAGTTTTTTACAATCTGTTGGCACTGCTGTAAACACTGGGTACACAATTTTATCCCAAAATCGATATAGTGGCAGCATCCTTTATCTCCAAAGGCGTCATACACATTGATTTCCTAAAAGAACAGCGGAGTAAAAACGCCTAGTATAACTCTAAATGTTAATATAGCAGTATTAACTGAAACAAAAAAGAAGTTGAGAGGTTCCGTATATGCAACGAATTATGCAATGTCTTATAGTGGTGTGGACGAAAGACTCAGGGCAAGTAAAGGCGTGGCTATATATGTGGATAAAAAATGGAAAAGAAGGGTTAAAGACTATGATTTTGTGAGTGAAAGAATAATATCTCTGAAGCTGAAGTATGAAAGAGGATACATTATCATAATAGGTGTTTGCTCCAGAAGAAGGAAAAGAGGAGGAAACAACTTTATACTATCAAACGCTATAACAAAATTGGCAAATATAATAAGAACTATAGTTTAATACTTGTTGGCGACTTAAATGGTAGAGTTGGCAATAATCCCATTCCAAAACTTATAGGGCCGCATGGAGAACCAACATTAAACAGAAACGGTGAAAGACTGAGGGAATTTGTGACATACAATTATCTAAAGATAACTAATGGGTTTTTTAGGAAAAAGGATATTCATAAATATACCTGGTCGGGGAGAGGTACTAGATCAATTATAGATTATATAATAGTTATTAAGAAGCTAGTATCACAAGTTGAAGATACACGAGCCTGGAGGGGGTATGACATTATTTCAGATCATTTTCTTTTGACATCAAATATACAGTTACATGAACGATAGAAAAAACAAAATAATTTTGGTCAAAAGCAACAAAACTAGTCTTTAACGTTTATGGATCGGAGGACGAAAGCACCAGAAATATTTATCAGAACAGAATAAATCAGTGCATTGCGGTAATACCTACTAGTGAAGACATAGATGTGGAATGGAGTAATATCAAGAAAATAATAATACAAGCAGCTAAGGAAGCAGTAGGCTGCAAAAAGAAGTATAGACGAAGGAGGAGTCTGAGAATTTTGACAGACGAAATAGATACTGCGGTAAAAAGGAAGAATACTATACTGTGGTATAGCTTTAAAAGATATGTATCACATCCAACAGAAGAGTAATGTGAAGCATACCAGAGAATAAGAAATGAAACAAAGAGATTTATTAAACAAGCCCATCAAGACTCATGGGAACGATTAATAGCCACTACGGAACACGATTTATATGGTAGATGTATATTTTATTTTAGACTGTAGCATATACAGTGATGAAAACATTGAATAGCTCTGAAATAGAAAAGATTCGTATTGATATGATTATGGAAAATGAATGGACAAACCATTATTGACAGTTATATTTTGACAGCGCAATAGAAAATGATAAGGAATATTCATATAAGCCCAGTGGGAAAGGTCTAGGTAAGTTAACTATAGAAGAACTCCAACAAGAAATAAATGGAATGAAAAGTAGAAAAGCACCATGACTTAACATAATTAATGCTGAGTTAATAAAATACGGTGGCATATTATTACATTTACGAATTCTCTATTTTTTAAATAACATATGGATGGAAAACAAATTTCCGAAAGAATGGAAGCGGGCATAAGTGATTTCGTTATATAAAAGGAAACAGAACAGATGCAAACAATTACAGAGCAATAAGCTTGCTAGACTCAACGTACAAAATATATACAAGAATTCTCAATCAGAGATTAAGAGCCTTAACGGATGCATTACTTCTTGAAGAGCAAATGGGTTTTAGAAAGGGTAGGTCGACTATGGATGCATGTTCGTATTACGACAGATAATAGAGAAAAGAACGGGACTATAAAAAGGAAACGCATATTGCTTTTGTTGACTGGAAAAAGCATTTGATAATGTAGCCCATCAAACGTTTTGGAATATTATGGATAGAAGACGATATCCACAGCATTTAATAAATTCATTTAAGATCATTTATTTACAAAAGTACATCTTTAGTCCTAGAACTGAATGGTAGACTCTCAGGTGACATTCAAACAAATAAGGGAGTTAGGCAGGAATGCTGTGTTTCCCCAACCTTGTTTATTATATACATTGACGACATTTTGAGAGCATGGAAATATAGAGTGACTTTGGGAATACAGCTTAACAAATCAATTTGTATGGGTTCCCTGCTATATGCGTATGACATAGTTCTTATTCAAGAAAATGAAGATGATTTACATAGAGCTATGTTTCAATTACAAGAAGTGGCAAGAGGGTACTCGCTGACAATTTCAGTAAGACAGAGCATGGCCTTTAAACGTAAATATCCAGTAAGGACTAAGACAGTCATGAACAACAGCACTTTAGAACAAGTGAGCCGTTTCAAATATTTCGGCTGTGCAGTAAGCTATGAATCTGAATATGATATAAGAGAGAAGATAAATACATTTAGGAATATTTGTGGTACGATTCATTGAAATCTTAGAAATAAAAGTAGACAGAGCACAAGAATTAAATTTTATAAGACAATTGCAATACCCGCAGTTTGCAAAAATGTGCAAAAATGAAATTATTTCTATTTACAGAAGACAATGATGGGATCATCTGCAAAGGATGACAGAGGATCGATTGTCGGAAGCGGGAATGAACTATAAAGCCATTGATAGAAGAGACGTGGGTCGTCCGAGGATGAGATGGGTGCCGCAATAGGTTTATGTAACCTAATCCTTGAAGAGGAGAAGAAGAAGAAGGGAGATAACTCCAAACAGACATCCAAATTAAGCGTAAAACGACAGCAATCAGTCTGTTACTTACACGGTAATGCACGTCGTCATATCGACACTCAGACGATGGCTACAATTCGAAAAATAAAGCGAACCGTTCAACACTGAACTCGCCCCTGTGACATTTTCTTGGACCTTTAAGAGAGTTGTAAGAGGGAAAAGTTTCTTTCCGATGAGAAAGTGATCGAAGCTGTTCGAGACCGGGTGCGTCTTCTACCGGAATATCCTTTTTCTTCTCAAGGAATACGTAAGCTACCGGAAAGATGGCGCCAGTGACTTTGATGTCAGAACCATTTAAGGACATTTTCTTTCACCTTGTGGTTGTCATAAAACTTCGTACCACGTACCTCCTCACTGAGTGGACCAAACAAGTGGAAATCAGATGGAGCCAAGTCTGAGTTGTCTGAGCCAGGGCGTTTCCGCATAACTACCGGCTTTACTTTATTGATAAGCATATCACAGCAGTATGTACTGTTAGTCTGCTGATATTCTATAAAATCACATACAACTGGGCCTTCAGCATCCCAAAAACGTCGTCAACATGATTTTCCAGCTGATGGTTGGGTTCTGAACTTTTTCCTGACAAGTGAACTCTACGCTTCCACTGCATGCTTTGACTTTTGGATTTCGGCTGAAAATGGTGAAACCGTGTTTTATTGCATGTTAGAATGTTATCCAAAAAGCATCACCTTCGTACACATAGCGTTGTTTCAGCTCGCTACACACTCAGTGTCTAGTGTCATTGTGATAGTGGGTCAACTCTCTTGGAAACTCTCTTGATAATGTTATAAACAGTACCAACATTTATTCGTAATTCTTTACTGTAAGTACAACTTTAATCCGTCGGTCTTCGTGGATGAGGGTTATAATGCGAGATTCAAGCGCTGGAGTGGAAACCTCAACTGGACGTCCACAACAGTGCTATTCAGTCACTGAAGTTCGACCATTTTTAAAGCGTTCTATCCAATCATAAAAATGTCCGCAGTTCATACAGTTTTTTCGTATTCTTTCGTCATACGAAAATAAATGTTAGCCGGTTTTTCACCTTCAGAAAGCAAAAAACAAATCTCTGCACGTTGTTCAACTAATGTCTAAACTTGAAGAGGGCTCCCCATCGTTAAATGAAAATTTCAGGTTATAACCAAAACAATTCTGTCAGGTTATAGCTGATCAGATCTCATTGCAGTGAAGCCGACTCAACCTATTGAACTCCGTCTACCAACCAATTTTTCTTTATATCTCTTTACAGCTACTTGTCCCTTTAATTACTGAATAACCCTCGTACGTTGAAGTAATTGATATTATACCATAATTGGAATCCACATGTCTAAACGGGATAAGACTGGCTTTGTATAGCAAGATTTCGTTAACCTATTGTGTTTCTAAGAAAGCTGGGAATTCATACCAGTGATTCAGTACGTTCCTAGTTTATGCCTCTGTTTCCTGCTCTCAGTAAAACTGTGCTTTACAATACCAATTTTTAATTGCCTGTCACGAAACTTAGATAAAATTATTAATGGAAAATAATTTTTGATATACTGTTCTTTTTAATCCTGGTCCTTAAATTCTCATTATTGAAGCATTAACTTCTGCCATCCATGATTCCGAACCATCTCTCCATGATTCCACCACAGAAGTCGATTTCTATATTCAAATAGGCCACATATATTCTTCTGAAACACAAAGTAAATGCCCATATAAGCGCAGTCTTGTTTCTATAGGCTAACTATGAAAGTAAATTCTCAGGTCCTCTCTAATAGCATCGTTACGTACTTTATTGTGGCTTATTTTCCTGCAGAACCTTCCCTAATTGTTCGTCTCTACTCCTTTTATTATGAATGGGTTTTTATAAATATACCAAACTTATGAACAACAAGGTTTGTCTGAGGCTTTCACGGCCGGAGTCCATGTTATTAAAATCATTGTCTTCTGGGCTGTTTGGGCATGGTCCACAGCTGTTCAATGAGACAGAATGTTTCAGACGTTTCAGTACCGTGACATCTGTGTCAGTGTTTAGTCTAAAATTAGCACTGAAGATGGCCGTTGTAGGCACGGCTGAAACGTCTGCTGCAGTCAACAGCTTTGGACCACGGCCAAACAGCCCGGAAAACAATAATTTTGATAACATTATGAACAAAGTTGTGTGTTTGGCGTCAGCAGCAATTGTCCTGAAGATGACAATAAATATTGTCGAAACGTCGACGCAAAATAACTAAAAGTTGTATTATTGACCGATCCTCACTAACCATCCACTAAAACATTATGAACAACAAGTTTGTATTTACTTCAGTAGACTTACACATATGTATTTTACAAGCCTTTACTGCCTTGCCATTCCATAATACGCCATACAAGTGTCTTACCACATTGTTTTTACCATTCTGATATTTATGTCATCGTTACATCCTATTTTAATAGAAGCGTTCCCTTAGGTATATACAGAAAAACTACTTAGACCTATAACTTTTGATCCTTATTTCCTCTGTGCACCAATAGTATGTATTCTGTTTTACCTGGAGCTGCAGTTAAACCCAAGTTTTCGTAAGCCTCTTTTAGGCTCCTTTTCATTTTTGGCTAGAATCCTTTGGTAACCAGTTAAATGGTAAACCTCTCTTCTTTGATTGGCACGTCCGTGTTACAACATAGTGCCTCCAATGGTCAAGAGATTCATGTATTTTTATTTTACTATCTATCTTTCAGTTAAGGTAAATAATCGTTTGTCGGCATTTATAATGAGTTTAAATGTTGGACATTATTTGTAGCAAATAATCTTTATTTACTACAGTGTATATTTGACAAAGTTTGTTGTACAAATTTTCAGTACACAAGCATTTTCATACATAAATTCGTAATGTTTACGTATTTACGCCTGTTTTCATTTACGTTTTGTTTTCATCCATTAGAAATCTGCTTTGTTCCGTCCCAAGTTACCTTGTTAATGGTCGCTCCACAGATGTATGTCCTCTTTATTTAAATTAAAACCATTTGTTAATACTTATCTTTTCCTCGAATTTCCAAGAAATGTATTTTTTTCTTTCTACAAATACTGTACTATTATATTCCCTCTCATAATATAATATCGTATTGTGTTTTATCAAGACTTCTTCAACATGGGTCCAGATGATGGTCTCAGAGGAGTCTCATTATTCTTCTGTATTTCCGTATTATGAAACTAATCTTATTTATTATTATCTTAGTTGGATACTCAGTTTTAAATCCGTCATAAATGACGTTATACCAGAAACTATATTGTTTTTGTTTGGGATTGAACGCATGACGAAATATCTTGTTGTTCTATACAGATTACCTCAGTTTTAAACTCTAGCTTACTTTATTCGATAACGTTACGTATTTACCGAATATAGAATTATATCTAGCTTTGTGTTAATGATTCACAATCATATATCAGAATCGGCAACAGAACTTATTCATATATTTTCAACTTTGCTTACATGGTAATTTAAATATGTATAATGTTGGTATGATGCTGAAATGGTGGTCATTCTGTTTCCTATTTCTATTTCGGTTTCTTCTGTTTATCTATTATTACCTCTATTACGCTGTATTTTTTTATTTGTATAATTATAGCTAATTGTGGTATTTGGGTTATCCTCAGTGCTTCTGTCTTCATTAAGTTTAATTTTGAATCGTATCTTGTTAATTTTCCCTCTCTCTTTTTAATCAAACTTTCTCAATCAATTTCACTTGTAAATTTTACAGGTTAATTAACATATCTTAGTCCGTTCTTTATAACAGGCTAAAATGTTTTGTATGCTTTGTGAACTTTCTTTACAAGACAGTTTCGAAACATCATACTTCGTTAATTAGTTAATTACCAATATAACGTTACGTTATAACGTTTTTTGAATTTCTCACACTAATGCGGGGTAACACAACGAAGGATATTACTTTATTGTATTAGTTCAGTTCGTACCTGTTTTATACACTTCTTACGTGATAACGTACCAACTTACTTTATACTCTGAAAATCTGTTTCTGTAAAAGATGTGTTGTAAATGCAGCATAAGTCACAAAGAGTTAAACTTGAATGAGATAATGAGTTATAAGATAATAATTAAATTTTAATTGTGACTTGATAAGTAGGAATGCAATGAATCTGTTTCTTCTTATAATTCACAATTTTTTCCGGAAATTCAGCAGTACTGTTAAGAAATAAATTCCTAAAATGTCCATGTAAAAATCTTGATTATGAATATCAGACTTAATAATATCAGACTTAGTAGACAGATGCCTAGTGAAGTGTTGTAATAAATAACAGTTCACACGCGCTTAACACGAGATGCGTGAGAACTATCGAGCACCTAAATATAAATATCTATGCTGTAAATAACTATACCAATGTCTCGTATACATACCACATGTTGTCAACCAGTGTTATGAAGAAACTATGACACTGCTAGTTTTGTACCGATTGATTCATTCGCCTAGTAATGCGACCAATGGAACAGCATAGGCTACAGCAATAATCTCAAACAAATTCAGCAACGTAATGTGTTATATTACAACAGTGGTTATATTACATATCATAATGGATTACTTAAAGTAGTATGACTGGTTTTCTGAACATGCTAGTGAACTTATCTGCAGGAAGGACATAAAAAAACCTTCAATTAATCTTGGCTCGTAAAATGATATGAATACTTGCGTCACAGATCGCTGACATAACACAAACGCGGTTCAAAGCCAAATGGACGTCAATTTTATATGAAGAAATCAACGGTACAGAGAAAGTGTAGCCAAAACACATTACATATCTCCTAAGTCTTTAGTAAGGACATTAAAATGTTCCTAGACATCTAACACATCCAACTACGATCTAGAAAATGAGATAATACACAATGGAAAACGTTTAACGCACAATGACGAAGACCAGTTTTATCGTGTAAACCGAATTTCGTATTAACGGACAAACAAATGAACCAAAATGATATCAATGAACAAATACTGTATACTTACTATGTAGTAAATAAAGAAATAGAGAATATTTAGAAGGTACTTATTTTCAGCCACTTTTCAACACACTATATGTTGATATCGCAGTGCTATCAAACGTTTCTTATATCAATTTTGCTATAACGTTTACCGTCTTTAACAGATCCAGCCTTCTTCCTTGGCGCTAGGTGGGAGATGTTCTCAGGCCACTGTCCATCCTTAGGAACACAGTTACATTTGTTTCCTCAATCTACGATACGAGCATTTTGAGATATGCTTTTATTGTATTCGGCAACTGGACGGTAAAGCTATTTTTCGATTTGCCGATCTCATGAATCACAACTGGCGGTAATGATTATGCATACCTTGACTAGTTACTAAGAATGTCACACAGTACAAAATTGATTTTCCACGCTTCTCTAGCGAATAAGACAATCGTTGGGCGTAAAGGAACCCTTGTCGTAGGTAATTTGTTGGACCTTGAAGCAAAGAACCTCTGACGTACTACTCACGCTTAGCGCAGCAGATGATGACAATGACAATAACAACAACAACAATTTTAATTTTTGCTGACAATAATAACAACAAAGTTACTACTTGTGCTGCTACTACTACTACTACTACTACTACTACTACTACTACTACTACTACTACTACTACTACTACTACTACTACTGCTACGAATAACAACAACAACAACAACAATAATAATAATAATAATAATAATAATAATAATAATAATAATAATTTTTTCGGTGAAGGGTTTGTGAGGATCGGTCAAAAAATATAACACAGATTTTAACTTATTTGTGTGGACGTTTCGAAAATGTTTATTGTCATCATTAGGACAATTGTTGCTGACGCCGAACACACAGAAAAATTCATTGAATGATGGTTACTACGAATTTAAAGAATAATAATAATAATATTAATAATAATAATAATAATAGGCTAAGCATCATCATAATAATTTTAATGCGTAGTTGCTTAATAATTTTAATTTTAATACCTGTAAATAATATGTAAATGGATGTAACATTAATCATAAATAAAGTGTACCATTTAAGTCTACCATAAATCAGCCTACGCAAAATTTACACGTATGATCATTCAGTATGTGATAAACGGCAAATTCCCCCTTTATTATAAGTTCCTTAATAGTTCCCCAATCATGAATAGTTTCTTATTAATGACATAGTAATAGTAGTAGTAGTAGTAGTAGTAGTAGTAGTAGTAGTAGTAGTAGTAGTAGTAGTAGTAGTAGTAGTAGTAGTAGTAGTAGTAGTAGTAGTAGTAGTAGTAGTAGTAGTAGAAGAAATCACTACAGTACCTTTCCGTAGTAGTTAGTACGGTACCTTAGTAACTACAGTAGTTGATATTCCTTAGTAATTAGAGTAATAGTTAGGGAAGCAATGTGTTTTACGTACATATAAAGAAGGAATACCTATGAATCATAATTTTTTTACAGTCCTAATTTGTTACAATTTGTTTAATTAAATTCTCATTTTATTTTTGCTATAATGAATGAGAAAATGTTATTCTCATATAACAATTTTACTCGCAGTAAAATGTTTGTAGAACATGTAAACACAACGGTTAAATAAATTACATGTACTATCAAAAATTTTAGGTATACATTTTGCGCCTTGTTATTCTGCAATATGGATACACTTGAGCTTATTAAGTAGCAGGACATTAGGCGCTAAGTCTTGTGTACTGTTCTCATAAAGTATAAACTAACTAAATCAGTATAAACGGGTACATAAAATGTTTATGGATTTACACTTAGTTATCATGGGTATTCTTAAATGTGCCCCGGTTTAAAAATGATAAGGAAATATTTTAATTATTCAAGTTTTGCAATAAACGCTTATAATTATATTTATAAACTCGAAACTACTATTCCATTAGTTTCATGATTTGTTGTAATGGTAAGGGTGTGTTACTCCAACATATATATCATTTTAACCACTTAATTTCTTCTAACATTTAAAAACCGGTCGATATCGTGTGACTACATCTTAAATACGCTTATTAACAAATTACATATTGTAAGTGTGTGTGTATGTGGGGAGGAGAGGTACAATAAGCATTGAGTCTACTTTTGTTTTCGTTTAGCCTGGTTAAAGCTGAAATTTAAATAAAACCCTTTATTGGTACCGTTATTAACACCAAACGATTCGCCCATGCTCTGTGATGTGGCAGCTGAACTTTACCACTGATACCACTGAGGATGCCACATCACAGTATGGGCAAAGCGTTTAGTGTCCACAACAATACCAGTAGGACGTGGTTTTCAACCAAAAAAGTGTTTTTATTCAAAGTTCCAACCACGAAATTCTAGGAGCAACAGTAAAGCTGGTTTCTTTCCACAGCGGTCACAGTTGTAGCTATTTTAATTTCTTCTATATTAGATTGTGATAAATATCTTTACACTCACTGTTAACTGTCAATAAAACAAATATCATTTTGTTACATAACATATTCAAGGAAAATTATGTTTTTACACACTGTTAAAACGAAGCTTAACCGAAAGAGCAAGCAAGTGATACATTCAAACTACAACAGGCTTCAACACGTGAGCAAAATATACCTTGAACTGCTCGACTATATCCATAATTGAATGATTGATTACGCTTTTGCTCACTTCGTGATCATGGCTTACTGTTTTTTCCCTAATGAAGCGGTTTCTCAAGAAGCTATTGTTATATACTTGAAGGGAATCAGAGAACTGCAGCGCCACTGATGTGGCTGCGTGGTGTTTGTATGTTCCGAGCGTCTCAGTGTAATGAAACTGAGTTTTGAAAGGTATATATTGTAGGGTATTAATTTCTTTGTTGTAAATGCATTGTAAAACATATGGTGACATAAATTTCAACATAAACAAATAATAATCCAACAGGTTGTTGAAATTGTTTAGAAACTTTGAGATTTTAGAAATTGATTACAAACTTATCAGAAAACTTCATTGCAACTTCTTGTATTGTGTTTCGAGACATTACATGTTCGTGTGTAATTGGAAAATAGATAAATGCAAGGAACATATCATGTCACAGAACTACTGAATTAGTATTTACTTAATTTAATAAGTTTTATTCTTTTATAACTTACTTTATTTACTAAGTGGATTGCCTGATATGGCTGTCAAAATCTACAGAGAGAAACGAGTTTTACAATATAAACAATATTAACACAAAATTTAGGAATTTGCCGCCAAGAGTCGTGTTCAATATACATACAGTATAATTATAATGATCTGATAGAACTTCCCGAACTTCACTTCTTCTTCTGCAGGTCTGGATCTTGCAGTCAGTTGCGCGCTCAACCATCTGACCACATTTTCCTCTGTCTTCCGATATTGCGTTTTTTTCTGGGAAGAAAACCGTGTCCATGACTCACTACACGGCTGTAATATTCTTCTAGTAGTTCCACACATGTCCCAAACGTCTCTATTTTGTATTGACATTTATTTATCCCACATAAGATAAGTCACATTCAAGGAATCTCAATGAGTGCAACTGTTCAAAGGGTCAATGAATCAATCACAACCAGCTACATCTGACAGGAAAGCAATCTGGAAAAAGCATGGACTTGGTCATTTCCGCCCAACCATTAATCTTTTCATCTCCACTATACTAGAGTTCCCTACAAAATTCCATCCAATCCGTCTTCTTTAAAAGTTTCAGATTGGCTGCATACTTCTCATCTTTTGAATGTATTCTTTGACATGTCTCTCCCAGCTTTCTTCGTGTGCTCATTCAATCAGAGATTTTGTTTGCCTTTTGTTTTAATTTTCTACTGATCCCAGGTTGTTGTCTGACATGTCGTCTAAAAATACTTCAAATACAGCTGTCTTTTCTTCTGGTTGCATTGTTCAACAGACCATTATATACAGTCCAAATATACAGACCTCACTGTTTCCGACGTTTTTCTTTTATCCTAATGATTTCTAAAGCTCCCTTAACAGTCACCTGTTTAAATTAATTTCATTCTTCTTCTACGCTTATACTGAAATGCTTTATTTTCAAATATTAATTTACCTTATTATGACAAAGATCTCTGAGAGTCTTCTATTATAGTGTCTTTTTTAAGAAAGTTTACACACCAAGTCAGATGTTGACTAAGATTTTAATGGATTTACCCATCTAGCTCTGAGTGCTTCTTTTACGATCCAATATGTATATTGCGATGTACAGAGATAGCATAGAATAAGTAGTCTGTCAAATTGTATTCCACTTTTCGGATTTACTAATGATATTACCAATTGCACTACGTTACTTTAATACCGTTTATGACAACAAAATCGAATTAATTGTACTGTGTCTGTTGAATTTTTAAATAATTTTCTCTTATACTTTAAATGCATATATTTATTTATTTAAATGAGTTCTTTTGTTTTTTAGTTTATAAGAGTTTTTTATTAAAGTTTATAACAAAATAAATTCACTTTCCATTACGATGAATGACGAGATGTCGATGATCCAGTCTGGAAGACAGGTGCAGTTGTTCACTCTGGGTACAGTATAAGACGTTCAGCGTTGTCATCGGGTTGAGCATTTCTACAAATCATAGTTAATTAATTTTAATTATAATTTATTTTGTGTATTAAATGTATAAAATGATCCAGCAAACTTAATGTGTCTTTTTTAATCTCTATGGGGAAAATCTTGTACTTTACCGAATTACCGAATACACGCCCTAAACAGATGTCCACCACCACCCTTACAACTTACATCATCTGTTTAGTTGTTCACTCATCTCTTTGACAATGGCTTAAGAAGTCGAAACAGCTGTCAGAGTTAAATAAAATCTGTGAAACATACCAAGTATTTACATATTTTTAAAAACCTTTATATTCATAAATACTCATATTTTTCTTCTTCGTTAATAAATGTTCTTTTTCGGGACCTAAATTTCAATCGGAACGGATAATTACATATTTTGAAAGAATAGTGTAGACCTCCTAGAAGAACTCCCATTTCTACGAGGCCACAACATTGAACAAAGCAAATTATTCTTTATGTACACAAGTTACGTACTGACGAATGGAGGGGCAACTCAATCTGCGTACTACCCAATGTGCAACGCAAGCTTCTAAATTACCAACGGATAGCACACCTGCATACTAACCATGTGCAACGGAAACTACCAATGGGTAACCAATGAGTAATGCAAGCAGCGTATTAGCCTATGTGCAATATGAACTCCGTACTAACCAATGAGCAGCAGAAAAAACTATGTACTACACAATGTGTAATGAAAGTATGCACCAATCAATGAATAACGAAAACTGAATTCTAACTAATATGGAGGACTAACGTACTAATCAATGTATGTACAACGCAAACTATTTAAATACCTATATAATCCAAACTACCCACCAAGTATTACGCTACGAACACGTCACGTGATCGTTGTGAACAACTATCGATAAGTAGGCTGCTTATAAATATTACTGTGTGTGTGTGTGTGTGTGTGTGTGTGTGCTCGCTTCACAATAAGCAGAAGATTCGACCATATGCCTACAACAATTACTAATTTGACGTACCACAATGACACATGGCTTTTAGCTTCCAGGAAATAAAAACGATTGGTGTTTCACAACACACTCTTTTTGTAATGTGATCATCATACCAGTTAGAGCAGGCGCCCAAGGAATTGGTGTAGGGAAAATATGAGGACCTCATTCTGACAGTAGATATTGTTTATAGAGATCATAAACATCATATTTATGAATGTTGCCAGGTCAGAAAGTGGTCGGATAATTATTTAAGGAAATTACATGGGATTTGCCATAAGGCGAGGGATAAAATCGAGTACTTTTATGTTTTCTATCAAAAGTATGGGGTAAAATGGAATATAGGCAAGGAAAACCATTAAAATTAAACATTAAGTATAAACATAATTTATTGAAAAAATTAAAAAAAAATTGATGCAAAAACGTGATTAAACACGAACAAATATTAAATTTTTTTATTATATATTTTCAGAATCTTTGTTAACGCATTTACATAATGAAATACAGGTCAAATTTACTTTTTTACAGTAACAAGACATTGTCCGACAATTAGAACTGCATTTACATGGGTTTAATAAGGTTTCTGGCAAAGGAGTTCTTGTCATTTTCTTAGGATATAAATAATGTTCATGTAATTCATATCCAAAGACCAGAAAATTAAGAGGTTCAATAATTGGTTCCGAAGCATTTTTCCATAAATAAGTTTGTGCTGCAGCTCTTAAACAATGCAAGTAGAGTGAATCAGAAGTACATATTATTCTTGATGTATTTAAACCAAATCCAATATTCTGGGATAGCATTTTGAATCGAAGTTCATCCGCAGTGGTTTTTTGTTTCGAAAATAGATAAGTGCAAACTTTCTCTAGATCTTCGAACTGCTGAGGAGTGAGCACTCCATTTCCCAAGGTCGAACCTGCGTTTTGAACGAAATCAAGTGATGGAGCTTTCAAGGATTGTTATTTATTCCCAAATCGACTAGTAGTGTCGCAACCTGTTAAGGCGTGTAATTCAGGCAAGATATTACAGATGCCTTCGCCAAGGGATTGAGCTGCCAAGTGACAGCCTAAAACACATTTTTTCTTGTGCGAACCATCGAACCAAAGACCTCGACAGCTAGTCTGAGCAAGCTTATGCCAGAAATAAATACCTAAGACGAAAACATCTGTATCAGCACTTAGAATGATAATATCGGTATTTTGCATCTTCGCAGCGTGAAATATATGAGAAAACATTCGTGAATCTGCTTCTAAGTGATTAGATTTCAAATCTGTTACCTCCGAAAAAGTGCAACCTTGTATTTTCATACATATTGTTGGGTCGTCGTATCCACCGCAAATGTACAGCTCATTGTCGTCGTTTACTTGATCGAATGAGGGAGTATTTTTGCAAAGAAATTGAACAAGCTGTAATTTATTTTCTAAGTTGGCAAAATAATCTTTGCAATTCGTTGTAATTTTCGTTGATAAACTAGATGTAATTATTTTACTGGAAGTCTGTCCTTTAGCTCATAATTTTGACTCCAAAAACTTAATGGAGATATCGTCGTATCTCTCGAATACAACATCGACCCTTTGAACATAAGGTTGGGACAAAAGTCCTATGATTTTATTGAAAAAAGCTCCTGCAAATTCACCAACAGTGCTAAACTTATTTTAGTTGAGTTTGATGCACGATCGACTGCCATCAACAATGTATATTTTTGGAGTACGGTATCTAAGGATATAATGTCCTGTAGGGTATTATTTCTACAATCATAATTGTTTTTTATTTCAAGAGCTAATATTGATTTGACACATTTCCTGTAGAAGCCGTCTCTGTCAAAAAGATATTTTGAATAATATAATATTTCATGGGATGACAACATTTTAAGGTCGAGTGCTCGTTGGGTAGCCAACATGAATGATTGTTGGACTTTTGTTATATCTTTCGAATCTTGCAATTGCTTGTTGGTACTCGTAGCTTTAACATCTGTAGCCTTTGATTCTGGATTATACAATTCCCCAAACTTGTCAGAGATAATATCCTTGCGTCTATCTGCTGCTTTTTTTATTGTTAAAAATGAATTTGATTTTGGCTCGTTAAACAATTGTCCTGATGAATCACAAAAAAACACAAAGCCTCACCTGGTGTTTTCCTCTTCAATGTGCTGACAACTTGTAGTGTGACATTTTTTCGCTCATAAATACGTATTAAATATAAAATTACAGAAATATTTTATATAGGTTAGGTTCACAAATTACTAACAAAATACTTCGTTACAAACGAAACAAATTCGTGTAAAATAATTAAAGAATACTTTAAATAAGTTAATTTCGCTAAATACTGACGAAATACTTCCTTACAAACGACACGTGTGTACTACGTACAGCGTCCACAGGTGACTAACAATGCGCGCTTACTTTATACATAGAGGAGCGGAAGGGGAAAGGGATGCGAGAGAATCGACCATCTGCCGCTCCGGCAACATACATTTTTTTACCTGATGGTCTCAGGTATACGACTCACTGTCAGCACCTGCTTTGCAGACTCGGCAGTGTAATGACTCGAGACACGGGCTCCCGCGAGGTTGTGCAACGCCTTGCTTGCGCGAGCTGGCTGTCACGGTGTCACTCCCCTTCGTTTCGGCCGACGCCCTCGGGCGCTCGAGCCTCTTGTCCTCGCCAGTGCGTCACTAAGTTCCCAAAGGCTATCCCCGCGGGGACCATGGTGCCGCGTCTCGGCGTGACATTTGGCTGAAGCAATAAGCACAGCTTGCTCCCGTGGTGGCCATGCTTAATCATGTACCCGCGGACTGCATCCTAACTCCTTGTGCAGAGCAAACGACCGCGCTGACCTGTTGGCACCTGGGGTTCATCAGGCCTAGGCCTGGACAACGCACACAAATTGGGGCGCAAGACGCCCGTGCATCCTCTGTCTGTCTATACGACTCACTACTCAGAATGTGGTGCATATATTTTACATACACCAGTCCCCTGGGCGCCCGGTCTATGTAGACCAAGAAAGGATGTAATCCTGTATTGCGTACCAACGTTTCCTGTTGCTGATGCGAAATTTCAAACATTTGCTGAACAAGGTCAAGTGGACATGCCGGTCACTGAGGTATGGCATTGTATGGAAATAAAATACTGCTTTCTTGAATGCGTCTGAGAATGGAAGCCGCGTGCTTTCACTACTGTTTCGCAATAGTAAACAGGAATTAATAATTTGCATAATGTATTGTCGTTTTTCATTATTTTAAACAAGAAATCAATGTGAGTTGGAATAATACCGCCGAGCGTGTTGTTGAATAAAACTAAACTGTTTATCGTATTAGTGGTGTACAGGCTTGCCTCATTCTTTATACGGTCAAGTTTAGAACACCTTTCAACTCCTCTTAAGAACGCCATTTCTGAGACCCGTATATTACTGTCTTGTTTCTTGATTGTTGTAGGACAATAATTCACACTCGTAGGACATTACAGGAACTGACATAACTTTGTAGAACTTCTGCCTGTCTATTACCTATATCCAAGGTCACTTATTACCTATATCCAAGTAACACCTTTCCCCGTTTCCTTGTTTTAAACATGTATACCTCCGCCTCATTGGATTCTTAATTAATGAGCTTAGACGTTTTACAAAATTGTAGTAATATACATTTCCTTCCATTTCTTTAGTAATTTTTTTTTTGTCTACGTTTCTTTTATCTACCTTAATTATTGCATTCAAGACATTCATTATGATAAACCTTTATCCTCTGGTACGTTTTCAAATCGTCAATTTTGTCATACATCTTTCTACTTCCTCTTCCTCCCTCTTCAAAGTGCAAACTTAAACTAAATCTTTGTTTTGTTTCTATCCTGACTGTGATAAATCTACCACTGTTCTGTTCACCTGTCTGTCTTATTTCCTATTCTCCTTTTTATTGTCAATCCTAACTTTGTATCTCCTTAATTTTCCTTTGAGCTTTAACCGTGTAATTACCAAGCCAGAAATTTTGTTCATTCCTCCATGTCAATTCATTTATTCCTATATTGTTATATTTTAACGTCTTCATTTTGCATTTTCCGTGTTTTATTTATACCGTAAACTGCTAATCTCAGACACTCAGCCTTTTAAAAGAAATAAGGGCCTATGATCCCAAAATTTGTCACAGCACACCAGACAGTTACACGTGAACTGTAAGAAGGTCGGATATGTAGCTGCTGAGAATTTTTATCGGACTACTAACAAAAGTTTTGTTTGTTCACCATTCCCGATACATAAAAATGTGCTTCGTCGCTTATTAACAGGACCATTTCGTCAGTTAACAGTACGGAAAATTTCCACAAAATACCAATATATAAATGTAAATAGTCTAAATATTCAAAGTAAATTAAGGAATATGTAATTTTAAGTTTTAATACAAATTATTTTTCTAGTTAATTTAAAATAGCAGCTCTGTTGTAAATAAAAATTATTTTTACTTAAAGTAAATATTATTTAATTAAAATATTAATAGCCAACTTTGAATTTTATTTTATAAATGTAATACTACTTTTGTATGAAGTTTAGCTATGATTTAAAAATTTAATAATGATTCAAATGTAATACTCATGTCACATAACCATGCAATTTAAATAATTTTATAATTGATTTTCATATGTGTTTTAAATTTTGACGTTCATATGTTATTATTTTGTGTTACGTATAAGAGGTATTATGTAACAAAATATTAACATAAAATGTTTTAAGAGGTATTATGTTTTTGTATCTTCTTATAAAAAGGAAGTATTCTTAATTCATATTTTTAATTTTTAACATTTAAATAATACTTTTAAAGTAGTAATTAATATATCAATGATTTATTTTTTCATTATTTCAATTAGTAATTTCATGCCATCAATGCCTTACTCCTCTATAAAAAAATAGTTTATTGTGCTACATTTATAGGCTACTTAACGCAACGAACACAAAAGCCTACGACCTAGCTGGTGATTTAAAGACAATACGGTTGCATTGAGTATACCCACAGAATTGTACTCTTAATAATATTACTTGTAAGGCTGCAATACACATAGATACATACGCGCGCGCTATCGTATGTGTGTGTGTGTGTGTGTGTGTGTGTGTGTATGTTTGTACTCTGGCTTTTAAACCTGTGAAAGACTAATTCAACCATTCAGCTCCTGTCACATATACTGTTAAAACATGCTTGGCGTCTAAGATAAACTTAGTGAGGTCATGCCTGTTCTAGTAATCCCTTATAGGCCAAGATCGATTAAACAATCTTTGCAAGGATCGGCAGTCTATATACGACAAACTCTGTTGCAATTTTCTCGTCGAGGTGTGAACATCAATGTCGTGTACCATAGTTCGGTAATGCTCTGCAGAGTGTTGCGTCAGGACACCTAACGAGACTGGAGAAAACACCCCCCCCCCCACACACACACAAGCACACGCACGCACGCGCGCACACACCATGTGAAAAGCAGTCGACATCAGGTGCCTATGAAATGATTTATTATAATAAAAAGAAAGTTATTCAAAGGCAATATTACAAAATAATTAATTATAAAGGTGTAAGTTTGTCATTAGTGAATGTAACTTTGTAAACAGCAAATGTGAAATTAAAAACAAAGAGTGAGTATTCTAATGTGAATGTGTAAGTAAACATAAAATATTTAAAGTAAAGTAGTATGCAAATGTATCTATGGGTGTTCATTGTTTTCTTCAGTGTGAGTTTTAATTTGCAAAATGTTCTGTAATTCCGCTGTGCCGGTAGCAATTTCCGGGCCTCATCTTACAAGAAGTGAGGATGGCGGAGTTGGAATAATAACAAACTCCAGTAAGGGCCCCTGCCTAGGTTTACAGATTAAAAGGTCTCGAATGTGAAGGAGGATTATCCTAAACACGAAGATGGCGGAAGAGCCTAGGAGAGTTAAAACTTCGAATGAAAATCATGCAAGTTCAAAAGCATAAAAGTGGCAACCCCACCATTAAGCTATCCTTGCTAGGCGCTCGTAGCTCGATCCAGAGGAGCTCTGTTACTGGTAGAAACAAAAAAAGATACGGAATTAGGACAGTAATTAATGGTAAGACTATGAAGGAACAAAAATAAGAATTGGGTTGTTAAGAATTTAGTTTCAGGGACATGGGATGTTAGATCAATAACAAATAAATGAAATGAAATGGAAAGAATACTGAAACAACGCAAAAGAAGATATATCATTTATCTCTGAAACAAAGATTATAGTAGTGTTGCCCAGCAGCGAGGTTCAAGTAAAAGTGTAGCAATCATAACAAATAAACGTTTAGGAAGAAGAATTAAGAGCTATTTCAGATAAAATTATGTTTGTACGTCTGAAACACCATAAAGAAAAGCTTATTCTAATTTGTGTTTCTGCTCTAGAAGAAGGTATATCAGAACAATTTAATATTTTGATACAAAACGTAGTTGGTAGATTTGTAAACAATGATCAAATTGTTATATCTGAAGATGTATAGTGGGCAACGGACCTATTTTTTATTGCATAGGCACGTTTGTAGAAGATACGATTAACAGTAATAGACAAATACTAAGACATTTTGTAAACTTTAATTAATGTAAGATCCAGAGGACCTTTAAAAAAATTAGCAAAAAAGTTCATAAAATATACTAGTTACAAGAAAAGTGTATAAAACAGTTATTTTAACGCGCATAAATTAGGAGCTCCAACAAAGAGAGGCAAATAATGGTAAAGAAGAGGAATGGTGTGCTCAGTATAGCTAGTTGAGAAGAAGAGAAGGCATAGGAAGAAGAAATGATAGAAGATTAGGACTGATGATATTGTGGAAGGGCTATAGGAGAAGTCTGGGATAGCTTTATCTCTAACATTAAAGATGATGTACACGGTCACCAGTCCTTCCTTACAAGACACTGAAATCTTTATATAGTAATCAAAGAGATGCCTTAAAGTTGAATGTGATTGATGAGGAATCCCGGAGACTGTGGAAATCTTTGATACAAGGATAAGCATTCAGAGAAAGAGAGGTTTACTGTCGGACCTCAAGGTCTAGATGACATTTCTTTTAAAGTGGTCATAGATTCGATCAAGGCTTTCAAGATAGGAAAGCAACAGGAGTGGCTGGAATCAATGCTGAATGCTGAAAATCTGAAGGAAGTTTCTACATATCAGACTAATGCATTTGTTCTGGAAACAAGGAAAAATTCCTGACAACTGGTTAAAAACAAAAGGTATTCAAATTTTTAGAAAAGGATATTAGAAGTAAATGTAAAAATAAAAGGTGGGACAGTTTGGTAGATAGTGCATATAAGATATATTGTAGAATAATCTGTGGTACACTTAAGGTTACAGCTGACAATAGTATTAGCGAGGGGCAGGTGGGATTTAGACAGGCCGTTCTACAGTTGATGCCGTTAAAACAGATGATTAAGAAGAGAGGAGAATTCAACATAGAAACTCATATTACCTTTACTGATCTCAAAAGGCATTTGATAATCTGCTCTGTAAAAATTTTGATGAGAAGATGTTTCCCTCATCATATAGTCAAAACGATGAAAAGTCTGCATCTCTGTTTTTATCGATCTGTACCTGTGTAAATGATTGATATCATCACATAAGATAACGAAGAAATTTTAGCAATGTTGCTGTATCTCCCCAACACTATTAATTTCTTTTTGGGCGATGTTGTTAAAAGATGGAAACAAATTTTTTAATGTGGTTAAAGCTGTAACCACAATATAAATTAAGCAGTATTCTATATGCGGATGATTTTATAGAACTAACAGAAGATGATCTACAAACATATATGTGGAACAATTCATAGAACCTTAAAATGTAAAACTAGATTCTTAAAAGAAACTAAACTGAAGTTTCGCAAGACAATGACGCTACCCGTGGTATTGTACGGGAGTGAGACGTGGGTACAGAAGCTATATGCAACAGCGGAAATTACATTTCTCAGAACTGTAAAAGCTTACACATTAATAGACGGAATAAGTAATGCAAATATGAGACGTGAATACAAAGTCAATTGGTGCAACCATTTAGAACGAGTGCAGCATAATCGTCTCCCCCCCCCCACATCACACTCACAAGCCCAGAAGTTAGTGAAGTGTGGGACGTCCAAGAACAAGATGGTTTCCTGAACAGGCGATGCAGCATAAGCCATGAAGTGGAGAAGGAGGTGAATAAGAAAAGATGTTCTGTTCTGATTATGTGACAGTGCTTAATTTATTTTTTTTCTAAGTCACTTTTAGTGAGTTTTAAATTTTATTTGTACGTTATTAAGATCTCTTGCTCTCAAATCTAATCTCTTAATGGTTATTCTACATGCACGAAGGGAAATTGTAATTTTTTTTTATTTTAAAAATGAAAGATAATTTTATATTTTTAAAATTTAAAGTAGTTATTTAATTCCATTCGTGATACTCTCTTCTCTTCTAAAAACTCAAATTCCATGACCTGGTTGGTTACGTAAATAGTATTAAAGATACTTTAAAACACACATACAAACACACACACAAACGCGCGCGCATATAGATAACACGTACACATGCTAACATCGCGCGCGAGCGCGTGTGTATAATAAATAGTGTTTTAATCGAAGTAATGAATGAACGTAGGCTTATTTCTTCAGGCATTTCAATAGAGCACCAGCAGTGCAACCGAACCAGCTTCCTCAGTACTCTCAGTAACTGGTCGTCACCGATTCTTAGCGTACTTTAGTCTTTTCCTTATTAGCACCATTGTTTACCAAACAATGTTAGCACCATAGTACCACACTTTTAACAAATGGCACACTGAAAATACGAGCGGAGTGCATCACATGTACAAACGACACATTCATGAAAAAAGTGAAGCCACACTAGAATTCCGTGAGGATTATTCACTCAGTTTTTATGGTGTACACTGCATGTATATTTGAATGACAATATTTCCGCATATTATAATATCATTATCATTATACTTATTATGAAAACTTTTGATTGAAAACATTTTCGATGCCAAACTATCGTGCATCGTACTGTGTGCAGTTGATACATGACTATACAACAACACTCGTTGAGGGGCCTCACCAAAATGTAAACCTCACCGCAAACTTGTATATTGTGTTTCCAAACTCTTTAAATTAAGTAAGAAAACGTTTGCTTCTGAGGGGGAGGGACTTTTGTTCTCAGTCCCAGGCTAAAACCGTCGCTGGGGCAGATAGCGTAGACCTTAATATATCATTCTTAATGTTTGGTTTTCACATAGCTGTTGTGTAACATATGCGTAAGGACGCAGCAGCTAAGCGTTCAGAAAGTTTAACAAACTAATCACACTGATGTTGCGTGGGATCGAGTAGTATTTTTTTCTTGATACTTCTGCACAAGGGAGCAGAGAGGTCGACCGGACAATTACATCACGCCAATTGAAATGTTTATTTCCTTATATGGAACCGGTTTGTAATTAAACTACTACTTATGCACTAACACTGTATATGTACGCGCATATAGTATGCACATTGCTACTGCAGTCGTGACAATATCACGATTATTTACACAAATATGGAACAACATACCGGCACGGTACACGACAAGAAGAGTGCTGGACTACGTTGCCACAGATTTAGTCTGCCTCATTGGTCGCCTATTGTTCATTGTTTTCTCCTACGTTATTCTTTTCAATTTCATCGTCTTTCACCTTTGTTATTTTTTACTCTTTAAAAAAAGTACTGTATTTTTCGAGACATCAAGGCCAAACACATTATTAATTGTACGTAGAATCGCAGTGCAATTGTCATGGAATTGTGCTCTATGGATCTTGACTCATCTGATTAAAATTATTACTAAACAGTAAAATTTAGAAATTCTCCTTTAGCTGCATCATCTTTATGAATAAACAAAATTGTAGTTTACAGAAGACTAATGAAAACCCCTTTAAAGGAAAAATTAAAGTCATTTGTTAAGTGAAAAAAATTAATTGAGTAATTATAAACTATTAAACTATTATAAACTACAATAGAAAAGAGGAAATAAAAATAAAAATAAAGTTTTATGAAACAGTATACAGTTCAGTGCAGTACAACGATTGAATTTTATGACGACCGGACAACCGCGTTTACCGTTTACACCTCAGCTCACTACTTTCGCTATCAAATAAAAATTGATGTAAACAGTTTCTTGAATATGCGAAGATAAAATCAAAACGGTACTGTATTAGACTGTATCCTATAATAAGAAAATGCTGACTTATAGAGGCTATAAGTTTTTTTAAATAAAGTAAAAACAATTTAATCATAGTAGGTAAGTACTTAGAACATACAGGACAACCAGTAGTAATAATGTTGTAATCATTAGACAAGGCGTTGTTTTTTGACAGAATTTTTAACTTCAGTTCGTCATGTAAGGGAAAAATGGGCACTTTTTGTTATAATCATGATAATGCACTGAAATTAAACCAAAGTTATTTTTAAATGTTCCTACTACGTATGCAAAGAAAACAGTAAACGTTTGGTGTAACTTACGTTGGAATTAATCTATCTGTTTATTTTTGTTGGATGTGTAAACTCGGGTGTCCAAAGTTTTGCAACAGATAATAAGCATAATCTTAGACATATGAGCGCCAGCCAGCACATACTCTAGCTTAACCGAAAACATCGTCATTCATTAAAAAAAGGAAATGTTTTACAAAATCGTTGTCAATGCAGTTCACACAAATGTGTAAGTTATTATATCAATAACCATAAGCCTTTTGTAAATTACTGTAATAAGTATTCTTTCCAAAACATGCATAGATATTAATACGAAGGAATTAATAGTATTTTTGGTACGTAACGTTTGGTTAATTTTCACAATTCAGCTATAAAATGCTAATTAAAACGATAAGCTTGACGTACGTGTGTCTCTAATCTCTGCTGTAGAGTCTTTTTGTATTATATGTAGCCAGCTCACTTCGGAAACTACGAATTTAGAGATCTATATTAGTGTAGCAGACAGATTTAGTATTCTTTTTACGTAGTTTCACGTTTATCTTTACACTTTTTAGACCTATGTTTGTACAATCTTAACAGTGTAGGGAAGGAAAGACAGATTACCCCGCTTCTTGAGCCGTGTGGAACATAGAAGATAGTACTGAAGTGTAATTAGCTTCATCACGAGGAAGGAAAGCGTTAGCGTACACTGAAGTGGTATCATCTTGTTTTAGCAGTTCAGTCACCTGATGCATCCAAGTTATACAAGTCGTTGCGACAATATGTGTCGGCGAGATTCTGAATGTTATATAACTGCCTACATAAAATGTCAGACGGACTCGTCTTCAACCTTTCCCGCTGCTGCTTGCCTATACCTGCCGCGCCTTGCCTTTTGCATAACAATATTAAATCGCACAATATGCTTTAAAACAAATGTCATACTTTTATGTTCTTTACCTTAACATCAAGTTTATAATTCAATTAATATTTATCGTATTAAGCGTGACACCTGTTACTTGCTACTGGGTATAAAGGTTGATAGATTGTCTCGGGTTGAAATATCAGTGTGCGTTTTACAAGGTACCTAACACTAAAACAAGGTACCTAAAACCTAACACTGGCCACCTTGTCGCTCTTTTGGACCACACGTCTCATGTAGACAGCTTATCCTATATATACACTAATAGGGTTGCTACAGCTAGTGCCGTTTCCCTTCTTTCAACCTGGCTTTCCAATTCTCCCGATGTTCCCATTGTCCTTCCTCAAGTCCTATACGTTGCATAGATTCATCCACTTCGTCCCTCCAAAATCTTCTCCGTCTTCCCCTTTTTCTTCTTCCTAAACAGCTTATCCTATTTTTCCTAAAACACTAGTTTTACTGGAACGTGTTTGTTATGGCTAAGGATAACAATTAACGGTATTCCACTAAGTTGATTAATATAAAATCACTATAAATTAAGTCTTAATATAATTTGATTTCTACATAAATAAATAAATGTGTAATTCAAGTTATTTGTATATTATAACATACTTGAAGTGTTTTATTTATATGGTTTGTCCTTTGCATATACATTTGTATTACTGTTTTATTTTAGTCAATTCGATGAAGTCTCAAAAACTGCCAAACCTTGGCATTCTTTGCAGCTGAACTAATGGGCATGAAACGATTTGTAATGTCTAGGTAAAAGTTGAAAAAACGTTTTGAATGCTGTTGATCTAAAAGGGTGAAAACAACCCTTAAATGACGGGAGATTATTTCTTATTAAACTACTTGGAATACAGTTGAAACTACGAACACTTATGTGTTTGAGCCTGATGATTAAAAATTTAAGGCCAAAATTAATATACCACACGTTGGGTATCAAAAGAGCTAATTTGAAGGGAATTAAGTAAATAAAGTAGCATTATTTTTCCAATTTGTTTTTCTTGCGATATTCAAAAATGAACTTTAAGCGAAAAGCACGGTGGTCAAAATCTCAAACCTACGTTATGCACTACGGGGTTGAAATCATCCCTAAACCCCGTAAAGTTATTTAATAGAGAACCGTTTGGAGTACACTGTTAAAAATATGTATACCTACGTTTTTAATGTCTCTGTTTAAGAACGTCAAAAGGTCAAAATATTATAAAACACAGGGAGGTAAAAATAACCAATTTTAAATGGAGCGTGAATGTGTAAAATAACCACATTTTTTATTTGTTTATCTTATGATAGCCAAACGGAAAAAATAAATAAATTAAATAAAAGCGCAAATAAATAAATGACTAAAGGAAACTAAGTATTAAGTATACACAAGAGCAAAGTAAAAGAATATGAGGAAATTGAATGAATAAGAAAATGTCTTCGTTAATATAAAATGTTATTATTTTATAAGTTGTCTAATGCACAACGTCTTTCCTTACACCATTTCAGTGCTCATCTGTGTAGTTAATCACACTGACGTATTTTAGTCACATTTAAGCTATCGTATCTCCCAAACAATTCGTTCTACAAGAACGAAACAAAAACTTAAATTAGCTTTATTTAGTATGACTACCTTGCCTTGCTAAAGTCAATATTTTTCCGGTTACTTAACGGAAATTGAAAAATTTTAATTGACTTAATAAATTAAGCTAACATTTGAAACTAATATTTTAAATAGTAATAGTGGAAAATATCTTAGGAAATTTAAGCGTGGTCAGAGTAATGTTAGTTAACGGTATCTGTTAAGAATTGTACTTAAAGTTCATTTAACAGTAGTCAACAGCAAGAATATTGTCAATTTTCTGTAAAAAAAAAAGTTATAAGAATGCTTACCATTTTGACCATAACTTTATTGTTCTTACTAATATTATGATGAAACAGAATTCATTTTATAGATATTTTAATGGTCTTTAATCTAATTTATGAGTACTGTTTTATTAAAAGTACAGTTTTCTAGTTATTCAGAGTCACAAATTGTTTTCTGAGAGTAAAAACAATTGAAGCTCAATCTTTAAGTGAAGTAATATCTCGTAAAGTGTTAGTGCTACAGAAACAAAAAGATAAAGAAGTTATTTTTCATAAAACAAGCTTTACATTATGTTTCCATTACTTTTATAATTTAAATATTTTTCGAATTAGTCAAACAATATAGCTTGACTAAAGACCAAATTAAGGTAAAATTCAAAGAATAATGGTATCAAAACAAACAGCTTAAAAAATTCACTAAATATTTAACATTTTGAAAATAGAATATCCTATATTAAGGACACTTCATAGGAATTTTAAAAATTTTCACTTAATAGTAAATCACATCAGAAAAATTGCTAAGTTTTTTCAGAAAAATTAAAAATACAATCTATTTTTGCCTATAATATTGTTATTTGTGCAAACTATCATATAATTAATAAGCAAAATTAATTTTAAAGATAATTTTGTGACCTGTAATTTAAGCCTTAAGCAGCTTTTCTTAAGAGTCACAGTTTGTAAGTTTTCAAGAGTCAATAATTGTTTTTGGCAGTTAAAAAACTGAAGCACAGTTTTTAAATAACCGTACTTCCAAAATTATTCGACCTAAAGGAATAATAAAAATAGCAAATGGTTAAGAATTAAACAATCTTTATTTTAAGTTTTATAATTTGCTTTAATAAGTTTATTATTTCTCAAGTTATTTAACAAAGAATGTCACGAGGTAACGATCTTATGGGTTATAAATCACAATTTTTAAGTTACAATAACTTGAAAAGCGTTGGCTTTTATAAAATGAAAATTATACTAACTCTTAGAATTCAAATATCTGTCAAATGCTGGGTTATTTATTTTTTTCTTTACTTTTCACCTATTGAGAAAGGGAGGAAACCACACTCTGAGTGAAAGCACCCACAACGTTTTCTTTAACTTTTATCTAGACACTATGTAGAAGATATGACAAAAAGCTTCATGTGGATTCATTCTATTACAAAATATTGGAAAGGTAAAGTGCTTAATTGACGCAACTATTTATATTATTATTTAGTACTTTTTTTACTTGTTATAATCACCAACTAAATGTGCGCAGTTCTCATTATTTTTGAAAAAGTAATGTTAAGTAAGTTAGGCACAAGACTGAACTATGTAATAGTATATTTGGATTTATTCTTTACGTTCAGATGTAAGAAATTCAGTTTCCAGTTTTACAGTGACTTTCGGTTACTAGAAAGCTAGACATATCCCAAACATATCAATAGACGGACTAAAAAATGCCAACTGTCAAGTTAAAACTGAGAACTTGCTTCGGTCGTTCAATTACAAGTAGTGTGTTACGGAATATGGCTGACGTATCAAACCACCTTTTGTACCTATCAACAGCTAAAAAGCACTCACAATATTTATAACACAACATACTACAGAAAACATTAACACTGGAGAGGGACAAAGACAAATACAAAATGCAGGAACAAATATAAAATATAGGAATAAGACTACAAATAATTCAAAATATACGTGATATGAATACAAAAATACAAATTATGTTTAAATACGTACAGGCCTATGCACTTTACGTATACGTAAAGTATATTTTAATGTATTTACTTTTAAAAGATTAATACTTCAGTACAGTGAGTACTTCGACATCTGTGATACAATCAACATGCGTATAAGCGTACAGTGCTACAGTACAGAAAGGCTATATGGCTTTATAAGCACTTTTCAAAACATCATAAGTTAGTGTTAGCCAGTGCTTAACCTATACGTGTTCACTAATTATTACAAAACCTAAAGACATTCCACGTGAATACCTATATGATCAAAACTTAATACTGCTACGAAACGTAACGCTCTCGAGAACTCGGCAGGTGCTCGAACAATTTAAAATTAGCAGACGGTGAGGGCAGTACTTCGTATGGCGAGAAACCTTACAGTCCGGCTGAACGATCCAGTCTGAGGTCTATCCTATTTATGTATCATTCAACTGAGATTTCTTGGAGTAAGTAGCGACATAAGTACAAAGGAATCATGAGCAACAGCCGAAATGGATTTTCACTCATGCTAAATCACAAAAACAGCCTCATTACACCACATCTCTTTTAGTACGACACAGTATCACACGAGTTCTTTACCCAATGAGTAGGTTTTGAGTTTCCTTATACCATTTATAAATAAAAAGGGAACTTTTTATATCTTATCATTAAAAATAATTTTATTATTTTCATTTTAATAGGTTTTCTTTTTATGGAAACCGGTGGAAATGCATTTACGGTAATTGTGGGTCTCCCATCACATATGACACTACTAAAATCCTCCTATAGCAACCTGGACTTGTTTACCACATTACTTCAGGTTACCCCCTTTCCCTGCGCCCAGTGACTGACGTCGTGGGCGGTTCACATTATTCACCCAAAGGATGACCTCTACGTAGCATGCTACACTGTTCCAGGCATCCTTCCCTCAGAACATAGATTTGATGATGTTTTCAGAACCTATCATGCAGATCTCCCCAACCCAAGATGCTGTGAACACTTCGTATTTAAAGAAGGTATGCTCTACGTCATCCACGACCCCCGGACGGTAGGCCCGGTGCTAGGGCCTTTCCTATCTTGTGGAGGTAGGATCAGAAATATCCGTCACCGCTCAGCAAATGGGTCAGGTAGATACCAAGCACCCCATGCTTCCTTTCAGTCCACGGTCTCACGTGCCTGATGAACACCGAAGTCCAGCGATCTCTCGTCTCCTCGTTATGGGTCAGTAATCGATTTAAAACGTTGTTATATCCCTCCACACACTATGTGACACAGATTAACTAAAACTATAATATAGTTTCGGAAAAACATGAAGTTGCGTGTATTTATTTATATACTTGACTTACAAAAATTCTTTATGTAATAAATGTAAAATTTATACGATATAACGTACAAATTTGGTAGTCTTTATTTTAATGTGTTCCTAGAAACTTAGGAAATGCTTATTAAAATTACACACAAATAACAAACGAATGTCACAGAGTAAGTCATTTGAGAGTATCGAGCACAATTTCACTCTTGCGTTATGAAACTTATTGTATTCAATAAACGCAACTCCTCAGTTGTACTTAAGTTTCTATTCTTCGGCATATTAAATATTAACGTGGATAAATGCATTATTATACTTGGCGATCCTTGCTCGCAGCATCAAGAGCATTATAAGGTAGTATAAGAACAAAAACTAAATGTATGTTTTAAGAAACCGCTTAGGAAGAATTAAAGATAAGTAATGTAATCATGTTAACAATTATATTGCTATTGTACTATCCCATTGTATTTTAATGTTATTCCTTCACTGATAGACAGCATAGTCCAGAGGATTGTTTAGTTACGTCTCTAGAGTGTGGGGGAAAACTACTAAATGATCTTAGTAAACAATGCTTTTTCGCTAACCAAATACTATTTCGTTTTTATCAAAAACTTTGTTTACAAATCTACTGCGCCTAACGGAACCGTTACACATATCTATAATGCTACTCTAATTATTTGCAAAACAAATCTGTGACATAAATATTTGGATGATGTTCAAGTACGTTTAATGTAATAGAAACACATAAATACATTTGTTTAATACTTTCATAAATAGTGTACTTTAAAATGCAAAATTGTATATTCTACTATAACATATTAGCATAAGATTGTAACTCTTGGGTGTGGACTTTGTTATTAGAAACACAGAACAACAGGACACAATTTTGTTTGTACTTAAAATTTATTGTTTTCAGTACTTTATTAAATTTTATGCTAAAAAATATTCTTTATTAGAGTTATCCATCCGATTAGTCGTAATCTGTGTTGGGGTCTCTGCAACGAGGTGATATAATTAAAACTGAAGCAAACAAATTTAATGGGAAAACCCATTTGAGGAGAAAATGACCATTACTTGTAGCGAGATATTTTTAGTCTTTTGGATGCGACATATTTTGTGTGTTGGATGTGATTTTATTGTAGCTGAGATGTCGTGTAAAATATACATAAAACCTTTAATGTTTTAACATAACGTGTAGTTTTTGGTAGAACCGAGAAGAAAAAAATTCAGTGGAAGTCTACAAACCAATAATGTTGTCTACCATATTATCTAGAAATTAGAAGATAGGCTAATGCAGAGGAAGGACACGAGGCAAGTAGGCCTATATGGTGGGCGGTAAACTCTTTATAATTTTCGTGAATGATTCTAAATGTTATCAACTGATAAACAAATGAGAAATTGTGAATGGCATAAATACAAAGCAAAGCAACTTTCGAACAAAGAGAACAACCGAATGGCTAAAAGGGTTGATATTTCTTGGAGAAGAAGGAGGAGAGTATGAGTAAGAGGAGAGGAATATAGGAGAAGAAGAGTATATGAGGAGAAGAGAGTATATTCTGCCCGCTTCAGATGAAATTGATTGGATGGTTACCTACGTCTTCTACAACGCCAACTTTTCACAGTTATAAAATTACAGTTTACAGTCGAGATTAATAGTCCAATATTGGATCTTTCTCACCTCATACAGATCGTTTTACTTTGTAAACTGCTTCTGTGACTCAGTATACCTAATTATTTCTGAAAGTAAATTTCAGAAAACAGATTACCAAGAAATAACAGCTACATAAAATGGAAGACAGCTCGTGACATTCAAGCGACATGAAATAGTACTGCCTCTAATATGTGTGTACTGACTGTGTATTATAATGCTGTAACTGTCACATTGGATTACAGATCGCAGATGTTGCTACTGCGATACATCACTCAACCTAATTTTCAGTTATGTACTATCACTTAATGATGATTGGAAAATTTTATCCAATAAGCGTCCTGTAATGTTGGTCTTTATACGTTCAGTTTAGCGCATCGTGTGACTTCCTCAGTGTGGAAACTAGCGGCATCACATCAAAGTATTAACCTTATTTGACGATTGTATTCATTGCGAATTCGTATGGTATAACTTGAACAACATTAACCGCTACGCAATTTTATGGGCCCATGCTGTAAAACATTTATGTAACCTCCTAAAAGTTACGATAGTCCTCTCGATTCGAATGCTTAGACTTGAATTGCATATTTTATTATTGTTGTCTTTTTTTAATTGAAAGAACTTATAGTGGACAGGTTTGCCTTCACCATGCTTGATGATGAGCAAAAAAAATGGTGACGCTATAACTCATAATTATTCCTTATATTTACTGATACCTGACCTTCACATTTATGCGTGATACTGTATTTACATAATTTCATCATTTTGTTAGTAATGAACTTTCAGGATTCACACCGAACTGGCATTTCACCTATTACAATACAGTCATGATCGCTACTATGTGAAAGTAAAATAGTTTTCTAATGACATGTTCGTATTTTCCTAAGTACGTTACCTGTGCACTACTGTAACAAGTAAGTACACATAAAGTTACTTATAATTTTATTGTTGTAACTTATGTACTAAACTAACGCATCAACGAACATATATAGGCATCTATTAGAGCACAAATTAGGCATCTGTTAGGCATCTATTGATTAACAAAATTAACGTTCTTGTAAAATTAAAATGATTTATAATATTCAAACTTAACTTTGCTGACGTAGGAAGATTGTGTCGCGTATTAATTGAAGGGCTCAGCGGGTAAAGGTATTATGTAACAAATGTAAAGTTTTGAGAAAAATGAATTCAAAGTTTTGATTCTCTCAGTTTTTTTGTAAAATTCAAATTGACGTTATTTTGGTATTTATAGTATCCTCAGGTATTCAAAATTTTGTTAAGTATAGAAAATCTCATTTTTTACATCTCAATGCAAATTAATTGCTTTTTTATGTACATAACACCTTCTTCCATTTACAGGTACAGTAGACATGAAGGAATTAAAATGGATAAAGGAGCTAAGTAGTAATAACATACAGTCATGATTAACATTTCTCACAGTTTAGTCTCAGAAATAAATAGAACATTTATTTAAAAAAAGAAGTTACTGTCTCTAATAATTAAATATTGTAACAGGATATATGGGCCCTGAGATTTCAGTAACATAAACTGCTTACACATGTCAATAATTGAGTCAAAAAGACAAGCCAAGTCTAAAATGTCAAGCTCAAAGCTACATGAGCTACCTATCACCAAAGATAAACTAACAGCAATAAGAGTTCATAAACTGATGGTAAATGAAATGACTTTATAATGAAAAGAAGATGAACTACACAATGATTGTACCACAGGGATCAACAACCCAAAAGTTTTCAGTCAGTGAAGAACCAAACAATACAAGAAAGAATAGACAAGAAAGAAGAATCAAAGAAGAGACAAGAAAGAAGAATCAGAGAAGAACCAAACAATACAAGAAAGGAGAGACAAGAAAGAAGAATCATTGAAGAAGAAGTGAAGAACCAAGGAAGACAGTGAAGAAACCTACTACCAGAAGGACACCTAACAACCATGGCATACAGTATAGATTCCAAGAGCCAGTCAACTATAAATCAACATCTACCCGTATATAAAATAACTAATCAACCTACAGATTGAAGAGATGGACAAAAACTGACTAACTGAGATGACCAAGATACAATAAATAATGTTATAAATGAATAGGACAAGATATGTTATATGAAAGAATGAAAATAACAATAATGTTTATTGAATAGAAGCTGTAGATAAAAGCATAGTAACAAGTTATGCACAGCACCACTGTAACAAAAGAAGTATTAATTTGTCTCAGAATATTAGCAAATATTAGTCAAATAGTCTGACAATCATGTATAATAAGAAAGGGAATAACTAAAAAGGTTATTAGTTATCATAATTAAAACCAAACATGTAAAAAATAAGGTTAAAAGAATACCAATTTGTGTCAACCCAACATACACATTGTTGGCACAAATGACAAAATCACATAACCTAAGATGTAGGTAATATTCCTCTAAATTCACAACTAGCAGTAGGAAAAACCTACCCAAACCAGAATGTGTTATATGTAAAATCAAGTAGAAATTATAATCTTTCTATAGGTACCCATATAAGACACCCAAGATAAATTTTAAATAAGAATATAAACAAATACAATGAACCAAAACCAATCAAAATGGAATTCACCAAGTAAAACCTATATAATACCATATTATAAAACCCAATAGAAACAAAAGGTTGATGTCAATACCACAAGTAGAGTGTAATACCACTACTGTACTAGTGTATAAAGATTATAAGAAAGAATATGATATATTACAATAGTAATTAAGTGCACCTGTCATGTGACACCAAATGTAAGTAATATTATTTAATCAAATACAATATGGAAAAGACTAGTGTACTAAACACACCAAGCCCATTACAGAGACAATGTTATTATTCAACTATTGTACCTAAATAATGATAACAAAAGAACTAAAATTAGCAAATAAGAGTAACATTAAGTATGCATCTCATAATGAAAAATAGAGACCACTTAATTAACCAGAAATGACAAGAAATACCTAATATCCCAGCTAACAAAGGTTATCAGTAGTTGTAACCATTTGTTATTATCAACTGGAGCCAGACAGAAAGTAAACAGACACTTTCTAATATGTAAAATATGTATATACAAATATAAGAACCTAGGCTAAGACAATGATAGTTTAAGAAATGTATTTTGTCAATAGATTTAAGTAATTAGCAACTAAGGAGTGTAAGAGAACTTGGAAGGCATGCCCTCAATTGGGTATGAGTGCCATTATATAGAGTTAATCGAAAAATAAATATAAAATAATAGTGTATAGTGAATGGTGAAAATTACAAACATTAACATCCTTGATAATGGACCAAAGCACACCATGAGTGGACTCAAAATAAAGAGCTGAGTGTTACCAATCCAGTGATACGCTCAGATTTAAAATCTAAGCCATATTAACAAAGTTATTACAATTATAAGGAATTCATGTCAAATTGAGAAAACATTTATACTCTTGACACCAAAGACCCCACGCCAACTTTGACAATTGAAATAAAACGCCGAGGGGGTATGTGCATCAAATTAAAGATCGTCAACCAATCAAATCCAAGGATTTAACAAAATTTTGGACGTTTGCAAAACGGAACGGCAGGGCGAAGCCTGTAATTTCGTCAGTTTTTAATCAACATTGGAAGCGAGTAGACGACGCCAGTCGAGAGCAAAAGTCAGCTGATCATATGATTTGTGCGCGTCACCGATGTAAACAGTGTGACCTAACCTAAAATTGTAATAGCGAAAAATACTTTAGTATCGAATGTGAAGTGTAACAGTGCGTAACGAGGATTGCTCAGTCTATAATCCAGAGCAATTCCGGGATTTAAGTTATAAAATAAAAGGGAGTATTAAAATATAAAAGGGAGTATTATAAAAGGGATTATTACATTTTTTATATAAAAAATGAAAAACGATATAGTCGAAACATTTGCAAACAATGAAACTAGATTAAGATGTATTTATAACAGTACCTAATCAACAATAATGACAATTTCTTATTTTCTTACCTTTGTTAGGTCCGTCTTGTGACTTTTATCTTTAGAATAATATTAGCGTGACGCGTTTCTGTTCATCTGAACCATCCTCAGACACTTGCTCGAAAAGATGTCGTCATATATTAAAATCCAATTAAAATAAAAACACACATATGTAAACTCATTGTCAATAATTAATGTTCAAAAACATGAATAACACTGTTGTCGTGGTGCACCACGCGATTACCGATCGATACTCAAACAAACAAAAATGTTTAAAATCCTCAGAGATTTGACTATTCTATTTTTATGAATTTATTAACTTTCAATTCATTTCTATGTATAAATACTCTGTGTGAATTAACCACACATAATGACAGTTGTCAACTATTACATATTAATTGAATTAACCAATAATTACCAACGACCGAGGTTTGTCAACTGATTGATTTATTAACAGAAGTTAACATAATATTTCAATGTTATTTATGTTTTATGATTTAGGAAAGGAACCTACTATTATAACCATTTAAATGTTTTTTCTTGTTCTAAATAATAACCAAGGTTGTTAAGATATATGGTTGCTTACAGCAATGCAACTATATTTATGTAACACTAAACAGTGAATCAGATGTTTTACTAAATGACACTGCTTCAATATATAATATCACTGTTCATTTTTATTTGTCTTGTCAAGAATTACATTGACGTTAATTAACTTTATTTCAACCAGTTATTATAATCAATTGAATTTAATAATTCTACTAACATGTAATGTCTAGAATAGACACATGATTATTATTTTTTGTCTGTTAATTATAAGTAATGACTGAATTGTAGTTAACATCAAATTATTTAATAACAATTGAATGATAGTTCTATTCAATGACTTGGTATTCTGTCAGCTCAAAGAATTCACGAAGGTATTAAACTAATGTTAACCAAAAAACAGTTAGACAGATTAACTTTGTAAACAGTTCTGCCACCCTGAGGCAAATTTTATAAAACTAACAGTCTCATGCTATTTATTCTGAATTCAATTATAAATAATATTTCTGCTCATTCAGAAAGAACACTTTATTTGAATAAAATATTTGTTGACATAAGAAAACAGAGTCAGTCAGTTTATTTCAGTAGACTAGTTGAAAACAGGTGAATGAATTTCATTGGTCAACTCAACAAGCAGCGGCGAATACAAACACGGTAAGTCCGTATACATTGGATTGAGATAGCGACCCTGCAAGTTCGACAAGACTCAACAAGTAAGTGTTTATTAGTGCAGAATATTTGTGTTTTCAGCATGGAACATATACCACCGTTTCAACGAGTCAGCGGAAGAACATCCGTGTAAATAAACTAACCGAAGTAGAAAATAATTACTTCGATAAATAATTTCTTGTGCATCAACCGGACTTATTCAAGTTGGATTCAACGCTAGGTTGAATTGAACCGGATAAGTCAATAATAATACAACATTAAGATAAAGTTATTAAAAAATTATAAACAAAAATAAACGGGAAGTTAGCACCCCAGAACCCCAAACGACGTTTACTAACAGATTGACGCATACAACGTGAGGCGTAAAAAACTACCAAAACAGAAGTTTACTTACAGATTGGCGCTCAACGTAAGAGGCTTCGAATTAGGACAACTAATAATAAATGAAAACTATCAAAATCAGTTTACCTAATTTCGAGCAAGCAGCTGCAGTACCAAAAAACGAAAATGCCAGGATTCACACAAGAACAGATGCAGGAAATACTGAAGGCGATGAAGGAACTAAAGGAGGAAATCATAAACCATAGTAAACGATGGAGAAAAGAATAAATTAAGAATGGAGAGGAACAAATCTATGGAACAATCCAGACAGAAAATAGATGATAAGAAGACGGATATAGAATAAATACCAAACGGTGAAAACATCGAACATTGAAACCAAAATAATGAAGAAAACGGAAGAGAAGAAGATGAAAATATGAAGAATAATACATCCCAAGAAAATTAGAATTACACCAGAAGTGTTAGAGATGACTCGGAGCGGTCTAATTAATCTACCTAACCCTCCAATTGTTGACCACGGAGAAGGGACTAATATGAAGAATTATAGAAGGTGTTCGAAGAGAATTACCAGGTTACGACGGGAAAGATTGTAACCAATAATGTATTTAAATTGAATACGCCTAGAAGGAAAATACTTCCCAAGAGGTCAGAGATGTCATTATAATCAAGATAACTGGAACATATTTGAGTAACAAACCAGATGATGAAGTGATAGAAGTGGACCTTAAAATAAATGAAAATGTTGTAGCGGCAAAATGGAAGAGCCGGATGATAGCGAGATACGTGACAAGGACAGAAGTAAGTCTGAACGCTCTAGAAATCCGAACAACAAGAACAGATGAAGTAAGTGACTACGGGTAAACTGAAGGAGGATACATTGAGAAAAGGGACGGATGCTTACGATACTGACCAACGCCACGAATCAACAAAAGAAAATATATTCCAGAATAAGTGTGAATATCAAACACTTGAAGGAGCAGAGAAGAAGAACAACGAAGTGTCAAAAAAAAAGAAGGCAATAACAAGGAATGGAATTAGTAGAGATAACTAAATGATCAATAAACAACTATGTATAAACCTAGTATACTCTCAAACCCCAATACTCCTATATTAATTTCAACAAAAGAAATTATATTCCAGAATAAGTGTGAATATCAAACACTTGAAGGAGCAGAGAAGAAGAACAACGAAGTATCGAATAAAAAAAGGAGAAGGACATAATATGGAATGGAAATGATAAAGATAATTATATAATAAATACACAACCGTGAGAATTGAATTAATAAAGATGACTATATGATCGATAAACCGATATAAATAAACTTAACACATTCTACTACTCCTATATTAATTTCAACAAAAGAAATTATATTCATCCAGAATAAAGGTTAAAAATCGAACCTTTGAAGGAGAAGAGAAGCAAAATATCAAAGAGTGTAATAAAAGAGAAGGATATATAAAGGAATGAAATTAGCAGACAAAAAACAATTTGACTATAATGATAACAAGTCATTGGAGACCAATCAAAGCAAAATGATTGTAAACATAATACCATTCAGAACCAACACCAAGGTGATGAGGAAAAAATACTCAAGTAAGTAAAAAACGAGTAGTTACACAAAACTTTGAAGGCATAATAATTATGACCAGACATGAAATCTGAAATCAAATAAGTATTAATATCAATAATACAATTACTAAACAGAAAATAGAAAGAGGGAGATCAATCAAAGAGAAAGTAAATAAGAAACAAAATATCTAACAACAATATTGTTTCCATTAGAGCAAAGAGAATAAGATGAAAAGTATAAAAAGAATGAAGAATATTATCAAATCTGAACAATAATTGAGTGAATTACCCTGAATATTTTTTATTAGTCGCACAATGACTACTTTTAATTTTTATGTTGATTTGTAGAAAGACGCTCCAACAACAATTTAACTGAGCAGAGATGATGTTCCTCTGGTCTCAGAAAATATAGGGTGGACAGCAGAGCATGGAAGCCAAGAGTGCCCCTCTGAACTGTGCCAACTACCATGTTAGGGAAATAATAGGGAATTAAATACTACAGGGAAAGAACCACCAAGAAAGAAGATAGTGGATCAGATCGAAGATAACAATGTATCAAAATAAGAAATGAAAGGAAACAAGATATGAAAGACGGAAGCTCAGAATAATTAAGAAACAATATGATAGATAATTTCTCAAATCCCGTAAAGGAATTAATCCAAATGATCTATTTTCGAGGGGGGACAATATGTAACATGACATATGGGCCCTGAGATTTCAGTAACATAAACTGCTTACACATGTCAATAATTGAGTCAAAAAGACAAGCCAAGTAATTTGTCTAAAATGCCAAGCTCAAAGCTACATGAGCTACCTATCACCAAAGATAAACTAACAGCAATAAGAGTTCATAAACTGATGGTAAATGAAATGACTTTATAATGAAAAGAAGATGAACTACACAATGATTGTACCACAGGGATCAACAACCCAATAGTTTTCGGTCAGTGAAGAACCGAACAATACAAGAAAGAAGGGACAAGAAAGAAGAATCAAAGAAGAGACAAGAAAGAAGAATCAGAGAAGAACCAAACAATACAAGAAAGAAGAGACAAGAAAGAAGAATCAGTGAAGAAGAAGTGAAGAACCAAGGAAGACAGTGAAGAAACCTACTACGAGAAGGACACCTAACAACCATGGCATAAAGTATAGATTCCAAGAGCCAGTCAACTATAAATCAACATCTACCCGTATATAAAATAACTAATCAACCTACGGATTGAAGAGATGGACAAAAACTGACTAACTGAGATGACCAAGATACAATAAATAATATTATAAATGAATAGGACAAGATATGTTATATGAAAGAATGAAAATAACAATAATGTTTATTGAATAGAAGCTGTAGATAAAAGCATAGTAACAAGTTATGCACAGCACCAATGTAACAAAAGAAGTATTAATTTGTCTCAGAATATTAGCAAATATTAGTCAAATAGTCTGACAATCATGTATAATAAGAAAGGGAATAACTAAAAAGGTTATTAGTTATCATAATTAAAACCAAACATGTAAAAAATAAGGTTAAAAGAATACCAATTTGTGTCAACCCAACATACACATTGTTGGCACAAATGACAAAATCACATAACCTAAGATGTAGGTAATATTCCTCTAAATTCACAACTAGCAGTAGGAAAAACCTACCCAAACCAGAATGTGTTATATGTAAAATCAAGTAGAAATTATAATCTTTCTATAGGTACCCATATAAGATACCCAAGATAAATTTTAAATAAGAATATAAACAAATACAATGAACCAAAACCAATCAAAATGGAATTCACCAAGTAAAACCTATATAATACCATATTATAAAACCCAATAGAAACAAAAGGTTGATGTCAATACCACAAGTAGAGTGTAATACCACTACTGTACTAGTGTATAAAGATTATAAGAAAGAATATGATATATTACAATTGTAATTAAGTGCATCTGTCATGTGACACCAAATGTAAGTAATATTATTTAATCAAATACAATATGGAAAAGACTAGTGTACTAAACACACCAAGCCCATTACAAAGACAATGTTATTATTCAACTATTGTACCTAAATAATGATAACAAAAGAACTAAAATTAGCAAATAAGAGTAACATTAAGTATGCATCTCATAATGAAAAATAGAGACCACTTAATTAACCAGAAATGACAAGAAATACCTAATATCCCAGCTAACAAAGGTTATCAGTAGTTGTAACCATTTGTTATTAACAACTGGAGCCAGACAGAAAGTAAACAGACACTTTCTAACATGTAAAGTATGTATATACAAATATAAGAACCTAGGCTAAGACAATGATAGTTTAAGAAATGTATTTTGTCAATAGATTTAAGTAATTAGCAACTAAGGAGTGTAAGAGAACTTGGAAGGCATGCCCTCAATTGGGTATGAGTGCCATTATATAGAGTTAATCGAAAAATAAATATAAAATAATAGTGTATAGTGAATGGTGAAAATTACAAACATTAACGTCCTTGATAATGGATCAAAGCACACCATGAGTGGACTCAAGATAAAGAGCCGAGTGTTACCAATCCAGTGATACGCTCAGATTTAAAATCTAAGGCATATTAACAAAGTTATTACAATTATAAGGAATTCATGTCAATTTGAGAAAACATTTATACTCTTGACACCAAAGACCCCACGCCAACTTTAACAATTGAAATAAAACGCCGAGGGGGTATGTGCATCAAATTATAGATCGTCAACCAATCAAATCGAAGGATTTAACAAAATTTTGGACCTTTGCAAAACGGAACGGCAGGGCGAAGCCTGTAATTTCGTCAGTTTTTAATCAACATTGGAAGCGAGTAGACGACGCCAGTCGAGAGCAAAAGTCAGCTGATCATATGATTTGTGCGTGTCACCGATGTAAAGAGTGTGACCTAACCTAAAATTGTAATAGCGAAAAATACTTTAGTATCAGAGTGTGAAGTGTAACAATGCGTAACAAGGATTGCTCAGTGTATAATCCAGAGCAATTCCCGGATTTCAGTTATAAAATAAAAGGGAGTATAAGTTATTATTACATTTTTTAGTTAAAAAATGAAAAACGATATAGTCGAAACATTTGAACACAATGAAACTAGATTAAGATGTATTTATAACAGTACCTAATCAACAATAATGACAATCCTCAGAGATTTGATTATTCTATTTTTATGAATTTATTAACTTTCAATTCATTTCTATGTATAAATACTCTGTGTGAATTAACCACACGTAATGACAGTTGTCAGCTATTACATATCAATTGAATTAACCAATAATTACCAACGACCGAGGTTTGTCAACTGATTGATTTATTAACAGAAGTTAACATAATATTTCAATGTTATTTATGTTTTATGATTTAGGAAAGGAACCTACTATTATAACCATTTAAATGTTTTTTCTTGTTCTAAATAATAACCAAGGTTGTTAAGATATATGGTTGCTTACAGCCACGCAACTATATTTATGTAACACTAAACAGTGAATCAGATGTTTTACTAAATGACACTGCTTCAATATATAATATCATTGTTCATTTTATTTGTCTCGTCAAGAATTACTTTGACGTTAATTAACTTTATTTCAACCAGTTATTATAATCAATTGAATTTAATAATTCTACTAACCTGTAATGTCTAGAATAGACACATGATTATTATTTTTGTCTGTTAATTATAAGTAATGACTGAATTGTTGTCAACATCAAATTATTTAATAACAATTGAATGATAGTTCTATTCAATGACTTGGTATTCTGTCAGCTCAAAGAATTCACGAAGGTATTAAACTAATGTTAACCAAAAAAAAGTTGGACAGATTAACTTTGTAAACAGTTCTGCCACCCTGAGGCAAATTTTCTAAAACTAACAGTCTCATGCTATTTATTCTGAATTCAATTATAAATAATACTTCTGCTCATTCAGAAAGAACACTTTATTTGAATAAAATATTTGTTGACATAAGAAAACAGAGTCAGTCAGTTTATTTCAGTAGACTAGTTGAAAACAGGTGAATGAATTTCATTGGTCAACTCAACAAGCAGCGGCGAATACAAACACGGTAAGTCCGTATACATTGGATTGAGATAGCGACCCTGCAAGTTCGACAAGACTCAACAAGTAAGTGTTTATTAGTGCAGAATATTTGTGTTTTCAGCATGGAACATATACCACCGTTTCAACGAGTCAGCGGAAGAACATCCGTGTAAATAAACTAACCGAAGTAGAAAATAATTACTTCGATAAATAATTTCTTGTGCATCAACCGGACTTATTCAAGTTGGATTCAACGCTAGGTTGAATTGAACCGGATAAGTCAATAATAATACAACATTAAGATAAAGTTATTAAAAAATTAGAAACAAAAATAAACGGGAAGTTAGCACCCCAGAACCCCAAACGACGTTTACTAACAGATTGACGCATACAACGTGAGGCGTAAAAAACTACCAAAACAGAAGTTTACTTAGAATATGTATAAAAATTATGGATAATCTTATGAAATTGTAAAAAAAATTAATATGCATTGGCATGTTTCTAAAAACAGAGGATATTTTTGACAGGTTTCTTCTGACAAATTCATATTATCAAAATATTATTCATGTGCTTTATACATTGAATAATAGCAAAAACAATAAAATTGAAGTTTATTGCTGACTAGGACAGAAGCAAATTGGTTTTGCATGTATAAACAACAAAACATGAGTGGCATATCCACAAACACACGCACATATGTGGGGTATGTTCAAGAAATCATTGCAGTTCTTATTTTTTATATTTTATTTATTTATAAGGTCTCTGCAACAGCAACGGTCATTAGCGACCACAAAAATGAATTTGTACAGATTCTTAAACAGATGTATTAACATATAGTAAATATTTGTTTAAATACCAAATAGTGTAAACAAATGAGATAGATAAAAATATTTAACAAATAACAGTATTAGTTTAACTGATTCAAAATAAAATGAGAAATATTAACCCCCCACAACACAAGCAATATAAATACATCATGCACATAAATAAATATAACTAAGTATACATATAATAAATATAACACTAAGTAACAAAATATAACAACTACATAACAATAAGTCATAATAACATATCAGCCCATTAGCTTAATTACACAATTTTTAATGTTCTTATAATTTTCTTAGTTCGTACCTATATTGCTGTTAACAACTGAATCTCCTTTAAGAGGAAAAGTATGTTGGTGGCTGCAGTCTTGTCATTTAAACTTTTTCGCACATCTGCAGGGATATTAAATTTCCTTCGTAGATGTTGAAGAGCAGGGCACGCTGAAACAAGATGGAAAGCTGACAAAACCGTGCCACAGCGATTACATCTCGCAGGAGGCTCTCTTGTAAAAATGTACTTGTGAGTCAGTAGCGTGTGGCCGATGCGGAGTCTTGTTATGACCACTTGATTTCTCCTGGAGTCTGTAGCAAATGAGTGCTGCTCGTAAATAGTTTTCCTCACTAGAAATAGCTTGGCGGGTGGTGACTTAAGCCACTCATCATTCCAGTGCTCCAGAAGTTTTAAATGCATATATTTCTTAAGGTCATTGCGGGATAGTTTGTGAGGATGATGTTGACTCGAGGTAGCAGTTTTCGCAGCCCTATCAGCCATCTCGTTACCCTTAATTCCGATGTCTGATGGTATCCAACTGAAAATAATTTCCTTGCACTGTCTAGTTGAAATATCAAGGGTTATGTTAGTTATGTCTTGAATAATGGGTTCTTTGCTGTCCTCCTGCTGCAGACTATCTAAAACACTTCGAGAATCTGAGAAGATAATATACTTGGAGCCCATGGAATCTTTTATTATTTCCAGTGCTGAACGAATTGCATATGCTTCGCAGAAAAAAACCGAGCAGACCCTGTCCAACCTGAATAAGTATTCATGTCCAGATAATATTACTGCACATCCGTTGTTTCCGTCTGTGCGAGAACCATCCGTGAACACATGAGTGTACTCTGTGTATTTATCAAGTTTTTCGTAGAACTTAGACAAGAAAATGTACGGAGTTGTAGTAACTTTTGGGGATTCTGAGATTATGTTATCAAATTTGAGAGATTTACGACACCAAGGAGGCTCTGGTGGATGTTGCTGGGTGAAAACAGAAGGAAAATGAGTGTTTAATTTGCGTAGGTAGTAGATATTAATACGTTCATAAAATGGTTTGGGTAGGGTTGGGCGTTTAGCAAATTTGTCGCTGTTCGTATTTGAGAACACATTAAGACTTACAGTGTTAACAGGATTTGCAGCTGCTCTTGTGACAAATGACAGACAGAGTTTTATTCTTCTTATTCTAAGCGGATATTCATGAGACTCGGCTAGAATGCTGTTAATCGGGCTAGTTCTAAACGCTCCTAGTGCCAGGCGTAGGGCGGATGTATATATAGTCTCCAGAGATTTTAAAAGGGTTTGTTTAGCTGAGTCATATATTATTGCTCCGTAATCCATTTTTGATCTTATAAAGGCTTTGTAGGTGTTCATGATTACGTCTTTGCTGGGCACCCCAGTTGCATGATGCGATTGATTTAACAAGGTTCATTCTCCTTAAACATTCACCTTTTAATGTCCTTATGTGAGTACCCCATGTGAGTCGCTGGTCGAACGTGAGACCTAATATTTTGATTTGATTTGATCGTCTAAATTATTTGGTTCCAAGTGACAACTTTATATTTCTTGTATGCAATAAATCTTTTCCCTGCAAAGTCACAGAAGTCAAAAGAGATCAGGTTAACTAAGGAGAAAGACCATGATATGAACAAGTCTTTGAACGGGGATGATAGAACAGCAAATAATGTAATTAAAATTCGTCTTAAATTCAATTTGTTAAGGATTCTTATTACTTAAATTCTGATCTGACAGATAAAAAATATTATTTATAAAAAATATTCAGTTTATAACACAAGTGCAAAATCAATAAGAGCTTAAAAAACTGTTGCCTTAACCGAATTATCACCGTTTATCAATAAAATTAATGTGTACAAATCTGCATATCTGTCCCAATTTGCCATTTAACTTTTTGAAGCTCAGTAACTATATAATATGGAGTAGGTACTAAGTCGGCACTAAGTGAGTTGCTATTTTAGAAACAGCACTAAGAGGGTGGGAAGTTGTCTCTAAATTGAGACTGATGTTTTATACTGTCGACTCCGTGATGCAGATGTGGGGCAGGTTTTGACGTCTGAAATGCCGAGCTTCTAGATAATGTCTGATGTCTGTCGTAACATCCAAGTGTCTTTATTACGCGAGTTTTTTATTACACATTGCAGACACTTTCAATTAACAATTAAAATTCCAACCATGTTCTTGAAAATAAAATAACTGAGCATTACTCCATTACATAAACACACATGAACACACACACATTAACTAAATGGCAGACGACTACGAAAATTTTACATTACGACTTACGTAATTGTAATTATACAGTTACGCACTAAAACACAGAAGCACGTATTGAACTTTGGTGTTACTTATTAAATACTTTTTACAATCTTAATTACATTTATTATCTTGAAAGTTATTGCAGTTTGCGGTACTTAATACACTTCATGCTATATCTGAATCCACTAGTTTCATTCGTTTATATAAATAAATAAATAAAACCAAATAACTAAATAGCAAAACTGGATTACTATAGTCCCAAAGTGTCATAAATTCAATGGACTATTGTATGTCAGTGGCAGAGGAAGGCTATTTGAATCCTAGGGATCTTCTTTTCTGGAGCGGATCGGGAAAGCTTCATTTTGAGGTCTCAGATACGGTTCTTTTTTATATAGTCAAGTGGTTTATATATTTTAGTAATACCCACCTAAATGTTGTGTTTATTATTTATAGACTTTAATGAATTATAACAAACTAGATGAATAAAAGCTTTAAATGTCTTCATTTACAATTAAGTTACGTTTCTTTCTATGGACAATGGCAAAGTTTTCCAGTCTTTCTTCTCTCATCGTTGTCTAAGAAAATTTTTATTGATTTAAGTTTTGATAAATTATTTTACTTGAGACCACAGAGACATGCAAATTGGTAAAAAATACTGTTGTATGAAAATAGGTTGGAAATGGATTCAATAAAGCCTCATTTGACATTAAACTGAAGCACTTTTTCCTTGACTGTACATGTATCTTCTCATTCTGCGATAGTGTTAGTAGTGCGTACATATCGTTGAAATCTATTTACTTCTTACAGAAATTGTTTAAATCAAAGTCGCTTTATACAAGATTGAGCTTTTCTATAGTAGATTCTAAATCATTATCAGAGCCTTCCGTCAAGAACTTTGAATGATATTGAATCAATTTGGATGGTGGCCTATTGATCGAGAACCTAACCGACAAGGGTCGATGATATTCACGATGAAAAAGATAGGCGACATACACTTCCAAGTGAGTCCCTTATTACTTTTAATATCAGAAAGAGTGGTAGTGTGCCGTGACTTAATCAACTGAAGAGGAAATTCTGATAGAGTTAGCATCACAAGGAGGCATAGCATGTCAGCAGTATGCAAAGAGGGAAAACACTTTAGTTCTACTCCCACGTCTTGACAACTAATAAAGACACTGCCAGAGAAAATACTAACAGGAATTCACAGGCTGAGGGTAAGAGTTTTATACATTGCTCATGCAGTGCTTTTAGTAATTGGGTTTTGTGCCCACGGCAACCCGAGTCAAGACATTCTTCTGTGGGAAGTTAGCCTATGGCGATGAACCTTGTGCATGACCGGTGAAATGCATCAACTGTGGTAGGCAACACCCTTCCAGGTCATGTAGTTCTCCTGTGTACAAACAATAGGTAATCACACAAGAAGCAAAAACTGTAAAGAAAATCAGCTACCTCGAAGCAAAAATAGCTATTGTTCAGCGAATAAGGGCAAAGTCAGTGGCACCATATGTTAAGTCTACAGTGACTCCGCACTTATAGTAAAAGAGCGAAAGCCTACAGTTGCGCAGATGCCCTCAGTTTTGAGAGATACTTCGATAAAAGGTAGGTCTATTCAACACCTGAAGCAGATACAGAAAGTGGAATTGTATCAAGTGTGAGTATAGCTGATAACTTCGGGTTTGCTGTAAGACCTTCAATTTGCCCTCCGTAAAACATCGTGGCTGGCACGCAGCTACCTCCAATGGTGGCGGGACGAGTGACCGTACCGCACGTCCATATCTTAGTCCTCCAAAAATAAAAGAGGGAAAATTCCTAAAAATTAAAACGGTGAAAAGAAATGTTTCCGATGACTAGGATTGTAATTATAGGAGTGTAAGATTGCTGGTTCAGAGTTCAGCTTCATTGCCGGTCCCAGTGACTTCGACGACCTTGGTGACAGGCACAGGTTGGCAAGTTACGCAAAAATAAAAAGAAAGGTTAGCCGAAAAGGAAGGCACGAATATAAGCACTGTCCGTAGCACCTGATATTTAGACGTTCAGCATGGATAATATTCTTCAGTGGAGTATGTAATACACTTTTAGGTATAGTCTTTGCATTACTACTATTTTGTTACTACTTTGCATACGACTTGGCCTACGAGCATGTGTAAAGTAAGGGTTTATCAAATTAAATTATTCGATGACAAAATTAATATTTATCACATATCAAATTTTAACAATAAGATATCACACGTACTTTCGTGTACCGACTCTTTAGAATTATCCCAGGGCGCCAGTAATAAATAAACACAATTTGATTGTTATTAATTAAGTTTTTTAATAACGATTGCATTCAAATATTACAAAATTTATAATTCAGTACTTCAATCATTTACTATAAAATTTGTTAGTGTTTATTTCCAAGCAATGGATTCTTAGACTGATTGAGTCACCAAAACAAGATTGACATATAATTGAAATTAATAAGCAATATTAAAATGATTGTTCATTTTATTATTTACGTGTCTGTTGAATTACTCTGCGATGCGATGTCATCCACGCTGCTGGTTCCAGGCTGGTGATCCGAAGTTATCCGTTGGATAGTTCTCCTTGTCAAGTTGCACTATTTACACTGGTTTCACAAGTATTACACAATTCACTCAATTTACTTAGTGATAATTACACAGGTGCTGTATACTAATACACTTGTAGAAAAACACAGTATTTCATTATCAAAGCTAAGTGCGTCTAACACCGGATTGATAACTGCTTTCGACCGACAGTCCCGTACAGTGACGTTTGGCATGTTTAAAATCGCTAGGTAACTCGTCTTTTAAACGGTTGATGTTGTATTAATTAAAACTTAGATATATTACTCGGTTTTAATTTGATCTTCTTTAGTTACACTAGAATTCTTCTTATTAACATCTATTAAGTGTTTACGATGTTTACGAATATTCTTCCGCACAGATTACTATCGCGTTACCGTAATTGATTTACGTGGCGATGGAAATATACTTATTAAAATTACTGGCAAATTTTTATTACAACTAATACGAGTCTTAGTGTTGTGATCTCCCCGTAGACTAAAATAAATGTTACGAGTCTAATAGCTGTAATCTCTCCGTTGACTAACTTAACTTCTTACTCTACGTATTTTTTATATTTTGCTACAAACTACCCTCACCAACTATCGACAAAATACGCGCCGATTGGTCCGACTTACCGCTAAATTCAAATCTACCCAATCTGTCTAATGAAACAACCCGCGTAAAAAATGACGCTATCCGTTATTCGTCAACTAAATGCGCGTGAACACGTGTATGAAACTTCGCGTCACTCTCCATCTCGCTCTACATGCTCTCTTTCTAAAATAACGGCTCCTTTTGTTAGATGCACTAAACTTTTACAATCTTGGTGAATGTTTCTTACACCCTAGCAAATAATACAGTTTTATGACGGTCCGTCCACTACGTGACTATTCATAGTTTTTTACCCGACTTACAGGCGTCAACGCAAGGTCGTCTGTATGAATATCTGCCGCTCCCACTTAAAATATTTTAATGTTTTCTTACTTGGAAAACCACCGCTTTCTATAAATTTATATGTCTCCCTGGGTATCATATGATTTTGTCCCCGTAAAATTGTTGAGAATGCAATTTTCCGTGATAAGTACTTGCTATTGCACTTCATATTGTTAAGAAGTAAAAATACTAGGCCTACTAGCCGACATGCAATGATGCTTGTGTGTGTCTAAACGAAACACAGTTGAGGCCTGTAGAACACTTTCATATGTGGAGATATGAGTCTTTCCGATGTGTTCTTACACCAACCGTCATAGTTAGGGGAGTCGTTGCAGCATTCCATAGCAACACACATCCTGCCAGACACATCCCGCTCGCTTAACAGTTTCCTACAGCTACTGAAGATGAAAATCTGCTGCATATAACTATCGGATTTCACATGGCTAGCGTAAGGTCTACATGATCTGACTGAACAGGTACCATCTCCACCACTCCTGATATGGGACATTAACGCCCACTTGATTTTGTCACAGAACCAACATCACTGCAATAAGAAGGAAGATTTGTTGCTTAACAATGGGCTTGTATTTTAAACACAGGCAGGAGCACTCATTTTAATGTTGGAAATGGTATTTTCTCCGCTATTGATCTTTCGATCTGCAGCTCGAGTCTTGCCTCCACGTTTGTCGTAAAGAGTGATCCCAGATGTTCACCGGAGCACCCATTTTACAGTGTTCGTACGAACGGAAACGCCAAAGAGTGTTATATGCATCCCGAAACTATGGTGCGTGGACCGTGCTGATTGGCCAGGCTTCACAGCGGCCATGTCATCTACAGATATTAATGAAACCATAGAAGCACACGTACGGACCATATCCCAGAGATGTCGATCATTCAGAATATCTGTACCGTGGCGAAATACAACACTAGACGAGCCTTTAACAAGTACAAACAAACGCCGACCAAAGACAATCACGTTACGTTTGCAGACAATACAATGGCTGCGAAAGATGAAGCTGGCAAAGTACGTCTCGAACATTACTAGGTCGACTCAAGTGGTTGAAGCATGATAAGATCAAGCACTGATAAGAACAAGCAAACTCTGGTACATCAGTGTCCAAACCTACCATATGTATAAAGAACGATTGTGAATTGATATGGCTACGCTACTGGTGCCTTATAACAGCATCTGGACACAAAGGGCTATCCAAAACTATGGGAAAGAGACAATTATCATCCCGCTTCTGAAATCTGGAAAACATCCCTTTAATGCAGTGTAATCCATTTAAGCATCCCTATCGTCCAGTGTCGTTGATGCGCTGTTTACTAAAATTAGGATAGTTAACAATCGGCTCATCTGGTGTCTCGAAAGACATGGGCTACCAACTGACCTATATGCCGACTCTATGCCGTGTGACAAGCTCTTTAATACTATGAACACCGAGATAAGAGAAACTTTCTTATCTGTTGCGATTCACCGAGTTTTCTTAACTACCTCGGACAATCTGAGCATAGTGTATCTGCTATTGCAACGTACGATGACTTTCCATCATGCACTAGAGAATCTAGTTTATCTTTCACATTCGTTTGGAGTCCGGAGCATGTAGGTTTCCAAGGTAATTAGCAACCTAAACCTGCAGCGAGAACAGCCCACAAATATATGCAACTGCCCTAAGAGCTGAGAAAGCAAAAGTAGCTGCCACAACAACTTCTATTTATGTGTGGAAGCAGTGCTGGAATTCACTGATCCTAAAATGTTCAGCAGTGAAACAGCGCGTCCGTAAACGGCAAATGGCGGGTGATCGCAGTCGTCGTGAACATTCCATCACCAGACTGTGAATTGGGCACAATTCTTCCTCCTAGGCTTCTTCCCTCCTCCTAGGACAAGAACGACAAAATCCGTATGGTGACAAAGTCCGTGCATTTGTGGTTGGCTACGTACGGTGAAACATACATTTGAAGATTGCAGTGCTACTGCCGAACTCAGTCAGATACTTGAAGATTACCTGAAAAACTATCTCGGAAGTTTGACCATTTAGCGATAACAGAACTCTGGCCTTCCTAAAACAGCAAGTTTACCATATTGGTTTTGACAGAACTGATTTGTATCTAAGTGTGTACTAATTTCCATTTTCATTGTCCACATTTAATCTAGGTGAGAAACGAACAAGATAACGAGTCAAACGACCAAAATACCAGAGAAGCTAAATCTCTGATAGTAAAAATAACAGTTAATAATGGAAATGAAACTCTGATCGGTCTATATAAATTATTTAAAGTTGACGGATTTTCAATGGTTTCGGATAGCCGATAAAGCAATTATTTGCTGTGAGCTTGTTAGACACGTTTTACTTTTACTGATGTAGAATGGGCTAAAGAAGCTTCGCTATCACAGCGTCTGTAGGCTTGTTTTATATGATGAAATTTACTCTTCCCATGGATTCCTATAAAATTATTCTTGCCCCTACATTCGCCAAGGAAACCTAGTGAAGTCTGCGCAATAAGCCTGCTATAGCATATAGTACCCCTAATGCATGTTCCAAGTCAAATGGTCCCTAGACACAGGATCCCATAGATATCTATATATAGATATCCCATAGTATCTAGTCAATTAAGCCTAGATTAAGCCTACCCAGCAATCGAAGATCTGTGAAGAGAAGATTTTATCATCAAACGAAGATGATCTAACGTGGATAGTAGAGGAAAATACGCAAATATGTAAAATTACTGACTAGAAATATTGACCATCCGGTTATGTGGAGTACAACAAGGGTGCCCGTATCAATTCTCCCTTTAATTTGTATATAGACGATGTCATACACAATTGGAAAAAGAATTTTCGAAGCATTTTATGATTGGTAACTCTGTAGTTGACACACTGTTGTTTGTGAGAACCAGGCTATCCTGTCGAATTCAGAAAGCGGCTTGTACGCTCACTGGATCGAATCTCGAAGGATTCTGGATTTTATATCTCCTCAGTGAAGACCAAGGCAATGACCTTTTATGAGCTGAGCTCATAAGAGCAAACATTGTTGTAGATGTTACTGTTCTGAAGCAGGTCAGTATTTCAGTAGTTTTGAATACCTGAACTACAATGTGTCTTATATTACATACAATGACGTGGAGAATAAGCTACTAACTTCTACCATATGCGGGATCATCAGGAAAACTCTAAGATCAACTAGTAAAAAACCACACCTGACGTTCTACAAGGTGATTATGGCCGTCCCCACACTTCTTTATGGGTCTGACAATTGGACTTAACGAAATCCCAGACCAATCTTTTTCTAGCGGCCGAAATGAGATTTCTCAGAGGTGTAGCAGGATATAAGCCTACTCTTCAAGACCGCAGAAGAAATTTAGATATACGGCAGGAACTGGATATTATAAATATAGTCCAACCTATTGCCCAATGTCGCCTAAAATAGTTGGAACGTCCTAACAGAATGGATGACTGCAGTATATCTGATTGGGACTGGAACCAGCTATTTTTGGTTTAATCCTTCAAGAAGATGATGTACAATATTCACAAAAGACCAAACTCCGGGTCTACAGAAGACACGAAATCAGTCACAACAGCTGTACTAGTATTAATTAATTTATTACATAATATTTATGTTTCAGTGAAAATGACTTGACATTTAGAAAATCACTTTTCTACAGGAGTTTTCCGTCACCTCCAGTTTTTTCTTCACATTTTAATAAGGCCACGAAACTTTGCGACGCGATTATAACGTTTTTTCACGAAAATCTGAAACGCAAATATGCCTATTGCATTACACATCCTCAAGTTTGCATGGAACAAGCTAAGTAATTTAAATGTCCAAAAACCGTTAAGTTTAAATTTTACAAATCTCATTCAAGCTAAATGAAAGCGATTACTTTTGCTTGAAAAGATCAGAATGCTTGTATGAGTAAAATACTTACTATTTTATGATATTACTTGCCACTATTATAAAATGTGCTAAAGTATAATAACGTATAACATATTCCTATAATCTCCACGTTATTTCGTCGCTTGCCTGATGCCACCGTTAAATTGACACAGTAATACAGTCGCCAGTTGTTATGATCAGCACAATTCTTGGAATGACTAACCTACAAGATATTAAGTCACCTCGGTAGTTGGTATCGTTCAGGCCGAGTATCCTTGTGATACAAAAGTGTGTCAGCCACGATAACTACACCTTATCGAACACGTTTTACGCGCAAACATCCGGCCGTGGTAGTCACGTGGCGCTATGTTCCCTGCATAGGCGAGAAGAGGTAGGCAAGAAGCTATCCTACTAATCACGTATTAGATCAGCGTGAAGTCATGGACAGCGTAAGAGAATTTGGGTGCCAAGTCTTCTTGCTTGTCATCACGCTACATTAAGTACGTGAAGTCAAGCTAGAAAGTTCCTGGTATCTTCTTTATTTTATGCTATATATTATAACAAAATCAGCACAATTCGCAGATTTTAGGTTACACTGTAGAAAGTTATTACAGCCAGGATAGAACAGCTCATAGAAATCATTTACTATTTTCATGGTCAGATCCTCATGGTCTATGTCGTTGACGACCATTCCTCTGTAAAATACTCCAGGAAAGATATTATAACAAAATTTTACGTAGCCCCAAGTTCTGGAGCGCCAATTTAACATTATAATATGCCCGACGTTGTGTGCGTCAATTTAACATTGATTATTATTTTTTAACCCTGAGGTAAAGATAATAAACAGTAATTTAATGTGTCAATGCGTCAATTTAACATTAATTACTGTTTATTCTCTTTATCTCAGGGTTAAAAAATAATAATAAATGCTCATTTCTACTGATAGCTCTTAAATTTATTCACATTAGTTTGCTATTACTTGTAAATATTAAAATAGCACAAAATTCTACGTACTCATTAGTACTTGTAAATATATAAAATTAACACATTAACAAAATTTAATACTCATGGCTAAATCGTAAATATCAAACAATAATACATTAATAAACTTGAATACTCATTAAATTGTAAATATCAAAATAATACATTAATAAAATTGAATACTCATTAAATTGTAAATATCAAAAATAATACAGTAATAAAATTAGTTATCCAAACTCTCAATCTAATGGTTGCATATTAATGATCATTCATCAATTGCGTTTAGTACTTAAGTAAATTATAATGTTTAGCTTCATCTTATAAAATCTTAATATGAATATCTCTTAAGTTGTTACTATATTTTGTAATTACGGATTCATTTAGAACTTGGAAATAAACATTACTCCAAACTGATAAAGAATGATAATTTTACTTCTAAACAAACTTTAGAATCGATTTCTTTAATTCCTTTACGATTACTTTATTGAATTTTAGTGTGTGTGGATTCTTTGAGATGACAGACAGTGGATCTAAATTAATTAAGACATGTTTTACTATACTTGGTATTCGAATATCCAATCACTCGGTGGTTGCGGTGATGATTCTCTCATGTCGATCGTTCTAGAATCGTGCAGATAACTCCTCCAGATGATAGATGGCACTGGATGAATTCCACGATGTCACTCACCGACACTTCACTCACCAACTCCACGCATTCGGATTATAATTTATGAATAAAAGTTAGCATTCTCTGTTGTACACCGACATCGTAAATTATTTCAAATCTGAATTAATATTACGCACCTTTGTTGCGGTATGTCTGGTTATTAAGTGTTCATGAATGTAGTTTGGGTTGTTAATCGTTTTCGTATACACTGAAGTTACATTATTGTCTGGTTACTATCTGTTTCAGTTAATGTTCACTGGTAGGCTAATAGTGTGACTCTACTTCATAGTTCGTTGCTTGTAATGACTGTATTAATTTTTGTTATAAGTTCGAAAACTACCTTCTCACAGTGTGTATCGAATTATTCTAAGTTCGATAAAATGCTAATTTCTCCCGTCACGGACTTCACTCCGATCGCGTCCGAAATGTAGTTAACACTCCTCTCGCGTCCGAAATTTAGTTAGAACTCCCTGAGCGCGTTCCTGTCTCCTTCCTATATTTTCCTTACCAAATCTACCACCAGACTTCTGATTCCAACGACGCCGTGTCCTTATTGGTTTCATATTTTTCCCTCCAAGTCCAAATACCACCTATCTTTTCAAAGGCGTTCTCTGATAGGGCTCCTGGTTCCCCACCAGATTCTTCCCTTGCTTCATATTTTGAGGTCGTTGTCATTTCCAGCCAACGCAGCAATAAATTGTATCTGTCGTTTTTTCTAAAGTCTTCAGTGACAACTCTGAGTTTCTCTTCCATTTGCATTGTTTCTCAACTTCGTCCCTCTGCCGTTATTATCTATTGTTGTTCAAGGGCCTCGCCTACCCTTCTATGAAAGTTGGTTTTTTCTTTTAGTTGCCAAGCAACACCCCATCCTTGAGTTTGGGACGTACTCTCTGTGCTTTCGTTTCCAAGTAAGGTCAAAACCCTGTCATCGACCGCTGGAGTCCTTCAAATCAATCCACCCTTCGTCGCTTTCTCCTGACAGCTGGCGTACACATGTATGCTTGACCATTGTCACGAGCCTTTTCCCCTTTAATGGCTCTGTACACATTGTATGTAGTTTCCTGTGGAATCAATGTGTTTTCACAAAAAACGGGTGTTCTACGTACCGGGAGCAGTGAACTCTGTTTGTTCACAGGGTATGCGTTGCAGCTGCCTACGAAATTTATGACCTGTCCGTCACTACAGCGTGCTTGCTCGTTCTCCTTTTGTCCCTTACAAAATATGTTTTCCACACATACACCCTTCGTTATTGCTTTCAGCGACATTCCTTACTGCTAATTATAAAATAAAACTTTTCGAAATTTTTTGTGTTATATTGTCCCCAAATTTTGTCAGTTTGGATGGACTCTGTACATCCAAAATTGATCCAAAATTTTGCGCCCTTTCAGTAAGTTTTAAATGCCAAAAGCTGCGTCCCAATATGCGTACTTTGTGTTGCCTTGTAGTGGCTCGTTCTTCATTGGACCTAGTATAGTGTTGTTTACATTTCCTCGTTGACCTATTCTCAGCGTAACAGAAAAAGGTTCGTTACATAATGGTAAACACACCCCATCCCCTCTAAAGTACTTTCGCTTTCGACATCCTAAATGAATCCGTTTTTCTTTCACTCTAATTAACATGGTATTATATTTACAAATTTATATTTAGTAAAAATCTTAAATTAAATTTGTAATTCTCCTTAACTATTCTTCATATAATATTTCAATATCTACAAAATTCAATTACACAAATTATTCGATACTGGTATTAATATTTCTTGCCTTTAGGATTAATTTTCTTTGTATCCTTTAATACATTTAATTTTTATGTTACAAATTACTAAAATATGCATCAATATCTCCACATTAATTGACTTTAAAAAGCTTACCACATATATATAGAATTCTTAGTGACCATCATACTTTCTATCATCACTAAATTATAAATAGCACATTGGTATTAATAATAATACGTATTTCTATATCATAATTCACTATAGTTTCCTAACCTATTTTATTATTACTGTATCTGGTTAGTCCATATTTTCTGATATCTCGCTAGCATTTTCACAAAAAAAAAATTTTTTCTTTTCTACTTACTAACATCTTTGAACACAATTATATTATACAATCTTATACTAAGCTTGTAAATTGTCCTTACGTAAACATGATCTTAAATACATACCACTTGAATAGTTCTCTCACAATTCTATTAATTGTGTTCACATATATATACATTTAAACATATACCCTTCTATCTTCTTCACTCTTATTGACATTTATTATCATTAATTGTTTTATTCATAATCATTAACATGACATTATTGACTATGACAACTAATCATTAAAATAATTCATTTTATACACTTGCTTTCTTATTTCTATTTTTTTTTTTTTTATCTCATGTTACTACTAAGACATTTCATTAATTGTTCAAGCAAATTATACAAATTCTTTTACATTTTTGTTAGGCCCCCCTAAGCCCCTGAATGATATTTCTTCAGTTGCCTAGTATTGAAGATGCCCCTTATCGTACCGTTTCTGGATTCGTCCTGCAGTTTATATGTAGCGTTTCCTACTTTTTGTATTATTGTGTACGGGCCTTCATACAGCGCGCAGAATTTTCCGATAATATTCTGTGTTGCGTCAGATAAATTCACTGCTCGTATAAGAACCTTGTCTCCTACGTCAAATTCAGTAATCTTATTCATTTGATTTATTCGGGCAGCCTGCCGCTCACCTCTTTCCTTTATTCGTAATTGTAATTTCTCTACGTTTACTCCCTCATCATTCTTCACTATTGGGTCTAAATATTTCTCCCAATGCCTGGTTGGTTTCGTTCGAAACTGGGCTTCATGTGGTGTTGTTCCTATAGTTTCTTGATATGTTTCGTTGAGACACGCTTTAATCGTCTTCATGTACGTCGCCCACTTTGTATGCCTTTCACGTACAAAAATCCGGAACATGTTTCCAAGTTGCCTGTTCCGCCGTTCGGCAATATTGGTGCATGGATTTCTAATGGCTGTGTATTTTGGTTTAATGTTAAGTTCTCTCAGGCCTTGTGTCCATTTACGGGATGTAAATTGAGTACCGTTATCTGTCAGTATGCTTTCCGGTTTTCCATGTTGTGCAATATACTGTTGGACTCGTTTTAACGTTATACTTGTTGTAGCTCTACGTACAGCGTACAGCTCTACATATTTCGTAAAGTTGTCTACAACTACAAGTAAATACTTTACTCCACCGCTAGATGTCGGTAAACTTCCATAGTAGTCTAAACTGAGGATTTCTCCCTTCTTTGTAGGAAGAATAGGCCTTGCTTCCCCGGCGATATTTCGATTGCCGCTGTCTTTGCATCTCTGGCACAAGTCACAATATTTGACGATCTTGCTGACACTTCTGCACATCTCATCACATGTGAAGTGCTCTTTTAGCAGCTGCAGTGTTTTCTTCGTCCCGGGATGTCCATAGATGCTGTGAATCTCCTGGATTAGCTCCGTCTGAAATTCCCTTGGTACGTACAATTTCCACCTCTCCTTGCATCTCCGATATAGTTTCTCATTAATGATTTTAAAACGCTGGTTTAATTTACCATTGTTTCCTTCCTTGATCTGGTCAATTATTCGCCTGAATTTCGGGTTTTCAAATTGTACTTGGTGGATTTTTCTTAATTTTGTAGCTGTATCTTTGCTTAGTTTGATTTCTATGGCGTGTATATAATATTCCTGTCTTTCGTCGGGTGGTTCGTTCAGTTCTTCATCTTCAGGGTATCGGCTTAAAATATCCGCAACGATATTTTCTTTCCCTTTACAATGGAGGATTTCAAAGTTGTATTCCTGGATTGCCAGTATCCATCGTGTGATTCTTGTATTATTCAAGTGGCATTTCTTGATGAATGTTAAGGCTTTGTTATCTGTGATTATTGTGAGAGGTTGTCCGAGTATATATATCCTAAATTTCTACAAACACTGTACTATGACTAATAATTCTTTTTCTGTGGTGAAATAATTTTTTTCTGCGTTCTTGAAAGTCCTGCTGGTGTATGCTATTACTGCTATCTCTCCTTTCTGGTCAACCTGGTATAACTGGCCTCCGTACGCGTAGCTGCTGGCATCGCACTGAAGATAGAACCGGCGTCCCTGAATTGGAAATTTTAATACAACGGAATCTATAAACAATTCTTTTACCCGCTGGAAATGCTCTTGCATGGTGGCATCCCATCTAAATTTATTACCCTTCTGTAGAAGTTTTAACATTGGTTGGGTATATTCGGCGTACTTGTCGGTAAATTTATTGCAGAAGTTGGTTAATCCCAAGAAACCTTTCAGTTGTTTTGGGTTTCGTGGAACCGGAAAATTTAAAATCGCTGACACCTTATCGTCAGTTGGTTTAATTCCATCGGTGGTGAGACAATACCCCAGGTATTGGATCTCCTTTCTAAAGAACTGGGATTTCTTCAGGTTCACCGTAATATTCGCCTCCTTCAAATTTTCCAGCAAGTTCCTTAGATGTTCGATGTGTTCTTCCTCGTTCCTAGAGAAGCACAGAATGTCATCCACATATATTATGGTATGCCCTTTTACCTCGTCGTTGAGCACGTGATCGAGCCCCCTTGTCAAACTCGCTAAGCTTGTGCTCAATCCGAAAGGTGTTACCTTAAATCGGTATCCCTTTCCTTCGTGCAGGAAACCAGTGTGGTCGCGGCACTCTTCATGGAGTGGGACTTGCCAAAAAATTTATTAGTGAGGTCAATCGTAGACATTACTTTGATATTGCTGCATCTAGCAAGTATTTCATTGATTGGCGGGGGTCCCTCATAATCTGGGATGGTGATACTGTTCACCTTCCGGGCATCTAAGCACAATCGCACACTTCCGTCCCTTTTGATAACAGTGACCAGAGGTTGGACGTAAGGGCTGTTAGCTCTTTCTATGACGCCGTAATCCAGCATTCTTTTAATTTCCTCCTGGACCGCCCTCTGGTGCTTGATGGGAACGGGCCATCCTTTCTGCAGGTAGGGTGTGCTGTCGGTCACCTGGAAGCAATGCTGATATCCCGTGATGAGACCTGGCCGTTCATTGAAGATTCTCTTGTTTTTAATTAACAGTTGACCTAATTGACCTTTCCTGGTTTGGCTTACCCCTTCCAGTTCTCCAATTTTCTTGTTGATTTCTTCCTCCACGCCGCCCACCTTT